>OU343217.1:201760839-201871832 GCA_910596185.1 Chrysanthemum makinoi | reverse complement strand
TTGTACCACTGAGGATTGAAAGTCAAGATTGTCAACATATTAACTGTATGATATGCCAAGTGCGAACTAGAAACAACAAACACACCACTAGCTTACAAAATCTAACAGTTAAACACAATTAAGGGGCCGTTTGGTATGGGGTTTTTTGTGGGGTTGGACTCAAAGGTGGCTCTAATCTTTGGTTTGGTATAAATTATGAGGTTTAAATTTAGGGTTCAAACCTTCCAACACTACCATCCACAAAAGTCATGCTACTACTCTACTTTTCTACAACTTTCAATATTTTGTGGTACCCATCTTACACTCTTTTCTCTTTCACTCTCTTTATTTCTTTTTTTCTTCTAATTATAAAATTACATTTTTTTATTAAAATTTTCTCTCTCTTCATTTAATTTAAACTTATATTAAATTCAAATCAAAATCCAAATCTAAATTTTAATCCAAATCATAATCCTAATCCTAAACCTAATCCTAAACCCTCTACAAACCAAACGGGCCCTTAAATACTTTCTATAGAATGTTGGATGATTGAAAACCCCATAGACATATCTTTATTACTGACCATTATTTATAATGGTGAAACTTTAGATACTCTAAACTCACAAACCGGATTTGGACTATTTATCCTCTAATATTCCTCTAGTTGAGCTGAAACGCAAAGCTCGACAGAAGTAGTAACTAGAAAAAATAACATAAAACATAACTTTAGTCGACTGTAACAAAACCGACTCAACGTACGACTTAATGACCATCAACGGTGCCGCAAGTCGACGGTAACAAAACCTACCAACGGCCGACTTTAGGATCGATACCATCCAATAACTTAGTCGACTAGTAATAAAGCCGTACGAACAATCGACTAACAAACAAACAATAAAACAACTATAATTTTTTTTCAGCAATAAAACAAAAACATAAATCCGACGGCAAATGGTAGCAATCTTCTAATAAAGAAAGCAAAGTTTAATATATCATTTTTTATGGTTGGAGGGTGGCTGCTGGTTTGACGTGGTTTGGCGGAGGCTACCAACGAGCCACCCCTGTCCCGGTGTATCGACCGCCCGATAACATTGCCGGATGAATGAAAACCCCGTAGGTATATCTTTATTATTGACCATTATTGATAATGGTGAAATCCTAGATAACCTAAACCTACAAACCGGGCTTGGGCCTATTTATTTTATTGTTCGTTTGTTGGTCGATTGTTTGTACGGCTTTGTTACCGAATAAAATGGGACTATTGGACAAATTCCCAAAGTCAACCAGTAGGTACGGTTATACCGAATGATTTACCCGACGGTATACGCCGAAGAAATTTGACCGCTTGTAACGTTTTGTTACTACTAAAGTTTTATGTTTTTCTTACGCATTTTTTTTTCTTTTCTAGTTTATTACTTCAATCCGAGCTTTTGCGATTTCGTCGCTCGAACCGCAGATTATTAGAGGATAAATAGGCACAAGCCTGGTTTGTAGGTTTAGGATATCTAGGATTTCACCATTAGAAATAATAGTCAATAATAAAAATATACTTACGAGATTTTCAATCATCCAACACACAACAGATCGATCAATGAGCATGTTGCATTTGTAACACATAAACCAATAGGCGTTATTCGACTCCATGCGGCGCTAATCATCGACGATCACCGGTTCAGACGGCATGCATCGCCATCAGATACACCAAACCTCCCCGACGTGACAAAATATGAAGGATCCGTATAACACATCCCAAACCAATTTGGTATAGAGATAATGACAAAAAAATACGAATAGCTCTTTGTTATTGAAGGATGAATAGTGACAGATTTAATGACAATTTACAAATCTATGACAAATCCAATAATTAAGGCACAAATGGAGCCTAAAGTGCCCATAAATGGGCAAATAATTAACGTTGGGTATTAAAAAGGAGGTGATTTATACATTCTTATAAATGATTAGGAATTCAAATTTAGAGTGTCTTGACTTATATATTTTCACATTACTTTTAATACGTTTCATCCGTAGCAGAGATAAATGCTCAAACACTCTAAATCGTCGTTCCAATCATTTATAAGTTACAGAAATCACCTCCTCGTGATTTTACATCAAGTATTGTATAACTCAAACAAAAATATTTAAGATTAAAGTTGAAAATTAATAACTTTAAAAAGTTAAAGTAAACATTTAATATGAAACAGAAAAAGTATAACATTAAACAGAAGATGTGATGGTAGTTGAAATCGAGTCGATATAACCATCTATAATAACAATGTATGAGATCAACAGGCTCCTTCATTACTCAACTTTATCGGGCCCCGTAATTTATTTATTTATTTATTCAAATAAAACAAACACACTAAAACAAAAAAGGACAATTTTGTTTGTGGCTATTATTGATGTACAATGAATAATGAATAGTGTTTATTAAACAAAGACCATAAAGACTTTAGACCGAATGAATGATACGGAGTATTCAGTTTACCAAGAGACTTTTGAGCGACGACTCTAACTTTTGGTAAAGTAAATTGCTTAAATTATAGTGAAATTTACCTATATGAACATTATTTAACAAGTTGAGTTCATGAATAAAAAACAATATTGTGGAATAAATTTGGAAGTTTCAATGGCCGGATGTCTAGCTCGTTAGATACAAGTGGACTTTACGCAAAAACGAGATAAAGAGGTGATTTGTACACCGAAAGAAGTGACATATTATACACATTCAATTTGAACATGCGTGAATCTCGATCTTTATCTAATAAAAGAGATGATTTACACATACTACCTCCGTCTCATATTTATAGTCCATTTTTCCTTTTTCGATCGTCTCAAAATAATTGTCCACTTCCATAAATAGATAGAGAATATATATAAAGTTTATCATATTACCCTTAGTTGATGTTATTATTACAAACTTTAAAGAAGCTTAAATTAATTGGTTAGGTTAAAACTCCGCTGCCATGCAAAAGTAGCAGTAGAGAAGTCAGAATGATGATGCTTTTCTAAAACCTGTTATTCGCGACAATAATTTTCGGGACGAGATAGATATCTTGGATTTGCATACTCATCTATACTACTTATAATAGAGAAATTAATCTCTCTCATCATGGTATTAAAATTAAGACTTACAAAATACAAAGCCTATTGTATAATACATAATGCACTATTTTAAAACTTACAAGTCTTAAAGCTTAATGTACAAAATATAAAGCACTATTAATGTGATCAAGATATTTAATGTAGTTAATTACTCCCTCCGTCTCAATTTTATTGTCCATATTTTCATTTTTGGATGTCTCAAAAAAATTGTCCACTTTCCCTTTTTAGTAAAAACTAGGAATATAAAGGGTAATATTCTATCATACATGAAAATTAAAGTTGCCCCACTTTTATTAAACTTTGTGCTTTCTCTCTCATGACAATTAAATTGAGACGGAGGGAGTAATTAACTGGTCAATAAATACAATTAATGCAGTTATTAAAACACCCCTTACACAAGAAACACAAATTATCAACATATTGTAAACCAACTTAAACATAATCCATGCATTAAAATGTCACTAATACAAATAATAAAGAACATAATACAAATATTTAACCGGAATCGCAACTAAATGGCCCGAGTCCGAACGGTACGATCAAAATCCGCAACTACCAGTCCAGTGTAAGACGCGTTAAACGGCCGAGTCCAACCGCACGAGCTAAACGAAATTCTTGAAATCTGTAAATTTATTATCAAAAAGAACATAATAAACTAAAATACATGATTCACCTAAACTTTATTTCGCAGTATCCGCCGCAACGCGGCGAGAACCCCGCATTAAATGTCACTAATACAAATAATAAAGCACACTATACGATATTCAGCCCAACGTCAACGGGAAATAGGCTTAAGCCCGAATCAGTGCGGCCAAACGCTCGAGCTCGAACGTGCATGGGCCAAATAGCACGCCAACTGCCGTTCGAACGTTATCGCCGGCTAAATGAAATTCTTGATATCCCAGAATTTATTTTATTGGACTGTCGCCGCGAACGCCGAAGACTCTCGCAAGTTTATATAACCGGTTGATTGAGTATTTAAATCAAAAAATAAAATGTACAAATCCTTTCTCAAATAATAATTTTAGTTTTTGACGTTCAGTTTGGATATTGTTTGGCCCAGTTCCAACAATCTTACCCCTTGATTGGATTATGATCAACTTTGCACACCACACACGACTATGACTTTGTTTCATACGGGTTTTGGAGTATTTTTGACGATAAGTGACAAGAATGAAATTTTTAATTTTTATTGTTCGCTTAGCCAAGAAACGGCGAAGCTTTGCTATTTTAAAATGCTCATTTTTTAATTTTTTAAAAGTCAGGAAGAAGTAGTTCTCGCTACATCTGCCACTATTGTCTATTTTTTTAAAATATTATTATTATTATTATTATTATTATTATTATTTATATTTTCATTTTCATTGTAGCCATCACGCGTTTTTAAATTAACGTACAAATCAAAATCATTTATTAAAGAACAAATTACATGGGTCGTCCCTGTGGTTTGCCCAAAGTAACAACCTTCGTCCCTGATAGTTTGAAGTTTCATTGGTAGTCCCTAAGTTGCTAAACAAATAACGCACTTGGTCCAAAAGCTAACGCGCCGCTAGTCTAACCAAAGATGGGAGGGTATTATTGTCTTTTCATTTCCTAATACTTGTTTTGACTTTTGACCATCCACCTATATCAATTAATACCCATCTTTTCATTTCCCTCCCACCCTCCCACACACTCTCGTTCACACACACACTCAAAAACGCTATTTTCTCTCATGGAACCTTGATTAATAGAACCCCTAACCCTAATTTGATCAATTGCGATGGTGGTGTCAGGAATTTACGCCCATCCGATAAAAAGGATGTGAATGGGATTATAATGCGTTTATGGTAAGAATGTAGTATTTGATATAGGTATCTAATTGTGATAATTAAATGTGTTAATAGCCCTAAAATAATTTTTTGGTCATTTTACAAATGCCGATCCTAACATGTTTTCCCTCAAGATTCATCATGGAGGGATGTTTACTAACAATCCAACAAGGAGATATGTCAATGGTAATGAAAGCTTCATTGATAATGTAGATGTTGATTTGTTTTCTATCATTGAGTTGAATGACATGGTTATGTCGATAGGGTATAGTGGGGATACAATAATGTACTACCAATATATGATACCCGATCTTGATTTAGAGAATGGGCTTAGAGCTTTAGGTGGTGACCAAGATGTTCAAGGTCCGATTAGGTATGTCTGCAGGTCATAGGTTGATCAATGTGTATATTGAGCATGGACAAACTATGTTGGACACTTATAACAAGCCTTCATCAGCGAAGAAGTTGTACAATTGTTGAACTTGATGATGATGCACCGGCCCAAGAAATAAAGTTAGTAAGCAATTGATGTTAGGATGGAATGAAAAGGATGTGGGTCAAAGTAGTGTACATGTTGATGGTGAAAGTAAGTGGCTAATGAATTGGGTAAAATAATGTGCCAACCGAGTTTGCAACCGACTTTTACTCTACTATGGACAATGATTCCTTTGATCCTTTCTTAGGTTTAGATGATGATGAGGTAGTTGATAAGCTTAATCGAGGTTGAGCAAACATTAGGCAAAGATAGTCGACCGGCTAGTGTTGATGTGGGTAAAAAGCTATAGGTGTTGATGAAAGTAGTGAAGGTAGTCAAGGTAGTGAAGCAGTGAAGTCAAGGGACTAAAATAGTGATAAGAATGAGCAGAGTGGGAGTGATGATAATGAAGATGAGGAAGATAGTGATTACATAGTAGATGATGTAAATGATATAGATGAAGTGGAAGTTGATATGTTGGATTTTCATGCCAATGTAGATCCTAGTGTAGAGTTCATGGGTAGTGGGAGTTTGAGGAGGAATATGGTCTGTGATGCTCATGTGGATGTAGATATCGAGGCTTGGACAATGATGAGTTTGATAGTGGATCGAAGGTGATGATGAATCGAGAAGCTTAGAAGAGACATAAGGGGTTAAGAAAACAACAAGAAAAGGAAGCTGATGGTGGCAAGGTGACAAGTTACTTCTATGTTGGTAAATCATTTGGGACGCAAGAAGCAAAAGATTTGATTAAACCGCACTCCATAGAAACAAGGAGGCAACTGCTTTTAAAAGAATGACAAGCAAAGGATATAGTGTAATGTTCAGCACCCTTCCAACACTTGGGCCAAGTGAACAAGTTGGGCCTACACAAGATGGGCCAAGTGAACAAGTTGGGAATAAAGCAGATTGGCCTAGTCAACCCGTTAAATGGACAAGGACCAAGATTATTAATGCTTCACCAATTAAGAAAAAGGCACTAGAGTTTACCAAGGCAAGAATCATTAATGGTGGTCAACCAAACAAGGGTAGTCAAGAGGTAGACAATAAATGTCCTTGGGTTCTCGCAAATAAAGGGTCAAGATAGTACTTGGTCGGTTAACATACAAACCTCAAAGACAAGTGTCTACAAACAAGGAAAGTGAAAGTTGTACGTACCGATTTCTTAGCCAAAGAAATAGTCAAACAGATACAACAAACCCGTGAATTCCAATTAGAGCAGTTCAAGATCAAAGTCGAAAAGTATAAGTTGAGATTTCCGTGATGAAGGCTTTAGGGCTAAGTCAAAAGTCGCGAGTCAAATCGAGGTGACCACACTCAACAATATGCTTCTTTGAGGGATTATGTTTTAGAATTGAAGGCAAATAACCCCAACACAAATGTCAAAATAAAATGTGAACATCCCGATGATCCGTAAGATACTAATAGGGTGTTTCAAAGGATTTATATTTGTATTGGAGCTTTAAAACAGGGTTTAAAGCAGGAAAAGGGATCTATTGGGATTAGATGGAGCCTTTATGAAAGGACCATTCCCGTGTCAGCTTATTGACACCTTGATCCTAACAATGGCATATACCCCGGCTTATTGTATTGCCGGCCGAGAACACGTAACTCGACATGGTTTTTGAGCAAATAGTGAAGATTCGACCTTGAAAGCAATTCAAATTTCACTTTCATTAGTGATAGGCGTAGGTAATTTCACTTTCATTATGTATAATGTATGTCTTAGTCTAATATGTATACTTATATACTTGTATTGTAACAGCATAATACCGCCATAGCCAAGTTGTTTCCAACAAATGAAAGCATAGATTCTGCCTAAAGCACATACATGAAAACATGAAGCAAAAGTGGAATGGTAAAGTGTTCAAAGATATGCTATGGAAGTGTGCTAGTTCTACCATTGTCCAACACTTCACTAAAGCAATGGATGATTTGAAGAAGTTCAACAAGGATGCATATGACTGGTTATGTAAAATACCTCCCCATCATTGGTCTAGATCCCACTTTTCAGGTAAACTTATACTCAAACCCAATTAGGTGCATTCTCTAAAATGATAGCAATAGTATATGAACAGATTTGTTTTTCACTTTATTACAGTTAGGGCAAAGTCAGATGTGTTATTGAATAATATGTGTGAGGTTTTTAATGGCAAACTTGTTGAGGGTAGAGACATGCCAATTATAAGTGCTTTAGAGTATATTAGAGAGTATTTGATGAGAAGGATAGTCAATGTCAATAAGCTTATAGCTAAGTGTGATGGGCCCTTAACTCCTACTGCTACTAGGTTACTAGAACTGATTAAAGAAGAAGCTGCAGATTATGTTGTGTCTTGGAATGGAGAAGAAATGTACCAAGTTACTGGTAGTTGGCATGATCAATATGTGGTTAATATGTCACAAAGGAGTTGCACTTGTAGGTATTGGGAAATAACTGGTATACCCCGCAAGCATGTCAGAAAGACCAATTGGAATATGGCATCAAACAACATGAACCCCGGTTTACCGAAGATGGGTGCATCCCCGCTACGCATTGGATACATGGAAAGAAGTTTACTTGACAAAGATTCGCCCACAAATGTTCCAAGTATGTGGCCTAAATGTAGCTTTACATCAACCACAATCATTCCACCCAAGCATCATCCTCAACCCGAAGACCAAACAAGAAAAGGAAGAGGTCTCAGAATCGAGATGGTTGATATAGTCAAGGATGGTAAGCTCACAACAAAGCTTAAAACTGTAACTTGTGTCTTATGCAACTCAAAAGGACATAACAAGAGAACATGCAAGGGGCCAAGAAATCCAGAGCACACTGGTGGAAAGAGCAAGACTAGAAGGAAAACCTAGTCAATCTACTTCTTCAACTCCTACGCTAACCGCCGCTCCAAAGAAAACTGGTGGCCGGTAGGTAAGAAGAAAAATGCAGGCCCAAGTGTAGCCAAATGATGTTATTTAGTTAACTTTTATTAGTAATAACACTATGTTGATCCTGTGTGATCTTTTGGAACTAAGTCCAATTTTCCTTTTGTGTACCAATACTATGTTATGTGACTGATTTGGTTCATGTGTGATCATTTGGCCAGATATTGTTTATGGAATGGTTTAGTTTTATGGTTAATTTGATATTGTTTATGGAATGGTTTAGTTTATGGATTTTAATTTTACAAGATTCGCTTTATTAAATGGGTCACTTTTTACTTGTTATGGGTCAGTTTAGGTTTAGTTTAAGATTTTGCAACTGAGACTTATGTTTTGTTATGGGTCAACTAACTCTCAGTTTTGACATTCAAAAACAACCACAATACAAGATCAAAAACAACCATTCAAGATCAAAAACACATGAAGTGCTCCTTTAGAGTTGAACCTTATGTTTTGTTATGGGTCAAGTAATACAAAATTGACTAAAGAGTATTAACATTCAAGATCAAAAACAACCATTCATACATACTCAATTGAGATTGTAATACAAAATTG
This sequence comes from Chrysanthemum makinoi, assembly GCA_910596185.1. Classification (NCBI taxonomy): domain Eukaryota; kingdom Viridiplantae; phylum Streptophyta; class Magnoliopsida; order Asterales; family Asteraceae; genus Chrysanthemum; species Chrysanthemum makinoi. Next base: position 201,862,991 of record OU343217.1, on the reverse strand, counting down.
ACTATATAAGTCAAACACTACAATAACTCATTACTATATATGTCAAAAACTACCATCGCAATACAACCACTATCCTAACAGGACATCTTGAAAAATTCATACAATAAAAATGTTATCCATGAAACAACCAACAACTTCTTCATTCTTTCACGTCCCTTTTGTGCTTCCAACAATTCTTGCCTTCCTGCTGCCCTCAAGAGTCCTGGTATGATGTTTACAAAGACGATTGCACATCGGGGGATCAAACCAATCCACTATACCCTAATAAACAAGAAAGATAACATATTCATGAATTCAAAGAGTAACCCTAATAAAGAAGATAATACTTACATGATTTGGGCATCCATAAAAACGTCTGCCAGGGTTTTCATTTGTCCAAGATGTGACGATATTAGATCTTCTACCACAAAAACAATTAACCATCGTTTGGATTATATACTTGAGGTGGGGATGATTTTTGTTCGTTAAATGGAAATGGAAGAAGAAGATGAAATCTGTGGTAGGTTGGTTTTTTATTTTATTAAATAGGATAGTATAATAACGTTGGAACATGGAAAGACAAAAATACCCTCCCATCTTTGCCATGTGGTCTGACTTTTTTGTCTTAGTAACGGCACGTTAACTATTGGACCTGGTGTGTTATTTGTTTACCAAATTAGGGACTATCGGTGCAACTTCAAAGTTCGAGGGACGAAGGTTGTTACTTTGGGCAAACCACAGGGACCATCCATGTAATTTACTCTTTATTAAAAAACGTTTAAAAATATATATGTATTCACATGTCATCACATCAAGGGGAACTTTGTATATAAATATACTACCTTCGTCTCAAAATATAAGTCCAGTTAGACTTTTTGAATCAAACTTTGACCATAAATATTTTTATTTGTATTATATAATACTTAATGCAAAATATATAAATGGATTGTGTTTTAAACGTATTTTCATTTGGTATAACTTTCATCAAGTGTTATATAATACAAACAAAAATATCTAAGGTCAAAATTCGAGTCAAGAAGTCAAACTGGACTTAAATTTTGAGACGGAGGGAGTACCACTTTGCAATAACATTCGAGTATACTACAACACATGCACATCTTTAATTTTCACAATGTCTGGTGAAGCTCCATCTTTTTCAGCTATCACGAGGCCTGGCTCTTGTGTTTCTACTCCATCCAATGTTACTACTCGAAACGATAAACCCGTATCGATGCAGTAGAACAAAAGCGACGGGCCTCCTCCAAATATTTCGGATGCTGATCGACGTGCAAGGGGTTCGCAAGTTGTCCCGAAAAAAGCAGCTGGAACCGCTGATGCTAAGCCGACTTCCCTAGGAAATTTGGGTCCCGTTGACAGTAGCTGATGTTGTATCTTTCAAAGACTTTGTAGTTATGATTGTGTTGTTGTGTTTGCATCTTGTATGTCGTGTTTTATTGCAAGTTTGTGATGTTTAATATCCTATGTACTTCGCTTCTATGATAAATAAGATTAGATCGATATTCATGGCTATCGTTTGAGTTGACTTTCACATAACACTGCAGCTAATCTAGTTTTTCATACTGGCCTGTTTTTACCCATACTTGTTATGATCGAGATTACATGTTTACTGTTACAAACTGAAGCTCAGAGATACATCTAAACCTAAAAGAAGTATAGGAATGAGTAGAAAACACACCGATCTCTCCTCATGTGAATCTACGAGTAATCGAGTATCATTCCAATATTTTTAAGTCAACCCCACATACCAAAAGACTTTCATAAAGGATGACTCTAATCCTTGATATCCAAACCCTCGTACCAAACAACACCTAAATGTCCAAAACAATATCATAAGAAGACTAAAAAGTCTTAAAGTGTATTTTGCAACCTTTCATGTATAATGTGTGTGATTGGCTTCCAAACAGTCAAGTTTTCTCACACGAGCTAGCCACTTGTGAATGGCCAACCGTAAGAAACTTCAAACAGCTCAGGAGGCAATGCAATGAAGATCAGAGGAATATAGTGGATTCCCAGGTCGTTAAGTCCCACGGAGGATGAATGGTGTTAAACAACTTCAGATGTCGAATAATCATTAAGGATAGTGATCAGTAAGGATTGTGATTGATAATTACACCTAAAGAGAAAGTTTGTAAATTACAGGGCTTAAATGCAAATTAAAGAAAATTAAAAGCTAAAATATATTAAATAAACGCTATCACTATTTTTACAATGATGTTTTTCTATGATTTATAAAACAAAAATAACTTAAATAAACTATTTTAATTAAAACGTAAACTTAAATTATCTAAAAACGTGATTTAAAATGAAAAGTATCGCTATGTATAAAAATTACGCGAGTCAAGCAAGTAAAACGTAAAATTTGTAAAATAAAAGGCATACGAGTGTAAAAACAATTTTATTACTTACTAAATGTCAAAAGAAAATTTTAGAAAAAATATTTATATTTTTTTGACTTTTATATTTTTTTATTTTGAATTAAATACTATTTTAGACTAATTAAATGATTAAAAATACTAAAACTATTTAGAAAAATCTGAAACTTTTTTTTAAAATACTTTATACTAATACAAGGCTAGGAAAATACAAAAGTTGTGACAACTTATTTTAATAAGTCAGAAAATAAGCTATTTAACTCATATAAGCTGTGAATAGAAAACAAGGGTTATGTATTAAATAATGCAAGGTTTTAACGAGACAAGTCCCAAGCAGGGTAGAGGCTGTGTGTGGTGAGTGGTGGCGTGGTTCGAATCCCAAAGAATGACTTTTTGCAAACTATTTTATTTTTGGATTTTTATTTTTACAACTTATTAAGCTACTTAAAATAAGCAATTTTTAAAACTACAACTTTTTACAAAAACTACCAATAAGCTCAGTTTGAGCTTATTTAACTCAACAATGGGCAAGAAAAAGAAATAAGCAAAAGGATTTAGCCAAAATGGCTAATAAGCTAATAAATAAGCAAATGAAGACTGGAAATAAGCTAAGGAACTAATAATAAGCTAAATTAACAACTGAAAAAGAACATTTAGTAAGAAATAAGCAGTTTAGAAGCTTAAAACTCTCAAAGTGGGCTTTTAAGCTTATTTTAATGATTTTTAACTCAAATAAGCTTGAAATAAGCTTCACAGAAGAAAACAAAAGTACAAATAGCTAAAAACAAGCTAAATGAACTTGTATTAATCTAAAGGACACAAATAATCACACTGATAAGCTACTAATAAGCAAATAAGCACTTTGACTAAGCTATGCAACCAACAACAGCTCGCAACCATATTCCCCAAAGAATTTAAGCTCACTAAATAAGCTTAAAAGCTAAAAATAAGGACTGAGGGATCAAGTTAAGCTGGTGGGCTTTCCAAAAAGTCCAAGCTCACAATCTATGGTTAACTAATGAGCTTGTGGCAAGCTTGTGAAAAAGCTTGTAATTCATCGGGTACTCGCTTTAATAACTGCATAATGGGACAAATTAAAAAGTACTAGCAGTTCTAGCAAATAAGCTACAAAATGGAAAACTAAGATTGGAACTATAAGATGGCTAGGTTAGCTACACAAAAAGCTAAAATTCACAAGCTATGACTCACTATTGAGCTTTTGCCAAGCTTGTGAAAAGGGTATAAAGTCACGTGGCACATTTTTGAAATGATGTCCAAAATAAGCTAAGTAAAAAGTCATTAAACAAGCTATTTGAAAATTATAAAATTACTAATACTAAGATGAAACTAGATTTTGATATCCCAAAAGCTCAAGTCTTAAATCCTAACAGTGAGTGCACAAGAAAATCACAAAGTTTATTCAAAAACTGTTTAAGCCAAAATTTTGACTTTTAATATGAACTTAAAGGTTGACTAAAGTGGACTTTAAATTGATACTACTAATTGATTATGATATGTTAAACTAAAGTATAATGAAATTAAGCTAGATTATCAAATTTTAAACTACTATGATGAGTTTTACCTTTTAAATCTTAACAGTTATGAAGTTAAGTGAGATTAAGAGTGATTTTGACTATTTAACAAATAAGGACTAGATTTTATGCTTGTACTGAGTTCTTAGACACTAATGTAACATGAAACAAGCACAAACAACAACATAAACAAACTATACCACAGTTAATCATGGCAAATCCAAACAACCCTTAATGAGACTGATTTGGTAATTTTCAAAGGATTTTAAAGATTAAAACCATACAACTGATTACAAACTTTATATTAACATTTAATAAGACTAAATAAACACTAAACAACAGCAATAACAACATACAACTTAAGAATGATGATTATGCTAATATAACTGTTAAAATGAGATTTTAACCACTATCCAATATTAAAGAACAAGTAACCTAATTTAACCTATATTATCACTTATTAATACCATCAAACATAAAATCATGAGAATTAAAGCATAATGCATACATACACAGGAAATGCTAAAAGGGACAAAAGGCTTACAACATGGAATCCAAGTATAAAATGAGAACCAAGACTAATCACACCTATAGCTTCCCAAGAAGCTCTATACCAAAAAGCAATCCAAAGACCAAACTCCACTGCACTTGATCATTCCCCATAGATTTTTATTTTTAACTAATTTTAAGTAATTTTCTTGTATTTTTGACTTGTTGATTAAAATCGAAATTTAAAGTTTCTAAGAGCTTATAAGCCTTGTCAAGAGCTTATACAAGCTTAAGAAACAATAACAACACCTATTAACAACATTTGCTTATTTTGAAAATTTAGACAATGAAATAGCATAAACTGAATTTGTGTACAATAACCTAAATTGAAACCTGAAATAAGGTTTTTATTACACTGAAATTGATAACAACAATACTTGAAAGCTTAAACATAAACTAGAAAACTTAAATTAAAAAAAACGACATTAACTAAACTAAAATTACACTACTTACATTCCCACACCGCTTTTTCCTCTTCTTTATAGATCTTTTGAACTCTGTGGGTCCCACTTGATCTTTCCCATCAATAATCTCAGCCTTTGGATGGGTCAATTTCATCTTGGCCATCAAATAGCATTTTGGCGCCAAAAGTCCTAAAGGTGTTTTATAGCATTTAATGCTTCTTGGTGTATGTGGAGGTGGAGGGGGGTAGGTATACGGTGGGGGATAAGATGGCAAGATGGAAAGTGGTGGAGAGTGGTGAAACCACCGGTTCTCGGTTTGCAGTGGTGGGAGAGAGAAGGAACAACGATCTGGCGGGTTATATATTTAAAATGGTTTGGGCTAGATATTGGGTTGGTGGGTTGGATATTGGGCCACCGTGTAATGGATTGGATTTGGGTTTAGATAATATCAAGGGTCCGTTTGGTTTATTATTAACAACAAGGACCAATCTTGTAATTTCAAAAGTATAGGACTAAATCCACATTTCCAAAGTTATCACAAGGGCTCAAATTGTAACATTTGAATAGTACAAGGGCCAATATTACATAAAATTCCATTTTTATAAACCCAAGGACTAGTTTTGAAAATTTTCAAACTCCAGGGACCAAACTTGTAATTTTCTCAAAACTTATCATATAAGGACCAAATATGCCACATTTGAATAGTACAAGGGTGTAGTTTGAATTATTTCCATTTTTTAAACACCAGTGGATGATTTTGACACTTTTGTAAAGTTAAGGGACCAAAGTTGTAAATTGTGATTTTTAAACTTTGAAGGGTTTGTTTTGACAACTTTTGAATCCCATGGACCTTAAATGATATTTTTGCTTAATTTTTATTTACCAGGGACTAGTTTTGACAACTTTTGAAACTTGGGGGACTAAAACTGCCAATTATGCAAACTTGATACGTTTTTCATCTGATTTTGATATTTTTTTCATTTAAAACACATAAAACAATTATTTGTGATATGTTCATCATTTTAATGCATTTCTGAGTGTTTTCAGATGTTTTGGCAATATAAACAGTACAAAAATGATGAGTATTTAGACACTCATCAATCCCCCACACTAAGATATTGCTAGTCCCTAGCAATGTTTTAATAAAAATTAATGGATTTCAATCTCTTTACCAAAAGCCATTACTTCTTGAGTAGCCAATTGTTTAAGTTCAAGTAAGAACTTTGGTACAATGATAACCAAATAATTTTGAGCAAATCACCGCTTTCAACGTTTTGATTTGTTTTACCGTAAGCCGCTTGTTTATTCGACTAGCCAACTCTTAGATAAATTATCAATATTATCTTTGGTGAGTCGATTACCAATTATGGTTTTCCACTGCCTTTACCACAAGCCATAAACTTCATGGCTAGCCAACTCTTTACTTTTTAGGATATGGTGAGCTGAACACCATACAATTTTAGGCAAATTGCAAGCCATCAACGGATTTGAGATATCTTTACCAAGAGCCGCTTGCTCCTGGATTAGCCAATCCTTATGTGGGTTAGACATGGTGGACTGATTACCATTTGTTGGTTTAGTACATAGTACTTCCACTAAATTTTTTTTTTAAAATTTGGCCATTTTGGGGGAAAAAGGGACTAAAGGGTACATTTATGATCAAATTCGCCAGAATTTCCCCCCCACTTAGAAATGAATATTGTCCTCAATATTCAAAGTGTGGAAACACAACAATTATTCTCTCTTTTTTTTAATATTTATATATATATATATATATATATATATATATATATATATATATATATATATATATATATATATATATATATATATATATTTATATATATATACAACATGTGGGGCATCTCCCCACACTAAGGTGGTACACACGGGTGAAAACCCATGTTTAACTATTGTTTTGATTACCGAAGTCGCTAGCTTGACTCGACCTCAATTAATTTGTTCATAGGGAAGTAAGTGGAAGAGACAATCTCCATCGGACTTTCATTCAAAATGTTTGTATAAACATTTGAAGTACGGAAAGTTTCACAATCGATGAGATATACATAGAACCGCTCACAAATGATAAATGAAAATGCCGGGGTCAAAAATAATGTCTTCATTCCCGAAGGAGTGAAGAACAAGAGAAGTCACGGGATATATGAAGAAAAGAAAGAAAATCATGATAAAAATCATGACTAACTCTTCATCCTCAATAGCAGAATTCATAGTTTCATGAATCTCCTCGCTAAGTTCACTTGATCAAGACATATTATGGGTGTGTCTAGATCAAAGTAGAAATTATCATACTCGCGAGATATGATATGAGTAAGTTCACGGAGAACTCCCTCGAAGGTAAATGAATCATATTCGAATTGGTATCGTGGGTTCACCGGTGAACTCCTCCAATGTAAATGATTCATAATCGGGGAGAAAAGTATGAGAATGAAAAGTGGTACTGCCACTAATCTTCTCTCCCATATTATCAAAACAAAAGGCTTCCATTTCCTAATAGAATCATCTAAAATGTCACTATCCTTTATGGGGATAGAGATGAAATGGGTTTTTCTTTGAAAGCCTCGGTTTTAGAAATGAGAAGACTGACATTCAAGAATGTTGCACGAAGGGTTTCATCTTTGATTTTGTCGCGAATTCATCATTCTCTTCTTCTAAGCTAACAAGCTCGAAGGTAATTCTTCCATATAACCGATGTCTCCACAAGATAACGAATCGTCATCAATAGAATCGGAGCACATCTCAACATGATTACTTTGGAAGATAAGAGGAGGAGGGATATCACACACATGATCGATAATTCCCTGTGACTCTCTAGGGATTGGGACAAGGTTCTCAACATTAGACTTTACGAATTCGTCCGATTCCTTTTCAGAACAATGTCAAGAAGCTCATCCCCATGTTCGGAGAGTGAGTGGGAGCTTCGGGTGTGATAGCACTTGTTTGAGAATGAATCTCAACTGCTGGGATATCAACTGATGAATTTGATGAATCTTCAAGTTTATCCTCATCATCACCGTCATCGTGAATGAAACGAAATTGAGAGCTAGATCCGCTCACGCTCTTTGCAATTGATTCCCTAACGCATTTTTCAAAGGCAATTTGGGAATTTATTTTAGCGTACCGCTTCTTCACCTAGCAATTCTTCCATAGATTTCTCATGTGAATTTTGAATGACTGGATATTGTGTGAGTGGAGATTTGTCAAAACCCGGAAGGTTGACATTGATAATCATCATGAGGACCCCCACAATGTACACAAGAAAAACTGGGAACATTTAGAAATGCCGTTTTACTCAACTCCTCGCTCTTTCACCGACTCCGTAAGCTCTAGATAAGTGTCTTGTTGGGTTTGTCGAGGAGTTTGATTCATTAGGCACTGTGGAGGTTGGTCGTGATATGGATAGTCGTAATTGTTACAAGGAAATGCATTCCCGCTTGACAATCGAGTGAAATGGGGACCTCCACAGCTCTCACAACAAAATGATTGTTGTATGGCCGGTCATGTGAATAATATGGAATTTGGTCATTTCAAAGTCCCGAGTGTTACCGTAAAAACTGCTCGTGAAACAAACGTTTCCTGATTAACACTCAAATCCTTGGTGAGGACCTCCACAAAATTCACAGCGATGTTGATTATATGAAGATAAGTCGGCCGTATGGGTAATTGGAAAAGTTTGAAGGGTCGTTAAATGAGTTCGGATTAGGATCATAATCAAATGAATTCCTCGAACCACAAAACAAACAACTCCCGCTACAAATATCATTACCACACTCACACCGTATAACACGCATGATACAAATGACATGGTGAACCAAAAAGAGGCTCACCACAACCGACACAAGGAATAAACGATTCTATTTGAGAGTTATGAGAAGGAATCGGTTCATTCAAAGAATCAACAAAACCAACATGGTGATCCGAATGACTATTAAGACTCAAAGAACATTTTGAAAAATCCGGAGGTAGGACAAGTGGTGTGCTCGAGAGCTAGCAATTTCCACCACTTCCATTATGGTCTCCGCTCGGTTCTTGAGAAACGCGGAAGATTAGGCAAGTCATTCTTGCTAGTCACCGGTCTAAATTCTGCATGATTGCTTCTAACCGTAAATCGTGAAAGTGTAGGATCAATTTTAGACGGCTTAGGAGCAATCGAGGGTTTAGATCTTTGGATAACCGTAGGTTGGACGTATTTAGCACCTCCATTATCGTGAGGGAAGTACCGGTCCTTTGTCACCCCGGCTTCGCTCCATTTCCCTACGCTAAATTAATGGATCATCACCGAACAACAACGAATTCTTGATATTTGTGATAAAGTATGAAGTTTTTCAACTTCGCCTGCACTGGGTCGTGGAATTCGGAGATTCCATGAGAATAGAAGAAGTTAGAATCAAATGGAGAGGGTAAAAGGATAAAGAATCAAAAAGGGTAAGAGGATAAAGAGGAATATTTTGGCATTTTGAAAACATTTTATAAAACAAAGAATGAAAATATTTTTGGTGTTGTTAACACTTTAGGAAAAGTGTTAATGAACTTTTTGATTTATGATTGACTTTACAAAAAAACTGTTTACAAACGGTGGTATATGTGCAAGTAATGGTCCGAGAATGCTTAAACACGCTTACTTCTGACCGCAGGGGCGTGTACCAAAATTTGATTCGTGCTAAACCATCAAGTTATCTCACACAAGCTAGCCACTTGTGAATGGCTAACCGTAAGAAACTTAAAACAATGCAAACACAAAATGCAATTAAGATCAGAGGAATATAGTGGATTCCCGGTCGTTAAGTCCCACGGAGGATGAATGGTGTTTTAACACAGACAGATGTCGAATAATCACTAAGGATAGTGATCGGTAAGGATTTTGAGTTATTTATACCTAAAGAAAAGGTTTATAAATTACAAATGAACTTAAATGCAAATTAAAGAAAATTAAAAAGTTAAAATATATTAAATAAACGCTATCACTATTTTTACAATGATGTTTTTCTGATTTTTAAAAATAAAATAACTTAAATAAACTATTTTAATTAAAACTTAAACTTAAATTACCTAAAAACGTGACTTAAAATGAAAACGAGCGCTATTTATAAAAATTCGCGAGCCACAAGCAAGTAAAAACGTAAAATTTATGAAATAAAAGTCCTACAAGTGTAAAAACAATTTTCTTACGTAGTATATGACAAAATAAAATTTTAGAAAAAAGATTTATATTTTTAGACTTTTATATTTTTTATTATGAATTAAATACTATTTTACACTAATTAAATGTTTAAAAATACTAAAACTATTTAGAAAAATCTGAAACTTTTTATAAATTACTTTATACTAATACAAATCTATGAAAAATACAAAAGTTGAAAAAGCTATTATAAATAAGTCGAAATAAGTAAATAAGCTCAGATAAGCTTAAATGGAAAACAAGGGTTATGTATTAAATAATGCAAAGGAAAACTGAAAAAGACCCAAGGGCGAGTGGTAGTGTGTGTGTGTGGTGAGCTGGGTCAGGCTGTGGTTCAATCCCAAAGAATGACCTTTTTGCTAACTATTTATTTTTTATTTTTATTTTACAAACTTATTAAGAATACTAAAATAAGCACTTTTTATAACTACAACTTTTTACAAAAATAACTAATAAGCTCAGAATAACCTTAAGATCACAACAAGCTATGCTAAAATTGGAAATAAGCACAAATATTAAGCTAAGATGGCTATTAAGCTAAAAATAAGCACAAGGTAACTGAGAATAAGCTAGACTCATCGTAAATAAGCTAGAATTACAACCTAACAAGCACAAAACTTATAAATAGCACCGATAGAGCTTATTTTCCTTAACAGTGAACAAAAATGGAATAAGCACTAGGATTTAGCTAAGTGACTTATAAGCTAATAAATAAGCTAAGTTAGATTGGAAATAAGCTATATATACGTTAATAAGCTAATTTAACAACCTAATAAGTAAAGTAACTTAGAAATAAGCACTAAATAAGCCACATGAACCAAATAAGCAATCCAGTTATCTAGACTACCCAAAAAGGTTTTGGGACAACTTTGGAGGCTAATTTATGCTTATGTAATAAGCTTGAAAATGAAAATAAGCAATGGAACTGACAAGTTGACCAACTGAGCTATCCAAAAAGTTAATTTTCAAGATTTGGATTACACTAGTGAGCTTGTGAGAAGCTTTTGAAAAACTTGTGAACACTGACTTATTGGTATACTTAAACAAAATGGACATAATTAAAAGCTACTAGCAGGCTAGGTAAATAAGCTAAAAATGGAAAATAAGCACTTGTAACCTTGAGTCAGCTAGGTGAGCTTCTTAAAAAACTAAGGTACATAAGCTAGGGGTCACTAATAAGCTCTCGAGAGCTTGTGAAATAGGCTATCAACTCGTGCAGAGCATGTTTTGAAAAAGGGTCTTAAAAGAAAGAGATAATAAGCAGCTAATAAGCTAGTTAAAAGTAAACTTATATTTTTCTAATTTAGTTAAGCAACTATATTTTAATATTCCAGAAGATTAAATTCTAAATCTTAATAGTAAGATCATAAGAAAGTCACCAAGTTTATTCAAAACCGCAATTTGGAAAATTTGACTTTTTATATTATGAAGCAGTTTGACTTTTATGAGATTTGGCTTGATTCTACTTAATGATTATGATATATTAAGATAAATTAAGACTAGATTAAGCTGAGTATACTAATTATGCACCAACATAAAGCATTTGAACTTAAAAATCCTTTGAGCTTAACTGTCAAGGATTGATTGTAGTTTTGACTTTTATCAAATGAGGCCTAGTTTTTATGATTTAAATGAGATATTAGGACCTAATATGACTTATAGCGCACAAAAACAAAGGCTCGAATAAACTCTAACATGGTTTACACAATGAATACAAACACTACTTAATATAACTGTTTTGAGCTTTTTATCACTAAGACAAGATTTTAATCCAAGAAAGCTATTAATTATATTGCATTAATTATATTTAGACATATTTAAGCTAAGATTAACAGTACTTTAACACTTATACTTAAGATTGCAAATTTTCAAGAAATGCTTACAATTTGTGTTTATGCACAAGAATGAGAACCAGGATCAAGACTACTTCCTATAGCTTTCCATAAAGCTCTAAACCCAAAAGCAATCCAAAATCAACTCTGCCAGCCTTTAATCTTCATTACCATTGATTTTTGAATTTCAAGCTATTTTTGAGTATTTTTGTGATTTTTCTGTTTTTGATTCTAAACTGATTTTTAAGGTCTCTAAAAGCTTTAATAAGCTTTCTAGGAGCTTATGTGAGCCTATTCAAATCCTTACCAACAACTAACAATATCACCGAACACATTGAGATTTTGAATAAAAGTAAGATTTTGCATAAACTGAGAACTTGAATTAAAACTGAAATTGATGTTTAGGAAAGCTTTAATATACAATAATAACTTGAAATATAAAGCTTAAAAGCTTAAAGATACATTGAAATTCAAAATTAAGTTAAAACGACATGAGCTAATAAAAATAAAACTAGATATTCTTTCACATTGCTTCCCATCTCTTCTTTATAGACTTTTGAGACTCTTTTATGTCTCGAATCTTTTCCCACCTCAATCCAACCATTGGATTGGTCAAAGTCATCATATGCGTCCATTTGTATTTTTGGCGCCAAAATAGTCAAGAGCAGGTTATAGCAATTAAAGAAACTTGGGAGGTTGTGGAGGTGGAGGGGGGATGTATACAAGTGGGAAAACAGGTGGAAAGGTGGAAAATTGGAGGAAAACGCCGGTTTTGGTATTACGAGCTATGTGAAGCGATGAACAAGATCCGTGGTTTTGGCGCTTTGACATTTGACTTTGGGATATTATAAAGGGGTCCAAAATGGGGGTCACAGGCATTTGGAAGGGTTCTTTTTGGTTACGGGTTCTAAATACACAAAAGGGCCAATTGGTTTGTTTAATATCATAAGGACTATTTGTGTAATTCGGCCAATCTTGAGGGACCAAACCTGCAATTCTCCAAAAGTTATCACAAGGACCAAAACTGCCAATCTTTAATAGTACAAGGACCATAGTTGATTATTTTCTATTTTTAATAAATCCAAGGACTATTTTTGTCATTTTTAAAACTTGAGGGACTAAAGTTGTCATTTTGCAATTTTTGATTTTAAGGACTAATTTTGACAACTCATGAATCCCTAAGGACTTAAAATGATATTTTTCTTTATTTTGATTTACCGAGGTGGACTGTTTTGACAACTTTTAAACTTGGGGACTAAAAGCGCCAATTATGCAAACTTGATATGCTTTTTCACAGATTTTGATATTTTTGCATTTAAAACACATAAAACACTTGTTTGTGATATTTTTATCATTTTAATGCATTTCGAGTGTTTTCGGATATTTTGGCATTCTAAACAAGATAAAAATGATGAGTATTTAGACACTCATCAATCCCCACACTAAGATATTGCTAGTCCCTAGCAATGATTTGAGAAAAATTAATGGATTTCATCTCTTTACCAAAAGCCATTACTTCTCGAGTAGCCAATTGTTTTAGTTCAAGTAAGAACCTTGGTACAATGATAACCAAATGAATTTGAGCAAATCACCACCAGAACGGTTTTAATTTGTCTTTACCGTAAACCGCTTGCTTTCGACTAGCCAACTCTTAGATAAATTATCAATATTATCTTTGGTGAGTCGATTACCAATTATGGTTTTCCAACTGCCTTTACCACAAGCCATAAACTTGCGGGCTAGCCAACTTTTCATTAATTAAAGATATGGTGAGCTGAACACCATACAATTTTGGGCAAATTGCAAGCCGTCAACGGATTTGATAAATATTTACCAAGAGCCGCTTTTGCTCTCGGATTAGCCAATCCTTATGTGGGTTAGACATGGCGGACTGATTACCATTTGCCGAGTAAGTGAAAAACACTTACTCCAAAAAAATTTTGGCCAAAACGGGAATGGGTGGAATAATTACATGATAAAATTCGTGAGAATTCCCCCCCACACTTAGAAATGAATATTGCCCTCAATATTCAAAGTACCGGTGGTTATGCCGAAACATAGAACATAAAAGGGAAATACTATGGCCATTATTTTGTTTTTGATATATACACATTTTTTTTTAGAGAGCTTATATACAACAGCGGGGGCAACTCCCCCACACTAGGGTGGTAGAAAATAGAAAGAAGACAGAATTATGGGTGAAAACCCATATGTTGTGTGCTACTGTTTTTTTTATTCCCGAGTCGCTAGCTTGACTCGATCCCCGCATTCATTGGTTCATGGGGAAAGTTTGTAGATCCGGGACAATCACGGGTGGAATGTCCTCTCCAAAGTAATGCTTTAATCGATGACCATTCACTTTAAAATTTGGACCATCGGGTTGAGATAACTCAATGGTGCCATAAGGATAAACCTTAGCAATAGTAAATGGACCAGACCAACGGGACTTAAGCTTTTCCGAGAAAATCTTCAATCTTGAATTGAAAAGAAGGACTCGATCACCGACGTTGAAAACGCGGTTCTTGATTTTTGAGTCATGAATCTTCTTTGTCTTTTGTTTGTAGATCAAAGAGTTCTCGTATGCTTGATCACGAAGTTCATTTAGTTCATTCATTTGAACTTTTCTGTGATCACCGGTAGCTGTCGAATATCGAAATTTGCATGTTTCAAGGCCCAGTAAGCCTTGTGCTCAAGCTCAATCGGAAGATGACATGCCTTTCCGTACACTAGCTTGTAGGGAGTACACCCGATGGGTGTTTTGTAAGTTGTACGAAGGCCCGTGTGCGCCATCGAGTTTATCCGACCAGGATGCACGATTTTCGCCTATCGTCCTTTCTAAAATTCTTTAATACCACGGTTGGAAACTTCCACTTGCCCACTTTTTGAGGGTGGTATGCAGTAGAGAGACGGTGGGTTACACCATACTTTTGCATGACACGATCAAATTGGTCATTGCAAAAATGTGTACCACGATCACCGATAATAGCTCATGGAGTTCCAAACCTAGCAAAAGAGATTTCAAAATTTCACAACTACTCGGGCATCATTGGTAGGTAAAGCTTTCGCTTCAACCCATTTTGACAAATAGTCAACGACCACGAGTATGTATTTGTTACCGCGAGACGAAGGAAATGGCCCCATAAAATCAATACCCCGTGATGTCAAAGATCTCACAAACTTGAATGGCATTTTGCGGCATTTCATTTCTTTGAGATATATTTCCGTGACGTTGACAAGCGTCACATGTTTTGACAAAATCGTGGGCATCCTTGTAAATTGTGGGCCAATAAAACCCGGAATCAAACACCTTTTGGCGGTGTAGTTTGGACTATGATGGCCCCCGGTGGGTCCAAAGATGGCAAGCTTTGAGAATGTCAAGAGCTGCTTGTCCATAAACACACCGTCGGATGACTTGATCCGCACAGATTTTGAATAAGTAGGGTCGTCCCAGAAGTAATGTTTAACATCCTTGAAGAATTTGTTCTTCTGCTGGGTCGACATCCCTTTCACTATGAAGTTACCCGCATGGTAATTTGCGAAGTCAGCAAACCATGGGGTGGTAGAGTTTCCACGAAAAGAAACCGCATTGAGTGTTTCGAGAGGAAATGTTTCATTTATTTCCTTTTCCTCGAAAACATCTTGGTGAGGGTTCTCTAATCGACAGATGATCGTGACCGTGTTCTCGGCTCCTTTTTATCACGTATAATGATATCAAATTCTTGTAGGAGGAGAACCCATCGGAGCAATCTCGGCTTTGCATCTTGTTTTGCAAAGAGATATTTGAGAGCCGAGTGATCCGTATACACCACGCATTTGGTCAAGATTAAGTATGGCTGAAACTTCTCAAACGCATACACCACGGCTAATAGCTCCTTTTCTGTGGTGGTGTAATGAGTTTGAGCTTCAGTCATAGTTTTACTTGCGTAGTGGATAGGCTGAAAATGCTTAGCTCTACGCTGCCCTAAGCGCACCGATAGCAAAATCACTTGCATCGCACATGAGCTCAAAAGGTAAATCCCAGTCGGAGCAACGAGAATGGGTGCTTCAGTAAGCTTTTTCTTTAATGTTTCAAAAGCTTTGATGCACTCGGGTGAGAAGATAAAAGGAGCATCTTTTTCAAGAAGATGGGTCATAGGCCGGCGATTTTAGAAAAATCTTGTATGAATCATGATAGAAACGGCATGACCTAAAAACTCCTAATACCTTTGACGGTAGTAGGATGAGGTAGTTTAGCAATAACATCAACTTTTTCTCTATCAACCTCAATCCCGCTTTTGAAATCTTATGGCCAAGGACTATGCCTTCTTTGACCATAAAGTGGCTCTTCTCCCAATTTAGACAAAGATTGGTGTCTTCACACCTTTGAAGCATTTTTTCTAAATGGGAGAGACATGTTTGAAACGAGTCCCCAATGACCGAGAAGTCATCCATAAACACCTCCATTGTTTCACCGATCATGTCGTGGAAAATTGCCATCATACATCGTTGGAACGTGCCAAGAGCATTACACAGGCCAAAAGGCATACGCCTCGTAGGCAAAAGTTCCGTATGGGCGTGAATGTGGTCTTTCTTGATCCTTGGATCAATGGGAATCTAAAAATAACCCGAGAAACCATCAAGGAAACAATAGTATTCATTCCCTGCTAATCTCTCAAGCATTTGGTCCATAAAGGGTAGAGGAAAATGGTCTTTACGAGTGGCGTCATTCAACTTACAATAGTCAATGCACCGCACGCCATCCCGTAACCAATCAAGTTGGAATTAACTCGTTATCTTCATTTGTGACAACAGTTATGCCACCCTTTTTAGGAACACAATGAATTGGGCTAACCCAAGGACTATTTGAGATCGGGTAAATCAATCCTGCATCAAGAAGTTTGATAACCTCTGTTTGATAACATCATGGATTTTTGGATTTACTCTTCTCGATGTTGAATCTGGCGGTTTGAAGTCATCCTCCATCAAGATTTTGTGAGTACAAAATCTGGTTGATACCCTTAATGTCTGAGAGTTTCCAAGCAATTGCTTGCTTGTGTGACTTCAAGATCTTTATGAGAGCCTTTTTCATCTTTACTCAAATCTCGAGCAATAATGACGGGTAATTTATCATCACCTTCAAGAAATGCATACTCGAGATGAGGTGGTAATTCCTTAAGTTCGACTTCGTGAAATTCTTCGATTTTCTCAACCTGACTTGACTTCCTTGTTATGAAGTTCGGCGGAGGGAGTGATGATGGATCATCATTAAGCAACTTCTCAATGAGAAGTATGTCCCCCTCGATGTCGATAGGAGCGTGATCAATTTCCCATGGAACGAATCACTAGACAAGTATGCTTCAATCTCTTCTAAGATGAAGTCACTTTCCTCAAAGGAGTGAAGAAGGAGTAGAATTGGCAATGATAGGTTGAGATGAATGAGTGAGATTATCACTCGAAGAATTATGATCATAACCAAGAACTTCTTGAGAGTACTCTTCAGTAGCAACATCAATGATATCTACTCGGTTAACCGATTCGTAATCATAATTTGCGGAGTACCTCAAAGTTTGATCAAGGTTAAAAGTGACAGCTTCATTACCAACACGTAATGTGATTTCTTGCTCAAATACATCAATGAGAGCACGGCCCATTCTCGGGAATCCTCGACCAACAATGAGAGGAACCCGTGAATCAAAGATCAAATCAACAACTACAAAGTCACCGGAAAATGGAACTTTCCTACTTTCACAAATACGCCCCTCGGCAATGCCAAGAGGATATATTGTACGATCGCAAGCTCGAGAGTCATGCATGTAGGAGTAAGTTCCGAAGAGAAAGTTTCTTCCATATGAATAAGGCATCGATTGATGCTTGCACCAAGATCGCTAAGGCAAAGCATTCAACCATTCCACGGAAATACACAAGGTAAGAGAAATTTTCCAGATCTCCAAGCTTTTCTCGGAAGCTTGGGATAGCCAGCGGTTCTCGTTTAGAGGAGTTTTAGCCATTTCAAACAGCTTTTCCTTGTTGCTTAACATGTGTTTGAGAGTTGATGCAAACTTGGGCATCAGGATGATAGCATCCGCAAAGCTTATGTCAAAATGTAGTTCTTGGAAAATTTGAAAAATTTGTCCATTTGATGACTAGCTTTTTCACGGAGCTTTTGCTCATTCAAACGTGACGGGTAAGGAATAGAAGATTTGGATTTGGTATTTTCAACGGAGCTACGGTGGTTCAAAACAACTCACGGATTAGATTTGGGTTTCTGGACAACTTGAGGATGGACATCATTGGTACCTCCGTTATTAATAGGAAGTTCCTTATCCTTTGTAGCCTCAGGTTCACTTTCCACTACCTTCTGGAGAAGAAGAAGAGGTAGTAGGAATAGCGGGTCCATTGTATAAAACACCACTTCGGTTTGTGATCGCTTTGCATCTTCCCCGGGTTAGCGATCGTGTTGCTCGGAAGTTTTCCCGAGCCCGAGGGTTGATCATTTAAAGACTTCTTTAGATCAGCGATCTGACTGACCAACAACCTGCTCATTTCATCTTGGGATTTCATGAATTGCGCTTCAATAACTCATCGATGATGGTGCTTGGAGGATGTGGAGGGAAATTCTGAGGTCGGATGTTTTGATTATGACCTTGTTGTTGAAAACTCCCTTGATTATGATTCACATTTCCATGAAATTGATTCTCTCGATTGAAATTGTTTTGATTAAGGTTCCCTTGATGTTGGAAACCTTGATTGGGTCCAGGATAGAAATTACCTTGGTTTTGATAACCTTGGTTAATTCTAGGTTGATTCGATTCATGTTAGGATTCTCGTTAAAACCGGTGGTGCCTCGATACGGTAGTTTGGTTCATTTTGAGGACGGTATTGATTACCTCCTTGATTTGAAGTACCGGCTATAGCATTGGCTTTAAACGGACTACCATCGGTGGCGCATTTGTAGTATGCATGAGGACCACCACAAGTAACACAAACTTCAACTTTCTTCACTTCACCATGTGATGGTGTCTGAGTGAAAGTGACTTTCTTTTGGTTAGCAAGAACCAAAGCTTGAACAATATCCGTGAGTTTATCAATCTTAGCATCGGTGCTAGATGTACTCACATGAGATGAAGTAGAAGGTCCAAGATTAGCGAGTCGATATGTCTTTGTGCGGAAAGGACGGACACGGGACTTGTTTTCAATGATTTGTAAGGCTTCTTTGTGGTCTTGCTCAAGAAATTACTCCCGCTGAGGCATTCAAAGAGTCTTGGTCACTTGTCTCGGACCATTGTAGAAAGTATCCATTTGCATTAATTCGGTAAAACCATGATGCGGACACTTGCGGAGCAATTCTTTGTAACGATCCCATGCCTCCCCGAATGATTCATCAAATATCTGAGAAAATTTCATTATCTCATTCTTAAGACTTGTAGTTCGGGATGGAGGATAGAATTCGTTAACAAATTTGGTGACTAGATCCTCCCATGTCTCAATGGAACGAGGGGGTTGTTTCTCAAGCCAATTCCGGGCTTGTCCCTCTAGAGAAAATGGGAACAGAAGAAGCTTAATGGCTTCATGTGGGACATTCTTGTATTTGATGGTAGATGCTATCTTGTTAAACCATCGAATGTGTGCATGAGGATCATCCCGCTCAAAACCATAGAATTGGCTTTGGGTTACCAGATTAAGCAACCCGGTTTTGAGCTCAAAAGTATCAGCCCGATGGTCGGGACAATAATGGCATCTCCGTAACCCTCGATGGGTGCTTGGAGAAGCTCAGTCATCGGCTTATCTTCTCGCCATTACGACGTGGGTGGTGGTGGTAGACGTTCCTCAGCCACGGCGAAGGAGCGTAACGCCCTCTACACCTACGTGGAATATTTGCAAGCTCGAAAGTGGACTTGTAGAGCTGGAAGAACGAAAGTCGCATGCACTAAGTTTAAAAATCAATTTTCAAAACAAATGCGAGGCAAAACGACAAGTGAACTTAAACCAATAATCACAAATGAAATGGCTTCTTTGAAAAAGGTACACCAAATCACAAGGCAAGTTTTAAATCGTGGTTCGAACTTATTATGGTCACACCCCAGCTAGTAGGTGTACTTTGCCTTGATTTGCGGTGGTTGATTTTTATGTATAAATTAAGTACCACTGAAAAGACGTAGGTATGGATTTGTGCTGATGGTTTAAAAACTTTTGGAAAATATTTTTAGTATCGCCTCGTTTAACCAAATCGTATTTCTTTAAGAATCACCTTAAAGGAAACACAAGCTAGAAAACGTTACGATTTTTTTGTTGTTTTATATTATTTTTGGTGTTGTTAACACTTTAGGAAAAGTGTTAATGAACTTTTTGATTTATGATTAACTTTACAAAAAACTGTTTACAAACTATACGGGTTTGAAAACTGCTTAAAAACACGCTTACAGCCTCCCCGGCAGCGGCGCCAAAATTTGATTGGCTTCCAAACAGTCAAGTTTTCTCACACGAGCTAGCCACTTGTGAATGGCCAACCGTAAGAAACTTCAAACAGCTCAGGAGGCAATGCAATGAAGATCAGAGGAATATAGTGGATTCCCAGGTCGTTAAGTCCCACGGAGGATGAATGGTGTTAAACAACTTCAGATGTCGAATAATCACTAAGGATAGTGATCAGTAAGGATTGTGATTGATAATTACACCTAAAGAGAAAGTTTGTAAATTACAGGGGCTTAAATGCAAATTTAAAGAAAATTAAAAAGCTAAAATATATTAAATAAACGCTATCACTATTTTTACAATGATGTTTTTGTGATTTATAAAATAAAATAACTTAAATAAACTATTTTAATTAAAACGTAAACTTAAATTATCTAAAAACGTGATTTAAAATGAAAACGTACGTTATGTATAAAAATTACGCGAGTGCGCAAGTAAAAACGTAAAATTTGTAAAATAAAATGCATACGAGTGTAAAAACAATTTTATTACTTACTAAATGTCAAAAGAAAATTTTATAAAAAAGATTTATATTTTTTTGACTTTTATATTTTTTATTATGAATTAAATACTATTTTAGACTAATTAAATGATTAAAAATACTAAAACTATTTAGAAAAATCTGAAACTTTTTTGTAAAATACTTTATACTACTACAAGGCTAGGAAAAATACAAAAGTTGTGACAACTTATTTTAATAAGCTGTAAATAAGCTATTTAACTCATATGCCTAGAACAGAAAACAAGGGTTATGTATTAAATAATGCAAGGTTTTAACGAGACAAGTCCCAAGGGCAGTTGGTAGAGCGTGTGTGTGGTGAGCTGGGTGGCCAGGGTTCGAATCCCAGCAATGACTTTTTGCAAACTATTTTATTTTTGGATTTTTATTTTTACAACTTATTAAGCTACTTAAAATAAGCAATTTTTAAAACTACAACTTTTTACAAAAACTACCAATAAGCTCAGTTTGAGCTTATTTAACTCAACAGTGGGCAAGAAAAAGAAATAAGCAAAAGGATTTAGCCAAAATGGCTAATAAGCTACTCCCTCCGTCTCAAAATTATTGTCAGGGGACAAGAATCACAAAGTTTAATAAAAGTGGGACCCCTATAAATCTTAACCACTCAAATGGAATATTCTTCAATTATATTCTCTTTTTCTTACTAAATATGGAAAGTGGACAATTAATTTGAGACATCCATAAAAGGAAATATGGACAATAAATATGAGACGGAGGGAGTAATAAATAAGCAAATGAAGACTGGAAATAAGCTAAGGAACTAATAATAAGCTAAATTAACAACTGAAAAAGAACATTTAGTAAGAAATAAGCAGTTTAGAAGCTTAAAAACTTAACAGTGGGCTTTTAAGCTTATTTTTAATGATTTTTAACTCAAATAAGCTTGAAATAAGCTTCACAGAAGAAAACAAAAGTACAAATAGCTAAAAACAAGCTAAATGAACTTGTATTAATCTAAAGGACACAAATAATCACACTGATAAGCTACTAATAAGCAAATAAGCACTTTGACTAAGCTATGCAGCCAAACAGGCCTGCACCATATTCCCCAAAGAATTTAAGCTCACTAAATAAGCTTAAAAGCTAAAAATAAGGACTCGAGGGATCAAGTTGCTCGGTGGGCTTTCCAAAAGTCCAAGCTCACAATCTATGGTTAACTAATGAGCTTGTGGCAAGCTTGTGAAAAAGCTTGTAATTCACTGGGTACTTAGTTTACACAGACATGGGACAAATTAAAAAGTACTAGCAGCCCTAGCAAATAAGCTACAAAATGGAAAACTAAGATTGGAACTATAAGATGGCTAGGTTAGCTACACAAAAAGCTAAAATTCACAAGCTATGACTCACTATTGAGCTTTTGCCAAGCTTGTGAAAAGGGTATAAAGTCAAAAGTACAGGGCACATTTTTGAAATGATGTCCAAAATAAGCTAAGTAAAAAGCTGTTAAACAAGCTATTTGAAAATTATAAAAATTACTAATACTAAGATGAGCAGCTAGATTTTGATATCCCAAAAGCTCAAGTCTTAAATCCTAACAGTGAGTGCACAAGAAAATCACAAAGTTTATTCAAAAATTGTTTAAGCCAAAATTTTGACTTTTAATATGAACTTAAAGGTTGACTAAAGTGGATTTTAAATTGATACTACTAACTGATTATGATATGTTAAACTAAAGTATAATGAAATTAAGCTAGATTATCAAATTTTAAACTACTATGATGAGTTTTACCTTTTAAATCTTAACAGTTATGAAGTTAAGTGAGATTAAGAGTGATTTTGACTATTTAACAAATAAGGACTAGATTTTATGCTTGTACTGAGTTCTTAGACACTAATGTAACATGAAACAAGCACAAACAACAACATAAACAAACTATACCACAGTTAATCATGGCAAATCCAAACAACCCTTAATGAGACTGATTTGGTAATTTTCAAAGGATTTTAAAGATTAAAACCATACAACTGATTACAAACTTTATATTAACATTTAATAAGACTAAATAAACACTAAACAACAAAGAATAACAACATACAACTTAAGAATGATGATTATGCTAATATAACTGTTAAAATGAGATTTTAACCACTATCCAGTATTAAAGAACAAGTAACCTAATTTAACCTATATTATCACTTATTAATACCACTGAAACATAAAATCATGAGAATTAAAGCATAATGCATACATACACAGTGAAATGCTAAAAAGGGACAAAAGGCTTACAACATGGAATCCAAGTATAAAACTGAGAACCAAGACTGAAATCACACCTATAGCTTCCCAAGAAGCTCTATACCAAAAAGCAATCCAAAGACCAGCTCTGCACCAGTTTCTTGATCATTCCCCATAGATTTTTATTTTTAACTAATTTTAAGTAATTTTCTTGTATTTTTGACTTGTTGATTAAAACTGGAAATTTAAAGTTTCTAAGAGCTTATAAGCCTTGTCAAGAGCTTATACAAGCTTAAGAAACAATAACAACACCTATTAACAACATTTGCTTATTTTGAAAATTTAGACAATGAAATAGCATAAACTGAATTTGTGTACAATAACTGAAATTGAAACTGAAATAAGGTTTTTATTACACTGAAATTGATAACAACAATACTTGAAAGCTTAAACATAAACTAGAAAACTTAAATTAAAAAAAACGACATTAACTAAACTAAAATTACACTACTTACATTCCCACACTGCTTCTTTCCTCTTCTTTATAGATCTTTTGAACTCTGTGGGTCCCACTTGATCTTTCCCATCAATAATCTCAGCCTTTGGATGGGTCAATTTCATCTTGGCCATCAAATAGCATTTTGGCGCCAAAAGTCCTAAAGCAGGTTTTATAGCATTTAATGCTTCTTGGTGTATGTGGAGGTGGAGGGGGGGTAGGTATACAGGTGGGGGGATAAGATGGCAAGATGGAAAGTGGTGGAGAGGTGGTGAAACCACCTGGTTTCTGGTTTGCAGTGGTGGGAGAGGAGAAGGAACAGTACTGGCGGGTTATATATTTAAAATGTGGTTTGGGCTAGATATTGGGTTGGCTGGGTTGGATATTGGGCCAGCTGGTGTAATGGATTGGATTTGGGTTTAGATAATATCAAGGGTCCGTTTGGTTTATTATTAACAACAAGGACCAATCTTGTAATTTCTGAAAGTATAGGACTGAAACTGCCACATTTCCAAAGTTATCACAAGGGCTCAAATTGTAACATTTGAATAGTACAAGGGCCAATATTACATAAAATTCCATTTTTATAAACCCAAGGACTAGTTTTGAAAATTTTCAAACTCCAGGGACCAAACTTGTAATTTTCTCAAAACTTATCATATAAGGACCAAATATGCCACATTTGAATAGTACAAGGGTGTAGTTTGAATAATTTCCATTTTTTAAACACCCAGGGACTGATTTTGACACTTTTGTAAAGTTAAGGGACCAAAGTTGTAAATTGTGATTTTTAAACTTTGAAGGGTTTGTTTTGACAACTTTTGAATCCCATGGACCTTAAATGATATTTTTGCTTAATTTTTATTTACCAGGGACTAGTTTTGACAACTTTTGAAACTTGGGGGACTAAAACTGCCAGTTATGCAAACTTGATAACTTTTCATCTGATTTTGATATTTTTTTCATTTAAAACACATAAAACAATTATTTGTGATATTTTCATCATTTTAATGCATTTCTGAGTGTTTTCAGATGTTTTGGCAATATAAACAGTACAAAAATGATGAGTATTTAGACACTCATCAGTGTGTATGGTGCTAACTAAGGTAGCAACAGCTGCAACTACACGACAGTTATAGAAAAAAAAATTCAACTATTTCCGATTAAACTCGCGCATCAACTCAGTCATTTTTTGTTCAAACCATTTTTCATAAACCAAAGATATTAAATTATTTACAAGTATCTAACAATATACTTTTATGTATGAGTATTAAGGTTACAATGCACATCAAGATATAAATTAATCTATTTCTTTTAATTGTAACGAAGCATGTGAACGATTATAGTTTATTACAATTTGATTCTTTAATCCGAAAAACACGGTCATAAACCTGACCTCAATGTGATCACCACTGCTTTGTGTTAATTTAAATAGCATTCTATATATCAAATGTGCAAGAAACAACGTGATCGTAGTGATCATCATATTACATCTGTGTATGTATTCCTTCTATAAGTAGGCAACTTCTGATTCACAATCAACATATCTCTTTTACAATGTACGGTGGTCGGTGCTCCATCTTTCTCCAGGATTAGGAGGCGGCCTGGCTCTTCTTCTACCTCCTCCAACATCAATGCTCGTAGCAATAAACCCGTATATACCCAATATCAGTTACACTAAAATCCTCCATTGTTTAGTATGTGGATCAGCGTCCGAATTGAAGCAGTCAAATGTCACTAAAAAATAATCAAATTTACACATTTTTTGCTCCGCGCTTTTAAAATACGTGTAAAATTTTACTAGTTCATAAACAATTTGTGAAAATAGTTTACATTTATAAGTGTGATTTTTTTTTGTAAAACAATATATTTTCCACACTTACAATTATATGTAAAAGAACTCATACTTTTAAGTGTGTTATAGATGTAGGAGTAATTTGTAACACTTAATTTTGTCCACACTCTTTTAAGTGTGAATACATTTGGTGTTACAAGTGCGAAGAAACCTTAAAATTCTCCGCAATTAAATTATAAGTGTAGAAAATCAATGGTTTTCATTTTTATGTAACCAATGGTTTTCATTTATAAGTGTAGAAAACCAATGGTTTTCATTTTTATGTAACCAATGGATTAACACTTTTTTTTTTTTTTTTTTTTTTTTTACAATTATAAGTGTAGAAAATCAATGGTTTTCATTTTTATGTAACCAATTTTTACTCGTTATCAATTGTTAATAAACTAATATAATTTTGCATACTTTTTAAAGCCGCAAAAATTTGTTTCTAAAGCGGACTATTTTTTTTAATGATGGACCACCGCTAAGCCTATGTCAAGAGTGATAATATGAATGATTCAGTATCTATGTTATTCACTAAATCGATACATAATATAAAGTACATTAGATTATCCTAGAAACGGGTTTGAGCCCAAGAACATTAAGACCCATAATACAGTGGGTTATTAGTCAAAGAAGTTACTAAAGTTTGCGAAAAAGTTCACCTAAGTTACTATAGTTTTTTTCGTTACAAAGAGGTTACTTAAGTTTGGTCACCGGTTATATAAGTTACTCTGTATGTTTTAACCTTCTACTATAGGTTTTTTTTTTGTTAATTTCAAAAATGGTCCCTCGGACTAACGTCGTTAGTTTTTCCGTTAGCTAACGGCCATTTGCAAAAACATTTGCACGTTAGTCCTTTATCCTAACGACCGTTTATACTTAACTCAAAATTTGGTTTTCATACATTTTTGTCTGTTTTTCTTACGTTTTTTGACCCTTTTTTTACGGGTTTACTGCTTCATACGTTTTTATACGTTTTCGTTCGTTTTTATACGTTTTCGCCTATTTTCTTACACTTTCATCCGTTTTCGATACGTTTTGTCCGTTTTCGATACGTTTTTCGTTTTCATACGTTTTGTCTATCTTTCTTACGTTTTTGTCCGTTTTTTCCGATTTTATATGTTTTTGTCCGTTTTATACCTTTTTGCCTAGTTTATTACGTTTTCGTATGTTTTTCTTACGTTTTATCTGCTTTTCTTACTTTTTTTCGTTTTCAGACATTTTTTTTTGTTTTTCTTACGTTTTTCCGTTTTCATACGATTTTGTTTATTTTTACACGTTTTCACACAATTCTATACACTTTTTATACACGTTTTTATACACATTTTTACATACGTATAAAACATAACAAGTATAAAACATACAAACGTATAAAACATACAAAGGTGCAGAAAAACATAAAACTAGTATGAAAACGTAAAAAGAAGTAAGAAACGTACACAAGCATATAAATGCGCACACAAATCTAATAAAAAAAATTATGAAAACCTATGAAAACGTATGAAAATAAACGAAAAATAGATGAAAACGTACAAAAATGGACAAAAACATACGAAACTGAAGAAAAACGTACGACAAGAGAGAAAAACTTACATAAACGTAAAACAATGTAAAGAAAGTATGACAAGAGAGAAAAACATTCATAAACGTATAAAAACGGATAGAAATGTATGAAAATATACAAAGATATGCGAAGGAGAAAAATGTAAAAAAATTAAAAAATTAGAAAAAAATCGCATAGTAATTTTTTGTTAAGGTTCGGTAACCTATTTAATAAACCCGTAAACTATAGTAACTTCCTTGTAACATTTTAAACTATGGTGCTCGACGGACAAGGGGAACCGGTAATCAGCCGGTTGCCCACCCTCGCAGTAACATTTATGTAACATTTTTAATCTTTGAGTAACCAAATGACAAACCCGTTTACTTAAGTAACCTCTTTGTAACGAAAAAAACTATAGTAACTTAGGTGAACTTTTTCGCAAACTTTAGTAACTTCTTTGACTAATAACCCTAATACAGTATACAATCGACTAACACCCACACCCCCTCGCAGTTGGAGCGGGAAGACACCGAACACTCAAACTAGAACGAGACTCCTCATATAAAGCAGAAGGCAATCCTTTGGTGAAGATATATGTATACTGATAACGAAATGGAACATGAAGGACCTGAACCTGGCCTCCAGCAACCAAATCCCAAACAAAATGAATATCAATCTTTATATGCTTCGCACGCTGATGCTGAACCGGATTAGAAGATAAATAGACAACACTGACATTATCACAGTATACTAATATAGCATAAGATAATGAAGTGTGCAACTCATGTAATAGATTACGTAACCAACAAGTCTCAACAATAGCATTGGCAACACCAGGATACTCTGCTTCGACATTGGACGAGAGAGCGATGTTGACGCTTGGAGGACCAAGACAGTAAGTTATTGCCAAGAAACACACAATATCTCGAAGTCGAGCGTCGAGTAGTGGACAACCAGCCCAATCAGCACTTGAGTAAGCAACCAAAGAGAGAGTAGATGACAAATATAACTGTAAGCCATGATCTAAAGTGTCACGAACGTATAGCAAAATCCACTTAAGAGCCAAGAAATGAGGCTCTCGAGGATCATGCATATAAAGACAAACTTCATGCACTACATAAGAAATATCTGGGCCAGTAAATGTAAGATATTGAAGAGAACCTGCAAGACTCCTATATAATGTCGGATCAGAAATTGGATCACCATCAGCGCCTAGTTTAGACTCAGTATCGACAGGAGTCCGACTAAGGTTGCAATTAACCGCTCAAGGATCTCATCAGCATACTTACGCTGAGATAATAGCATCCCCGAAGAATCTCGTGTAACATAAATACCCAAAAATAATTAAATGAACCAAGGTCCGTTATAAAAAACTCCTGATGCAACGACCCAATAATCTATTGTAACAAAGACTCAGAGGAAGCTGTGAGAACAATGTCATCAGCATACATAATAAATAAGAAGTTCAGTCCCCTGTCTATAGATAGATAATGAGGAGTCATAACAGCTATAAGTAAACCCAACAAGAGTAATATAAGCTACAAAGATGAAACCAGGGCCGAGGGGCCTGCTTGAGCCCATAAAGAGACCGCTGTAATTAACAAATATAATCAAGATGAGAAAAATCCCGAAACCAAGGCGGTTGATGCATATAAACCGTCTCCTATAAACATACCAGTTTGCAATAACATTCAAGTATTCTAACACACATCTTTAATTTCACAGTGTCTGTGATGAGTGTCTAAATACTCATCATTTTTGTACCATTTAAATTGCAAAAACATCTGAAAACACTCAGAAATGCATCAAAATGATAAAAATATCACAAATAAGTGTTTTATGTGTTTTAAATGCAAAAATACCAAAATCAGATGAAAACGTATAAAGTTTGCATAATTGGCGCTTTTAGTCCCCAAGTTTCAAAATTGTCAAATCTAGTCCCTGGTCATTCCAAAACTTATAAAAAGTCATAAAAGGTCCTTGGGATTCACAAGTTGTAAGAAATTGTCCTTTGAAGTTTAAAAATCACAAGTTACAACTTTGGTCCCTCAACTTTACAAAAGTGTCAAAATCAGTCCCTGGTGTTTAAAAAATGGAAATTATTCAAACTACACCCTTGTATTATTCAAATGTGGCATATTTGGTCCTTATATGATAAGTTTTGAGAAAATTACAAGTTTGGTCCCTGGAGTTTGAAAAATGTCAAAAATAGTCCTTGGATTTATAAAAATGGAATTTTATGCAATATTGGTCCTTGTACTAACCATTAATTGCAGGATTAGTCCTTGTGATAACTTTGGAAAATTGGCAGTTTCAGTCCTTGAAGTTTGCACAAATTACATGAATGGTCCTTGTGTTTAAACTATACCAAACGGACTCCTTGTATTATTAAAACCCAAATCCAACCCATTAACCAGCTGGCCCAACTTGCAACCCCAACCCAACTCCCTTAATATTAATACCAGTTTGACCTGGTCAAACCCACTCCCACCCCGCCTTCTCCCTTCTCCCTCACAAGCAAAACCAGACACATCCCCTTATACCTCCTCTGCAAAACCATGGTGGTTTCCCGCCCAACTCATCATCACATCTACCAACTAAACACGCCACAATTAATGCCACCACCCCCAGTTGCAATTTCACAGCCCACAAAGGTCAAATCAGCTTTTCCCGCCAAAACACGTGGAAAGCTTAGATCACTCAAAACTCATCCAACGGCCAAGATTGTAAGTGGGAAATGATCAGAGGCATGTGGGGAGTCTCTCAAGTCTATAAAGGAAGAGGAGAAGCAGAGGAGTAATCTATCTAGTTTTTAATTTAGTCAATGTATGTCGTTTTCATTAATTTTACATTTCCAGTATAATTTTAAGCTTTCAAGTACTCTTGTTATCAACATCAGTGTAATATAAATCTTTTGCAATCATCAATTCCACATTTTCAGTTCAATATTCAGTTTATGCAATTTCCCTTGCTCAAAATCTCAATATGTTCTAATGTTGTTTGTAGCTGTTAATTTGGACTCATAAGCCATATAAGCTCCTCAGAAAGCTTATTAAAGCTTTTAGTAACCTTTAAAGTCAGTTTAGAAGTAAAAAAATCAAAAATACCAAAAATACCAAAAAAATTAGTGAAAAATAAAAAATCCTTGAAATGAAGGTCAAAGCGGAGCAGGTGAATACAGGATTGCCCTTGGGTTTAGAGCTTCTTGGGAAGTCAGAGGTTATGTTTACATCCTTGGATTTCAGTTTTGAGCTTGGAAGCCACTTGTAAGTTTAATCCTTGATTTTGGCAATTCACTGTAGAACTGCTTATTATAGCTTATCTCTGTGTTCTTTGTGCTTATTTGGTTTGTGTTAGTGATATTATTGCTTAATATAGCCCGCTTGTTCATCGCTTATTGTAGTTGCTTTGTTTTCATTTTTTTCACTAAGTAAAACTGCATAATAGTAATTTATAAGCTTTAGTTGTAATTATTAGTGTTTATGTGTTTCATTCAGCTTAGTATATCATTAGTTGATTGTATGAATCAGTTTCATGGTTTAAATCACTCATTTGCTTTGAAAATCTTCAAAACAGCTTAAGTAAAAGGTGTTTGGAGTCACTGTATTATCTGTGCTAAAGGCTTTCTGTGTTGTTGTTTGTGGTTGTAATATGTCACACTAGCATCATATAACTCATAGAAGCCATAAAAACCAGACCTTGTTTGATTAAAAGTCAAAATCACCTTTAATCTCAATCTATTTGTTCACTGTTAGGATTTAGAAATTAAAACTCATCATAGTTGTTTAGAACTTGTTAACATAGCTTAATTTCATCTTTTCTTAACTTAATATATCATAATCAGTTAGTAGGATTGATTTAAAGTTCACTTAAGTCAACCTTTTAGTTTAATATAAAAAGTCAAATTTCTCATTTTACAGTTTTTGAATAAAATTTAGAATTTTAGTGTGTATTTATTACTAAGATTTAGCTCATAATCTTTTGGGATATTAAAATATAGCTGCTTAATTTAATTAGAAAAATATTAGTTCACTTTTAATCAGCTTATTCAGTGCTTATTACTTAGTTTCTTTTGAACCCTTTTTCAAAATCATGCCCTGTGCACAGTGTTGCTAGCCTATTTCACAAGCTCTCAGAGAGCTTATTAGTGACACCTAGCTTGTGCACTTTAGTTTTTTAAGAAGCTCACCTAGCTATCTCTCTAGTCCAAAGCTTATTTTCATATTTCTAGCTTATTTACTAGGCCTGCTATTAGCTTTTTGTTTTGTCCAATTCATATAGTATAAAGGTCACTCAGTGTCTAGTCCCTTTTTCATAAGCTCATATTAAGCTCTCTAGTGAACACCACAGTTAGAGTTTTAGCTTTTTGGAAAGCTTAACTGGTATACTTATTAGTTACAGTGCTTATTTTCATTTCTTAGCTTATTTCAGTGCTTAAATATAAGCTTAAAGTTGCCTAGAAACTTAAAAAGTGTCCTGTGCACCCAGTTAAGTTTAAGCTTATTTGATATTGTTCAGTGCTTATTTCTTATTAAATGTGCTTTTTCAGTTGTTAATTTAGCTTATTACAAGTTATTTAGCTTATTTCCAGTTTCCTTTTGCTTATTGAATAGCTTATTGGCCACTTGGCTTAATATTTTTGCTTATTTCAAATTCTTGTCCACTGTTGAAACAATAAGCTCAAATCTGAGCTTATTAGTTGCTTTCATAAAAAGTTGTAGTTATAAAAAGTGCTTATTATCATTAGCTTAATCAGTTTCAAAAATAAAAATCAAAAAATAAAATAGTTTGCAAAAAGCCAAGACTGGGATTCGAACACTGGCCACCCAGCTCACCACACACACACCATACCAACTGCCCTTGGGACTTTGACTGGTATTCCTTTGCACCATTTAATATATACCCCTTTTTGTCTTTTTAGCTTATACGAACTTTTCAGCTTATTTATAGCTTATTAGATCAAGCTTTTACAACTTTTGTATTTTTCCTAGCTTTGTATTAGTATAAAGTATTTTATAAAAAAGTTTCAGATTTTTCCGAATAGTTTTAGTATTTTTAATCATTTAATTAGTGTAAAATAGTATTTAATTCATAATAAAAAATATAAAAGTCAAAAAAATATAATTCTTTTTTCTAAAATTTTCTTTTGTCATATAGTATGTAAGAAAATTGTTTTTACACTTGTAGGACTTTTATTGCCAAAATTTTACGTTTTTACTTGCGCACTCGCGTAATTTTTACATATAACGCACGTTTTCATTTTAGGTCACGTTTTTAGATAATTTAAGTTTACGTTTTAGTTAAAATAGTTTATTTAAGTTATTTTGTTTTATAAATCAAGAAAAACATCATTGTAAAAATAGTGATAGCGTTTATTTAATATAATTTAGCTTTTTAATTTTCTTTAATTTGCATTTAAGCCTCTGTAATTTACAAACTTTCTCTTTAGGTGTAATTATCATTCACAATTCTTACTGATCACTATCCTTAGTGATTATTCGACATCTGAAAGTGTTAAACACCATTAATCCTCGGTGAGACTTAACGACCTGAGGTAACACTATACTCTCCAGATCTAAATTGCATTGGTTTCTGAGCTGTTTGAAGGTTATTACGGTTGACCATTCACAAGTGGTTAGCTTGTGTGATAAACTTGACTGTTTCGGAACCGATCAGTCTGGTAAAGCTCTATCTTTTTCAGCTACCGTGAGGGCTGGATCTTCTTCTACTTCTGCTTCATCCAATGTTAATACTCGTAATAATAAACCCGTATCGATGCAGTATAAGCTAGGTGAAGGCCCTACAAACATTTCGGATGCTGATCGACGTGCAAAGGATTCGAACGTTGACCTAAATAAAGAAGCTGGAACCCCTGATGATAAGCCGGCTTCCCTAGGAAATTTTGATCACGGTGACAGTTTATGATGTTGTATCTTTTAAAGACTTTATTGTTATGATTGTGTTATTGTGTTTGCATATTGTATGTCGTGTTTTATTGCAAGTTTGTGATGTTTAATATCTTATGTACTTCGCTTCTATGATAGGTAAGATAATTAGATCGAAATTCATGGCTATCGTTTGAGTTGACTTTAATGTAACACACTAAATTATACTGCAAAGCCTAGTCCGATCAGGTTGACTAGTTTTTCATACTGGTCTGTTTTCCTTGAAACTCGATTTGAAGGTAATTAATGATCACATGTTTAACAAAGAGTTTACAAATTGAAGCTCATAAATAGATCTAAACCCTAAAAAAGTGGGAGTTTAATATATACCATGTACATTGTCATTTAGGTAAGTTCTACATGAGGGTATAAAACACACTAAATGTTGAAAATAATATATGCTTTTAGTTGGATAAAAAAATCTTGTTTTTTATATCTATTTTGTAGAAATTTGGAAGCTAAATTTACCTTCATAAAACAGTAAAAAATATAAAAAACTCGTTTAGTTGATGTTTATGTTATATATTTTGAAGAAAAAAATGGAAGGTTTTGGGTGACTAAGAAAAACAAGGAACAATCAAAATTATTTTGTTATTTTTCTTGTAAAGTTAGAAATAAAGGATTCTTGTTGTGTGGAGAATATTTAGGAAAATAAAGTGATTTAAACACAATTTCTGTTTTCTTTATTTTGTTTAAAACATTTTGTGGAAAAAAAAGTGTGTTCCGCTGACTAAACGCAAACTGAAGGTTATTGCACAACCTTTCACGTATGTGTGGTGCTAAAGTAGCAACAACTGCAACCACACGCCACTTATGGAAAAACGAGTCTCAACTTTGTGGAATATTTATTTCCATTAGCAATATGGAATTTCAATAGAGCAGTGCATTTGGGTTTCCAATTGACGATGCACATCAGCTCAATCATTTTTTTTTAAATCAGGGGAATACCCAAGAATTAACATTAAAGGGCTGAAGCCATCAAACTACATCATATAACATAGTGACGAAACTAGGGGGTCCCGCGGTGTCACGGGACACAAATGAAATTTTGGTCTTTAGTATCAATTTTTCTAAAATAACCTCGATTTTGTCTAAATACATAAGGTCCCAAAAACTTGTGTTTACTATTATGGTTCTAATTTTTGTGTGCACCCGGATCCTTTTAGTCCTGGTTCGATCTCTGATAAAACAGTAATGGCATTACCGGGACAGTGTTTATTTTTTAATTTTTTACGTATAGTACGTAATCATTGGTTTGGGTATGATTAGTGAGCATAGTCGCACGATTGATTTCCCAAGTTCGGTAAGGACCCCAAGGTTGATCATGGATCAAGAAGTTGGGGTAATGGTCACGCATGACCATTTAGTATGTGTTGTTGTGTGTGTAATTTTGAGAAGATTAATTAGATTAACTTAATTGTGACTTGGTTCATTTAATGGAAATGTACCGGTGTTTATAGAGATGCATTTATGGTTTTGTGTCACCCACGGATGTGATTTGGCGGTGTAGGATGGTCCAAGTGGTGGATATCCAATGGAGTAGACAAGAATAACACTTGGCGTGACATCATTGGCTCTGCCAGATTCATGGAATGCTTCATGCATGATTCTATGTACTAGTGTAATGTTCGCATCACTATCTATACTCGAATAAGGTAGTGACACGTGTCGTTTGTTGTAACGGGCCTTGACAGGATTTCGGTCTAGTCGTTGCTTGAACGTGTTTATCAGGCTTCATTTGTTCGTGTATGGCCTGGTAACTTCCTTTCCAGTTGAGTTATGACGGCCTTTAGCCCTTGTGGAACTGTCTTGGGCCCGTCTCAAGTGTATGGGTTTTAGCCATTTAGGCTGAAACTCCTATACGCTATCAAGTCCCCCAGTCTATTAGTATATAAATCGTTGTGAGTAATGATGATGGACTTATGCTTGAAGTTGAGATGTATTTAAAGTCTTGATAAACCTTTTTTCCGGGTGTCATGAAGCACTTAATGCGAGTGTGCCCTGGAAATGCAAATACCTATGCAAATAATCGCAAGGGTTAAGTATTTGGAGAATAGTTTGTCTCCAGCCCTGCTACACATTAAATTTACATTCAACCTGGGGCTTCGAACATCTGTTTTTCAGCCTTCAACAGCCTCTCTCCTCGACGTTTCAAAAGGTTTTAATCATTATTTTTGAATTTTTGTTTGGTTTGGGTCGCCGATTGTCAGTGAGCCCTTTTGTCTTATCCGTTGACTTCCTTTATTAGTGTTTTGCCTTCGTGCGCGATACGCGACCCATTTGTAGGGATGAGGCCCAATAGATTGTTAATATATATCTTTGGGCTCATACTTCCATACGCCTATAAAAGGGGATGATATTTAACCATTTCTATACTTTTTCCAAAATTTTCCATTGTTTCAAAAAAAATTTCTTCAACTTCCCTAATTCTTATTATACCAAAGGTTATTAAACCTGTCATAACTTTTTGTGTTTTCTTTTTCAAAAAGGTTCTTGAGCACTTGTTTTGTACACCATGTCTAAGAAGAAACCCGTTGATAAGTCTTTCAATATTCGTAGTTTAGTTAAACCTAAAAAATTTAACAGCTTTTTGTCTGACTATCCGTGGATTATAGATTATAATCCACTATAATCCACGAGCTCCTTTAGAGGGTGATCGGGTTAATGTCCCCCTCTCCTAGGACGGTTGTATTGTACTTAGAGTGCATTCGTCATGGCAACCTACGTTTTCCACTTCATGAATTTTATCGTGAAGTTCTCGAGTTTTATGATATGTATTTCTCCCAACTTTATCCCAGTGTTGTTCAGTAAATTATCACCTTTTATCCCGTAGTGTTATTCTGTCAATTTTGCACCATGTTTTTCTCTATTTCTGCAACTTCTTTTATGTATTATTTTTTTTTAAATCATCCCATATTTAGTGGACTCTGGAAAAGAGACCTCATTCTACCAGTAGTCTCAAGATAGAGACTACGTCTAGGGGGTTTTTGGGGTTGGCATCAAAGCTAGAACAGGGTTGATTTCAGTCCAGATGTCATGCCTGTCACCTAAGAATGACAATCACCCACGAACGTACACACCTTCCAAAACTACCTATCACACAACAACTCACGACTTACACAAGTCGGATATAACAATATACAAAAATGGAGATATAAAGAGTATAGATCGAGGAGAGAAATGTAACAATGGTTACGAGGGAATGACTAGACACCAACACTTCGTTTTTTGAGAATACTGGTATTCTTCTCTTGCACTTTGAGAGAGGATGAATGTGATCACTTGTAAACAATTACTAACACGTTAATGTGATCAAAGAAGGGATGTTAAAAAGATTTAAGAAGACAGAAAGTTTTAGTGCTCAAAAGGTAAATTTTTATTTGGAATAGTGCAGTATTTATAGACATTAAGAGGAGCGGGAGACGGTCCCATAAAGGCTGGACGATCCCATATATATATGGGACCGTCGGCCTATAAAGGACCGTCCCATAGACTCCACTCTTGTTTTTGTCTTTTAGTGAGGAAATGTTTATCTGGTGAAAATTTATCTGATTTGGGTGGGAAAATTCAAATTCAAATATTTTCTTATGAATAAATTCTTTAAATTACAAAAATAATTTGTAAAAACTTTTGTCACATTTATGAAAATGTAAGTTTTAGGGACAAAATAACTTTTTTGATCACTTAACAAAATTGGTACGATATTTATTCATATCTTAAGTGATGTTGAAGACGAAACGAGATTTCTCGATTAAAAACTTATCAAGCGTATTTTACGTAACATATTTTTTACATTTTGTGATTATCATAACGTATAGAGATCGAATAATGCAAACAATGTTTTCGACATGTTTTGTATTAAGAATATTGAAAATAGTATATAAATAAAGTGCAATAAGAACTAATTAAAGGATTTAGTGTAAACTTTAGTGCAATAACATAAAGTGTAATACATTAGAGTAACTTTTTTTTAGTACAAGCATATTCTTTAATTATTCATTTTTAGCGCTATAATAATGAAATTTTTTAGTGGCCATATTGGAAATGCCCTTAGTCACACAACATATTGAACATTGCTAGCTCAAATGAAGGTTATTGTCCTTAGAACATGATATAGATGAATCGATGATCATGGTAGTTGAAATCATGCTGATATGTGATCATGCAAATCCTTGAGAAGCACGCTAAATCTACCATAGGTCATTAGTTATAACAAAAATAATGATTTCATGACCAAGGGTATGTTTGATAAACAACGTTTGAAAGTATTTTAGAGCAATTAGCATTTAACATTATTTTTACAAAGTTCACCAATGGAGCATTAGTCTAATGATTGAAGCACTTATACTTGAGTCAATTGACCTAGGTTCAAGTTTCATCCTTAGCATTTGCTTTATATAGGTACCCTCTTCCGCAAAACCTATGGGCACATTGGAGAGACTTTGTGGAATAAGAGCTCAAGGGTCCCAGTCTTGGCTCGTGCTCACTCCAGTTGGTGCCCCACTAGGTCAGGAGAGTTGTCGGAGCTATTCTTTGTAGGGTGGACAATAGCTGGTGCTAAAAGGCACCCGAGGTCAGGGTGTTCCCACCAATCTACACCTTTTGTGTAATTATTACAAATTCGTTTGCAAGAAAGCATATAACATTTATAAAATTATAAAAATGCTAGTTTTTCAATGTTCTTTGAATAAGCATTTAGCGCATTACGTCATTTTACCCATTAAAATTATAGCTACAGCTACTCTACCAAATACTTTTATAAATTAAACTGCTATTGGTAACTGTTTCTGCTAAGAGCGGAAGGTGTGGTGACAAGCCTCACCCTCTTCATCAGTGCCACCTCAGCGCCACATCAGCATCCCACTTCTCCACAACTAACCACAAAAACTCCCTCCCTCATAACAAACCTCAACCTCTTCATTTGATGCCCACCACTACCACTTTATTTTTTTTATTCAATTTTCCAAATAAACTAAATTCATTTCATTCAAAATAAAATTACAATACATAACAAAATAAAAAACATACGAAACGTAAAATAAAGATACGGAAAAAAAAATATACGCAAGAAATACATCAAATTATAACGAAACTAATTATTTGGATTCATATTGAAATTGTCCCCATTGAATTTGTTGCCAAACATGCTCGATGAGACATCGTTGAAGCTTTGCGTGTGTGCGTTTATCATGTAGTTCTTTGGCTTTTTCCTTTGCAATTGGCAACGTTCAATCCATGTCTGTTGTAAATTTGGTGTCGAAGAAATATACGTTTCAAAGAATGTCGGATATCGCAAATTGTTGATCGTTCAAAATCATGTTATGCAATATGATGCACGAGTACATGATTCTCCGTAACTTGCCAATAGTAAATTGCCGCGCCGGTTGGGCAATGATATGCCAACGTCCTTGGAGGACACCAAAAGCTCTTTTGATATCTTTTCGAGCACTTTCTTGTTTCGCTTTGAATTCGGCATTTTTTGGGTTAGTTGCAACTGTAAATGATTTGACAAAAGATGCCCACTCCGGGTAAATTTCGTCAGCTAGATAATACCCTTGCTAAAATTTAGTTTCGTATACTTCAAACTCAACCTCAGGGGCGATGTCATCAAGCAAGTCGTCGAATAACGGAGAATTATTTAAAACCGTTAGATCGTTATTCGCACCCGTTACCCCAAAAAATGCATTCCAAATCCACAAATCGTATGAAGCAACGGCATCAAGCATTATAGTTGGCTATTTTTTATCACCTCTATGAAATTGGCCTTGCCATTCTTTCGGACAGCTTTTCCATTCCCAAGCATACAATCGATGCTCCCCAACATTCCCGGAAGCCCATAAACAGTGTTATGTACATGGTATAAGTGACGAATGTCATCCTCATCTGGCTTTCTTAAAATCTCCTTAATATATAGATGGATTATGCACATAGTAAAAAAATCTAGGCAATCGCGTGCACAATGTTCACCTATTTGTAAATACTCGTCGAATGCATCAGGTGTTACCCCGTAAGCCAATTGGCGTAGGGCACATGTGCATTTCATAATCACACTAAAACTCATTACACCCCTACAATCTGGTCGCACTCTAAAGAAATCAAAAGAGGATGATAAGTTTCAATATATGTTTCAATACCTTGTACTATGTGTAAAAATAGACGACGGCTCATACGAAATCGACGCCTAAAATTATCGTCCGTATATTTTGGGTTGTTACCAAAATAGTCAGCAAGTAAACGTGCTTCAGCAACTTCACATTCACGGGGGACGTATCGACGATGGTTTGAAGGACCGGCTTCTTGTTCCTGCAACGTTTGCTCTGCCTCGAACTCTTGAATAAACATTTCTAGTTCCGTTAACTCTTCAATGTCACTTTCATCGGAATAAGATGATTCACTCGTGTAACTCATGTTTCAGCAAGTTTGAAATGGTTTAGTATTTTGATTGAAGATGGAGGCGATGAAGATGATAAAAATTGTAGATATGACATGTTATTTATAGGGGTGGTGAGTTTTTTTTTTTGAAAAAAAAAATAAAAAATCTATCTGTTATTAAACGGACGAAATTTGATTTTCTCAATTTATATTCGTTGCTAAAGTGTGGTGTGTCAGGATGGCGAAGACTTTCACGGCGAGCCACGGCGAACGGGTTCGGTGTGGCGGCGGACGACGGCGAAGGGCCACGTAGGCTGACGGCGAGCCCATGCACCCCAAGAGTGAAATATAATTTAAGAGACAAGTTATCATACCCTCTTTAAAAAAAACAGTGATACCTCTTTTTTATTTATTTATTATTTTTTTAATAATATTTTTATTATAAAATGACGAAAAACAAAACAAAAAATATAAAGTTTAATAAGTTAAAAATATAAATGGACAAAAAGCTGTGTTATACTATTAACAGAATGACGGAGGGTTGAAAATGTTAAAATGTGAGCTAAGTGGGTATTGATAGTAGGGACCGCTTTGCAATTACTTATAGATCTATAGTGAATAGTCTACGAAGACCATAAAGACTTTTGACCCACGACTTCGTTTTCTACCATGGATCTATCTGATTGTACAATAATTACTTAAATTCATGAATAAAAAAAAGGTTGGGTTATTTTGACCCCCCTATTTTTTTAGATTGACCCCCTCTATTATTTTTGAAATTTTTTAATTTTTTTTTAATTTTTTTAATTTTTATAATTTTATTTAGAGTAAATTACACCGTTCGTCCTTGTGGTTTGCGTTGACCGCAGGGTTTAGTCCTTTGACCAAAAAAAATTGCACCGACGCCCTACTAAACGCCACGCGACCGTTCCTCGCTCTTCACCAAAAACGTTAAGTTTGACCGTTAAAAACCCATCATGTGACTTGCACATGAGGGTAAAAATGTCATTTCATCTACCTTATATATTTTGTGGTAAAGAAATGGGTCAACCATAAACTACAAAAACTTATCATCTATCCATCTGATCATCTATCTACTCAAAAGTATCAGATGCACAAGAACTTCTTATCATCTATCTACTCAAAAGTATCATAACAACATCCATTATGCAATGACAAGTCAACCATGACTACAATAACAATCTTTACATAATCATGCACCAATATTGAGCCACAAAACCTACAAAATCCTGTATCCATCTGATCATCTTCTTCTCTCCGGCCGTCGTCTGCCACCCACGTGCCGCCCCACGCGCCACCACCATGTCACACCGACCCTCCCAAATGATAGATCAGATATTTGTGATTCTATTTTTATACCACACGCGCTGTAGAACTAAACAACACCCTCTAGATCTTGATTTTTAAGTTCAGGTTCCTAGGGTTTTGTTTGATGGTTTGTTCGAGTTGGTTGGTTCAAAGACTCCATGGCCGCCACCATCATCTCCGTCACTCGTTTTTATATTTTTTTTTTCTGATCTCTCATCTCCTTTGGGTAAGTCGAAAACTATAGATCTATTTTTGCTACTCTTTTATTTATTCAACCGATGATAAACTATAGTGTTGATATTTTCGTGGATAAAACAGATCCAAAAATGTTTTTGATAAGGTTTCGTGTGGTAAAATGTGGATAAAAAGGGTGTTTGAGAATTTTGTTGGAATTAGGAAATTTGTTGAAAGGGTTAGGTTGCGTTTAGTTGAGGGAAAATACCATTGTTTTCCACAAAATGTTCTGTGGAAAACAAGGAAAACAGATATCGCATTCAAATCAACGTTTTATAACAAAATGTTTTGCAAAACACAAATCCCCTATTTCCTAACTTAACAAGGAAAATTACAAAACAAATTTTGGTTGTTTTCCTTGTTTTCCTTTGTAACCCTCAACCCTCCCTCCCTTTCTTCAAAACAGAAAATAGAAACATCAACTAAACGCGTTTTCTATATTTTCAAGTGTTTTGTGAAGATTAATTCTCCTTCCAAATTTTTACAAAACTAAAAATAGAAAATAAGAGAATTTGTTCTCCAACTAAAAGCACCCTTAATGTTTGGTCTTGTTATGTTTCTTTGATTCTCTCGATCACGTGACTAGGATTTTATGCTGAATATGATGATGCTTTGATGATGATTGATGATGATGTCAAATGTTTGGTGTTTTTCATTTTCTGTTTGTTTCAATTAGTTCGTTTGTTCGGTCATTAAATAATGGGGTGGGGGTATAAATGAGAGAGGATAGACAAGAAAGTGAGAGAAATGGTGAGAGAGAAAGAGATGAATTGATAGTGAGGGTATTTTAGTATTTTTACCCGAGTTTAACAGTCAAACTTAACGTTTTTTGGTCAAGGGACGAACGGTGCATAACGTTTCACACTTAAGGACGTACGGTGCAATTTTTTTGGTCAAAGGACTAAACCCTGCGGTCAACGCAAACCACAAGGACGAACGGTGTAATTTACTCTTTTATTTATATCAAAAAACAATAAACCTGAAAATGCGGAACAGTAAATATAAAGATTAATAAGTCAAACGTTTAAAACTGTCAGAAATACGGAATAGGAACTGACAAAAAACTGTATTGTACTGAAAAAAGTGAGGGACAAAGGGAATATTCTCCTATGATGTGACATCATGGGGGGTTCTAATAGTGTATCCCTAAAAAATTCTTTTGGAATTTTGAATTATTAAAGTATGTAAAGCACATTAGATGCGACTAGTTCTACAAAAAACTAAGGTTAAAAACTTAGTGATATTAAGGGTGCGTTTGGTATCTCACTATGAGAATGAGACTATTTCTATGAAAGTGATTAAATGTGTTTGTTTAAGAGGAGGGGGCCCACCACTATGGTAATGAATGATATATATAATCATACTTCATATACATCAAATGAGCTAGGTATGGATCTTTTATAAGTGAAAGAACCACCACTACTATCAAACTCATATCCATTGTCATTCATAGCATCATACCAAATGCAGCCTAAGTGTTAAATTGGTGATTTGATAGCAAATAATAACTGTGCAAAAAAAAGAATAGGTACATAGATGATTTGTACACCGAAATGAGTGATATATCATATGTTCATCGATCCGAACATGCGAGAATTTCGATCGTGTATTGTAATGTTACTTCTCGAGTTTTCAACCTTGGTTTGGATTTTAATTAATTGGCCCGGTTCCAATATCCTTAACCGTCGATTGGGTTATCAATTTAACATTTAAAATTTCAAGTTGTTTAAATACACACATCATTATACCTTTTTTTTAAGGGTATTGATTGGTACACTCTGATTTGTTATTTGTACATTCAAATGTACAAACCGATAAAGCAGCATATGATAAATGTATAACTGGTTAATGCACAGATTTGAGTATACAAATCATTAGCCTTTTTTTAATAGATTATTTTCGTCAGTACGCATTAATCTAACTTTTAAAATTTCAAATTGCTTAAATGCACACATCATCATAGTACCTTTTTTTTTATTTTATTGATTATCCTTTTCAATACGCGTTTTTTGAGATAATTTTACGAAACACATAAATATTTATTTAATATTTTATATAATAAAAAATTACATTATTTTGGAGTGATTTTGTCAAATCATTCTTATCAAAAAAATAATTGGACCAATAAGAGAGCTCGATTTCGTCACCTAAGCAAAATCGTGTGATGTGATTGGTTAATAAAAGTCAAAATTAAATTGATTTTGGTAAAACTTTAATAAAGTTGGTAGAGAAATTTGATTGATAAAAAAACACTTAAAAATATAGGTGTCAAATTTGTGAAAACAAAAACTTAAAAAAAGATAAGGTAATTAATAAAACTTTAGTAGTTGAATTTTTAATAATTATATAGAGTTAAGTGTAAATATTATATGCCTCCATATTTTTTAATAACTTTGGATTATAAACAAATACCCTCTTATACTTTATACCATTTATACTTTATATCTTAAAAAATACAATGTATATGTTGTTTTAAAATAACAACATATAAATTTTCATAAGATTATAAGTATCAATTTTTTAAAAAAGTTTAACCTATGTAGACACGAGTTTATATTTTTTAAATACGGCTAAATTACCGAAAACGGGAATATAATTATCAAATTGTAAGCACGAGTTACTTTAATATAATAATAAAT
This sequence comes from Chrysanthemum makinoi, assembly GCA_910596185.1. NCBI lineage: Eukaryota > Viridiplantae > Streptophyta > Magnoliopsida > Asterales > Asteraceae > Chrysanthemum > Chrysanthemum makinoi. The sequence goes on along the minus strand of OU343217.1, from coordinate 201,819,563 downwards.
ATACATGATTATACTTATAACAATGACTCATATAATTCTTATTTATTTATATAAGGATATCTAGAAAAACATTTTTTAAAAAACTTTAGGGAGTATACTTTAACGTTATCAACGCTTATTATGTGCTATTAAACTTGCATAATGTGTACAATATAATATCAGTAGTGAAATTTAAATTACAACATCAACATTTTTGTCAGCTAAATAAAATTAAATCTTGAGTTACCCTAACATAAATTTTTTCAAATATTTTACCAAAATTTAATGAATATTAATGCATAATGAAAAACTCGTGTATAAGTATTAGTTGTACTTATATCACAATTTTTATGGCAAATTCTTATATGTGTATATACTAATGTTAAAATAAATTTGATTTATATGTAAACTTCGTGGGTGCATGAACTTATAACTATATAATTATATAATTATATGCAGTTATTTTTAAAAACATAATATTCAGTATTAATATAGAATAAATTTTTTGGTCAAAACTCAGTGCATGTATGTGTATTACAGATAGTTATGTTTAAAAACATTTACATTCACATGTCAAACGTCATCACATCAGCTAGATGCATATCTAAGCATGACTTCCTTCTATAAATATACAACTTTGTAACAACGATCAAGCATACAACATCTCTCTTTAATCTTACAATGTCAGCTCCATCTTTTTCAGCTACCGTGAGGCCTGGCGCTTCTAATACCTCCTCCAGTAGCAGTAGTAATACTCGTAGTAATAATAAGCCTGTATCGATGCAATATAAGCTAAGCGATGGACCTCCTCCGTCTATTTCACAAGCCGGCAAGCATGAAAACACTTCGACCGCTGACCCGGCTAAAGATGCCGGTGTTACTGATGATAAGCCAATTTCCGTAGGAGCTCTTGCTCATGGTGACAAGAACTGATCATACTGTATCTTTTCATCAAATTTCATTGTCATGATCGTTTGATCGTGTTGTTGACTTCTTGTTTCTGCATCTTGTATCTTGTTTTTTATTGCAAGTTTGTGATGATTAAAAATCTTATTTGATAAATAAGTTTGTACCATTCAATTTAGAGAGATCGATATCTTGTGTAACACGCACTATTATATGTCTAAGCTCGCCCCGGTAATTGTGATTAGCAACTCACACGGACCATTTTGACACAAACTCGTCTGACGTTGATTACATCGAAGCTTACATATTAAGTAGATTTAACCATTTTGACCCAAACTCGTTCTACATCAGCCTATGATTTCTTGTTTGGACATCAAATGTTAAAACAATATCATTAAACACGAAAAATCTTAAACTATTTCTCAACATGTGAGGAAGCAAGACACTAAAATTCCGGTCACCTCATGTATGCTTTTTTGTTTGGACATCATAGGCTAAATCTTTGTACCTCACCAGCTTGATGATTTAAATTGATCACTCGGAGCAACTGCAACAACACAATAGCTAATAAAATTTGCATATAACAAATACATGAACTATAAACAAACAATCACAACGATGTAGAATGTGTTCTGTTGTAGGTTAATTAGCAATCTTGGTCTAAATATTCCAATTTAGCAGTGACCTTGGGTTTTGGTTAAAAGTACAAGACTCTAATGCGAATGATATTGATGTAGGATTTTAATTTTTAAAAATATATGAGAGATCTAAACAAGAAAACTGTTTGTTAATGATGGAAACAGGTTCCATTTGGCCAAGTACACTTTGCATAACGATTGTATTTGGACATGACTGTTTGGTTTGAAACGTGCAGAAAATAAAGGGGTGTTTGGCTATTTGTTTAACGTGTAGAAACAACAACAATAGTATTGCATAAACGATGTATATTGATAAAATTATGGATGATTACAAAGTTTACACAGCCTCTATCTATTTATACATTCTGAAACGTTGCCACAGAAAGCAGTTATCACGTTTCATAAAACCTAAGAGGCGTATCCTATCCTAATATTCACAATGGGTCAACTATGACCACTATGACCCGTTTTGACCCAAAGCCCATACAAATGTTCCAGGCTTTGCCAAAACTATACGGAATTACATTTTAGTCTTTACAAGCATAAATATATACATATTGTTCTATAATAACAAAAGGCTTAAAACATTAAAGCCAACAATTAATTATGCTTAGGTTTTAGTTTTCACATGACTGCGATGGATGCGGCTAAAATATCGACCATTTCTTATTCAAGGAACAAGCTTTGCTTCAATATTAATTCGATGTAAAACTGCCGAGAAAGGACGCTATCATGGGTGAAATTAAAAGGTTATCTTTCTCATGGGTTATTCATAGGCCGAAAAGGACTGAACGGATGTGGTTAGAATGGATTTCCAATCCTATTATTGCTTGTAATAACCCCATGTCAACCTTTGTTGTTTTTCTAACGTCTTGCTACTAATAAAATACACTGTTCAGAAAAGAATTCCTTATTAAACCTCACTTCATCTCCTTAGTTACTCTCCTATCTGACCATGTTTGATTCCAGAAAATTATAACAAGTCCTCCCGTAGGAAATAGATATATGAAAATAGTCATTGGCATCAAGCACAAAGTTTCTAGTAAGAAAAACCTTTAATTGCTTAGGGGACAATGATATCCAATTATGGACTGTGCAATTCTTCTCCAACCTTCTCTGCCTCAGAAAGGAATATGTTAACCCGCTAATTATTCCTCTCAACACCACTTAAACCTTCTTCTTCAATCCTTAAGATCTTGTATTTGTAATATTAATTAGTAAGAGACAACATTATAAAATAAGTTTCATTACACCAACATATATTGTTCATTTTCTTATGACTATTTGTCAAGGTTGCAAAAATCGCAAATCGATAGTGGGTGGTTGACTTTTTTGTAGCTTGTAATCGGTTTTGGCGGGATTAATCAGTTAGTAATCGGATTGGCATTTCCTATAAGTTTTGGGTATTTTCGACAAATTTTAGGTATTTCTAGCAAGATTTTCTTTAAAATCATCTTGTAAGATATAAACAGCGACTATAAGTTTTGCATGTTTTCGGCGTGTTTGACTTTCGTTGACCGTCATTGACCATGTTTGACGGACTTATACAAATTGGAAATGTTGGTGGCCTTGTAGCATCTAGACGATGATTAATCGGCTTTATATGTCTTTCTTTGCAACGCTGCTATTTGCCAAGTATTCAACTCGAGAGAGACAAAGTCACAAAACCTATTAATCTTACAATGAACATCAAGATTTTAGTCTATGGGCATGTTTGACAAAAATAGTTGTTGTTGCTGGTGATGTTGTTGTTGCTAATGCTGGTGTTGTTGGTGTTTGGTAAACTAACTATAATTGTAGAGTAAAAGTGTAAAATAACATAATTGAACATAAAAATAACAAATCCAATATAAATATGAATAATAAATAGAAGGGCAAATTGTTAATTTTGTAAAATATAATCTCCAACATGTTTTCAAAAGCTGGTTTATGCAATTTCTTTTTTAAAAACTTATTTTTGTAAAATAATTCACAATCTTTGTCATTCACACATAAATTATTTTAAAAAAAAGATATATTAGACTCAGATAAACTTTATAAAAAAATTTCCACATACATATATATGTGGCAAATGAGGTGCACTAATCAAAATTTCCACATGAGAATTATTTTGTAAAATTTGAATGAGAGTAGCATTTTTTTTAAATGTCATTTTCTGTAGCAAAATAATTTTAAGCTTTTATAATTTTAATAATGTGATGCGCTAAACACGCCCTATGTATTTTATTGTTGTGAAGCATGTGAACGACTTTAGTTTATTACAATTTGATTCCTTGGTTCGGAAAACTCGGTGATCATACGTCTGACTTTAATGTGTTCACGTTGCGTGTGAATATACTTTTGAGTTGAATATCAGTCTGCTTAACTACTACTAGTAATTATTTGTGCAGACAGCTAATTAGCATTATCACAAAAATCAAATTAAAAAAATACATTTCATTAATCAAATGCAAGAAACAACGTCATCTTAGTGATATCATATTACGTAGATGTGTATATGCTCTTGCTATAAATACACAACTTTTGAATCACATTCAATCAACATATCTCTTTTACAATGTCTGGTGCTCCATCTTTCTCAGGCGTTAGGAGGCCTGGATCTTCTTCTACTACATCCAACATCAATAGTCGTAGCGATAAACCTGTATCGACCCAATATCAGTTACACCAAAACCCTCCATCGTTTCAAAATGTGGATCAACGTGCGAAGCGGTCAGATGTTGACCAGATTAAAGAAGGTGGAACCACTGATAAGCCTATGTCGAGAGGAGATCTTACGCGTGTTGATAGTAATTAGTTGTATCTTAATTTTCATTACTTTTTTTTGCAAATTTTATTGTCGTCATCATGCATGTCAACATCTTGTATGTCGTATTTGATTGCAGGTCTGTGACGTTTAAAATCTTGTAACTTTCTTATTGATATCTGTATTTGTACCTTTTCTTTGCTATCGTTGTGGGTGTATTTAGCTAAACAAAATAAACTAATGTTATGGTTTTGTTAATTACAGTTCTTAGTTCTTAATTAGGGCTATTAATAAAAGTTTGTCTTACGCATAGTTCATCTAATCTCTTTAAATTAAGTATGCCTATATCAAATCGTTTTTCTTAAACGGCAAACTACAAAAAAATTGTTGATTCTTCACATTTATTTCTATAACTGTCGACACTAAAAAACGTGGATATCTCCAAAATATTCGTTCACACCTACTAGTATGAGCATCCAAACACATCTAAAAATGTATTTAACATAACCCAAAATCCGATCCATTTAGTGTTTATTCATATATATTTTCTATTGGATAAAGATCAAATAAAAAGACAAATATCCGTAAAAAGAAAAAAAAAAAAAAAATTCCAAAAAAATTTCACAAGATCGGTTATGATGGTGCATGAAAAAGTTGTGAAAGACTTTTTTCTAAAAGTGAATACTTTTTTGGAAAAAAAATTATGAAAAAATATGTTTGTGCATTAAATCATTTTTTTGCATCAAAAATTGGTTTTTGCACCCAACTTTTTTTGACATTTTTCATCAAAATAACATTGCGTATCTAATTAAAATAAGTTGAAAATTTTGCGCATCAAATTTTTTATGCAAGATCAAAATTCGTTTTTTTTTTTCATTAAAAAAAACGTATCAAAACTCATAATTATAAAAAATGTTTTCACAAAAGTTTTATGCACCAACATACCCGACCTTGTGGAATTTTTTTAGAATTTTTGGAGAATATTTTTTGAAAAAATATTTTTATTCTTTTTACGGATATTTGTCTTTTTATTTTAACTTTACCTTTTTCTATTTAATGTATACACTTATAAGGGTGAGATCAATAAAAATCACATAAAAACTAAAGATCAAATGGATCAATCATAATCATTCATTTTTGATCAAATTAATTAAATTCATTTTCACACTTATATTTAAAAAGTATATATTCCACAAACCGTTAATAGTTAGATAAAATTAATTATACCATTGCGATAAGAAAAAAAATTATCTTTCTATAGAGATCCTATATTGTATACTTTCGACGAACTTATTTTTTATCGTGTTTTGCGGGTTTTGATATATAACACCATAAATGGAAATTTTAAAAATACTCTTTTGTGTTAACACAACCCCTAAACTACAAACCCTAAACCTTAAAAACCCTGACCCCTAAACCCAAAAAATCCTAAACCCTAAAACCTTAAACCTTAAACCCTAAAAAACCTTAAACCCTAAAACCTAAAACCATAACCCATAAAACAAAAAAAGCTAAACCCTATCCGCTAAACCGTAAGAAACCTAAACACTTAACCCCTAAAAAGCTTAACCAAAAAAAGTCAAACCCCTAAACCCTAAAAACATAAACCCTAATCCCACAAAAAAGTCGAAAAAAAAAGTTCGTCGAAAGTATATGATGTGGGATATCAAATTAAAAGTAATTTTATGCTTGTCGTGATGGTATGATTAGTTTCGTCTAACGATTAATGATTTGTGAGATATTTAGTTTTTAAAAAATGAAAGTGAAAGTTTATTTTATTGTTTTAATGAAAAAATAATGATTGAGAATAGTTTATTTGATCTTTTAGTTTTTCTTTATTCTTTATTGAACCAAACTCTACACTTAGGAGGCGTTTGGTTGGGGCAATTTGGAGGATATTGGGGGCATTTGCATTTTAATTCCTTTCAAATGTCCCGTTTGATAACTCAAATGTGGGCATTTGAAGTAATTTACAATTCCCCGAATTGCCAAAATGGAGAGAATCAAAATGACTCCAAAAAGTGAGAAATTTTAATTTACTTGAAAAATAAAATTTATAAACTTTTTTTCTTATTGTATTTTTATTAACTTTTAAATAAAATATTTATGAATTTTTTTTATAAACTTTTTTTATAAATTTTTTATAAACTTTTTTTTTATAATTTTTTTTATAAATTTCTTATAATTTTTTTTTATAAATTTTTATAAACTTTTTTTTATAATTTTTTTTTATAAATTTCTTATAAAATTTTTATAAACTCTTTTTATAAATTTTTTATAAACTTTTTTCATAAATTATTTATAAACTTTTTTTTTATAAATTTTTTATAAACTTTTCTTATAAATTTTTTATAAACTTTTTTTATAATTTTGTTTATAAACTTTTAAGTAGAATATTTATTAAATTTATATTGAAAAAAATAAAAAATTATTTATAAATTTCTGTCAACCAAACATGCGAAACTATTTTAAATTCCGGAATTTTAAATTCTCAAGAATTTAAATTTTCTAGAATTTAAAATTCCGGAATTTCAAATTACCCAACCAAACGGCCCCTTATAGTTTTTCCTTTTGTGTGTCATTTGAGTGTGAGCATGACACAAGTATTTAACTTAACCCAAAATCCGATCCTTTAGTGTGAGCATGACACAAGTATTTTTTTCGCCATGTTATAAATCATCGAGTCACCCGTAATGATACATGCGTAAGACAAAATTAAAACTTCATATATTAAATGGGGAAAATTTTATTGATACACCACAATTTATTTTATTTTATCAAGTCAGATACATTATTAGATGATTATTTCTAAAAATTATACCGAGGTATGACGAAATTTTCATTGATTGAATGTGATTATTTATGGCTACAAGTTTCACATTGTCCCTAATTGGTGTAATCACATGATATTTCATAATATACAGATTTCAAGAGGTGATTGAGCTATTGCCTCAACAAGTATTTTGCATCAATTGCACGATTGAAAGTCAAATGTTGTCACCAAATACACAATATATGTGTTTGTAATTGTTTTTCTTTTTTCAACTTCAAATAATCATCTTGTTGATATGTCGACTCCTTTTGTTCGTAAGTTGGTTGCGTTTTTTGCTAGTTAATAAATTGTCTTTTAATAAAAAAATAAAAAAAATCAGTCATAATTAAATTTTCAACTAAACTTAAACATTTCTAAGATCATTATGAAGTAGTCAATGAAACTATTTAGGTTTGTCTTAGTCTGCCATTTCCTTTCGTAAAAATATGATGATGATTGTATACGAAGATGACGGGTACTCGTGCATAGCAACGGGATTTTGTAGCGACAGATTATTTTGTGTTAAAAAAAAGTTTATGAGTTATAAATGAAAAATAATAAAAGTTTGAAGATTTGAGGATTAACATAATGTTTTGAAACCCAGTACGGGTCGATTTAAACAGAGTCAACCTGACGGGTTTGGTAAAAAACGGGTCAAATTAAACTTGGTCAACCCACCGGGTTTGAAGCATCCTGGGTCAACCCAGTTTTCGATATGTATTAATAGTTTTCTTTTGAAATATATGTTTTCAACATTTCTTTTTTTATTTTCAACTTTTCACTTTTTACTTTTTGATATTTCCTTTATATATAGTATAACAGGGTGCTCGCGCGTTGCGGCTACGGGTGCCCTGTGACGATTAACCGGAGAAATGGATATCGGTGAGACCTGATTCACCATTTTGTATCGGTTTCAACGGGTCCTCTCTGTTCGTTTTCGAATGGCTTTTATTGGTTAGCCGAATTTGTGGCAACACCGGTTCCTGGTTGAACCCGTTGGTCCGGTCCGATTTTGAAAACTGTATGTACCATCAACTTGTTAGCTTGTATGAAGCTTTGTGTGTTTTATTAATGTGTATAATAACATTTACTTTTTATTTTAAGGTGTTTTAAAAATAACATTAATTAGTGTGTTTAATTTTATATTTTGAATTATATTGTAGCTTGTTTAAATTGTACATTGTGAAAACTTTATTGTACTTTTTAGGGTGGTGGCAATGGGGCACAATATGCCTCGGTTTGGCTTCATACCGATCGGCAACATCGTTGCCACAATTGAGGTATGGTCGTCATGGCATGGGTTGCCGAATTAGTATGGAAATGGTATGGAAATGGAAGGCATGCACGCTTTGATTAAAAATAAATAAAATTAGGTGAGATATGGAATCATGGTTGTCACTAGAAAAGTATGGTGAGGTATGAGTGAGGTATGAGATTAGGTGGAATGATATTATTGGTGGGTGGTGAGGTATGAGTGGCATGAATGCCACCACCCTTAGTAAGAGTTGTTTTGATTGGTTTGTTTTTAATTTTTTAGATATGGTTTTAATTGGTTGTACAATGTGAATAAATTATTATAGTTTTAACTAATGGGGTGTTTTAATAAAAGTATTAATTACACCATACATTTATTTCACATTTAACTTTCAACATTTCACTTTTCAAGATTTGACATTGTTTTTTATATGTAGTATAGATGTAAAGGCATGCCAACTTACTGAGATTAAACTTATATCTATACTACATTATAAATCATTTGGGACATTCCTAAAAAGGAAGGCTTAAAAAATTAAGATTCAACACTTGCTAATATGACAAATTTTAACAACTACATTTATGATAGCATTTGTTGCAACACTTTAAAGCACTTTTTTTAGACATGTTTTAAAAAAAAAAAAAAAAAAAAATACAAAGTAATTTAATATAAGAAAAAAAAACGTCCATAACAATAAATACATAATAAATGTTATTTTTAAAACACCCCTAATATGAAAAATACTTGTTATCATACATATTGTACAAATAATAAAACACACAAATCTTCATATAATTTATAGCTTCATGGCCCACCCGAATGGGCGGGCTAGCTTCATAATAATACATATTGAATTATAAATGTATATAAAGCAATCGTGAAGTAGCGTTGAAAAGTTAAAAATGGGGCAATGTTGCTGGTATACATATCATGTACCAAAATCTATATAAAAGCAATGATGTCGTTTGAATACAAAAAGATAATGAAGTTGTACATCATAACAAAAAAGTATGTTGCCTATTCACGTACGAAACAAAACTTCTTTATAAATGACGTTTTTGTCGAGTTTGAGTAGTTATCGTCTTTGTCGCAAGAGAGAACCTTCAATCCTTTCTACTAATGACCACAACTTCTAATGGTAACACCGGTTTTTGCACCACTTTCATGATTAACTGCTGACCTTGAGAAGGAATCTATCCAACATATTCAAAATATAGTAAATTATATAGAATACCATGTATTAATAAGTGATATCAGCATTGAGTATATGAATACATTGAGACCGTCATCAAGGGATCCACTTGTTGCAGGGTATGCTGAGAAAAAGGACCCAAAAATATTGGCTACTCCAAGGCCAAACAGCTGGTAAGAAACAAAACTTTTCGTTAGTAGGAGGTATAATCGGGTAGCTTTGTTACAACATAAATTACCTTATAACGAAATCCGCACTATGTAATTCTCAAAAGTAAGAATTTAATAGCAGCTCCACTTAATTAAACTAAAGTCTAACTGTCTAACTTCAATATTCACCAATGTAAAACATAAAAAGGTACGTGATCGCAGATTCGAATCTATGAAAATAACTATGTTTGGAGCTACTTTGAACACTCTAAGCTTCGTCTCATAAGTAACTTATATAGCATAAAAATGTATGAAAACAACGTACAAAAATGTATGAAAACGTACAACAACTTTCATCCGTTTTATACGGTTTCGTTCGTTTTTTTACGTTTTTATACATTTTCATACATTTTTGTACGTTGTTTTCATTCATTTTCATACAAAAACGAACGAAACCGTATAAAAACGAATGAAACGTATAAAACAGACGAAACCGTATAAAAACGTTTTTTTATACGCCTTCATCCGTTTTATAATAAAATTAAAAAAAGTTTTTTTTTTTGTTTTTTTAATTTTATTTTAATTTTTTTAATAAAATTAATTTTTTTAAAAGAAAAAACTGTTTTAAAAAAAAAATATATATATATTATAATAAAATTAAAATTAATTTTTTTTAGTTTTATTATAATTTTTTTGATTTTTTTTTAAATTAAAAAAAAATTAAAAATAGTTTTTTAATTTATTATAATAAAATAAAAATTTGTTTTTTTTTTAATTTATTATAATAAAATTAAAATTAAATTTAAAAAAAAAGTTTTTTTTTTTTTTAATCGTAATAAATTTGAAAAAAAATTGAATAATAAAATTAAAAAGGAAAAACTTTTTTTTTTTTTTAAAGAGTAAATTACATAAATATTCCCTGTGGTTTGTATAACGATCGTTAAAACGAAAATACAATGTTAGCCCTCACGTTAGGGAGTAACTGCAAGGGAGGTCCTTTTTTGAGATCGGGTCAGATATGAGGACAAGATCCGTAAAAATTGGAAACCACAGAGACGAGACCCGCTAAAAAAAACCATGAGGACAAGATCCGTAATTTCTATCAAACCACAAGGACGATTTATGTAATTAACTCTATATTAAATTGAGACAATTTTATTGATACACCACAATTTTTTTATTTTATCAAATCAAATACATTATAAGATGATTATTTTCTAAAATTTATACCGAGATATGACGAAATTTTCATTGATTGAGTGTGATTATTTATGGCTACAAGTTTCACATTGTCCCCAATTGGTGTAATCACATGATATTTCATATATATACAGATTTCAAGAGGTCTTTGAGCTATTGCCACAACAAGTATTTTGCATCAATTGCACGATTGAAAGTCAAATGTTGTCACCAAATACACAATATGTGTGCTACCTTGTGTTCAAGCTCTCAGAAACATGACAATATGCGTTAATTATTTACCAGAACAAATAGAAGTGATATTACTCGGGTTCCAGAACAAATAGATTGTTCATATCAATAGATGTATAGAATCTATGATCTGTAGGTTAATCACAGTCTTCTGATAGATTTAATGGTCAAAATACTTTCTCATTTGTCTATTTCATGTCTATTAACAGTCTTAATTTTGGGCTGTTTTTTTTTTTTTTGCCCTTGTCTTCTTTTTACTTGTTAGCTTGTATTTTGTTTGTAATTGTTTTTCTTTGGTCAACTTCAAATAATCATCTTGTTGCTATGTGGTGTTGGCGGTTATCTCCCAGCAGCAGGGTAAAGATAATCAATCTTCAGCTGAAACAAGTAACAAGTCAGCAGAAACACAATACCACTTGGTGGTTACCGGATATCACTTGGAATCGTGTGATCACTTTCCAAAGTAAACTATTCGACCCTAATGCCTGGGTATCACGAATATCAACTTGGGATAAGACCAAATGCAGTTAGAGAATTAGGCACAATTCTATAACCCCTTCGCTAATCAGTGTTTATGTTTTCTGTATTGTGTCATGCATAAAACAGATCTCCTATTTATAGGAAAATACTCTTGGCTAGTCAATGGAATTATGAGTATTAATCGGCCCGTTAATAGCCTCATAATTATCCCCATTATAGCCGTTAGTGGTTACATGACCAATTAAACATGGTCATAATGCGTTTAAACCGCCACTTGAATAGGTCAAAGCCGCTAAGCGTGCACCATCATCGTACTTTCATAGTGCTATCGGTGGTTACACCGCTGCCGTGGAAACACCACCGCTTCAAGCAGTAAACACTACTTGTTGAAACACCACTTCGTGGAAACACCACTTCTGGAAAACACCGATCCGGTGGAAGTACCGCCTGGAAACATTGATATCCAGTGGTAACCACAAAGACTTTCACCAAGCACTACAAATACAAACCACTATTAGAGTCAGGGTGTTCATGGACCTTATGGGTGTACACTCCGTACCTCCTAACCCATTACAAGGTGTGGACTAATCCCATAAGTGCACTAAATTTTCTAACAATCCTCCCCAAATTTAGTTCACTTCCTTTGCATGAAAACAAACATCAAGCAAAACATGTGCATAAATGAAAATGTCCTGAGGATTGAATTTCCATCTTAGTAATTACACGTTCAAATATTCGAGAATCAGGGTGTTCTAAGAATTGAACCCTTCAACCAATTTGAATACCTGAAGATAACTACACACAAGCTTTCAAACATTTATCGCTCCCTCGACACTATACAAGCCATGTGTCCATATCCAAATTCATAAATATTGTAAAAGCTAAAAGTCCAAAGCTTCTCGGCAAGCAAAACTTTAACATTTACATAGGTGGTTCCTCTTTAGTCATGCTCTTGCCAAGCACTTTTTCAAAGAAAATTAACCATTAAGAAGTAAAGACTTCATCCACCTTTCGCCAGGTTCCAGCACAACCTTGGGATGTAAAATAAAACATGTGCTCCGTCACTGAATGTTCAAATTTCCACATTGAACTCAACTCCCAAGTTTCCTTAGGAGGGAGTTGGGTGTCCTAGCATTTAGTGACTAAGTTGGACTTAAACCCATCCCTTTAGCAGACTTTATAACCAAGTATCTAGCTAATCCTTCTGCCAAGTGATCAGCTCATGGAGATCTAACAAACTCTATAGATACCACCCCATTCATGATAAGCTCACGAATCATGCTATGCCTGACACCTAAGTGTCTAGACTTACCATTGTACATTTGGCTATAAGCCTTAGCCAATGTAGCTGCACTATCACAACGGATTGAAATAGGTGCTATAGGTTTAGGCCACAATGGAATCTCAAGGAGCAAGTGTTTCAACCATTCAGCTTTACCAAAGAATGCTAATTCTACAAATTCAGATTCCATTGTTGAACTGGTGATGCAAGTTTGCTTCTTGGATGCCCAAGAAATTGCACCTCCACTAAGTAGGAATACCCACCGGTGTATCTAATTGTCTTCGCTGTTACTGATCCAACTTGCATCGGTGTATCCTTCCAACACCGATGGGTAACCAAGATATGAGAGACTATAATCCATAGTTCTCTTCAAATACTTCAAGACTTTGAATCTTGCCATTGATGAGCACTAGGATTACTAGTATACCTCGCCAATTTTCCCATTGCAAAACCAATAGGTCTTGTACAAGTCATGGCATACATCAGTACCAATTACCCTAGAATACTCAAGTTGAGATACAACTTTGCCATGGTTAGGCATCGCCTTCTCACAAGTATCCATAGGTGTACTTATCGAGTACAATCAAAGTAATTGAATTTCAAGACCTTCTCAATATAATGAGACCGAGAGATAGAAATTCTTTACTTTCATGTTTAATCCTTATACCAAGGATAACATCAGCCTCCCCCATGTCCTTCATAGAGAACCTTGATGACAAAATTCCTTTGTCGTCAACCCGATTTTGGTCACAAAGATCAACATGTCATCAACATATAGACAAATGATGACTCCTTTACCAGATTCATCAAATTTGCTATATACACATTTTTCAACTTGGTTAAGAACATAACCACTAGACAAAACCACTTCATCAAACTTTTGATGCCATTGCTTAGGTGCCTGCTTAAGTCCATAAAGAGACTTAATCAGTTTACACATCTTGTTTTCACCGTGCGATGAAAGCCCTCGAGGTTGGTTCATATAAACCTCCTCTTCCAATTCACCATTAAAGAAAGCTGTCTTCACATCCATCGATGAATAACCGATTGTGAATAGATGCCAAAGCAATCGCAATCTTATGGTAATCGAACGAGCCACAGGCATAAGTATCAAAATAGTCTATCCCGACTTTTGTTTAAAGCCCCAATAACTAGTCTAGCCATGAACTTTTCAATAGTTCCATCTACCTTCATTTTCCTTTTGAAAATCCATTTGCAAACCGGTAAACCAGTGGTAGATCAACCAACACCCAAGTGTTGTTCCCCATGATGGAATCCATCTCATCATTGATTGCTTCTTTCAAAAAAGCAATATCCTGATTTCATCATTTCTTCAAATGTCTTGGGATCATCCTCAACAATGAAGCAATAGAAGTATTGGTCGAGACCTCATCCCTCGTTCCTTCAACTAAATACAGTTGAAACTCAGGTCCAAATGACTTTGGAGTCCTAACCCTTTTGCTTTTTCTAAGCATAGGTTCAGGTTGTTGTACCACAACCTCATCAGGGACCACGATGGTCATCGGAACCTCTCGATACACCAATGTCATGAGTTCCATTAGGAATCCTCATACTTCTGTCTAGGACGATGAGAATCTATTCTCATCAAAGTTTGCATCCCTTGATTCAATTATGGAATTAATTGAAACATATTCATTAGGTTCTATAACATAGAATCTAAAAGCCTTGGAATGCTCAACATATCCAACAAAGATGCAATCAATGCCTCTTTCACCCAAAGTTTTCAACTTTGGATCAGGAATCTTACAATCACAACCCCAAAACCTGAGATAGTTCGGTTGGGTTTCCTTTTAGTCCTGAGTTCATAAGGGGTAACCTTGTTCCTTTGGGGAACCCTATTTAATAAATAGCAAGTCGTTAACATAGCTTCACCCCGAACCTTGACTCACCATGAATAGGACAACATGGAATTAACCATCTCCTTCAAAGACCTGTTTTCCTTCGTGAAATACCATTTTGCCGAGTATAGGGGCGCCGTTTCATGGATTATACCAACAGACTGAAAGTACTGAGTATCCATGTACTCACCTCCCCTATCAGTCCCTAATCTTTTGATCAAAGACCCAAGTTGTAATTCAACTTCAGTTTTAAACACTTTGAATTTATCTAATGCTTCATCCTTTGTATGTAATAAATAAACATAACAAAACCTAGAAGCATCATCAATAAAAGTCACAAAGTACTTCTTATTCCCCAAAGAAGAATGCATCCACAGTCATTGTGTATGCACAGGAGCTCAGCTCACGACTAACACCTCGAAGGGTTTTTCTTATCTTGGTCAACATGCAAGTTTTACACTTTCTGTGTCCATGTCAAAAGCCGGGATTAAACCATCCCTAGACATATCTTGCATTCTTTTATAATGTACATGGCCAAGTCTAGCATGCCAAAGGGTAGAGTCACCGGTCATAGGAGGTCACAAAAGTGAAACAACACCACAAGTGGTAATATTAAGCCTGAACATTTGATTACATAAATAACCAAAACCAATAAAAACACCATTCTTAGAAAGAACAAATTTATCCGATTCAATAACTTGTTTATATCCATGATTATTCAAAACACTACTTGAAACAAGTTCTTCCCGATATCGTGAACATGAATAACATTAAACAAAGTTACAATCTTTCTAGAACTAAACCTAAGATCTACACAACCACGACCATGCACCAAGTCTGTTGACTCATTTCCCATGTGAAGAATAGAACCATCATTCAGGGACTCATAAGTCTTGAACCAGCTTCTATCTTTGCACACATGAACTGTTGCACCTGAGTCAACCCACCACGCTAACATCATCATCGCACATAATGAGATTCAGATACGTAACACATAATAAATCAAGACTTATTAACCATATTCTGACCTTTCAGTGAGTTGGAAGAACCACCACTCCCTGAACCATTAGTGCCCGATCCATTGGCTTTACCACCAACTTTAACACCTTCCAATTCCTTTTAATGTGACCAGTCTTGCCACATTTCCAACAAGTAGGTGTTGCCTTCTTGTTTGGATCTGCCCTTGTGTTATCATGATATTTGCGTTTGCCTTTGTTGTCATTATACCTGGTGGAGTTGTTATGCTCCACCATATTGACAATAGATGCAGAGCATTCAGCACTTTCTTTTGCTTGTCATTATCCGCACCTTGAGATTCCTCAATGTGCGATGACTCCTAACTCAACAGAATTAACTCCTCCTTCATATGTTTCAAGGTATGCTTGAAATCTTTCCAAGAAGGAAGGAGTTTGTCAATGACACAAGAGACTTTAATAGCCTCATCCATGTTCATATTGTGTTGTGTAAACCTTCCAAGTATTCCAAGAAGTTCATTGTATTGTTCCATAATTGGTCTTGAATCAGTCATTTTATAATTTGTGAAATTACTAACAAGGAACTTCTTACTTGATGCATCCTCAGACATATATTTGGCATCCAAGGAATCCCACAGTTCTTTGGAAGATTCAATGTTCGATAAATATCAAAACAGAGCATCGGACATACCATTGAGAATAAGACCTCTGCATATGTAGTCATCATTCTCCCATTTGCTCCTCCTCACGATCCGCTCCACAATAGCATCATCCCCATCATCGAATAGGTGTAGTAGCACATACACCACACTCATGCTTCATGCTGCAGAAGTGCATCTTCTTCCGCCACCAAGTCCACCCCTTCAAACTTATGCTTGGCAAAGTTTGAAGCCATGTTTCATTGCGGCAGTACCATTGATTATCATTGAATAGTTTACTTTGATTGTTGGCTTATATCTCCAGCCAGCGGTAAAGATAATCAATCTTCACCAAACAAGTAACAAGTCCAAAACACAATACCACTTGGTGGTTACTGGATATCACTTGGAATCGTGTGATCACTTTCCAAACTATTATTCAACCTAATTCACGGGTATCACGAATATCAACTTGGGATAAGACCAAATGCAAAGAGAATTAGCACCTATAACCTTCGCTAATCGGTGTTTATGTTTTCTCGTATTGTGTCATGCATAAAACAGATCTCCTATTTATAGGAAAATACTCTTGGCTAGTCAATGGAATTATGAGTATTAATCGGCCCATTAATAGCCTCATAATGATCCCCATTATAGCCAGTAGTGTTACATGACCAATTAAACATGGTCATAATACAGTTTAAACTGCCACTTGAATAGGTCAAAGCCGTTACGCGCATTCATCATCAAGATTTCTTATGTGTTATCGGTAAGCACCGTCGGTGGAAACACCAGCTTCGGGTAAACACTATTGAAACACCGCCACTTGGAAACACCACTCAGGGAAACATCGATCCATTGGAGTATCCGCCAAGGAAACACTGACATCTCATGGTAACCACAAAGATTTTCACCAAGCACTACAAATACAAACCACTTTATTGTTCATGGGTTTTATGGGTATACACTCCGTACCTCCTAACCCATTACAAGGTGTGAACTAATCCCACAAGTGCACTAAATTTTCCAACATGTGGATGCCTTTTGTTTGTAAGTTGGTTGCGTTTTTCGCTTGTTAATATATTGCCTTTCAAAAAAACATAAAAAAATGATGATGATGATTATGAAGAGATATTAAGGCATTCCATACATTGTGCCAAGTTACTGAGATTAAACTTATATTTGTGCATAAGTTGTACTCACCAGTCATTACTCTTTATACTAAAAAAAATTGTTAAAAAAAAAAAAAAAAAAAAAAAAAGTTTCCTTATTGATGAAAAATATCAAAGTTTGAGATTAGAAATAGCATCTACACATAAGTAGGGGTGGCAATCGAGTCGTGTTCGTGTTGACCTATTCGGGTTCGGGGGTGGCGGGTTGAAATAACCTCTACCCAAACAGCACCCATTTATTAATCGTGCAAGAAGCTCAACCCTAACCTGACCCCGCATAACACGCCGAACCCGTTTGTGACCCGCTTAACCTGCTTAAATAAATAGCCAAGCCAGCAATAAGGTTGGTGGTTTGTTGATTTAACTAGCTTAAATGCAAAAATGATATAAGGATTTAAAATATGATAAAAATACCATACAAATAACTATAATGACAATTTCAATGATAGATATCTAAGTTATAAGCCAATTTCAATAAAATCAAAGTTATAATCGTGAATTACCATAGTACATAACAAAATACATTTAATCCATATCCAAACATTAAAACCAAGTTATATATTTTTTTTTAGAGGCTTATATACTTAAACGCTCACGTGGTCGACTGTTTAACATTTGCTCAACCTGAAACACGACCCGTTTATTAAACGGGTTAGACGGGTTGACCTTTTTTGACCTAAACCTGTTTATCCTCTACCCAAACCTGTTTAACTTCGTGTCAGGTTCGTGTCGTTTATCGTGTCGTGTCGAGAATTGCCACCCGTTCTTATTCTTACGAGGATAGGTTTCTAGTTTAAGATCAAAGGGTACATGTAGTCTCATTTAACATCTTAAAGGCGCATATTATATGGGAGTTGATACTCACACCATTTTTTTAGTACATACATCACAATTGTGCATTACTGTCTTGTACAGTGTTGTACAGTGTGGTGTATGTATAAGAAAAAATTGTGTGAGTATCAACCCCATATAAGGGTAATCAAAAAGGGTATAATATGTTCACTACTAGCATTTTTTCATTTAGTACCCGGGATTCTTGCCGATTAGTTTCTAATCTCGTTAACTATTTCGTTAGTAAATTACATGTTTGGTCCTAGAGTTTGTATAGGCATTACATGTTTGGTCCTTCAACCGCTTTTAACATTAACAAAAAAAGTTCTAAATAAAAATTTTCAAAAATTTTTTCAAATATTTTTTTCAAAAGCAATTTTTCAAATATTTTTCCAAATTTTCAAAAAACTTTTCGAAATATTTTAATCAAAAATTCGAATATTTTTTCCAAATTTTTTCAAAACTTTTGAAATATTTTCTAAATTTTTCAAAAAATTTTCAAAATATTTTTTCAAAAATTTCAAATATTTTTTTTGAAATATTTCAAAAGTTTTTGAAAAAATTTGGAAAAAATATTTCTAAAATTGTTTTTGAAAAATTTGAAAAAAAATATTTCGAAATTTTTTGAAAAAATTTTATTTTTGAAAATATTTTTGAAAATGTGCAAAAACGCATCAAGGACCAAAACATAATGCCTATAAACTCAAGGACCAAACATGTAATTTACTAACGAAATAGTTAACGGAAGTTCCAAATCGCCCAAAAAAGTCGGGTACCTTAAATTGAGAAAAAAAAAGAATAGTACCTTTAATTGAAATTGAACATAAGATGAGTACCTTTTTATGCGATTTGCCCTTATATAAACCACATCAATAGTAAACAATTACCAAAAAGAAAAACAGACCCGAAACATAACGATTTCATCTGTTTATATCAATGGCCAACTTTCAAAATAATCATAAATGGTAAGCTTTCATTACCATTTTCAATTTTTATATGTTAATTTATAATCCATTATTCTAGATTGAAACCAATTCAGATCTCAAAATTCTCATCCATGTAATGGCAAATGCTCAATCTTTTTTATTCATTTCATTATGGTTTCACGTTTGCATGTTCGTACTATCCACATCCGATTCGGTTCCGGGTCAAAACTGTCCGAAAACCAACACTTCTTTACTCAATTACAGAAGCCAATTTGTAATGTGTCAACATCAGCTAAGAGGATATTTTACGATAATAAATGACTGCTCTTTTAAGGTTCAACATTTTGATATGCTCTCAGGTGGTTCTGATGTTCATTGGTGGGGTGCTGTTGGTGATAATTATGGTAATCTAACGTCAGGTTTTGTTATATCTGACTATAAATTTAAAGCCAAAACTTATAAAAATAAAACTTTTATTGTTGGTTTATTGAGTAATGTTACATGGGATGATATTAAGGTTGTTTCCATTTGGAAGACATCAACTGCTTCTAATTTCGGGCATGTTGTGTTGAAAGAAAGGAGTGAAGCTCCAACGCCTGCCCCAGCCCCGTCTAGTAATGTTAATTTTACGGGGAGTACGGTCGTTGAGATTGATGGAGAGCCTACTATGTTTGATAATTGTAAGGTTTTGTCGGATACGTATAGGTTAAGATGGACGTTGAGAGTGGAAGATAATGTGATTGATATTGGATTAGAGGGTGCTATTGATATGCAAAAATATATGGCTTTTGGGTGGGCGGATCCGTTTAAGGAACATGATCATATGCTTGGCGCTGATGTGGCAGTGACGGGTTTTACTGAAAACGGAATGCCTTTTGTGGATGACTATCATATTACTAAGTATAGTGAGTGTACTAAAAACAAGAATGGTAAAGCTGAAGGTGTGTGTCCGGACACAATGTATGTTGAGTCAGATGGTGATCGTGATAAGGTTAATAATACGATGTTGGTTTATGGACATAGAAAAGATGGTGTATCGTTTGTTAGATATCAAAGACCGTTGAAATCTATTGACAAAAAGTATGATTGGAATGTGGATGATAAAAAGAACATGACTTGTATATGGGCTTTGGGTTTGATAAAATCACCTGACTCAATCATACCTTATTACATTCCTGAAAACCATGGTAAGACTTATGGTCATGTTCATATAAATGTTTCAGAGCGCGTAAATGACTGTGTGGGCCCACTTGATGCCAAAAATAAACAAGATCAAGACCTTGTAATTGCTGATAAAAAAGAACCACTTGTTGTTACTTCCGGACCAGCTTTACATTACCCGAACCCTCCAAACCCTTCAAAAGTTTTCTATATTAACAAAAAAGAATCTCCTCTTTTACGGGTCGAAAGAGGGGTACCAGTTAAGTTTTCAATACAAGCGGGTCATAATGTCGCTTTCTATATCACATCTGACCCACTTGGTGGAAATGCAACATCAAGAAACCTGTTGGAAACGATTTATGCAGGCGGACCCGAGGCCCACGGGGTGCATTCCATGCCTAAGGAAGTAAAATGGGCTCCCGGCCGAAACACTCCTAATGAAGTCTACTATCAGTCTTTTTATGCCAAAAAAATGGGGTGGAAGGTTCAAGTTGTTGATGGAGGTCTTACTGATATGTATAACAATAGTGTGTTATTAGATGATCAACAAGTTACATTCTTTTGGACACTTTCAAAAAAGTCAATATCTATTGCAGCTCGAGGTGAAAAGAAAAGTGGGTATCTTGCAATTGGGTTCGGGTCAAAAATGGTGAATAGTTTTGCATATGTGGGTTGGGTCGATGCTAATGGCACAGGTCATGTTAATACTTACTGGATTGATGGTATGAATGCTCAAAGTTTGCATCCCACAAATGAAAACTTAACACATGCAAGATGCAAATCCGAACATGGTGTCATCACTCTTGAATTCACACGACCGTTGGATTTAAATTGTGATAAACATAAACAGGTTGAATGTAAAAACATTGTGGAGCCTACTTCTCCTCTTAAAGTCATATGGGCAATGGGGACTGAATGGTCCTCGAACCACTTGACTCAGAACAATATGCATTCAAGAACAAGTACCAAACCAGTTCGGATTTCACTTATTCGTGGCTCAGCTGAGGCAGAGGAGGATTTACGACCTGTTTTGGCGGTACATGGATTTATGATGTTCCTTGCATGGGGTGTGTTTTTTCCATTTGGGATAGTCGCTGCTCGATACATGAAACATTTAAATGGTGATGTATGGTTCAAGATTCATGTTTATTCACAATGGTCGGGTTTGTCAATTACTTTTTTGGGGATTCTTTTTGCTGTTGCTGAGCTTAGGGGTTTAAATATTCACTTATTACATGTTAAAGTTGGAATCTTGACATTAATCTTGGGTTGCATACAACCAATTAACGCATATTTAAGACCAAAAAAAACTAATATTGATGAAGGCCCATTGCCTCAACGACTCGTTTGGGAATATATACATACTTATGTTGGAAGATTCGCGGTGTTTATTGGAATTTTCGCTATTTTTAGTGGGATGAAGCATCTAGGGGAAAGATATGATGGTGAAAATATTAGGAAATTGATGTGGGCATTGTTAGTCTGGGTGATGGTCAGTTTTATTACCGTATTATATTTGGAATACAGTAAAAAAAGATATATACATAATTGGGTTTTGGGTGATGATAAAGATGAAGCTGAGGAAATTACTGATCTTTTGAGCCCGAGCAGAATACACGGAGTAGATGTGGAAAATCTCTCACTTTCTTCAAGAAGATCGGAAGTTCAGCTAGAACCTTTGAGTAGATAGAGAATGTTACCTAAAATTGGGTACTTGTTTGAAGTCTTGGAGAGCTTCTTGCCTTCTTGGGTCAACTGATAAACAACTATACTCAGACTCTTGCAACTGAATTCTGGAGAGACAGAATGATATCTCATTTGCTGTTTATAATCTGTAAAGCTATTAAGTTTTGTTACTAACATATTGCAATTTGCAAGCTCTGTTTAACTCCATATAGCATTCAATACTTCGAAAAGTTTGACCCTTTTTCTACCCCATTTGACTTTCTTGCAGTTTAGTATACATTTTGCTACTGCAGATAAACTTACCTTCAGGTGTAATTATATGTACTGTTTATCGTTAATATTTGATGAGTTACATCAATATCATGATATTACTTTTTAGCAGTTGTACCTTTTTTCTTTCATCGTGATTAAGGGATTTGTACCATGTAAATACACCTTATTATTGCTGTTGCGGAAAGATAGAATCTGATACAAGCAAGTTTTTGATGCTCAAGTTTTGTATAAAGCAGATATATTGAAATGTATCTCATTAGACCATTATAAGTAACACACAAGCAGGGCAAAGTATATTGAAAATCCAAAACTTGTTACTGTATACTAACTCAATTACAGTACTCAAACTACAAAAACCCTTTGCACAGTTTCCATTCCCATGTGCCAACAATCAAGAAAAGGCATTGTCAAACACAACTAATAACACACACCAACGCCTCATGTACTTCGTTTCCTACTGATTTTGTACAACTTCTTGAATGCCTAAATCAAATAACGTTCCCACATACGTTTCTAAAGGTCTATTGAGATAATTTTCTTTAAGTTTCTTGAAACAATGACACGTCAACAAACTATCAGATCCCGACTGATGACTAACACCATGTCTTTCAACTCCCATAGTCTCCGCAACCCTACTTAAACCACCTCGAAGAAAATTGTGAAATCTTATTATATGTTTGATATCATAAACTCTCGGGAAGAAAACATTCATCAATTCAAAGAATTCCTCTTGAGTTTCTGGCAAATTTTTACCAGTCAATAACTTAATCAGGTACCCAAAATCATAGCCGCCATGAAAAGTCGCCCAACAAATATCCTCATTCGAAACAACTCCAGACGACATCAAAAGCTCCCCAAATTTCTTCGCTTCCACACCCATTCCTCTATTCTTCTCAAAATCAATCCCACTGTCTTTCAACAAATTAATTGAATCAATATTGCAACAATCTTCTTCCAAATTAAAATCCTTAAAATTAAACTGCCAAATGCAACGCTTTTCACTCCCACAAGTCGGATGATTCCCATCTTCGTCCGAAAACGTTAAACCTAACTGAATCAACTTACACAGATCAACATTGTTCCTCATACTAAGATAAGTATAATCAGTATTCCTTATAACTTCAGGCAAAGGCTTAACCACAACACCAGGGAACTCGGTATCCATCGCAACATTCGTATATTTATCAACTATTTCCCGTATTAAAGCGAATTCGTGTTCAAGATTATCACTCCATACTTCTCTAAATTCAAAACTAGGTTGCACATTAGCCATTTTTAACCTCTCTTCGATCCAACAATCTGCGATACCCACATCAAGAAACTGTTAAAAATCACATTAAAAATCCATATCAAGAATACCCATATAATGAAATTCTTTAAAACCCTTTTGTCATAATCAAAAAAGAAACATACCCAGATGAAAAAAATGTTGAAATATGGGGTTTTTGTGAATCTTGAAAAATGGGTAAAAATGAAGTGTAAACTGTTAAAGAATGAATAAAGATTTTACCTTAAGGGTTTAAGAAGGGTTTATTGTGAATGTGAATGAGTTTGTAATGTTGGTGATTAAAAGGTGTTTAATCAATGATTTTGGTGTTAATCAAGTTGAGAATGAGAAGTGATTGAAGGTTTGAGATTGAGTTGGGGAAGATGTGTTTAAACGTAACGGCTTATATGCATGTTAATTTTAGGGTAAATTACACAATTCGTCCCCAAACTATACCCCGTAACCACATTTAGTCCCCCGTTTGCGTTTTGTTGCGCAGTTAGTCATGTTTGGGACAGACGGTGACCCGTTATACATAACACCAGTTACTTTTCTTTGTTAGTTGACTTTCCAACATGGGTTTCTAAGTATTTTCAAACCAAAACAATTGCACCGTAGGTCACCAGACCTTTGCAATATACCGCCGCTCACCAGCGCCACTCACCACCATTACCTACCACCCACCACCACCACCATCGCCACCGACCACCATCGCCACCACCCACCATCGCCACCCACCCCTGCCACCACCCACTGCCACCACCACCCGCCGCCACCCATCGCCACCACCACCCACCATCGCCGCCACCCACCACCGCCACCACCACCACACACCACATCCGCCGCCACCCACCACCTACCACCAGATCCTCTTCTGTTTCCCACCATTCTTTAGCTAAGCCAGTTTTATCACTAGCACCGGCTTTTTGATCATCTGAATGTGGATTGCTATTAAAGAAGTTCGTTTATGGGCAACACAAAATGCTATCGTTTCGGTCGGTAAATGTACAAGAATATAAATTCTCATTTGTTAAATGCGCTTACCTAAAGAAGGATTAGAAACATAAGAAGATGTGGATAAAGTAAATCTGGTACAAATTCTTTACTCAGATCCTCCTGTTTTTCCACATTTCTTTAGCTAAGTCCATTTGTTTCTGTTTACCATTGTGCAAATCCAAGTTCTATTAACAACTCTTACCAAACATAAAGAAAACTAGTTTGGAGACTAATGAATTGGCTGTAATGATTTACCGATACAATTAGTTGTGAATTTCGCACGACAAAAGTTGCATAGTACATAATGCATCAGAGTTTTGCATCGAGCACAATATTCGAGCCAAACCCAAATAATTCTTTATCCAAGCACACTCATGATATGATTTTCTTCCAGACACTATATTTTAGCACGTATAGTTTGTAGACATAACAATTGTTGGTGCGAATTTCTCCATAAAAGCTTATGGCTATGCTTTCTAATTTGAAATCATGCATCGAATTTTGTGATTTACATATCTATATCCATCTATTATTACACCAACATATACTTACTGCTTCTTTTATACTTCATAGGAAATAACAAGACGAAAAATGCTTGATCGAAGCCACGTAACATCGGAAGGCCTTGAGTTCACTTTTGTCTTGGACTCGATGTTTAAAAAAATTCTATGTGTGCGCCACAATTACCTAAAGAATGGTGGGAAACACAAAAAAAATAATTCGATGGAGAATGTTTTTGACGGAATTGGAATCTGTTTAAGGAATTGGAATGTGAAGGAATGGAATGTTAGAAATTGAAATCCTCAGGATTTAAAATCTGACGGAATTGAAATCTGCAAATACTAACGCATGTTTGGTTGGAAGAATGAAATGAGAAAAAACAATTATATTAAAATATTTAAAATTTAATTTTAGTTTAAGATTAATAAACTAAATATTATTTAATAAATAAATTACTTATCAAATTATAATAATAATTTTTTAAATAATATTATATAAACTAATATATTAAATAAATATTATTTTTATATAAAATACAATTGTATTTTTAAAGTATAAATTAAAAAAGTAAGCTATAAATAAATTATATTTAATTTTAAAAAACAATTTAATATAATAATAATAATTTTTTTTAAATAAATAATAATTTATATTCAATTTTAAATAAATAATAATTTTTAAATCTTAATAACATGGTTGTTTATAAAAAAAAATAATAATAACAATAATAATTAATTGATCGTTTATAATAATAATAATAATAATAATAATAATAATAAAATAAAATAAATAAATAAAAATAATAAAAATAAAATAATAATAATAAAAAAAAAAAAAAAAAAAATAAAATAAATAAATAAAATAAATAAAAAATAATAATAATAATAATAATAATATTAATAATAATAATAATAATAATAATAATAATAATAATAATAATAATAATAACAATGATAAAGATAATATGAATTCCATGGAATTGTAAACAATCATTCTCATATTGCCATGGAATGTTGAATTCCATATATATGGGATTTTGAAGGAATTTCATTCCATTCCATTTTCCAACCAAACACAGTAGGAATGGCCAGATTCCAAATTCTTTAAATTTTTCAACCAACATTAACATTTAAATAATGAATTCCAATTCCACCACAATCCTTAGGATTCCGCCGAACCAAACGGGCCCTTTGTATCTTCGTAAGATTTCAAATCAAGTAAATCTTAATGTTATTTATTACGCATTGTCTTTTAAGTTAGGTTATAATTTTCCTGTATACTCTGTTTTGTTAGTTACCTTTTTATTTTTATTTTTTGATTTTTTTTTTCTAATTTTAAGATAGACAGACTTGTGCGCTGAATGTGAACATCCACTACCATGGATTCAGAAGAAATGTCAAAAAAGTTCTCAATTTTTTTTAAGGTAAACTACCATTGCATTGTTGCCCATGATGAACAAAGGAGTACATAGCAAGGGTGTGGGTGTGGGGTAATTACTTGACCAATGTTGCCGAAGTAATTATAATAAACAGGTTTAAAACAAGGGTTATCCTAATGCCTCTTATCATTTAGTCAATCCTAATCACACGAATGCGATCTCAATAGCGATATCCTAATGCACTATAAAAGCAAGGTCTAGAATCTATATACTACCTACACTCATAAGCAAAGGTGAATGTTTTTCCTACATATCTAAAGGAGAACCTCACATTGGGGTATATTTTAGTGGTAGGGTTTTGGTTAGCTATATAATTCATATATATGAGACGCTTTATTAAGACTAAAGTTTCACTCGCTTATGTCGTAAAAATTTTAAATTTAATAAAAGAGATAAAAGAAACTAGTACTCCCCTAATTAGCTCGGTATTAAAGGAAATATGATCAAATCTTCCTCCAAGAATATAAAATTGTCCAATGATATTCTTCTTGTCCAATACAACCTGTAGAACTTTAAGAAAATGAACACGAAACCTCGCATAAAAATCGGTAGAACACTATATATAATTAAAACAAATCCTAGAAAGCAAATAAGATATAATTCTTGCAAAATAAATGTTTACAGAAATTTGGAAATTTAAAAATTCTGGAAATTTTCAAAAGTTAAGTTTTCACGAAAAATCTGAAAATTGTTGTTACAAGACTGACCGTCAGTGTTAATCCTGATGCCATCAGGACGGACCTAACAGATTATTATGTTTTGTTTCCTGGAAAATTTCTGAAAAAGCCTATAAACATAGAATTTTTGTAAAACATTTATTGTAACTCGATACAAGCATTTGACTCAAAAAAACACACAAACATGATAAAATATATGTTAATTATGAATTGTAAATTTTCATGTTCGAATTTCGTTTTTTTAACAAATATGAACTTCCCTACACTTATCTTTTTGTAAAATATCTTTATATGCAATTAAAACGAGGTTAAAAACAAAATAAATCATTTTCACAAATTATTCGAAACATGAGAATTAAAAAAATAAAAATCAAACAATTAAAAATATGGGGTGCCTCCCAAGAAGCGCTTTTCTTTATTTACGAGTCTTGTAGCTAGACTCAAAGTCATGCCATATTATGTGACTCCATCCTCCGCCACGTTCTCACTATCATTGTTGATTTTATATTTGGGTCCTAACTCTAAACATTCTTTGTAAAAACCAGTGTTGTAAATATCGGTTCATGTCGATATATCGATGATATATCGCTTATCGGGCGGTCCGATACGATATTTCACTTATCGGTCAAATTTATCTGGTCAATATCGTCAAATATCGGCAAATATCGGTCAAATATCGGTCAATATCGGTCAATGGTTATATCGCATATCTTGTAAATATCGTTAAATATCGGTCAAATATCGTCAAATATCGGTCAAATATCGGAATATCGGTCAAATATCGGTTAAGAGTAGGAAATACATAACTAAATGCATATACAATGTAAAATTTGTAATATTTATACTAAATATATAATTAAAAATATTAAATATAACAATAAAACTAATAAATATTTATAAATATGTATATAAAATACATAAATACCTATAAAAAAAATTAATTTCTTTATAATTTAGGGTCTCCCTATATTACTATATATCGCCGCCAGACCGATATGGGGCTTGGCAAGTGGTCACGTAGGGACCGCCAAGCGATATTTACAACACTGGTAAAAACCAAACATTTTTTCCGTTACGTAATCTACCCCTCGTCTCTTATCCTCATCACTCCTATAATAAACCAATTGCTTAAAATCTTTTTCTAGATTCGGCATAGCCGGTATTATTCGACCATATGGGGCGTTTGATAAGCAATCTCGTCATTTTCATCCATGAATTCAGCCATCCTAAGTGATAGGTCATAAGTCATCTTGGAAACTTCCACAAACGACTTTCCTAACACAACATGTGAGAAACATGGATCTATTGCCGAACTAATATCTTCCACTATTAAGAAATCCGTGATGTAAGTGAAATTTCCTACAAATACATGTATTCCCCTAACTCTTCATGTAAAATTGCTTTATTTTTTAGTTTCGAGATCTCTTCTAGGCACTAATTGCTTTTTCATAATCAAATTGTAGTGTGTTATAGTCATGATGTGTATGGGAGAATTAAAGTCAATGTAAGCCTTCCACACATGAATATGTCCTATATTACATGGTACACTAACGTTTGACGGTCGCCCTACAATGATTGGATTCTTTTATAACAGAATGGACGAGGATCATGGATTAAATACCTATTGTAGACCAATTCTTCCTTTGTGCGAAACTTGTCAAAGTAATCAACTCCTAATTCTTCTTCACTTTTGCTTTTAACATCCCTAGTTTCCTCCTTATTCGAAGAGGCTATCACATGATCGTTGAGAGCCTTGATTTCACCAGCCCCACTCATGTTTTTGGTAGATTTATTCGAAGAGGCTACCACATGATTGTTGAGAGCCTTTAACAAGTTATCAATTTTAATCGTTATCTCACTTTTTTGTGGTTTGAAATCAGCTTCAAACTTAAATAAACGAGCTTCTTGAGATGACATAAAATTATATACCAATCCTTCAATATTATTTGAATTATTGGAAATAGGAGGATTATTAAAGGGACTATTCGAGGATGAACCGCTTGGTTGAAGACGATTAGGTGGGTTTGAAAAATTATTTTGAGATGAGTTTTGATTTTGTTTCCTTCTAAAGTTTGGATGATTGTTCCAAGAATGGTTGTATGAATCACCTAGATTGTTTTGCTCGAGTTTAAAAGTGAACCACTTCTCTCCCGCTCCGTCGGTACGCGAGGATGCATAATCCGCAAAAGCTTGTTTGGGGAGTTTCATGCAATCAAGAGTGTCATGGGGACCACTACATAATTCACACGAGGAAGTGATTTTGTTCACTTGATATGAAGGTTTAGGAGCTTCATAGGAACGCATCAAGAATGTAACTTGGTCTTCAAGTTCAATGATCCTACGATCCGGGAATGCTTAAGACATTAGAAGGCAAGGATATTTCCTTGACGGTTTTGCTCAACTCGCGAGGGTCATTCATACATTCGTTATCATAGAGGGCTAGATCCTCTATAATACTTCACGATTCTTTCGCATTCTTATCACGAAGCTTACCAACGGCCGCATGGTCAATGGTTTGCTTTGTAGAGTAGTTGACATGATCATAGACAATTTGGACTTGGAGCCAAAGATCAATGCCATGATGAGGGAAGTTTTGGAGTAAGTCCTTGAAATGAGTCCACACTTCGTTAAAAGTTTCACCTTGACGTTGTTGGAATATCAAAATGTCATTCCTTAACTTAGTAGTTCTCCCCGGTGGGAACAATTATGCCAGGAAACGAGAAGTGAGATCATCCCAAGTCGAGATGGATCATGCGGATAGACGCCCAAGACAATTTTTAGCTTGATGATAAGGATTTAAAACATACACTTTTAAGGGGTCATTTAAGCCCTTAATCGATCACTTTTATATCCGTATCGCTTAATTTCGCTCTTTTCACTTTTAGGTCTCTTGGAAGCAAAATGCTGGAATGATGCATTTTTGGACGAAAAGGAGGGAATATGTGAAGAAAATGGCTAAGTCAAGATCAAGACACTCAAGCTGCTAGAATAACACCTGACGTCGTCCCAATCAGAGGGCGACGCCGTCCCTATTTTTGTGACGGCTCAGAGCGATTTGTTATTTTGCACTGACGGCTCAAGCTTTGAAGAGGCGTACACGAAGACTTTTCTTCGCAACGGTCTAGATTCAATCGTGACGACGCCACAAATGAAGACCGACGGCCACAACCAAAACGCGGACGCCGCCCCAATGATGACTTGCCAAGACGAAACCCTAATAACGGCAGATCGAGACGGCGTCTCCACCTATATAGACGCCGCGCAGCTTGTAAAATTATATATAGAAATCGAATTTTCAGACTTTGAAAGAGGTAGACTTGTAGAATAAAAACCTAAAACGATTATAGTCTGGCTTGGACAGTATTTTATGGTTCTCATACCATATTTTACATCGAGATAAGTTATTTATTCCCTTGATTTCATTATGTCTTCGATTGAATGTGTGTATGCTTGCATGTTTAACATGTCCAGCGAATTTACTTGTGTGTTTGCTTAGATCTATGAAACCTAGTTATTAATTGTTGATTGGTTGTCTCTTATCTTAATTGTAATTGGCTTAGGAGTGCTTAAAGTCATCGTTGTGTTTTTAATGCTTGATTAATCTTTTTTGAACATTAGTTTATAATTACTAGTGGAATTGTAGGCTAAACATCCAAAGATAACCTTAGTGTTAAGTTTATGAATCCTAGAGATTTCGTACTCATTAACCTTAAGGTAGCTTCAAAGAGTTAGGGATAAAAGCACACCCTACGACCTTAGAAAACATAACGTGTTAAGAATAAGGACGTGACAATTCAACCACCAATAAAAGATAACTAGAGAGTAATAATATCTAGGTAGACACATCTTTAGTAATCATACGAGCACACTTAAAAAAGACATAGACTACCCCTTAGTTAGATAATTAGATAGTAGAGTAATCGGTAGAAGTACCAACCCCCAAATCCAAACCCCGAGATTTTACCTTTAGTTTCTTAAAAAATAATAAAAAGATAAAAAATAATCTTCCTCAACCTCAACCTTAGCGTAGTAATTTCTCACTAGCATTCCTATTCCCCTAGAGAACGATGTCAATCCCGAGGCTTACCCTAATACTACACTACAACGATTAGGTTCACTTCCTAGGTGGTTGAAAAACTTGCTCGAAGAAAAGGAAGTTTCCTTTGACCGAACGCCAGATCAAGTTTTTGGCCACCACGGAATAGAATAACTAGTTAGGATTCTATCTCGTTTAGGTTTCCTTGCTTGATTCCTATCAAGTGAGATTTTTTCTCAATTTTTAGCTTCATCGTAGTCTATCCCCCTTCTTCGTGACTTTGTTAGTAATCCCATCACTTTTCGTCATGGAAAGTGATAACCCACCACCAAACCAGCCATTCCCCCCGCCAACTCCCTTAGACAACTTAGGACCCGTAGTTCCACCAAAACCCTTGTTGAGCCCTTTGCCGAACCCGAGAGAGAGAGAGAGAGTTGTATAAGCGAAGAAGAGCTATCCATGAGTCGGGACCTCA
This sequence comes from Chrysanthemum makinoi, assembly GCA_910596185.1. NCBI lineage: Eukaryota > Viridiplantae > Streptophyta > Magnoliopsida > Asterales > Asteraceae > Chrysanthemum > Chrysanthemum makinoi. The sequence continues at coordinate 201,787,783 of OU343217.1, read as the reverse complement.
AGGCACCACCATCGATTTTGATGAAGCCGTTACTGACGAAGAGTCCATACACTCCCCCAAAGTCTCCTGAGACTATCAACAATGACAATCTGAGCCAACATAGCGAGGAAATCCTCGCTGCTCATGTCGATGAACCCATCAATGAACCAAAGGCAAAAGTCCTCAGAGATTACTCCTCTCCCACCTCATCTGGATTTACCAACGCCATCGTCTACTGATTCCGTTGATTGTGAGTGGTGAAAATAAACACAATATCAATATATCAAATTAATCGTGAAATTCGACAAATCAACCTTTTAGGAAAACTTGCCAAATCTCACGAATGTGATAAAAGTGATACCGGGAAAGTGATTTCCCCGGGTCGTGTCCCAACGAGGTGTGAAATTGACGGTGTCGTTGAGTTTCGTGATTGGGGCTTGAATTGGTTTAACGAAATTGGATTTTGATTACGCTAATCTACAAATTAAAGAACGGGAATGAAAACTAAGCATGTAAAACTAAGTAAACTATAAATAAACTACTACTAAACCTAAGGAACAATAAAACGAAGCTAAATTACATCCTAGGGTGCTAAAATGCAAAAACGCGATAAACCGGGAACGCACAGAGCCCCGAAAGTGAAAAATGTGCAATTTAAGTCCTAAGAGTGCAAAACTAATTTCCTACATTCTAAATGACTAAAGATAATTTTAGGAAAAAGTCGGGTATTTTTTCGACTTTTAAATTAATTTCTACGAATTAAAAACTAAATTAAACTAATTAATTAAATAAAAATACTAAACATTTTTAGAAAAAACTAAGAAAATTACATAAAATACTTTGAATAAAACTAAATCTAAGAAAAATAAAAAATTTGCAACTGCTTTTTTTAAAATAAGATGTAAAAAGGAAGTAAGCTTAAAATAACAAACTGACTAACAAACTACTTTAAGTATTAACTATGGGAGACTATGACATGAAACAACTAGTAGGGGAGTTGGTAGTGCAGTTGCTGGTTGTGTTCTGAGCGCACAGACGCAGGTTCAAATCCTGTCTGTGCGTTTTTGTTAGCATTTTTTTTTATTTCTTTCTTATGGAAAATTAAAGAAACACTCAATTTGAAACTTTTTTTTTTCTTTTTTCTGTGAAAACTTTGCTTATGAAACCCACTGAATAAGCTGTTGGAACAGCTTATTCAGTCACAGTTTAGACAGAAGAGCCAAACACACCACTTAGCTTTAGTGAGTACCAAATAAGCCACAGAAAAGCAGACCAATCAGGAATTAAGCATAATGTAATTGCAATAAGCTAAGACATGCATAAATAAGCTACAATTAAGCTGAAATAAAGGGGAAAGCAGTTGGCTTAAAAAGGGAAATCCTACACTACTTAAAATGGACAATAAGCATCGGATAAGCTCAAGTAAGCACCTAATAAGCTGAAACTGAACTAATCCTAAACTAATGATACTACAGGGCAATAAAAATCCTAAATAAGCTAATAAAGAATCCTAATAAGCACTAAACAAAACACTTAGCTGCTGTTTGGATTGAAGCAGAACAGTGCCAAGGGGTGCTTCTTCTGGCTTAATCTGAATAAGCTGTAGAGGGATTTAGCTATTGAGCTTCTGGGAACATGAGAACCACCACCCTAAATAACTTTTGCCCCCCAAATCTGGCCTAAATAAGCTGTTTACAGCTTATAAATAAGCTGAGAAAAATGGTGCAGGGGCTGAACTAAATAAGACTATTTCAATACCCAAAATGGGTCAAATGGTGAGCTTGACCCAAGAAACATGCAAATCCAAACTCTTTAGGCAGTATACTAGAAAGAGGTTTTAAAAAAAAAAAGATTTAAGCAAACTTTATTTGAATCAATACTACTACTCTTTAAAATAACTTCAACCAACTTTCAACAAAACTCAAGATTCAGTGAACAACATAAAAACTAAAGCTGCAACAATTGAAATTTAAAAGAGACTGAAAATGTATTAACTTGAAATTAAAAGATACATGGAATTTAAAATGACAATTAAATTAAAACTGAGCTAGAAAAAAATTCTAGACTATTTTTTTTACAAATTCCGAAACCCCTATTTATACTAAAAAGTGAATATGACTTCTCTCTTCTGCTTCAGCTCTTGTGTTTCTTCTGTGAGGGGAAACAGCAAACACATCCTTGTGCTTTCTTGAATCAATCCAAGCCATCAAATAATTAGGTATATTCCAAGAAACAATCTGAGCCGTTTGAGAGGGCTTTTGTGCCAAAGATTGCCAAGGTGGCTGTCACATGTTGACATCTCTTTTTGCAGCTTCCAAGGTGGAGGGTGACAGGGGGTTGAGTGGGGAGTGACGAGGCTATGAGTTGGATTTGGCGGGCAATGGGTTTGGGATTTTTTTATTTTTGGTTTTGTGGTTTTGGGGAGAAGAAAGGTATAAAGGGTTGTTTATGGGGACTTGGGGAGGAGGTTAAATGGGATGGTTAATTTGATAAAATGTTTTAAGAAAAATGTTTTTGAAAACAAAAATTTGTTTAAAGGAAAATGAATTTTAACAAAAATGAATTGTCTAAGAAATAGATTTTTGGCTAAAAAGGTATTTTGAAAATTGTCGGTATCGGGAAAGGGTAAAATGAAATTTTTGGGTAAGGGTTAGGTTTTTAGTTGTTTTCCCCCTGCTCACTCTCAAAACGAGTCTCGGGCTTCAGAAATGTAGAAAATCCACTTCCGGCTCCGTCTGTTTCAGCACTTTTCTGATTTCGGCTCGATTTTGCTCATTTTCGCTCTGTTTTCAATCCTTTTGTACCTGCAAGACATAAAACACACTCCGAGGACATTTTTGACATATTTTGATCGAATTTGGGTGTTTTTAGTCATTTTTGAGGTCTTAGGCGGGTAAAAACGATGAGTGAATAAGCACTCATCAAATTCCCCCACACTAGGCAATTGCTAGTCTCTAGCAATCAATCATGTGAAGTAATGAATGAAACTCGCGAGTATAACCCATTTTGACCTTTTTTATTCGATGCGAGAAATTTAAACTAGACTAAAAGTAAACAACATGCTTGATTAACAAAAAGTGGTATCATGGAACGGGATTCACACAAAATGGGTGTCTCCAGGGAATTGTGATCGTCATCCTCTTTTTTATACTCTCAAACTATGTCTAAACTTATTGTGCAAACGTTTTGGCAAAATGCTAACACTAATTATACCAATAATCTATGTAAGTCGAGACTTAACTTTTTACTCCCACAGTTTATACAATTTAAGTTCGTGTGCTCATTTTCAAAAGTTTGACCATTGAAGCCGACCTTGTTGTGGTTGATATCCACTTAACTAAAATCTTAACTTCCCGGAAACTACGAAAGTCTAAGGATCGAAAGGGCCTCTTCCATGTAGCGGCTTTCTTCTCGGCACATCCCAAACCAGTTGGCTTTAGGTGACCGGGCTTTTGACACCTCACGGAGAATAGTACCGGAATTAGTGGGAATTCGATTCCAAAGATTTACGAGGCTACCGTTAAGTTAAAACTAAACCTAAATGGACAACAACCGACGATAATTTAGAAGTTCGAGATTCAAAGGTGGGATCACTCCATGTAGCGACTTTATTCTCAGCTTGTCCATTTAAGGAGGCTAGGTTTTCACCCTTGAGAATAGTATCGGAGCTTTCGGGGTCTTTGACTTCAAGAATTTCTAAATCACCGTCAAGCTTTTAGACAACTTTGACGAATCCTAGCTCAACTTCCGATTTAAATTTAAGAAAAAGCAAGTTTCGCACATTTATTCATAAGCAACATAGTGCTTTTATACGAGGGACTCATATTTTTTTATTTTTCTTTTTTTTTCATTTTTCTCACTTCTTTTTTTTTTTGACTTTTGACTTTGACTTGCGATTTATTTTTGCATCATTCAAGCACTTTTACGATACTTTCACTTTGCAACATTATTCCGATTTTAAGAAAGTATGCTTTTCCAAAAATTAAACAAAAGTTGAACTTGAGCTCTATATCAATTTTGCTTAAAAACTTTTTGTAGTAACAAGACAATTTGAATGTTCAAAAGTTTGACAATGAGCACGTATTTTAGGTTCAATTAGTTAGCTTCTGGGAGAAAAGCCATAGATTACTTATATAAGCTCTAAAGAGAACCAACTACTCCACGCTTAGCATTTTCATTTGCACAACCTGTAAAAACTTAGCCTAATCGTTAAGAGAGCAGCTAGATAAACACTCTAGCAGAGTCGGGATTCCCTTTGTTCTAACCTAATCAAGACTAAACTTTTATCAACACCGAAGCATTAACACTTTATTTTTGTGCAAAGCACTTCTTTTTTTTTTTATGCAATTTTTTTTTTAATTTTGGTCAAAACGGGGGTACTAGGGACTAAAGGGTACAAATATGACAAAATTCACCTCCCCCCCACTTAGAATTGAATATTGCCCTCAATATTCAAAGTCCGGCCAAGCCGATACTATCGAACGGAAAAAGGTAATACCACTAACCAAGTGTGTGGACGAAATCTGTCCTTTTACACAAAAAGGATTTTTGAAAATATATCCCCGGATAAAGCTAGTAAAATGGATCGGATATTGGGCGGCTGGATTGAAAACAGGCGCATCAATCATCACGATCAAAGGGATTCCTGAAAACATGAGCAAACACACAAGAAGCAAACACTGTGGAAGTTTCCCCCCACACTTAGTTGTTAGAAAATAGAAAGAAGTCAGAAACATGGGTAGTCACCCATGAAATGCTACTGTTTTTGTTAACCGAGTCGCTAGCTTGACTCGAACCCGAATTCATTGGTCCATGGGGAAGCAAGTGGAAAAGAAAATCTCCATCGAACTTTCATTCAAATGGTTTGGATAAACATTGAATGTGATAAAAGTTCCACTCCGATGAGATATAACCGGCTCAAAAGAATGAGAAATGCCGGGGTCAAAAATGGTATCTTCACTCCCGTAGGAGTTAAGACATGGAGAAGTCACGGGATGAGAAAGTAAAGTGTCAATTTCTTGACAACAGGTGGGTAGGGTGGGCAAAAGATTAGATTGATGAACATTAACGGAATGTTCAGAAATCTTATCTACCACAAGAGAAGTCACAAACATTCGTTGGACTTAAGAAATATCCGAGAGTGAACTCCCAAAGGTAAGATACCGGTTTGAAAACTTTGTCCTCGGAGAGGAATGAAACGCAAGTATCAACCACGGTAAAAAATCAAGGGTAGATGAGTTACTCATCGATACAAGGGGATGCGGAGCATTTTGCTCAAAAAGCTCATCCTCAATTCCCGGAGGAAGAGGGTCGATGTGAGCGAGTTCACCGGCGAACTCCTCATGGAAAAACCTACTCCTTTCGGAAGGAGGAAGCAATTCAAATGTGAACGACTCATACTCAGGAAGAGAAAGATGAAAAGTGGGATTGCCACTATTCTCTTTTTCAGTATGATCGTCATCAAAGCGAAATACTTCAAATTCCGGAAGAGAATCATTGGACAAAGCCTCAAGTTCAGGAAATGTTTTGGGCTTTTCAAAGAGAGTCACTATCCTCAATGAGGATAGGAGTGAACTGGTTTAGCACAGAGTGATTCGATCTTAGAAACAAGGAGATTTACATTGAACAATTTTTCACGGAGTATCTCGTCCTCAATTTCCAGATCATCAGAATCTCTCACTTCCTCTAAGCTAACTAGCTTAGAAGGTAACTCCTCGACATAATCGATGTCTCCATAAGATAAAGAATCATCAAACGAAGTACAATCGTTGTCAGAATCGGAGAACATCTCGACATGATCGTTTGGAATGTCAAGAGGAGGAGAAGAATCATCACCAATAGGCTTATCACACATATTACCGGAGATAACCTCGGATTCACTTGGGGTTGGGACAAGGTTCTCAGCATAAGATGGTTCCATTCCGGAATAGTGCTAAGATGTTCGTCCCCATTAAAAGGTCCGAAGGTTCTACGGTAGATAAGGTCAGAGAGTGGACATGTGCGGTACTTTGTGGGCTTGAGGTATGCACCTTGTCCTTTATCATCTCCCAATCTTCCTCATCCTCATCATCGAGACGACAAGCCTCGTTAAATAGGAGAAGCTTTTGAGCTGCTCGCTCCTCGCTAGAAATCTTCGTTGAGAGCTGCTTGTTCCTTGGAAAGTTCTTCAAGGATACAAGGATATTGATCGATGACGGGAAGTTGTAGGGGTTGGACATTGTCAAAACTGGAAGTGTTATAACAAGGATCGGGTCCAAAGTAATTTTGATTCCACGATTGACATTGATAATCATCATGAGGATCCCCACACTTAGCACAATGAGGGTATTGGGGAGAGAAATTATGAAACGATGTTTGATCATTGAAATGATGAAAATACGGTTCTGGTTCGTATAAATTTTGTGGAGGGTAGTTCAAATTGTTTTGAGGATAATTGAAAGAGTTTGGGTTAGAATCATAAGCGAATGAATTCTCGGCACAAATCGAACAACATCCATTGACAAGATAGTTTCCACACCACTCGCACATACATTTGTAACAACGAAAACCTTGTGGTAACAAGTCTCCACAACCGTAGCAATAATTTTGATCAAACAAAGATATTTCGGGCTCGGGAATAGGAATCGAGGGTTCAACAACATCACATATGGTAGGTAAAGTGGTATTTCCCGAAGTTGAATCTTGACGAAGTTCAATTAAGAAGTTTTGAATCATGTCATTTTTGGCCCTAAAGAAATCGTTGGTAAAACGTTCTGAAGATTCCGGAGGTGGGACAAGTGGTGTGCTCTTAGAGCTAGCAATTTCCACCACTTCCGTTATGGTCTCCGGCGTTTGAATGGGTTCATCGCAATCAATTCTAATTCTCGACCTTTTTTCATTGGCTTGAATTTGTTCAATTAGATTACGGGCTTTAAATTCAAAGAAATCGTCCTCGTAACCCTCGGTGGGTGCTTGAGGTAATTCCGACGTTTGAACGGGTTCGTCAATATTAGAACGTATTTCGGTTGTGGCGGTGGTTGAAATAACTTTGAAAAGACTTTTTGATGGATAATTCGCACAAATCGCAAAATTCGCTTGAACTAGGCCTTCCACACCGCTCACACACGCATTTGTGACAATGATGTTGATCTTTTCCATACATCAAGATGATCGTCGTCATTAGAATTAAACATATAGAGGGTTAAAGAGATAGAATTAAATGGTTTTGAGGTTAAAGAAGAGTAGAATCAAACAGTATGAGAGGGTAAGAGAAAGAGAATCATACGGATAAGAGGAATGAAGAATATTTTGGATTTTTCGAAAACGAGTGCACATGCACATTCAAAAACAACACTTTCAATTAAAACAAAACCGAGGCAAAACACAGTGAACTTAAACCAATAATCAAAGCGTATTCAAGTGACACAAAGGCAAGTTTTGAATCTTTGGTTCGAGAACTTATTATGATAACACTCAAGTTGAGAAGTGTTATATTGATTGTGTGTTCTATTTTATTTAAAACAACAAGCAAAATCTTTTTGTATTTTTATCTTTTACATATATATACAAAGAAAAGAAAAATATTTTTGTATTTTTTGTATTTTTATAAAAACAATAACTTCACGAGGAAGGTTCTTCAAGTCACTAATCGCAAAAACTTCACGATATTGTCGCAACACACCTCCCCGGCAGCGGCGCCAAAATTTGATTCCGTTGATTGTGAGCGGTGAAAATAAACATGATTCCTCCCGAACTACCTTCTTTTATTTCTCCGTCACACTAATCAACCGCTTGTGAACGGTCAACCGTAACAGATGATAAAAGGGCGACAGCCCGGGAGAGAATGCAAGTTTACCAAGGATTAAAATATCCTTGGATCGTTTATGTCCTGGCGAGGCGTGATATTCTAAATACAATGACTTGTGAATTGTTGAAAATAATATTAGTATAGGAAAACAGGAATCTGATTGACTAACACTAGGAAAGTGAATAGTAATAGCTCGTCCAGCTCTACCAATAAAAACGCACAATCGTAAAACCTAAAAATCTAAAAGATATACAAACGTACGTTTAACTAAAACGTAAACGTATAAAAACAAATCGAATATAACTATAGTAGGGATTTGCATGTCTTAGCGACTTAAATGCAAATTAAAGGAAATAAAAGATAAAAAATATATTAAATAAACGCTATCACTATTTTTAAAATGATGAACGTTTAAAACCTAAAACGTAAACTCAAATTATCTAAAAACTAGATTTAAAATGAAAACGTACGTTATTTATAAAAATTACGCGAGTGCGCAAGCAAAAACGTAAAATTTATGAAATAAAAGTCCTACGAATGTAAAAACAATTTTATTATGTACTATATGACAAAAGAAATTTTTAGAAAAAAGATTTATATTTTTTAGACTTTTATATTTTTTATTATGAATTAAATAAGATTTTACACTAATTAAATGTTTAAAAATACTAAAACTATTGAGAAAAATCTGAAACTTTTTTATAAAATACTTATTAATAATACAAAGATAAAAAAATTGCAAAAGAGGAAAAAGCTGGCTTAAATAAGCTACAAATAAGCTAATTAGTTCGTATAAGCTTAATAGACAAAATGGGGTTATGTATTTAATTGTGCAAAAGATAATCAAGACAAGTCCCAAGGGCGCTGGCTATACAGGTACACACTAACACGCTTCTAAGGGGGAGGTCTCAGGTTCGAGCCTGCCTCCCCACCTTTTTGCAAAATATTTATTTTTTGGATTTTTCTTTTTACAAAACTACTTATTAAGCTAAAATATATAACTTTAACAAAGCTAACTTTTTCAAAACTTGGAAATAAGCTCTGTGGGAGCTTATTTCCTCCACAGTTGGCTTTTAAGCCTAAAGCTTCTAAATAGAAGCTATCACTAGGTGTTAAAGCTTGGTTTTTGGAATTCTCTTTATGAAACTGAGTATATACAAGTATTATACATATTTAAAGAAAACAAAACTTATAAAACCTATAAATAAGCTATACGTGGGCTTATTACCCACACAGTTGAGCTTTTGGGCTCTCAGTGGGGTATTAAGCTTGGAATAAGCTTAGAAAAAGCTATAAAGGGAAATGAAAAAGTAAAAGGTATTTATGTACAAGCATAATGGACTATTATGAACAAGATGATACAATGGGATTGACCAATAAGCTTTTGATAAGCTAATAAGCAATCCCAAAGTACACAGATCCAACCACCCCTTGCAGTCTTTTGTCTTGGCAATTTAAGCTCAGTAAATAAGCTTCAAAGGCCAAAGTAGAGATTGAGGTAGCAAGATGAGGTGTTTGGCTTTCCAAAAAGCCAAAGCACAAGCTGTGGGGTCCACAGCTGAGCTTTTGAGAAGCCATTGAAAAACTTTCAAATCACTGAGTATATGGTGAACCAGTACACACAATAAAATGGGACAAGCCAAAAAGCTCATTGCAGCCCTATTGAATGAGCTGCAATGTGGGATTTAAGAATTGGGACTTATAAACTAGTTGATTAGCTTCTGAAAGAAACAAACCACACAACCTAAGTCCAAGAGAATAGCTTTTGGCAAGCTTATGAAGTTGGGATGAGTAACTGAATGACCAGCATACTCATTGAAATGGTGATAGGTTCAAATCACTTGCACCCTCATCAAATGAGCTGCGTGTAATGAACAGGATCATGGAATGGGTGGATTGGCTTTAAGAAAAGCCAATTCACCCAAGCTCATGATCACTAGAGAGCTTATAGGAGCTGTTGGTAGTAGTGTAAGATGACTGAGTGATCAGTCATCTGTTGTGAATGAGCAACAACAAGCTCAATGAATCTATCAAATAAGCTCTGATAAGCTCAACTCACATTGAGGCATTGAGATGGGTACCTTGGCTTTGTGAAAAGCCAAGGGTCACATACTCAAGCTCACGGGAGAGCTTATTTCAAGCTTATGGTAACTAGCCCCACTCAACTGTTTGCTTCAGTTGAGTGGGCAAAATGGTACAAAAAGGTGGGTTGGTTTAAGCTATCTAATTAAGCAAATAAAGGACAAATAAGCATAAACATTACAACTAGACCACAAAGGCTACACAAATAAGCCAAATTCACAAGCTAGGGCCAACTTCACAAGCTTTTGCAAGCTTGTGAACTTGACACCTAAACCTGTGCACAGGGCATGGTTTTGAACAGGCACTAAAGTAAGACTGAAAATAAGCAGTTAAAAAGCTGATTAAAAGTAATCTATTATTTTTCTAATTTTATTAAGCAACTGAACTTTAATACCCTAAGAGCTTTTAAGCTAAAGCTTATTATTAAGCACACAGTAAAAATATCTATTTTAATAAAAACGCGACCATATGAAAATTTTGACTTTTAAGTTTATGATCAAAGTTGACTTTGATCAACTTTGATCTGAATTTAACAACTAATTATGATATAATATGATACAATAACATGAAATAAACAAGTAAGAACAACTTTTAAACACATATGCAAGATTTTAGGTTGTGACAACTTCAAAATACTCATAATGAAACAGTCAAGTGTGATTTTGACTATTTACCATGCTATACTCTTAAGTTAATGTTTCACTGAGTCCCTTTAGTCATATAAGGCATTCATCAAACAAGAAAAACACAATACATAGCTTGTAACACAGATCATCTACCACAACCAAACAATCCTTCAATGAACATAAATTGAACTTTTCAAAGCAAATTACTGTGTAAACCAAATCTTTACAATCCAGAGAATCCAAAGTGTCAAAATGGATCTTTTTTAGTATAAACAAATAGTCACAAAAGTTTATACCTATGATTATCAAAAATGGACATATTGACAGTAAAAATGCAATATTCAAGCACAATCAATTCCAAAACTTAAACAACCTATATTAAGCTAGAATTACATTACATAACAATAAATAAACACATAAACATGAGAATTGACACAGAATAAAGACTAAAACTAAGAAATGCAAAATTGAGAAAAATTGCTTACATGGTGATGTGAGCTGAGACCTTGGAACCAATTATCAAAACCAATACCTATAGCCTCCCATGAGGCAACTAAACCATGGCAATCCATTATGAACCATGCTCCAAGCTGTATCACCCAAGAACTCATATTTTTGATTTTCCATTGTACTTTCTCTATTTTAGTGATTTTTGCTTTTATAAAGACTAAGCTGATTTAAGGTTTCTAAAAGCTAATTAAGCTTTGTCAGGAGCTTAAGTGACCTATATGAGTCCATCAAACAACAATAATCCAACAGAAATGTAAATAACTTGAAATAAAGGAAAATATGAAAACATGAATTATAAAGATAACTTGTATTAATACTGAAATTAAAGTTCCATTACACTATTTTGAGTTTCATTACACTAATTAAAGCTTTTAAATGACAGTAATTAAAAGGAAAGCAATAAAGATTACACTATGATTAAGCTATTCTAAGTGACAATGGCTTAAGGCCAAGGTAGTTGTTCTTCTGCTCTTTCTTCCTCTTAGTCTCAAGACCCTTGGTGATCACTCAAAAGTCCTCTCTTTCAATGGAGCCCTTGAATTAGTCCAATTGATCTCAACCGTTTGAATGAGCTTTTGGCGCCTAAGTCATTCTGACAATTTGAGGCGGTTTGAGGAGCATTCAATGTATCTTGTTGGCTTGTATAGGTGGAGGGAACAAGATATGAAGCTTTATTGAGCTTGGAGGCCAAGGTGGAGTGAAAACAGGGCAAGGGGGAAAAAGGTGGAGTGTTAGATGGTGGGAATGCATTAATGGGGAGTGGGATAGGTATGAGAGGTGGCAGGTAGTGTGAGCAGAGAAGTCAAGTGGAGGGGGAAGGTGGCACAAAACCACCTGGTTTTGAGTTAACAGGGGTGAGGGAGGAGAAGCTACAGTACATGGCGGTTTTTGATTTAAATTCGGGTTTGGGCTTTGGACTGTGCTGGGGTAGCTGGTTTATGGACTTGGCTTAATAATACCAAAATAGGGTCCGTTTGGTTTTTGTTAATAACACAAGGACCTTAAATGTAATATTCTGAAAGTTAAGGACTAAACCTGCAAATATTCCAAAGCTAATACAAGGGTTAGACTTGCCAAGTTTCAATTACCAAAGGACCAAATTTGTATAAAGTTCCATTTTTATAAGTCCAGGGACCAAAACTGTCAATTTTGAAACTTTAGGGATCAAACTTGTAATTTATCCAAAGTTTATCATAAGGACCATTCTTGTCATTTATAAATAGTACAAGGTTTATTTTTGATAATTTTCACTTTTTAAATTAACCAAGGACTATATTTGACATTTTCCAAACTTGAGGGACTAAAGTTGTCATTTTGTAAATTTTAAACTTTGAAGGGTTTGTTTTGACAACTTTTGAATTTCATGGACCTTAAATGACATTTTACAAGTTTTTGAATTACAGTGGACTAATTTTGACAACTTTTGAAACTTGGGGGACTAAAACTGCCAATTATGCAAACTTGATACGTTTTCACCAGATTTTGATGTTTTTGCATTTAAAACACATAAAACACTTGTTTGTGATATTTTCATCATTTTGATGCATTTCTGAGTGTTTTCAGATGGTTTTGCAGTCTAGATAGTATAAAAATGATGAGTATTTAGACACTCATCAATCCCCACACTAAGATATTGCTAGTCCCTAGCAATGTTTTAAGAAAAATTAATGGATTTCATCTCTTTACCAAAAGCCATTACTTCGGGAGTAGCCAAATGTTTCAGTTCAAGTAAGAACCTTGGTACACTGATAACCAAGTGATTTTGAGCAAACCACCAGCTTCCAACGGATTTGATTTGTCTTTACCGAAGTTGCTCTGGACTAGCCAACTCTTAGATAAATTATCAGTATTATCTTTGGTGAGCTGATTTCCAATTATGGTTTTTCACGCCTTTACCACAAGCCATAATCTTGCGGGCTAGCCAACTCTTCACTTTTAAAGATATGGTGAGCTGAATACCATACAATTTTGGGCAAATTGCAAGCCGTCAACGGATTTGAGATATCTTTACCAAGAGCAGTTTGCGCCTGGATTAGCCAATCCTTATGTGGGTTAGACATGGTGGACTGATTACCATTTGTTGTGTTTAGTACATAGTACTTCCACTAAAATTTTTTTAAAAAATTTGGCCATTTTGGGGGAAAAAGGGACTAAAAGGGTACATTTATGATCACCATGTAATTTCCCCACACCCTTAGAAATGAATATTGTCCTCAATATTCAAAGTACCGGTTGTAATGCCGAAACTTAGAACGTAAAAAGATAACATTACTAGCTAAGTGTGGAAACACAACAATTATTCTCTTTTCTAATATTTACAATTTTCATTCATTTTTTAGATCTATATACAACATGTGGGCACACCCCACACTTAGGTGGTAGAAAGGGGAAAAGACATAAATATGGGTGAAAACCCATATTGTATGGTTTTTTTGATAACAAGTCACTAGCTTGACTTGACCCGAATTAAATTGGTTCATGGGAAAGGTGGGATTGCCACTCGGGGATGGGTGAGAAATGGAGTGGGATTGCCACTCACAGAATTATGATTAATCATCACTAAGATGAGTCTAAGAATCTTAGAAAGAAACTCAGAAAAGGCGAGAAGAATCTTTTTGATTTTTGATTTATAAAAGAAAAGGAAAATATTTTGTATTTTTATCTTTTATATATATGTACAAAAGAAAGAAAATTCCTAACAACCGCCTCGAAGGAATCTGAGTCTGCAGAGCTCTCAATAACTGTAAGCACCAACAACCAAATGTTGTAACCGAGGGACTCATCAAACCGCAAGTTGTGTGCAAAGGAAAAAATGTTTTTGTATTTTATATTGTTTATTGAAAAGAAATATGATACAGTATAAGTAATCACTACCTCCTGTGCCAGGTCGTTTACCACGCTAGCTAATCACTTGTGAATGATTAACTGTAATAAATATGTCCTGACAGCCCGGTAGTTGAATGATAAGGTTTAATATACAAACAAGGATAGGTATTTCAACAAAATACAAAATAGAAGTCATAATACGTATAACAGCCTCCCAAGAATCCACGCCAAAATTTGATTCCTCCAACTACCTTCTTTTATTTCTCCCGCACACTAATCAACCGCTTAGAACGGTCAACCGTAGTATCAGATGATAAAAGGGCGAAGCCGGAGAGAATGCAAGTTTACCAAGGATTAAAATATCCTTGGATCGTTTATGTCCTGGCGAGGCGTGATATCCTAAATACAATGACTTGTGAATTGTTGAAAATAATATTAGTATAGGAAAAACAGGAATCTGATTGACTAACACTAGAAATGTGAATAGTAATAGCTCACACAGCTACGTCAATAAAAACGTACAATCGAAACCTAAAATCTAAAAGATATACAAACGTACGTTTAACTAAAACGTAAACGTATAAAAACAAATCGAATATAACTATAGTAGGGATTTGCATGTCTTAGCGACTTAAATGCAAATTAAAGGAAATAAAAGAAAAAAAATATATTAAATAAACGCTATCACTATTTTTAAAATGATGAACGTTTAAAACCTAAAACGTAAACTCAAATTATCTAAAAACTAGATTTAAAATGAAAACGTACGTTAATTATAAAATTACGCGAAATGCAAGAAGCAAAAACGTAAAATTTATGAAATAAAAGTCCTACGAATGTAAAAACAATTTTATTATGTACTATATGACAAAAGAAATTTTTAGAAAAAAGATTTATATTTTTTAGACTTTTATATTTTTTATTATGAATTAAATAAGATTTTACACTAATTAAATGTTTAAAAATACTAAAACTATTTAGAAAAATCTGAAACTTTTTATAAAATACTTATTAATAATACAAAGATAAGAAAATTGCAAAAGAGGAAAAAGCTGGCTTAAATAAGCTACAAATAAGCTAATTAGTTCGTATAAGCTTAATAGACAAAATGGGGTTATGTATTTAATTGTGCAAAAGATAACCAAGACAAGTCCCAAGGGCGCTGGCTATACAGGTACACACTAACACGCTTCTAAGGGGGAGGTCTCAGGTTCGAGCCTGCCTCCCCACCTTTTTGCAAAATATTTATTTTTTGGATTTTTCTTTTTACAAAACTACTTATTAAGCTAAAATATATAACTTTAACAAAGCTAACTTTTTCAAAACTTGGAAATAAGCTCTGTGGGAGCTTATTTCCTCCACAGTTGGCTTTTAAGCCTAAAGCTTCTAAATAGAAGCTATCACTAGGTGTTAAAGCTTGGTTTTTGGAATTCTCTTTATGAAACTGAGTATATATGATGAGTGTGTAAATACTCATCATTTTTAGTCAAATCTGAACTGCAAAACGTTTAAAAATGCTCAGAAATGCATCAAAATACTGAAAATATTCCAAAATTGTATTTTATATGTTTCAGATGCAAAATGTTTAAAATCAGATGAAAATCGAGCAAAGTTTGCAAAATTGGCAGTTTCAGTCCCCCAAGTTTCAAAAGTTGTCAAAAATAGTCCCTGAGTCCTAATTTCAAAAGAAAAATCACCAAAGGTCCTTTTTAAATCATAACTTGTCAAAATTGGTCCTTTGGTGAAAAATATCAAAAGTTTGAGAAAATTACAAGTTTAGTCCTCCAAGTTTCAAATTTGGCAAAAATGGCCCCTGGAAAATTGGAAAATGTCAAGATTAGTCCTTGCATTATTGAACTTTGTCACTTTTAGTCCTTGGAGCAACTTTGTTGAATTGGAAGCCTAGGTCCCTCTAATTTCAGAATTTACATCATTGGTCCTTGTTATTTAAGCCATTTTGGACCCTTGACACCATTGTGACCCCTGCCTTTTATCCATTTGACCCCCTTTCCCATTTTGAACCCCTGGTCAACAACTTAGTCAAACAAACGAGTTGCCCGCCATCGTGTACCCTTATCTTCAACCTCAAGTTGCTCTGCAATATTCCACCATCACCTCACTTTTCCCCCCCTCCTCATCATACTCACCTACCTTACCCACTACATTAAATGCCACCCCCCCCCCCTAGTGCTATATCGACCCTCAAGTCAAATCTCCATTTCCGCCAAAATGAGCTAACACTCAAAACTCAACCATTGGTCAAGAAAAGAGGTGGGATCTCGCCGAAGGCCACGTGGAAGGGTTCTAAAGCATAAAAGAGGAAGAAAGGAAAGAGATGAAGTAGTAGTTTTAGTTTTAAAATTCTCTTATGTCGTTTTTATTATTTCTGTCTTAGTTTAATTCCAAAGTTGTAATATTTTGTTCCTAAGCACTAAACTCAAGTTATATTTTCAGTTTAATCAAGCTTTAGTTATTAATTCCAAGTTTTATTCAGTTTCATGTTTATGTGCTACCTAAAATTCAAGTTTCCATTTCATAAACCTAAGCTTCATAAAGCTTGTTTACCAGTTTTAATATGCTTATATAAGCTTTTCATAACTTTTTACAAGCTTAAGTTTAAGTTTCAAACACTATTGGTACTTGGTCAACAGAAAGTCAAACAAGGTTGATTTGGGCTAAAATGGAAATGCAGATGGAAATGGGTTGATGCAGTGGTGGCTTGGGTTGATAATGAGCTAGGGTAGGGGTTTTGGATAGGTTAGAGGTACCTTGGTTCATGGTTTCAAGCTATAGTAGCTAAGGACTTTTGTAAGTTATTTTTAAGGTTTTATTGCATAATCTCAATTTGTAGTTTTAACTAGTTCAAAACTGTTTCATTAGCTGTATTTAGGACTTAGATAATCAGTTTGATCATTTATTTTAGCCGAAAGGGTTTAGCTCAGTTTCAATTACAAAACAGTCATTAAATAGGTGTTTGTAATTGCTGTTATACTTGTGCTCAAGGTTTGTTCAGTGCTTGCTTCTTGTTGGATCATGTTTGTGTAGCATAATTAAGCTCATACCTGTCAAAGTTTTGAGCCTGCACAGGCTCAAAGTCAAAAACATCTCCCAACTGTCTTAACTTGTCCACTGTTGGATTTTTGAAAATCTAATTACTGGTTTTGTGTTCAAAAGTCATCAACCAAGCTTGCAGAGTCTTAATTTAATCACCTAACATCATTTTCAGTTGAGAAATTAGGATCAAACTTCACCTAAGTCAAAGTTTCTCAATTACTTCAAAAGTCAAAAGTGTGAAAAGTCATTTTGGGCTCATTTAGGAAGAATTATTTTGAGTTCATTTCTGGGACTTACTCAGTGAGACTTGGTAGTTTAGAAACTTCAAGTAGTCCTCTTTCTTATCAAGATTTTGTGTAAATTTTATGAAATTTTTATAAGCTTCAAACAAGCTCATCTTTGGGTCCTAAGTTCTCGCCCAAACTTGCAGTTTTTGAGTTTTCTCAAATTTTGTGCAAGGTGCACAGAGCTCATAAGAGCTTATCATAGTCTGATTTTTGGTAAAATTGATCTCAACCAGGTCTGCTTTAGGTTCCAATCAGAGTTTTCAGCTTGAGCTTATTTTTAAGCCGGGTGCTTGTGTTCAAAGTTAGTACTCGAACTGATTTTAGCTTAAAAGCTCAAACATCAAAGTGTAGATTGCAATTCTGTGGTATTAGTTTGTTGATTCTCATTTCATTTTGGTTGTTTTAGCTTATTATAGCTTCATGTGTTTGTCACGGTAGCTTTGGTACTCATTTGCTTATTTAAAGGCTTAATAATAAGCACTTCCACACGCTTAATTTCTACACATAAGCACTTGTTTTTCCAATTTTCCTAGATTCCTTATATAATTTTAGAGTTTTCCTGAAATTTTCAGATTTTTCTAAGTTGATTTGCTATTTTTATTAATTTAAATTAGTTTTTAAGCATTTTTAATTAGCTTTTAATACAAAAAATTCAGAAAAGGTTCAAAAAAATAATTTTTCATTTTTATTAAGATTAGATAAATATAAAAAGCCAAAAAAGTATTTTTCCAAATTTTTCATAGTTTATTTTGTAATTTTTAATAATTTAATTAGTTTTTAATAGTTTAAAAATTCCCAGAAAATAGATAAATAATCAGAAAAATACAAAAATAGTTTTAAAAATTCTCTTTTGATATTTTAGATTTTTCCAAGTTATAATTTTATTTTTCTAGCTTTATTTCACATTTTCTTGTATTTTAGGTAATTACTTAATAGTTAAAAATAGTTTTTAATTAATAATAATTAGATAATTAGTTGTAAAAATAATTTTATTTTTCTAATAATTTTCTCATATCACTAGGTTTATAAAAATATCATTTTCATATTTTTAGGGTTAATATTGTGTAAGTTTCACGTTTTTGTTTCAGACGTCACGTAGTTTTTAATTAAGTTTTATTAAAACAAAAAGAACAAAAACATCATTTTAATAATAGTGATAGCATTTATTTAATAGATTTTATCTTTTTAATTTCCTTTAATTTGCATTTAAGCCGTTGTAATTTGTTGGCTTTTTCCGTAGTTATAATAAATCAAATCTCTGTATCCATTCAAATCTTCTTGATCACTAAACGTTTGACTATTCTCGCACGGCTCGTTGGGACTTAACGACCTGGGGAAACACTATACTCTCCTGGACTTCATTGCATTTGCGCTTAAGCAGTTTTAAGTTGATTACGGTCTGCCATTCACAAGTGGCAGGCTTGAGTGATTTAGCTTGACTGTTTTGCGCAGATCAAATTTTGGCGCCGCTGCCGGGGAGCTGTGCTAATTATCTCACGTTTAGCAGATTAGTAGTTTGAATACTCACTCTTTGTTCATATCATCCACCTATCTATATATATATATTCTCTTATAAAAATCCAAAAACACAAAAACAGCCAAAAACGTATAAAACACAAAAAATATTTTGCTTTTGTTTCTATATATGTATCAAATATAAAAATACAAAAAGATTTATCGTTTTCTGAGTTTAATAATAACAACATAAAATCTTACCACCGCAAAACCAAGGAAGCTGTATTACCTAACCGGGGTACGACCATAATAAGTTCCCGAACCAAAGATTTAAAACTTGCCTTTGTGTCCTTGATAGTGGTGTACCTTTTTCAAAGAAGCCACTCATCTTGTGATTATTGGTTTAAGTTCACTGTTGTTTTGCCTCGATCTTGTTTTACTTGGATTTGTTGTGATATCTACTTGTCGAACCGTAAAACCTAAAAAGATTCTCCTTACCCCATTTTCACCAATTTCATAATTCCTTTCCTTAACTCGAGATCTCTTGAGTTAACTTAGTGCATGCGCACTGTTCTTCTAGATCATCGAGTCCCTTTCGCGGATCTAGCGTAAATTCCTAGACGACGTTTCGTAGAGCGTGTCCCAAATAGTCGAACCCCGGGATTCGTACTATTTCAAACAACAATATGGCGTATCTAACCACTATGGCATGGAGAGATGCTCTGCACCCACCGAGGGTTATGGAGATGCCATCATTCTACCAAGAATCAATCGATCACTTTGAATTGAAAACACATTTGATCCAACTTGTGTCTACAAATCAATTCCACGGGTTTGACCGAGAAGACCGTATGCACACATCCGTTGGTTTAACAAGTTGACTTCAACTATCAATTTCAAGGATGTGTCACAAAAAGTCATCAAGTTGATGCTATTTCCATTCTCACTTGAGGATGCCCGGATTTGGCCGGAAAAAGAACCCCTCGATCCATCGAAACTTGGGAGGAACTTGTTCAAAAGTTTGTTAATCATTTCTTTCCTCCATCAAAGACGACTAATCTTAAAAATAAAATTTCTGGATTTCACAAAATTTCGATGAGAACTTTGGAGAGGCATGGAGAGATTCAAAGATCTCCTCGCAGAAATGCCCCCATCATGAATTCACTGGAGCTTCAACAAGTCAATATCTTTACAATGGGTTGAATCTGTAACGCATCAAGATTCCTTGAATGCGAGCCAGCGGCAATATCTTGAATCGTAAGCCTAAAGATGTGATTGAGATTTGCAGCGTAAATCAAAAGTTCCTATTTTGCGAACAAAGTCAATAATTCAATACCCCGCTTACATCTAATAACTCTCTCGAAGTTAGTTAGCCACCTCCGATACTTTAATCGGATGCCATCCGTTGTATGATTAAGGATGTTAAGGGAATCAAAAGCGAATTCATAAACGGAACCAATCAAAGCCGTAAACAAGGTGTGAAACTTGTAGTGGTCCACACGCGTATTATGATTGTCAAGCAACCGATGCTTCTTTGTACCAAGCTCCCGTAGCTTCGGTAAACCACAATCAATACCGACCACAAGCTGATCCTCACCACCGTGCACCAAGCGGTATGACACCACCGTTTTCCTCCCTGTGCAAAACCATGGAAATCAAAATCGCTTTGTTCCGAATCAAGGACAAAATTTCAATCAAAACAGGAACAATTTCAACCCACCATATCAAGCTCCAAATCACCAAAGTTATCAACAACCTTCTCATGCTCCTCCACCAAATGACTTCATGAAAGTTACTGAGTCAAGCATACGTTCTATGCAAACTCAGATCAATAACATGAGGGTTGAGCTAAAGAAGGAAATTGATACCACAATGTCTCGGCAGACAAATGAGTTGAAGAATATGATGAGCAGTTTCATGAACATGAATATGAACCAAGCCTCATCATCTTCTGGAGGACTCCCAAGCAATACAATTACTAATCCCAATGCCGAGTTGAAAGCCGTCACCACTCGTAGTGGTAAGACGCACAATGGACTTACGACTCCTATGCCCCTCCTCTGGCAATGGTCAAGTTACCAAGGAGACAACGGACAAGGTGCATTATTCAAGCCCACGAAGTACCGCACAAGTCCAACCTTCGGTAGTCCAAACTTTAAATCCGGAACCCGAAGTTAAGAACATTGAGCCAGAAAAACACTTCCATCCGGCTCAAAAGTCTAGTCACTTCCTTACCCATCAAGAATGAATGATGAAAGCAAAAGACAAAAACAAAGAGCAAATGGAAAATTTTTTCCAAATCTTCAATGAGCTTCACTTTGATATAAGCTTCGCTGATGCTCTCGTTTTAATGCCTAAATTTGCGTCGGCTTAAAGGCTTAATGAGCAACAAAGATAAGTTATCCGAGATGCGAAAACCCTCTAAATGAGCAATGCTCGCGGCCATTCTTAATAAGCTTCGAAAAAGCTTGAAGACCGGCCGGTTTTAATCCCGTGTGATTTCTTGGGGATGTTTCAATGCTCCGCCTTGGCCGATCTTGGCGCTAGCATTCACCTCATGCCACTCTCGATATGGAAGCTGTCTCTTCCTAAACTTTCATCCACTTGTATGACACTCGAGCTAGCGGGCCGTACCATAACTCGTCCACTTAGCAGGATGTTGTGATGAAAGTGGGAAAGTTTCACTTTCCTACTGACTTTGTTGTAGTAGACTTCGATGCAGATCCTAGAGTTCCCCTCATCTTAGGGAGAGCTTTCTTTAGAACGAGTCGTGCTCGATTGATGTTTTTGAAGAGTTGACCATACGGGTTGACAATGAAGAGCTCACGTTAAATATCAACCAGAACTCCAAACCTCTGTACAAGCAGAGTGTTGCCACAATTGATCAAAATCGAAAGATTCAATGCAACACTCTCAAATTTCACGGTTAAGAGGAGTCATGAAAACGCGTCTGAGCTCAAAGCTTTGAAAATTACCCTGGTTCAAACAAATGGTTTGAAAGTTGTACCAGGGAAGTCAAGAGTGTTCTTGATAATGATGATGATCTAGATCGGAGACTTCATCGGAAGTGGTGGAAACTGCTAGCTCTAAGAGCACACCACTTGTCCCACCTCTGGAATCAGTTTGTCGTATCGAGTTTGTTAACTCGTGGATGAAACCAAACTCTCTTCAGTTTCATCTGAGTTGGATGATGATGTTTGTGATCCAATGGGAGACATTCGTCCCATTGATGAATTGCTCCGAATGATCCATCATCCTCTATTCTTATTCCGACTCTTCCATCCCTTCTCTCACTCCCGATGAGGAAGATGACAACTTTTGGAATGAAGTCGATGCATTTCTTAGTGTTGAGTCAATTCCAACGAGGAATTGATAACTACTTTTGATCGGGAGGGACATCCTTTTTCTAGAAAATACATTGGATTAAAGAACCGTTACCACCCTCCCCTCCGGACATCTTCTTGACAATCACCATATAAGCTTCAAGTTTAAGCTTAAAAATGTCAAAAATGGTGATTTGCTTCTTTTCGATGAGGAATGGACTTGCATTCTCATGCATATCTTTGTTCCATTCTTCACAGATGGTGTGGTTGCTCTTTTCCTTTTCTCTTTCGGGAATGAGGACACCATCTTTGACCCCGGTATCATTCTTTACAGTTTTTACTCTTAACAATACCGCGGTCGTGTCTCGTCGGTGTGGAACTTTCTGATGTTCATATGTTTGTTAACACTGTGAACGAAAGTCCGACTGAGATTGGTTTTCCACGTTACTTTAAAACAACAAGCAAAATCTTTTTGTATTTTTATCTTTTACATATATATACAAAGAAAAGAAAAATATTTTTGTATTTTTTGTATTTTTATAAAAACAATAACTTCACGAGGAAGGTTCTTCAAGTCACTAATCGCAAAAAAACTTCACGATATTGTATATAACACACCTCCCGCAAGCGGCAAAATTTGATTCCGTTGATTGTGAGCGGTGAAAATAAACATGATTCCTCCCGAACTACCTTCTTTTATTTCTCCGTCACACTAATCAACCGCTTGTGAACGGTCAACGTATAGGATGATAAAAGGGCTGACCGGGAGAGAATGCAAGTTTACCAAGGTTAAAATATCCTTGGATCGTTTTGTCTGGCGAAGTGATATTCTAAATACAATGACTTGTGAATTGTTGAAAATAATATTAGTATAGGAAAACAGAAATCTGATTGACTAACACTAGGAATGTGAATAGTAATAGCTCGGCATTACACGGCTCGTCAATAAAACGTACAATCGAAACCTAAAATCTAAAAGAGATATACAAGCGACGTTTAACTAAAACGTAAACGTATAAAAACAAATCGAATATAACTATAGTAGGGATTTGCATGTCTTAGCGACTTAAATGCAAATTAAAGGAAATAAAAGATAAAAAATATATTAAATAAACGCTATCACTATTTTTAAAATGATGAACGTTTAAAACCTAAAACGTAAACTCAAATTATCTAAAAACTAGATTTAAAATGAAAACGTCGTTATTTATAAAATTTTGCGAGTCTGCAAGCAAAAACGTAAAATTTATGAAATAAAAAGTCCTCACGAATGTAAAAACAATTTTATTACGTACTATATGATAAAAGAAATTTTTAGAAAAAAGATTTATATTTTTAGACTTTTATATTTTTTATTATGAATTAAATAAGTTTTTACACTAATTAAATGTTTAAAAATACTAAAACTATTGAGAAAAATCAGAAACTTTTTTATAAAATACTTATTAATAATACAAAGGTAAGAAAATTGCAAAAGAGGAAAAAGCTAGCTTAAATAAGCTACAAATAAGCTAATTAGCTTGTATAAGCAATAGACAAAATGGGGTTATGTATTTTAATTGTGCAAAAGATAACCAAGACAAGTCCCAAAGGCGCTGGCTATACAGTGCACACACTAACAGCTTCTGGGGGGGTCTCAGGTTCGAGCCTGCCTCCCCACCTTTTTGCAAAATATTTATTTTTTGGATTTTTCTTTTTACAAAACTACTTATTAAGCTAAAATATATAACTTTAACAAAGCTAACTTTTTCAAAACTTGGAAATAAGCTCTGTGGGAGCTTATTTCCTCCACAGTTGGCTTTTAAGCCTAAAGCTTCTAAATAGAAGCTATCACTAGGTGTTAAAGCTTGGTTTTTGGAATTCTCTTTATGAAACTGAGTATATACAAGTATTATACATATTTAAAGAAAACAAAACTTATAAAACCTATAAATAAGCTATACGTGGGCTTATTACCCACACAGTTGAGCTTTTGGGCTCTATTGGGGTATTAAGCTTGGAATAAGCTTAGAAAAAGCTATAAAGGGAAATGAAAAAGTAAAAGGTATTTATGTACAAGCATAATGGACTATTATGAACAAGATGATACAATGGGATTGACCAATAAGCTTTTGATAAGCTAATAAGCAATCCCAAAGTACACAGATCCAACCACCCCTTGCAGTCTTTTGTCTTGGCAATTTAAGCTCAGTAAATAAGCTTCAAAGGCCAAAGTAGAGATTGAGGTAGCAAGATGAGGTGTTTGGCTTTCCAAAAAGCCAAAGCACAAGCTGTGGGGTCCACAGCTGAGCTTTTGAGAAGCCATTGAAAAACTTTCAAATCACTGAGTATATGGTGAACCAGTACACACAATAAAATGGGACAAGCCAAAAAGCTCATTGCAGCCCTATTGAATGAGCTGCAATGTGGGATTTAAGAATTGGGACTTATAAACTGGTTGATTATTAGCTTAAAGAAACAAACCACACAACCTAAGTCCAAGAGAATAGCTTTTGGCAAGCTTATGAAGTTGGGATAGAATGGCGAATGACCGCATACTCATTGAAATGGTGATAAGTTCAAATCACTTGCAGCCTCATCAAATGGTACGCAAGTGTGTAATAAGTCACAGGATAATGAAATTGGGTGGATTGGCTTTAAGAAAAGCCAATTCACCCAAGCTCATGATCACTAGAGGCTTATAGGAGCTTTGGTAGTAGTGTAAGATGGTAGTGATCCGTCATGCATTTGTAATGAGCAACAACAAGCTCAATGAATCTATCAAATAAGCTCGAGATAAGTAAACTCAACTCACATTGAGGCATTGAGATGGGTACCTTGGCTGTGAAAAGCCAAGGGTCTATCTCAAGCTCACTGAGGAGCTTATTTCAAGCTTATGGTAACTAGCCCCACTCAACCGTTTGCTTCATTGAGTGGTATGTTGGCAAAAGTGGGTTGGTTTAAGCTATCTAATTAAGCAAATAAAGGACAAATAAGCATAAACATTACAACTAGACCACAAAGGCTACACAAATAAGCCAAATTCACAAGCTAGGGCCAACTTCACAAGCTTTTGCAAGCTTATGAACTTGACACCTAAACGTTACCTGGGGCATGGTTTTTGAACAGGCAGCTAAAGTAAGACTAAAAATAAGCAGTTAAAAAGCTGATTAAAAGTAATCTATTATTTTTCTAATTTTATTAAGCAACTGAACTTTAATACCCTAAGAGCTTTTAAGCTAAAGCTTATTATTAAGCACACAGTAAAAATATCTATTTTAATCAAAAACGACCATATGAAAATTTTGACTTTTTAAGTTTATGATGAAAGTTGACTTTGATCAACTTTGATCTGAATTTAACAACTAATTATGATATAATATGATACAATAACATGAAATAAACAAGTAAGAACAACTTTTAAACACATATGCAAGATTTTAGGTTGTGACAACTTCAAAATACTCATAATGAAGCAGGTCAAGTGTGATTTTGACTATTTACCATGCTATACTCTTAAGTTAATGTTTCACTGAGTCCCTTTAGTCATATAAGGCATTCATCAAACAAGAAAAACACCATACATAGCTTGTAACACAGATCATCTACCACAACCAAACAATCCTTCAATGAACATAAATTGAACTTTTCAAAGCAAATTACTGTGTAAACCAAATCTTTACAATCCAGAGAATCCAAAGTGTCAAAATGGATCTTTTTTAGTATAAACAAATAGTCACAAAAGTTTATACCTATGATTATCAAAAATGGACATATTGACAGTAAAAATGCAATATTCAAGCACAATCAATTCCAAAACTTAAACAACCTATATTAAGCTAGAATTACATTACATAACAATAAATAAACACATAAACATGAGAATTGACACAGAATAAGGAGCTAAAACTAAAAATGCAAAATTGAGAAAAATTACATGGTGATGTGAGCTGAGACCTTGGAACAATTATCAAAACCATACCTATAGCCTCCCATAGAAACTGCTAAACCATGGCAATCCATTATGAACCATGCTCCAAGCTGTATCACCCAAGAACTCATATTTTTGATTTTCCATTGTACTTTCTCTATTTTAGTGATTTTTGCTTTTATAAAGACTAAGCTGATTTAAGGTTTCTAAAAGCTAATTAAGCTTTGTCAGGAGCTTAAGTGACCTATATGAGTCCATCAAACAACAATAATCCAACAGAAATGTAAATAACTTGAAATAAAGGAAAATATGAAAACATGAATTATAAAGATAACTTGTATTAA
This sequence comes from Chrysanthemum makinoi, assembly GCA_910596185.1. Classification (NCBI taxonomy): domain Eukaryota; kingdom Viridiplantae; phylum Streptophyta; class Magnoliopsida; order Asterales; family Asteraceae; genus Chrysanthemum; species Chrysanthemum makinoi. The sequence goes on along the minus strand of OU343217.1, from coordinate 201,761,601 downwards.
TACTGAAATTAAAGTTCCATTACACTATTTTGAGTTTCATTACACTAATTAAAGCTTTTAAATATGATGAGTAAAAGGAAAGCAATAAAAGATTACACCTATGATTAAGCTATTCTAAGTGACAATGGTTAAGGCCAAAGTAGTTGTTCTTCTGTCTTTTTCTTCCTCTTTATAGTCTTAGCACCCTTGGTGATCACTCAAAAGTCCTCTCTTTCAATCTGAGCCCTTGAATTAGTCCAATTGATCTCAACCGTTTGAATGAGCTTTTGGCCCTAAGTCATTAGACAATTTGAAGGCGGTTTTGAGGAGCATTCAATGTATCTTGTTGGCTTGTATAGGTGGAGGGAACAAGATATGAAGCTTTGTGTGTGAGCTTGGAGGCCAAGGTGGAGTGAAAACAGGGCAAGGGGAAAAAGGTGGAGTGTTAGATGGGTGGGAATGCATTCAATGGGGAGTGGGATAGGTATGAAAGGTGGCGGGGTAGTAAGTATGTAGGCTGTAGAAGTCAAGTGGAGGGGAAGGTGAGCACAAAACCTACCTGGTTTTTGAGTTAACAGGGTGAGGAAGGAGCTCTGATTACATGGCGGTTGTAGTTTAAAATTCGGGTTTGGGCTTTAGTTGTCTTTGGGGTAGCTGGTTTATGGACTTGGCTTAATAATAACAAAATAGGGTCCGTTTGGTTTTTTGTTAATAACACAAGGACCTTAAATGTAATATTCTGAAAGTTAAGGACTAAACCTGCAAATATTCCAAAGGCTTAAA
>OU343217.1:201669543-201760739 GCA_910596185.1 Chrysanthemum makinoi | reverse complement strand
ATCACCCTCCTGTACGAATGGTACCACGGCTGCCTGATTCGTATTGTAATCCGCTGATGATCACGGAGTAGGATTCTAAGGCCGCCGCCAGTAATCGTACACCTTCCCAACCCGACGCTACGGTTTATAACCCTCGGGCTTCGCCTCGCGACTTTCTTTTTCTTCTCTTTGGCTTCCAAACTTTAGTATTCGGCAACCTCGACCCTTTCATGCATTGGTCTTCGGGCGAACCGCCGCGCCGGGGGAATCGGCGGGTAACATGCATTATAGGGCTTGCCTCGTACTTATCCTTCGTCGTCAGTACTGATGCGCAGCGCCTCTACTTTGTAAGATAGTCGACATGGTCAAGCCTGCAAAATACATGAAAAATGTTACACAAGAAAACACAAAATCTTAAACAAAGAAAGAAAATATACAGGCCAAGTACCATTCCCTCAAGATCCTTCAAAAGCCTGAGCAACCCTGATATTTCCATTTGGCCGACAACCCCTCAAGATACAAAAAGCCCTACGAATTTTAATCAAATCTACAAATTCGGCCGACAATAAATCCAAGATGAGGCATAGAGAACTCCCCGGTGGGAAACGGATCGAAACATCAGTCCTGATGCCTCCACGGCATAGCAAAGGGTACCGCTCGGACAGTCAATCAAAGAACAGCTCTTTTCCAACCCTTTAACGAAGACAAAATCTCTTGAAAACACACTTACGCCTGCACCATCTCAGCTTAGCAAACGGAACCAATGCCCTGTTTTTTATGTAATTTATAAAAGGCTCTGGAACAAAAGAAGTCATGGGAGTAATATAAAGGCTACGGCTATATACCTCAAAAAGTGTAACCCTATGTAAACCTATCGGCACTAATTGGGAAATGTGAACTTTGTAATAATGGAGAACATCTAAGCAGGAAGCTAGAAAACTGACACGTAAATCCCACCTTCAATAAAATATTCTGTAAATATAATCCTATGGCATCATCCCCAAGTCAGCCCCATGGTAAAGTCATCCCAGGCAACCTCGGATGAAGATCTAAGGTATCCCAAATTCCCTCACGCCCATTGCAACAATTTATCTCATAACCGAAGTATACTTATCCAAGTCAAACTTGGGTCCTGGTTGGAAGGACCTCTGAACCTACCAGATCCCCGAAAAGCAGATGACGAGCCGGACGTTTCGCATGATAGCCTAGGGAATGGTCGCACCTATAAAACCAAAGAGGAAAACTAGAGTAGTAGACTGGACGAAGACGAGAGCAAATGAAATCGCTCTACCAAATAACGCAGAAGAGACGCAAGTGAGTAAAAATTTACCTGGTAAAATGAAGAGAAACAAGCGTATTTATAGCGAAAGAGGTGCAGTGAGGCGGCCCCGTGTCAGAGATGACGTGGCGAAATCTTCACCACACAACACACGCCTATGCCACGCGGCCCCAAATAAGCCGTGACGCACCGCCATTAACCGCCACGTAACCCCGCCGACGGTCACACCTACACAAAAAAAAAAAGTTACTAAGACTTTCTTTTAATCCTCAGTGGTTCACATAGTCACACGAAAGTTTTTTACTCACACCATGTCAAAACCCATCTCACATTCTCTTCAATATTTGATTAATTGTCAATTGCATATATACCCACTAAAACTTGCATATTTGCATATATATCCAAAACATGCTTAAAAAACGTTGTACATCATGCAATAAAAATTTGTATTATGCAAGTTTTTAAGTTTTAGTGGGTATATATGCAATTCTCTCTTTGATTATATAGCCCCTCACGTTTACCGATCCGTCTACTGCCACTGTTGTTTCTCGACAACGCCTTATTTAACACAAAAAGAGTTTGAATGTTACAGTAATTGTTCTTTGAGCCTATCACAGTATCACCATAAAGAAATAGTTTTGCATTTTCTTCAAGATATAGAATCAGTCACTAGAAAGTGTGACCTTTTGCATCAATTTCTTGTTCAATGTGATTAACTTTTTGCATGGCTTCTCAAAGCTCAAAAGTGTGTATTGCACCTATTAGGCTCTACTTTTTAACTCATTTTTGTGCCACACCTTTATTGTTCCTATTAAGCATTAGTTAGGCATTTAGCACCTAGCGGTGATCCATCATGCTCACTGTATTTTAGTATTGTCATGCTGACCGTGATTCGATATTGACGTCCACTATGTAACTAGATGTCAAGATGCCGACAAAAGTTCCATCCCTGTCCGGTAAACAATTCTAGACGAGGCTGGGGATTGACGATTCCGGCACCACCGTCTTTCAAGCGGTTACACGATGTGTTCTTTTGGCAAGAAAGAAACAAAAGATCAGTTGATGGGGTTTTTTATTGTTACATTAAGGGCGTGCTTTTAGTGTTAAGGGTGGGGAATGCAGAAGGTATTCAAAAGGGCCACCTTACTCATTATATATTGCTGGTTAGGGAGGTGGTAAGGATCGACAATTCCGAATGTGTAATTTAAACCATTATGTAATATATTTGGGTAAGGGATTGATTACCCACCTCACTCATTCGCTTGCATTCCCTTTCTTTCCTTTCCTTTCCCTTTCCCCTTACCACTTTGTTTGTCGATTTCGATACAAAAGTAGTAGGTGTGGGATTTAAAGAGGCAAGTACTCTCGACCTTACCTAAACCCGACCAAACGCATACTAAAAATTAACAGGTTCGGTTGTGCTAAATAGATTTTGGGTCGTTTGGGTTACCTATCTAACTCGCTTATTAACATGTTTGCCCGTGGTTGAGAATAAAATTTGGCCGCCTTTCAACCCGCTTAAGATTTTTTCATAAAACCCAAAATTATTTATACTTTATTATGTTAGCAAGTTATAAACAAGTCAACCCAACAACCTCATTAACTCAAGATTGCCAACTTTGTGATAAAAGGTTAAATAGGTCAACCCGAACCCACGAACCGTTCAACTCGTTTATCATATTCAACCCAAGAACCTATTTAACCCGCCAACCCAAGTATATATACGGTAAATGGGTTAGGTTCGTTATGCCTAAACAAGTGTAGTGGGTTGACATACCGACCTGGATGATTAAAACGGGCTGGCTTCGGCCGATTTCTGACCCGCCAACCTGACAACCCGAACCCGTCAACCCGAATCCGACCCGAATTGCCACCCCTAGATTTAAGTTTGCATCATATAACTGGTAAAATAATTTGGTAAGAGAAAGGCCTGGGGTATTATTTTCACAACACATTAATTTGATTTGGATGAATAAAAAAACCTCCGTGTAAATATCACCTCCCTATGTGTATTATAGACATTTGTAAAAATATCACCAAATACACGATTTGAATAATCACACTTTCTGCTAGAACAATATTAAAATCGTATATGCTAAATAAAAGTACACCAAATGTATTTGATTATTCAATCATGGCCTTTCGATTTCCTTTTTGCAGTCGATTTTCTAAGAATCTCGGTTCAAAGTGTTTGGATGATATATTGAGAGAGGTTGTTATGTATCAACTAACCTTTTACAGGTTTATGAGTAAAAATAACTATTACTCCCTCCGTCCTAAAATTATAGTCCTCTTTCTATTTTTTCGGTCTTTCTTTTACCACTTTGACCTTAAGTATTTTTTTTTGTTATATAATATTTGATGCAAAATATATGAATGGATTGAGTTTTAATGTATTTTCATTTATAATTTTCATCAACTATTGTATACATAAACCAAAATATTTGGACAAAGTTGAAAGAGAAGCACTAAAAAGTCAAACGGGGACTATAATTTTGGGACGGAGGTAGTAGTATGTATTTGAAGTTGTGTGTTTGCTTTTTATTGTGTTATTTGCATCTCATTGTTATTAATGTTCTTATAGTTTTTTGATGGTTTATTGATTCGTTTTCAAAAGTATATATATAACACAAATATCAAAATACCAAATATACGCGAGATTCGACAAATTAACCCTTTTAGGAAAATGGTTAACGTGCCAAAACTCGCGAATGTGATATATGTGATACCGGGCAAGTGATACCCGGATCGTGTCCCAACGAGGTGTGAATTGACAGATTCGTTGAATATTGTGATTAGAACTTGAATTTAGGTTTAATGAATTTGAGTTTTTGATTACGTTTTCTAAAAACTAAAGCACGAGAAAGAAAATTAAGCACGTAAACAAAGCAATAAATTAATCTAACAGCTACTAAACATAAGAAACAATAAAACGAAGCTAAATTACGTCCTAGGGTGCTAAAACTCAAAAACGCGAAAACCCGGGCTAATCCCGAGCTTCAAAAGTGAAAATAAATGCAATTTACGGCCTACGGGTGCAAAACTAATTTTTCTACGTTCTATATGACAAAAATTAATTTTAGGAAAAAGTCAGGTATTTTTTTTTTTACTTTTAAATTAATTATTATGAATTTAAAAAGATTAAAACTAATTTGAATTATTAAATGATTTTATAAAAATCTGGGAAAATTCCTAAAAATACTTTAAACTAAACTGAATCTAACAAAAATACAAAAGGTGGTCACTGCTGTTTTCATTAAGCAGTTAATAAGCTCTTCAAGATTATAACATAAAACTACTTAAGGTGCTTAAGGATTTGATTATGCAAGATACCCCCAGGACAAGTCCCAAAGGTAGATGGTAAGTGTGTGGGGTGTTGAGGTCGTGGGTGTAGAGACCAGGGTTCAACCCTGGCTCTCTACACTTTTTGCAAACATTTTTTTTTCAATTTTTCTTTTTTGAACTTTAATGAGGGATGAAAATAAAACTTTTCTGTAAAAAACTCAACTTTTGCAAACCTTCAAATAAGCTGTTAACAGCTTATTTGTTCCACTGTTTTGGACAAAACACCAAACACACCTTTAGGCAGTCTTATAAGCACAATAAGCAATATAAAAAGCAATTAAATGAGAGAACAAGCTATATTAAACAAAAATAAGCAAAGAACAAAGGGCCTATTTATTATAAATTTTTTAGCATTAGTATTTGACATTCATTTAGTATATATCAATGGGCCTATTTAAAACTAATGAGCTATTTAGTGTTTAGTTAGATTATAATTTTGTATGGGAAGTAAGTGTTGAGTATTTTTTGTGTTAAAATATCTCATACATTTTAGTTATAAGTATAACTAATATTATTTTCATTTAAACACACTTAAACATATAGTAAGAAGCACATAGTAAAATGGTTAGCCACATAGTTATCTGTGATGATTTAGCTGCTGGTGCCAAATCAAGGTTGCCCAAGGATATGTTTCTTGTTTATTATCGCCGTCAACTTAAGCTAACGTTTCAGGATGAAGCAGATCTTAGGTCAAAGGCATCTGAGATAAGTGCTACTTAGAGATGTTTGGGAAAAGGCAATAGAGGAATTCAAACTTCTCTGATTCTTCTTTGAAGGCCATTGCTGATATGATGCACATGCAAACTGAAGATCTTACTGAGGTGGCTAGGTTGCTAACTGTTGTGACATGCTTGCATGTGCGCCTCCGTGATTTGCACTTGTTTATTGAAAAGCTAGAGGCAATGGAGTATTGTCACTGTTGTGTGATACTGTTTTTTGAAGATGATCTCTTTTGGATTTGGGTAAGTTGTTTATGATTTTTATGTTGGGTGTTGTTATGGTTTAGGTCATGTTAGGATCTTGTTAAGTATTGTGGATATCTTTTGAGGGCTTGATGTAGGTGTATGGTATAAATTTTGAAGTATGTTTAATGTAATTACGTTACATGGGTATGAAGGTAACTCAGTTTCTTTTATGAAACTGTAATTTTTATATTAATATAAATAAGTATTATGATGTATTTGCAACTCTTGTGTTAAAATTTAAATTTGTAATTTATAGCATGTAATTTACTGTTTGCGAACAAAGCACAATGACTAACAGGTTTCGAGATACGAATGTTAAGTACTATTTTCTTAGCCCATAACACAAAGTATACTGACCTAAAAACCATACTATGAAAGAAGCACAACACCAGTGATTCGTAGTTCTTTTAATATTCGTAATTTGCAGTTCTTTTGGATGGAAGATACTGAATATCCATATGCAGTTAATCTAATGATTCATATCTGTGCAGGCTATTTGTAATTTGTTATTATGTCTTTTGAGGATGGTTATTGTATTGAAGTTAGATTAGGTCAGTCATTTTTTCATATTGTGAAAAGGTTGTGTAAATAATGTGGTTTGTTAATAGCGAAAATTGTTAGTATTCATGATTTTTGCTTCTTTTGGATGGAAGATATGGCGTCTGTGCAAGATACTTGATTATCTGTGAAACCAACGTAATATCTGAGCATGGCTGTTGTATTTAACTTAGGTTAGCGTGATCATGTTTTTACAGTGTGAAAAAGTTTTGGAGATAATGTGGTTAGTTAATAGAGTAGCAGAAGTTATTTGTCTAAAGCAGCTATTGTTGCAGGTACATAATATGATCTAAAGGAGTTATTGTTGTAGGTGACAGCTATTAGTGTTTGAGTAAAGGTATTATGAAAGAAGCGCAATACCAGTGACAACAGCAGCTACAATAAGATAGTGTCAACAATCTAAGGTTTTGCCATATTTTGTCTCCTGACTAATATGTTGGATTTTTTTATACTATTTTTTCAATGTGTTTAGATTTGGTAGTGATAAGGGTATCTAGATTTTTACTTTGTTTAGTACATTTTTAGGTTAGATATTTTTTAAATGTATTGGAAGTGTAACCCAAATGTGGAGCTGTTCTAGTTTAGTTGGCTCAGATATTTTTATTTTCTTTGGCTATATACATACTTCTTCAGCCTTTATCTGTACTCACCCATCAAATAACAACTCTTGTTGAAAGCTCTCTAGCTTTCCCATCTATGAGAAGATTGCAGAACAGATTGGCAGTAGGCGAATTGATAAGGTTTTGTATGCTATTTTTTCGCGAGAAAGGGATGCTTATAAGTTGGATGAAAAGGACTATGCTCAGATGATTGAGGAAATAGAAGCTCGTATTGAGCATAGGCATGCAATTAATCTAGAGCTTAATCAGTTTGGGAGTCATCCTATGCTTAATGAGCCTTTGGCGGTGCTGAAATCTGCTGAGAAAGAATATTTTGCTGAAATAAGCCGCTTGCTTCAGATGGGTCATGCTGCTAATGCACGTGCTGATGATAAATCAAGAATCATGAAGAATTTTAGAAAATTTAAATAAATTAGGTGATGCTAGGGTTTTTTGTATGTTGGTTTTTCTATGTTTTTAGAACCATTGTGAGGAGTATCGGGTATATCGTTCATGCGCAAAAATCATGTAGACCCATTTAACTATATAATAATTATAATCAAACTAAAAATGCAAACACATGAATGACCTAAAATGAATATGATGATACTGACAATGTGTAAACTAACACTAGTCTATATGTTGTGCACCAAATGATGTTTCTCAATATGCGATCTAACTCTCACGTTACACGTTAACAATACTCGAAAAATAAATTTTCCGGAAAATGATGAATAGTACAAACTACGATAGTAAATAGTAAATTTTTTTTTCTAGAAAATGAAAAGTAATACTCAAAGTTGAATAATGATATTTGTGAAGATGATAAAAGGTGATAATTCTTTGAAGAACACTGAGATGAAGCTGCGAAAAATGTAGACCATAAAAATCAAGAACTTCACGATAAAAATTGTGAAGTGGAAAAGTTGCCATGACTAATGTACTCTAAGTACAATGCAACTGTCCTAGGAGAGTGGGAACATTAGCTCGTTCACCTTCTTAGCTCGATCACCCTCTAGAGGAGCTCGTGGATTATAATCTCCAATCTACGGATAGTCAAACAAAAAGTTGTTGAATTTTTTAGGTTTAACTAAACTACGACTATTGACAGACTTCTCAACGCGTTTCTTTTTGGGCATGGTTTACAAAACAAGTGTTCAAAAACCTTTATGAGAAAGAAAAAAACAACTACAACATGTTTATAAACCTTTTGTATAATAACCGTTGGGGAAGTTGAAGAGAAAATTTTCAAAGATACGGAAAATTTTAGAAAAAAACAAGAAAACGGTTAAATATCCTCCCCTTTTATAGGCGTGTGGAAGTTTGGGCCCTAAGACATATGTCAACGATCTATTGGGCCTCATCCCTACAATTGGGTCCCATATCACGCATGAAGGCAAAACGCGAATAAGGGAAGTCAACGAATAAGATGAAAGGGCTCACAAATAATTGTCAGCCTAAACCAAACAAAATTTCAAAATTTAAATGATGAAATTTTTTGCAACGACGAGGAGAGAGGCTGTTGAAAGCTAAAAAAACAAATGTTCGAAAGCCCCAGATTGAATGTAAATTAAATGTGTAGCAGGGATAAGGACTAAATATTCTCCAAATAGTTAACCCTTTTAATTATTTGCATAGGTATTCGCATCTCTAGGGTGCACACATATTAAGCGCTTCTTGATGCCTCGAAAAAACGTTTATCAAGACTTTAAAGACATCTCAACTTCAAGTCAAGTCCATCATCATATCTCACAACGATCTATATTCTAATAGACAGGGGAACTTGATAGCGCATGGGAGTTTCAGCCCAAATGGCTAAAACCCATACACTCCAGACAGGTCCAAAAAGGATAAAGGCCGTCATAACTCAACTGGGAAGCAAGTTCCCAGACCAGACATGAACGAATCAAGCCTGATAAACATGTTCAGGCAACGGTTAGACTGGAATCCCGTCCAGGGCCGTTACAACAGATGACACGCGTCACTACCTCATTCGAGTAGAGATAGTGCTGCGAACATTATGCTAGTGCATACAATCATACATGGAACATTCCATGAACCTAGCAGGGCCAATAATATCATGCCACGTGTCATTCTTGTCTACTCCCTCGGATATCCACCACGTGGACCATCCTACACCGTCAAATGACATCCATGGGTGACACAAAACCCTAAATGCATCTCTATAAATATGAGTACATTTCCCTTAAATGAACCAAGTCACAATCATGTTAATCTAATCAATCTTCACATAATTACACACAACAAAAGCACACACTTAATTGTCATGCACGTGTATTACCCCAACTTTTTGAACCCCGATCAAACCTTGGGGTCCTTATCGAACTTGGTAAACCAAACGTGCGACAATCCTTTCTAATTTTACCTAAACCAAAGGATTACGTACTATATAGAAACAATTAACAAATAAACAGTAGTCCGATAACACCATTACTGTTTTATCAGAGACCGAACCAGGACTAAAAGGGTCCGGGTGCACGTAAAAATTAAAACCATTATAGTAGACACAAGTTTTTGGAACATGATGCATTTAGACAAAATCGAGGTTTCTTTAGAAAAATTAACAGTAAAGAGCAAAATTTCATAAGTGTCTCGTGACATCGCGGCACCCCATAGTTTCGTCACTATGTTATATGATGTAGTTTGATGGCTTCAGCCCTTTAATGTTAATTCCTGGCTCGGACCTGATTTGAACAAAAAATGACTGAGCTGATGCGCACGTTCAATCGGATACCCAAATGCACTGCTCTATTGAAATACCAGATTTGATATTCTTTTTTCTATAACTGGGTGTGTGGTTGCCGTTGTTGCTACTATAGCACCACACATACATGAAAGGTTGTGAAATGCTCTTCAATTTGCGTTTAATCATATGAAACACCGATGTTTTTCACAAAATGTTTTATTATTAGGACACTTTTTAATGCTCCAAGTAGTTTTACAAAATCTATATCTTGATTTATCTGCTTGTATTGTAAAATGTGTCAATTAATAAATTGAGTGTGTAAATCAATTTTTTTATTAAATATAGACTAGTACTCGTGCATACCAATGAGATTTTATAGCGGCAGATAGTTGTAGTAATAAAAAAAAGTTTATGAGTTTTAAACGAAAAATAATAAAAGTTTAAAAATTTAGAGATTAAACACGATTAAACTAAATGAAAATAATATGAGTTATGTGTTATAAAAGAAAATAATAATAAAAGCTTATGGTTTTCATATATAGTTTTTTAATTTTTTCACTTTCAAAAGCATGAGTTTTTCCTTTATATATAGTGAAAATAGATTGAGATCCTCGCATATTCAAATGAAATTTGTATAATATATCACTTTTTTTTATGTACAAATCACCTCTTTACCTTGTCTTTGCGTACTCTATTTTTTTGCCATTAAACATTGGGTCAAAGTGTTAAACCAACACTTTATATGTTATTATGGGTATATTTGGCGCAATGGGCTGGGGCTGGGGCTGGGGCTAGAGTTGAGACTTTGGCTTGGGTCAGCTTTTTATTATAATCCAAAAGTTGAAACTTATACTTTTATAATGCTGTTTGGCAAATTAGTTTGAGCTAAAGCTTATTAATATAAAATAGTTTGAGCTGACACTTATACATATATTTACAGCTTTTACGTAATAATTTATTATATTTTTAAAGGTATTTAGGTATGTAGAAAACTAGAATGGGGGTTGAATAGTTTACCAATTAAAAACTTTGTTTTGAAACTGATTGTAAAGATCAATTGATATTGATCTTAGATATGTTAATGAAATATGCAAGCAATATGTAAGGAGGAAATAAGGAAAGAAATGATCAAACCACAACAAGTTGTTTATAGTGGTTCGGCCTACAAGGACTCTTTTCCTTGCCCTACTCCACTCCTCGAGTCTCACACTCGCGAGTTTAACTTCACTAGTCAACAAGCTCCTTTCACCGGCGGAGAAAACCTTTATACTTCGCTTACACTATTTCCGACACTAAGCTAGATGTCGAGTTCTTTCCAAGGGTACAACCACTCCCACACACAATGTATTTTGAGGACTAAAATACTAACCACTCACACTCACAAGATTATGATGGTTTGATACAACAATGAAGTATGAATCAACACTAGATCATACAACACTAAACAAACAAGACTTCCAACCTCTCGTTGAAGCTTGAATATGACTTGATCTTCTTTGCTACAAAAGAGATCACTAATATGATATGAAACCGAGTTAAAGGTTAGAGAAGATATGTATGAGAGTATGTTAGAAAGGGATGAGAAACTACTTGGCTTGGCATTGTTATTTATAGCCAAAGTGGATGAGCTGCCTGACGGACCATGGAACCTAAAAGGGTTCCTACCGTACCATTTTGGTAACCGGCCCGATACCAAGATATCAAATCTTTCTAAAGTCAACTCTATCTAAGTGAGATTGTGCAAGATATGAAGAGTACAAATCCACACAAAATATCTAATGAAATCTTCCAATGATTTCCATGATGCATTACATGATGTCATATGTTGTATTTCTAATTTTAGAAATATGCAATATTAAGTAGTGTTTGGTTTTAAGAACCTAACACATTTTAAAAACTACTATCATACATAATGATTAGAGTCATATCAAGATGTTACTAATCATAAATGTAAATGCTTGAATGATGAATATATTGTTTGAAAAGCTTGTTTTAATATCTATTAAACTTGACAAGCTTTAAGCTTTTATACAAATTAAATTTACTTTTGTAACAAAACTTAGGTAAAGATCAAAAATATAAATAACGTTTAATGACGATATTTGTATTAACAATCTCCCCCTTTTTGTTGAGGACAAAATATAAATTTTATTTTATAAAAGATACAAAGTTTGTACAAGAGTTATAAAAATATTAGTTTTAGAACTTGAAAAGAGAATGATAATGCAATGTATGATGTTTGACTATTTATGAAAGTCAAAGTATTCACTAGTTGATGCATGATGTTGACTTTTCAAAAGTCAGTATGCGTTTGACTTTTTTAGGAAAGTCAAGTATTATCAATGGGGTTCTGTTTGACTTTTAGGAAGTCAAATATGCATTGACTTTTCGGTCACAAATATAAATAAGTTCTATATTTTCTCCCTTTTGTCTCAACAAAAGAAGAGGCTATGCGAATGTAATGAGCCGAGCTATTATCTCCCCTTGTTCAAAGCTCCCCCTAAATTGGGTGCTTTAATGGGAAGATTCATGGATTGTGAAAATAAAGCTACAAACAAAAATGTTAGTAATAATGATCATTCACAAGCATTTCCAAACACTATGTAATGACACCAACAATATAATAAACAACATTCATTAGTTAAAAATTTTCATGAGTAAAGATCATGAAAAGAGAACACAATGATGTTTTTAAGAAAAGAAAAAAAAGAAAGATAAAGTCTAAAACCATCCTAAAGTGATGGTGGATGGAAAAGAGCTGAGACGTCAATGTGGTTGAGGATGAACCTCATTTCTTCTTGGAAGTCATGGACCATAACCCGGGTCCTTTCCACGGTTTGGGCCCGCTTGCTCACAAGTGGAGCAACCATGCCTTGGAGGGTAGAATGTTAGGGGAGGTTGTGGTGGTGGAATGGTGGATGTGTTTGTTGTGGAAATGTTTGGGTGGTCATGATGGAAGCAAGCAAAGCACTTTGCATTTGCATTGTCTCACTCAAGTGTGAGTCCACCATGCCTTTGAATTGGTGGAGGTTGTGGAGTTCGGTTTGAATCTCCTCTTTAGTGGGATTGGTATCCCACATACACTCCTCAATGTCCTCAAGATGAGGGACATTGATGGGAGTGAATGATCCCCATACAAAGGACCATGAATGTCTTTGTGAATGGGGTGGAAGAGAAGAGGTTTAGGCTCTAAAGGGGCGTTTGGGTCATGGATGACCGAGGTGACTCATGAGCCATCCGCTCAAATGAGCCAAATGATGGCAATGGTGGTGGATGACCTGGCCTAGGAGGCAAGTCTTCCAAGTCCTCTAGGAAAGGATTTGGTGATGTTGGTGGAGTTGAAAATAACTCCATAGGAATGAGAGTTGGAGACCTTGGTGAAGGTGGTGAGGATGTTTTGGATGTTTGGATGTATGGAGTGAAGTAGGTGTTTTGTTGGTGGTGGAGTGGTGATCACAATGTGTGATGTATTGGGTGTAGCTAAGGTAAGGTTTGTATCATCTCTAATGGGAGATGAGATTGTGAGTGGAGAAGACTCGGATGATGAGCTAAGATGAACAAAGCAACAAGGCCTTACGCTAATTCTAGCGGTCTTCTTGCAAGGTTTTGAGATGATTTAGTCATTTTAACTTGGGTTTTGCTTTGCTAGATAGTAGTAAGAATGAAGAAGGTGTGAGGATGATCATGGTAAAACCTCTCAATTTATAGAAGTGAAAAATTATTGAGAAATGTGTTTGATTTGATGTTAAACCATTGAAGAGATGAGGTTCCTAATGATTTGGAAGTAGGTTGAATGCTAGTCATATCACCCAAGTCAAGCCATTCAAGAGAGATGGAGTGAAGAAGAAAAGATTTGCAATAAATGTGTTCTAGTGAGTGGAATTTCCTAATATTCCGATCACCCACGGATTTGAAGGTACCAAAAATTTGGTTCCTTCCTTTATGCCAAAGGGCTCCTTGGGTGGATTTTTTAAAATTTTGAATTTTGGTGGGAAATGGATTTCTTATATACCTTAGTAAATAATACTAGTTCTAATAAAGATAAACTAGTTAAGATTGATTTAAAAGTGATGGAAGATAATTTGGAATCACGAAAGAGTCGAAATTGAAAAGTACCCGAGGATCCACGCACCAAATCATACACTACGGAACCCAAAAAGGGTGCCCGGTCCGCCTGCATGCACGGCTACACTAATATATAAAGGACGGTACCAAAATTATGGTGCCGTCTCGATCCGTGGAGTGCGTAAAATGGACAGAGTTCGTTTTAGGTGTCGGGACTTTTCCGAACCCTGAAATTTTCTCAAAACATGTTATACTAAACATTTCTAGTTAGGAAAAGCAAATAACACATATATAAACATAGTGGAGCATGTATTTTGAGCAAGGCTTATTGATTTTCACATTATAGTGAAAATGGGTAAAATTTGATAGCATACTTGTGCTATCCCCCTGCATGAAATTGTTAGCATTCACCATTGTTTCAAGTTATATTATCATCCTACATAATAAAAACAACTAAATTGTATCAAACATTAATGATAATGTATTGTTCCAAACACTCCTTAAAAGTACCCTTATTTGTCCAACTTCTTGTAAATCTTGTTCATCATCCTACCAAGGCACTTGAACATTCCCTTAGTTTGCTTGAACTCAGTTGATTCATTCTCTATTTCGGAAGAGACGATAATACTCATGAGGCGGAAGACGAGAGCTTGGAAGACCATCCTCTGAGCTATTTGATGATGATGATGATGGAGTTGGAGGTTTTGCTCTCTTGCCTTTTGTCTTAGCAACTCGCGCATCACTCAAAGGTACAAAGATGTGAGGGATGAGCTCATAGTGAAGGTGCATCCCTTTGGTGTGGTGGAATTGGTGCAAAGTTTCTATAGAGACGGGTGAGGAGCATCCCGTATGGAAGAGCAACCGATCATTGAGTTGGAATATCAATCATTCTCCTAGCTATGTAGTAGGCTAAATTGAATGGTTGACGGGTGGACAAGTTGTATAGTATGTGACAAAGGCAAGCTTAATGTGATCCCTATTTCCTATGGTGCTAATGACGTTGGCTCTAAGTAGCTCCTCCCATTTCTTAAATTCGGGCTTAAGTTCATTTAGCTCCATTCCATATGGATCTCGGTTTAGTTCTTTTCCCTTTCGGGTAACTCGGGTTGTATCACTTTTTGGGTTAAAAGGTGTTCACGGATGACATCCTTGTCGGCCAAACGGGTTTGGTAGGGTAGAGAGCGGTCATTGATAGCATCAAGAGCGGTGAGTGACCATTTATCCTAGTAGAGACAAGTTCCTCGGTTGGGAATTCCTAGCACTTGAGCAAAGTTTGCTAAGGTGATGGTGTAGTCGTTTTGATTAATTCTAAACCTAAGACAAAATTCATCATCGTCTTCATCACTAAAGCCGGTCACACTAGCATAGAATTCTAACACAAACCTAGGACAAATTGGTTCATCGATGTCAAGAAGACAATCGAATTGAATGGCGGCTAGTTCTTCACGAAGGTTGGTGTTTTCAAGGAAGGATGAGTGAATGGTTCTACCCTCATGGAAATACCTTGATTCTAGACCCCTAAATATTTCTACTTGTTCTTTGGTAAGTCCTTTGGTTTTGTGGTGTTTGGGAATGTAGTTAAGGGTGTCTTTGTGATCATAGAATCTTGTGGCTACCATGGTTATTCCTAAGGACAAGAGTTAATATGTTAAAAATGAGAATAAGTTTTAACGTTTTTGGTTCTAGTGTGTGCCTATATGAAAACAATTTGGAGTTGCGGTTATCTCGACTCATTTTATGCACAAAGATGGTTTTAGTGGGGTGTTTGGCAAATACCATGAGATAACCCAAATGCTCCTAATTCAATATGGCTTAATTTGAATATAACCGGAATGCATATTAGTTATGCAATACCTTTAGTATTCAAGAGCATGCAAGTGATGAAAATTTAACGTTTCTATTTGTATTAGCAATGAAAAATTGTTTTCCTACAAGTGAGAAGCTTTTCAAAACTTTTTGACATGGGGTGTTTGGTTGTTTGAATAAGGCCTTATATTCATTATCTATCAATTAGTGGGAAGCATGATTTGTTTATGCAATATGATAATGTAGTACCTAATTTCAATGACTAGTTATGCAATTTGCCAATTGAATTCATATTTGGTATAAAAGCATACATAAAACCCCATGTAATGATTTGTGATAGTTTTGTGCATAAATAAGAATCCTAGACTCCGAATTAAGAGATGAAATGTAGTTAGGATACTTACAATGATGTTATCTTCAGTGATTAGTGAGTGGGAAGATGACAATAATGAGCTTGGTTTAAGTTTTACACGTTTTGGTAAAGTGGGTTTTGAGGAAGAGGATGATTTGTATTTAGCAGTTTTGCTTCTCAGACACCATGGACCGACGGCACCAAAAATTTGGTTCCGTCTTTGTTGTCGCTTTGTGTGCGTGGCTACAGAGTGTGTACAAGACAAATTTGTTTTAGTTTTGACTATTCTAATGTTTTGGGCTATGTTTATCCTACATGTTTGGTTCCATTAACCCTAAACCAAGTCTAAGAAGATTAAAAGGTTCTCGTTTAAGAGGCTTAGTTAAGATGTCGGCAATGTTGTCTTCGGAGGATACTTTTTCGATTGAAATGTTTCCTTTTTGAACATTGTCGCGAAGAAAGTGATGGCGGATTTCAATATGTTTTGTACGAGCATGTTGAACGGGATTCTTGCTGAGATCGATGGCTCCTTTGTTGTCGCAAAGTATCACAATGTCGTTGAGATGAATTCCGTAATCTACGAGAGCTTGCTTCATCCAAAGAGCTTGTTGACATGCTTTTCCGGCTGAGACGCACTCGCCAGAGTTGAGATGGCCAAGGCCGTTTGCTTCTTTGCAAACCATGAGGTGAGACAATGTCCAACAAAAGTGCAAATACCACTTGTACTTTTTCTATCGACATAGTCACCGGCATGATCCAAGTCGGCATACACTATGGTTTCTACACCCGTTCCTTTGGGATACCATAATCCTAAACACGTTGTTCCCTTAATGTATCTAAAAATCCTTTTAAGGCTTCTAAGTGTGATGCCTTTGGGTTTTCTTGAAAGCGAGCACATAGACAAACACTAAACATAATGTCGGGTCTACTAGCCGTAAGATAGAGTAGGCTACCAATCATTCCTCTATATTTAGTGTTATCTACGGATTCACCTTCCTCATCCTTGGTTAGTTTAGTGTCCGAGGACATGGGTGTTTTAGTTGGTTTGGAATCTTCAAGACCAAATTTCCTAAGCATGTCTTTTATATATTTAGATTGGTTAAAAAATATGCCATCTTCTAGTTGTTTTATTTGAAGTCCTAGAAAGAAATTTAACTCACCCATCATACTCATTTCAAACTCGTCATGCATGATTTTAGAGAAATCATCACACAATTCTTGACAAGTTGATCCGAATATAATGTCATCAACGTATATTTGAACAATGATAATTTGTGATTCCTTTTTCTTGGTAAAAAGAGTATTATCTACTAATCCCATAGTATATTTGTTATCAATAAGAAAAGTCTTAAGTCGGTCGTACCAAGCTTTTGGTGCTTGCTTAAGACCATACAATGCTTTCTTGAGTTTGAAGACATGATGTGGTTTCTCAAAGTCGGTGAAACCGTGAGGTTGAGCAACATACACTTCTTCGTTAATAAACCCATTAAGGAAAGCACTTTTAACATCCATTTGAAATAATTTAAAATCATAGGCACATGCATAAGCAAGCAATATTCTAATAGACTCAAGCCTAGCTACCGGTGCATAAGTTTCATCATAATCAATCCCCTCTTGTTGATTATAACCTTGCGCAACAAGCCTAGCTTTGTTTCTAGATACTATCCCATTTTCATCCATTTTATTTCGAAAACCCATTTTGTTCCAATTATAGTTTGATCTTTAGGTTTTGGAACTAATTTCCAAACATCATTTCTAACTAATTGGTTTAATTCTTCTTGCATGGCAATAACCCATGATTCATCTTTTATTGCTTCATTTATGGGTTTTGGTTCAATGGTGGATACAAAACAAAAATAATTACTTTGATTTTGGGCTTGTGACCTTAAGGTTCTTTGATTGAGTTGTCCTATGACTTTTTCTAAAGGATGACTTTTAGATTCTTTGATGTTGACAATTTCTTTATTTAATGGTTCATCTTCCTTGTTATTATTAATTATTTCTTGACCTTCTATCATTTGACTTTCAACTAAGTCATCATCTACCAAAGGTGATGTCTTAGAGGGAGGTGGACTTTCGTCGAATGTTATGTTCAACGATTCCCCGACTATCATTGTTTCTTTGTTTAGGACAATGTAAGCTTTACTAGTTTGAGAGTAACCAAGAAATACACCTTCATAAGACTTTGGGTCAAACTTGGTGAGATAATCCTTAGTATTAAGAATAAAGCATTTACAACCAAAGACTCTAAAATATCCTAACGTTGGCTTTTTACCTTTATAAAGTTCATATGGTGTTTTGTTTAAGAAAGGACGGATTAAGACTCTATTCAAAATATATGTAGAAGTGTCAACGGCGTTACACCAAAACTTTTGAGGAATGTTTTGTTCATTAAGCATTGTTCTACTCATTTCTTGAATTGTTCCATTTTTACGTTCTACTACTCCATTAGATTGAGGTGTTCGTGGAGCGGAAAAGTTATGTGTTATACCATTTGTATCACAAAAGTTTCCAAATTGAGTTTCGTTGTCAAATTCACGACCATGATCCTTCGGATCGACACAATTTTGACACCTAGAAGATTTTGAATTTTCTTGCTAAGTATTTCAAATTTATCAAAAGCTTCATTTTTGGTTTTCAAAAACAACGTCCAAGTAAACCTTGAATAATCATCTACTATGACCAAAGTGTATAAGTTGCCTCCATAGCTTCTTATAGCGGATGGTCCAAACAAGTCCATATGTAATAATTCTAGACACTTAGATGTGGACACCATATTTTTAGATTTGTGACTACTATGTGTTTGTTTACCAATTTTGCAAGCGCCGCAAAAGTGTTGGTCATATTTAAGTTTTGGTAAATTCCTAACCAATTCTTTTGAAGATAGGTTTTGTATAAGTCTCATATTAGCGTGACCTAAACGTCTATGCCAAAGAGATGAGCTATCATCTAATGTTGTTAGGCAAAGTTTGTCATTATATGTTTTATCTATTTTCATGACATAAATGTTATTTTTCCTAACTCCTTTAGCTATGGTGATACCATCTTTTAGTATTTTACTACCATTTTCATCAAATAGTACTTTATACTTTTTATCACATAGTTGGCTAATACTAAGTAGATTAAATCCTAACCTATCCACATGAGCAACATTTTCAATAGTTAGGGAGTTATGAGCAATCGTAGCTTTGCCAATAATTTTGCTTTTGAGATTGCTACCAAAGGTGACATTACCTCCGTCATACTCTTGGTATGATGAGAAGAGACTTTGTTGCCCGTCATGTGTCGTGAGCAACCACTATCTTTTATCCATTCATCCGGTTCCAATCCAACTTTCAAGCATACCTAAGAAGCAAATAACTCAAGCATTTGGTCCCCAATATCTCATGGGTCCATTTGGGTTAAACATACCATTTATTTGATTCATGTATGGAAACGATGGGTAAGAGTTCCATGGCATGTAATCTGAGTTTGATATGGTCTAGGAAAGTTTTGATTCCAACCATTGTGTTGGTAGTTGGGTTGTACATTGTGGTTGCTCTTAGAAAGGGGCGTGGCAAAAGGAGTTTTATATCGTTGTTGAGTAGTTTTTGATCTAAATTCATTTTTGACAAGTCCTACCCCTGAAGTAACGGCTGGTTTTAGTTTAATACTATTATTGGTTTTCTTTGCTATTTTAACAAATTCAAGACGGTCCGTATTGCAACATATCGTTCTGCTGAAGTACCCACGGCACCATTTTGCACAACGGACGGAACCCTTATTTTGGTTCCGTCTCGTCCGCGGCTGCATCTGCAGCAATTTTGATGAATGTTCGTCCTTTTCTGCCGTTTTATTTTGACTCTTTGGAATTAATACTTCATTAAAACCTAGCCCATTCATGTCTCCCGGTGTTTTATGAATTTTAACTATTTCATCGGCAAGAGCGATGTTCTTGTTAAACCTTTTAAATTTAGAATTGTTTTCTATTAAAACATCTTGTGTGAGCTTTAGTTTTTCTATTTCAAGTTTAAGCTCTTGACATGATTTACAATCATCGTCATTTGCTTTTCCTTTTCTAGTCGTTTTGCTTTTTCTTTTAACTCATAAACTTCATTTTCCAAAAATTCCTTTTTGGTTTTTAAAAATTTATTTTTAGTTATGATTTTTAGACTTAGCTCACACAATTGATTATATTGTTTTTGCAAAGTGTCATCATCAATAGAAGAATAAGAAGAGTCGGAAAGTACCTCATTTGACTCATGTGCCATTAGAGCGATCTCTTCCTTGCTTGATTCTTCATCGTCTTCACTATCACTCCAAGCACCACTTACAAAAGCTCGTTGAGTTTTGCTTTTAGGTGGCTTGGGACATTCTCCTATGAGGTGACTTGCATCACCACATCTAAAACATTTTCTTTCACCTTTACCCTTCTTGTCATCCCGATCTTTTCGAATGGCTTCTTTTCTTCTCGAGGTTGTCTTACAAACTTTCCTCTTCTTCTAAAGAACTTCTTAAAATCTCTAACGGCCATGGCATATTCCTCATCTTCACTACCGGAGCAAGATTCGTCATCATCACTTGATTCCGCTTTGCTTTTAGAGCAACGGATTTGATCTTCTCCCTTTTTCCTTTGATGATCTCCGAATCTTTCTCCATCACCATTTCGTGTACTTTGAGGTTACCGATCAACTCGTCTAGTGACATTATTGAGAGATCTTTTGATTCCTCAATTGCGGTCACTTTAGCTCTCCATTTGGGATGGAGTGCTCTAAGAAATTTCCCGACAAAGTTCTTACTACGAAAAGATTCATCAAGTGCTTTAAGTGATGTAATAATAGTGTTAAAGCGAGCAAAGCCACAATCAATGGTTTCATCTTCAGGAATAACAAATTGTTCATATTGTTGAACAAGAAGATCAATTTTGTTATCCTTGACTTGTGAATTACCTTGATGTGTAACAATTAAAGATTCCCAAATATCTTTGGCGGTTTCACACATAAAAATTCTTTCATATTCTTTTCTAGGTAAAGCATTATAAAGCATCATTTTAGCTTCATTATTTTTAGCAACTAGTTTCTTTTGTTCATCAACGGAAATATCCTTTGTTGTAGAACTAAAATCCCTTTAACAATAATAAACCAAAGATCTATATCTTTTGATTTTACATATGTTTCCAAACGGTTTTTCCAATAGATAAATCCATTGGTTTCAAAGAGTGGTGGTCTTTGCATAGATTGCCCTTCTTTAAAGTTTTCAGAATCCATGGATCGTTTCAAGTTTATAAAATACAAGTTATTTTAGAAATTCTTGAGCAACGAGGCTCTTGTACCAATTGTAGAAAACTAGAAGGGGGTTGAATAGTTTACCAATTAAAACTTTGTTTTGAAACTTATTGTAAAGATCAATTGATATTGATCTTAGATATGTTAATGAAATATGCAAGCAATATGTTAAGAGTAAATAAGGAAAGAAATGATCAAACCACAACAAGTTGTTTATAGTGGTTCGGTCTACAAGGACACTTTTTCCTTGCCCTACTCCACTCCTCGAGTCTCACACTCGAGAGTTTAACTTCACTAGTCAACAAGCTCCTTTCACCGCGGAGAAAACCTTTACACTTTGCTTACACTATTTCCGACACTAAGCTAGATGTCGAGTTCTTTCCAAGGGTACAACCACTCCCACACACAATGTATTTTGAGGACTAAAATACTAACCACTCACACTCACAAGATTATGATGGTTTGATACAACAATGAAGTATGAATCAACACTAGATCATACAACACTAAACAAACAAGACTTCCAACTTCTCGTTGAAGCTTGAATATGACTTGATCTTCTTTGCTACAAAAGAGATCACTAATATGATATGAACCTGAGTTAGAAAGGTTAGAGAGAAGATATGTATGAGAGTATGTTAGAAAGGGATGAGAAACTACTTGGCTTGGCATTGCTATTGATAGCCAAAGTGGACAGAGAGCTCCACGGACCGCGGAACCCTTAAAGGGTTCCGCCTCTGTACCATTTTGGTACCGCCGGTCTGACAGTCAAGATATCAAATCTTTGCTAAAGTCAACTCTATCTAAGTGAGATTGTGCAAGATATGAAGAGTACAAATCCACACAAAATATCTAATGAAATCTTCCAATGATTTCCATGATGCATTACATGATGTCATATGTTGTATTTCTAATTTTAGAAATATGCAAGTACATAAGTAGTGTTTGGTTTTAAGAACCTAACACATTCTAAAACTACTATCATACATAATGATTAGAGTCATATCAAGATGTTACTAATCATAAATGTAAATTCTTTGAATGATGAATATATTGTTTGAAAAAGCTTGTTTTAATATCTATTAAACTTGACAAGCTTTAAGCTTTTATATAAATTAAATTTACTTTTGTCGTTAACAAAACTTAGGCAAAGATCAAAAATATAAATAACGTTTAATGACGATATTTGTATTAACAAGGTAATTTAACTAGTCATAAGCCCTATAAGCCCGATTTTATGGGCTTGGGCTTATAGAAGCTTACAGCTTATTTTATAAGCCATAAGTCTTCATAAACATGTGTGACAAACAAAACTTATTTTATTAACCAGATTATTTTAAAAGCCCAAACCCTAATAAACGTCTCATAAGCCCTCGGCAGCAAACATATATGTGTGGTCTTATAAAGTCCATTGAAACTTCCAAGTTTATTCCACAATAATGTTTTTATTCATAGAGGTAAATTTCACTATAATTCAAGCACTGCACTTTACCATATCAAAAGATGATTTCAACAAACATCATCATCGATATCGCGTTCTAAGGACAATAACCTTCATTTGAGCTAGCAATGTTCAATATGTTGTGTGACTTAAGCATTTCCAATGTAGTTACTAAAAAATTGCATTATTATAGTGCTAAAAATGAATAATTAAAGAATATACTTGCACTAAAAAAAGTTACTTCAATGTATTACACTTTATCTTATTGCACTAAAGTTTACACTAAATCCTTTAATTAGTTCTTATTGCACTTTATCTATATACTATTTTCAATGTTGTTAATACAAATAATGTCGAAAACGTTGTTTGCATTATTCGATCTCTATACATTTTGATAATCACAAAATGTAAAAACACGTTACGTAAAAATACACTTGATAAGTTTTTAATCGAGAAAGCTCGTTTCGTCTACGACATCACTTAAGATATGAATAAACATCTTACCAATCTTGTAAAGTGATTAAAAAATTATATTTTGTCGCTAAAACTTACATTTTCATAAATGTGACAAAAGTTTTTATAAATTATTTTTGTAATTTAAAGAAATGTTTTATTCATAAGAAAATATTTAATTTGAATTTACCCGCCCAAATCCGATAAATTTTCACCAGATAAACATTTTCCCACTAAAAAAAAAAACAAGAGCGGAGTCTATGGGACGGTCCTTTATAGGCCGGTGGTCCCTTATATATATGGGACCGTCTAGCCTTTATGAGACCGTCCCCCGCTCCTCTTAATGTCTATAAATACTGCACTATTTCACAGAAGAATTTACCTCTTGAGCACTAAAACTTTTTGTCGTCTTAAATCTTTCTAACCTCCCTTCTTTGATCACATTAACGTGTCGGTAATTCTTTACAAGTGATCACATTCATCCTCTCTCTAAACGCAAGAGAAGAATACTCGTATCCGCAAAAAAAACGAAGTGTTGGTGTGTAACACCCCAACCCAACAAGGGTCCGAATGTCACATTATGGAGTCATATCAAAACATAACTAATTGCAAGCGGAAGTCTTTACAAATAAAAATACTAAGTCATATAAACGAATGACTTCAAAAGAATTACATAGTCCAATGTAAAAAAAGAAAAATTTGTCAAAACAATTGATCTTCAAAATGAGTCCCAAATGATAAGGGAAACTAGGGTCGGTTCACTCAAATGCTCCTACTCTTAGCCCATCAAAGCGCTGCATCCCACTTAGTACTTGCCGCATGGAAAAGAAAAGCGGTTGAGCTTAAAAAGCCCCGTGAACAGATATAACAAAAAAAAAAAGCTAAAACATAATCAAAAGTACAAAAACGAATCAAATGAGACTGATAACAAAGTCGTAACGAATGAGCACAATGAGTGAATGATGAACCTGCCGAACACAATATTAACAGATATCCAGAAGGAACTGAAATCAAGGAGACCAAAGAAAAGCAGAGCATCAGCGAACACATATAAGCACATATAAATAACCAAACATACCAGTACCAAAACATAATCAAATGGAGTTGATGAACAATATCAAAAACAAAACAAGCAACCAAATAATGTACTAGCATATCAGTCAGTGGATCAACTAAACATAAATATGGCAAAACAAACAAATCAGATAATCAGATATATATAAGCTAAGCAAAATTCTATAAGCAGGCGGAATCAACTGAATAGAATGTAAGCATGGAAATCACACAAGTCAGATAATCAACAATTAATAAACATAATAAATATCATAACTAGCGGAAGTACCAATAGAATTATAGGCATGTTAGTCACATGTATAGATAGGAATACTGAACGAACATCATAATTAAATGAAGTACCATATAGAATGTAAGCGGAAGTACCAATAAAATTAATAAACATAATAAATATCAATAATTAATAAACATATAGAATGTAAGCGGAAGTACCAATAGAATTATAGGCATGTTAGTCAAATGTATCAGGTAGAAATACTGAACGAACATCATAATTAAATGAAGAAACTGAACAAGAATATAGCATGGCAAACTAAACAAGTCAACCAGACATATAACATAAGTTGAACCAAGTTCCCTCATCAAACAAAGAGCATGAACAGAAGTATAAGCATTCCAGATCAACAAGTAGGTAACATTAATTACTGCGCCAAACCATATCATAAGCAACAGAAAATACCAAACAGAAGTACAAACATGGTAGTCACAAACAGCAGATAGGAATACTGAATGATAATCATAGCCCACGGAAATAACTGAACGAAGGTATAACATGGTAATCGGATGAGTCAATCAATTACATACTAGCATGGCAACCGGATAAACCAAATAGTCACATAATAGCATAATAAACGGATAATCACATATTAGCATGATAACAGAGGAATCAGATAATCACATATTAGCATGGTAAATAGATGAATCAGATAATCACATATTAGCATGGTAAATAGAGGAATCATGTAATCATATACCAAAATAGTAAACATATGGATCAAATAATCATATAATTACATAGTAAACACATGAATTCAATAATCATATAATAGCTCGGTAAACGGATGAAGTGGTAATATGACGTATAAGCCTGGTAGCCAATCGAAATGGAACGAGAGTATAACAAATCAAATGAAATGGAGTATAGTATGGTAGTCGGATGAATCACATAAGGATACTAAGTGAATGAGTAATCAAATGGAGAATTGAATTAAGTATGGCATAATAACCAAATGAATAAGAATGTAAGAAGTCACATAGTCATAAAATTAGAATACTGCCCACGAGCTCAAATACTACAGGAGATACTCCAATAGCCACATATCAAATCATATATCATAATCCGTTAAATCATAAGTGCATAAAGAGGAGAGACCTCTCAAGTACCAAATGGAGTAGCTAGCTCCCAAATGTGAGGGGGTGTATTGCATACACTCACCACATCACCAAAACTGAACAAAATACCTAGGATGCATCCATACGCTCCCTGCAAAACAAGTCATATATACATATGTCAGTTCGAGACTGTACATACGTATTCATAATGGCCAAGTGATCACATATAACATATCATATAAAAAAGGAATGCCATGGACTAGTCACACCGCCACAGATAGTGTCATGCCATTGGTGCATCAGTGACATGGTCATGGTACCTTCATGACTAGTTAGCTCGGGCAACTGAACAGAACAAATCATATCAAAGCATATCCATAATCACATCATATCCAAACGGATCATATCAACATAACTGAATTATATCATAGCAATCAGATAGTAAGGGATATCATAACAAAAGTCATAATAAAACGGATGGCAGATCGAATATCATGATGGATGGGATCATATCAATGAATCATAGCAAAGGAATCATAGCAAAGGAAATCATATCAAAAGGTCATATCAAACGGATCATATCAAACAGAATCATATCAAAGAAAAGGAATCAAAGTCAAGGATCGAGAAGTCATGAGATCAAAGCCCTTACTAAGAAAGGGTAGAATATCTGTACCTTAACGAAAGCAAGAAAATGAAATAACCCATAAAGCACACGAAAGCAGAAGCTACTCCCTCTTCGGAGAATCTACACGATTAATGATCACGTATTACTTACAAGCTCATTTTATAAGTTTATTTCATATAGTTATCCATATTATGGTTTCTTTCTATTTTTAGAAACTTTTCATTTTTAGTAACTTTCCGAATTAGTAACTTTCATAATTTAGGGTTACTATTGATAATTAAGTAAAGTTAAAGGTTAAAAATAACCATTAAGTAAACTTAAGGCTTATTATTACCCATATCATAGTTTAGGGTTGAATAGGACAATTTTCAAAGTTTAAGGTTTATTTATGACATTTATCAAAGATGATGGTTTGAAGTGTAAATCATGCATGATTCCATTTCGACACACACGACATTAACAACCATGCATACTGGATCACATATCCTTGTTTAAAAACAAATTCGAAATAAGTACATATTTAGACATAAACACGTTTCATAACAGACATATATACATAGGTTTCTCGGATTTTATTCCACATTTACATGCACACACACGATCATATAGGGCTATTTTAAACTGATTTTAAAAAGAGAATAGCATGCATGAACTCCACATAAACATAATCATTTAAAACAGATTTGTGAGGCGTGTGTTATTTAAACAACATATAACAATATTTTCGAGACACCTACGACCCATATCATAACGACTTAGGTTTTCAGATTTTTTTAACACATATTAACGAGCATACACAGGGCATATAAGGACTGGTTCCAAATAGATTCGAGTGGAGATAATCAGCGGCATGTACATTGATGCAGGTTTTACTGACCAGGTTTTAATATTTATATTACCTATGGTCCACCCTATGCACTCACGGTCAGTGTACCCGGTCATGTGTAGTGTAGTAATCGGTAAAACTGAGGTCGTCCCAAGAGCTATGTGAGCGGATTCTAATTAAGTCTAGGTGTCACTGGTTTTAAGGGTTGAAATGATTATTAAACTAATTAACAAGAAATAAAAGAAAATAAGATAGAGGTTGTGATCAATAGGGGTAAAGTGTGCTAACCTAGCTACTCATCCTATCATGTTATGTTCATGTCTAACTACTTCCAATTGATTCAAGTGGGGTTTTAAGTCGCTAGGACAACATTTGGTCAGTTCGTCCTAACCTATCAGCAAAGGCTTCCACCGGAGATCATGCTACTACCCTTGAAAGTCCAGTTGTTTTTAGTCCCCTAAGCAAATTCATTAAGTTCCGCTATATGCAAGATTCACAACAATGACCAAAGGCCTAGCATCTTAGACACTCATCTCTAACTTCTTAAGTTCATCCAAACGGCAGTGATCATTTGGTCGGCCTCGCACAAGTGAAGAAGGGTCGTCAGTTGGTCAATTCTTACCCTTTCCACTCAGTCTACCTACTTAGGGTTAGTTGGTCAATTCTCCTAAGCAACTAGACACTACCGCCAATCAAAACTACCGAAACTAGGGTAGCTACCAACGAACTATGCAAGCATACACTAGAAACAATTATACGAAAGCATGTAAACGTAAACAAAACAATTAAGGAATCATAACTAGGCTAGCACCAAAGGTGCTTAGCCAAACATATAGTAAATTATACCAGAAAAAATGAATAAAACATAAATTGAATTGAACATATTGTTTGATACAAATTACTTGATGTAGAGCTAATAATAATGATGATTGCAAGTGAATTCTTCCTTGGAAAATGGCTTGGACCTGCTGGAAATTGCCCTTGAGTGGTGCCCTAATCGAACCCTAGGAGAGGGGTGAAGTGAGATACTTAAAATGCATTTAGGGGTCAGATTTATAGGCTACTACACTGTTACGGCGTAACCTTAAGTGTAAGTTACGCCGTAACCTAGTTATGGCGTAACTAAAGTTTAAGTTACTCCAGAACCTAGTTGTCGTGTAACTAAAGTTTAAGTTACTCCGTAACCTAGTTATGGCGTAACTAAAGTTTAAGTTACTCCGTAACCTAGTTAGGGCGTAACTGAGTTTGAGGTTATGGCATAACTCCTTCAGCTTTTCATAATAGCAATATTGCAACTTAAGACCTTGAGTTCCTTCATTCCATTGATGGAGACCAACACATAAATGTGTTAATTTAGCACCGAACTTCGTATTTAGTAATACTACGGCATAACTAAATCACCGGGTTACGCCGTAATTCTTTATCAGCATATTCTTATCCGCTCAAATTATCTCTACGGCGTAACTAATTTGTCGCTACTGTAACCTTCAAAGTAATAATTACGGCGTAACCTTAAGAGGAGGTTACGTTGTATCCTTCATGGCATCATATTTACGCTGTAACATTATCAACTAGTTACGGCGTAATCTTCACACAGAATTCACATCCCCTCGTAGTATGGGTTACAGCGTAATCAAAAGTGCCATTTACACCGTAACTTGTCTTCAGAATATATATTTTGGCCTTATATCACATCTTTTCCGCTCTAACGCTTCATTTATCCTGAAATGAAAATATGAACGAATTAAGTACCATATTAATACAAATGAGACCATAAACACGAGAATTTGATATGTAAAATATGAGGTAATTTGATGTTATCAAATATCCCCCCTCTTGAACTCTACTTGCCCTCAAGTAGACTTTTTAAATAATTCTTAAAAAGGTATCTCCCCAGATAAATTGGAAGATATGAGTTTAAAAATCACCTAACCTAGAAAATTCCAGACCGAATACCTCACGGAAAGGGAATTGAATTCACACTCTCTCTCATAATTCACATGTTTATTTTTGGATGATCACTCAACTGCTTAGTCATGACGAGTATTCTATCATAGGCTTGGCAAAGATACTAATCTCCACCACTAGAGTCTATAGATGCAGCTATTCTAAAAGACAATGGGTTGACACAACATAAAGGCTTAGGAGTTATTTTGTCATTACTAACGAGCTACGGCGAGGGAGACAAAACCAATGATACATGACCAAATCCATAGCAAGACACCAATGATTGCTCGCTTCCTCACCTAAACTCGATTCATGACTAAGGGTAGGATAAGACATGGGAAAACTTTAATGGGTGTAAATAAAAAGACACGAAACAAATAGATTCCTAAGTCCATAGTCGTCCCACCACTAGCCGCATTCAATCCCATAGTAAAAACCGAGGGTCAAGATTCAAGGGGTCTTCAATATACGAGTCAATGCATATAAAATGTAGCGTTGTGCCTCATAATCTCCATAAATTAGGCAAATAAGATGCATTAACCCGGCCTTCATCATCAAAAAAAGTATGTGCTATATATATATATATATATATATATATATATATATATATATATATATATATATATATATATATATATATATATATATATATATATATATATATATATATATATATATATATATATATATATATATATATATATATAATTTGAGTAATTTTAGCACATATTTCGATCAAAAACTATATAATCTACCATTTCTATCTCCCATCCCACCACTTGGGATGTACAATGCCCTCATTGGACAAATATTGATTAAAATTTGAAAGGCGAGATGCAAATGTATGAGTTTCTAATTTTATCCGTAAGACAAAACGGATTTGTAAAAACTGTGCTAGTCGAACATGGTGAGAACACTAATCATAAACAAACACTTGCTTGCATGCTCTTTTTTTCACTTTTTTTTATGCAAGATAAGGTATACATAATGATACGAACATATAAAGCATCCCCCCACATGAGATCAATTATAATCTAAACCCGATCTTCTTCCAAAACCCTTTATTCAAAACCCGCGACTATTTCTAGTGGAACCAAAATTAACCAACAGCGCCCGAACCATGGACATAAGGAAACTACAGGGTATGCTAGGCGATAGGTGTAACGAAACAACATATATTGGATGAACAAAATGAAAGGAATGGCTCTGAAGGGTATATCTAGGGTATCTTGCACTAATGATGAGTGCAACAAAAAGGGTTTAACAGGAGGATTGACTGATCGATGTGAAAAGTCAATATACACAAAACAAAAATGGATAGGCTATTTGGGTTTAATCCAAAAAATTTGCCTTATATCCTAGCTGCACCGATCACACCAAGTTACCTCAGTGTAATGCTCATGATAATGGTCTCGAAAAGATATGCAAGGTCAAGTTCTAAATTCCACTACGCCCACCTACACACTCATTTTATGGTATTATGTAAAAGGGGAAAACGGAAAGGCTTATCCTCACACAATGTAAATATAGGGTAGGTGTGCTCAGTTAAGATTAATCCAGTTAAGTAATGAAAAACACGTCAACATTTTACAAATGAAACACTTTTCATCAAAAACTAGAAAAATAAAGGCAAGTAAAATTAAGCGGGTGTCTATGTCTAATCCATTCCCCCCACTTGGGTCATACTAAGCATATACATGAAAAATAAGAAGGGTTAGAAATGGAATAGAAAACTCCCCTAGATTTGCTCGGAATGATCGAAGATACACGAGAAAACGTGTCCCGCTTTGAGATCTATGAGCAAACTTTAATAACCTGAATTCACTTAAGACAACCAAATGCATCATACTAGAAAAACAACAAGTAATAAAAGAAAATGAAAAACTGACTCACTTTCGTAGGAATCACGGTTGCATTTACCATATGCAACAAGCCTTTTAAACCACTTGGTGTCCCAAGTAGACGTGTGTTGTCTCGTGAGGGCTTACAGGGAACATATCGTTTAATACTAATACAAGGTTATTGTGCTAATATAGGAAATATTTAAATTTCAGGATAATTACGGCGGAATTATAAGGAGGTGTTACGCCGTAATTATGGTTGAACCTGGAAATCAGCTACTCAGGAGCTGTTACGGCGTAGCTGCTGATGGAGATTACGTTGTATTGGTTGAAAACCTGGGAGGATCGGCTACTGAGAAGATGTTACGGCGTAATCATAAGAATGAGTTAAGCCTTATGATTACGCCGTAACTTCATTGCAGGACGGACAGGACCCCATTTTAATCACTGTGAATTCGTCTCCATTTCCTGCAAAATATGTTAAGAGCACAAAACCCAACTATACTAATAAAATGAAAAAGAAAAGATAGGCACGGCGTGCCTCCCACGAAGCGCTTGTTTTTGTCCAAGTCACAAGCTTGACTCCACCCTTATTTACTACGTAAAAGGGTGTTCATCCCCTCACTTGAAATAAAGTGTGGGTGAAAATAGCAATAAACACCATGAGGGTGTGAATTTGCTATGAGATGGGGAAATATTGAATTATGAGTATACCTTAAAGGAGATGTTATTTCCCTCCACACCTTACCCGTTTTAGTTGATGGCATTGATGATTGGTTCACCTCATGATGTGGCTGATTAATTGGCTCATAGGTCTCATCGTTAATCGCTGAAGTGTCCAATATCTTGCCCTCTAATTCCTTTGCAAGATCAACTAAAATTGGATCAGTAGCCGGTGCTACATAACCATCATCAGGTGATGTGACCGGTTGTACGATTTCATCCATAATTTCAGCAACCTGTATAGAAAAACAAGCAAGATCGTTTGGAATAAAAGAAGAGCTAGAAGTCATACCGTTTTGTGTTGTGGTTGATTTCTCATTAGCTTTTGGAATTGCTTCATCACCCTGTAAGCTCTTTTCTTCCATCTTCTTCAATTGATCATTGCTCGTTTCTTCTTTTCTCACAGTCTTCAAACGTCCTGGAAAGGGGATAGGTGGTACATAAAGTCTGATATAAGGTAAATCTCGAGGAACCGGCTCCTTGTTGAATTCTTTCATCTTTCCCACCGTTGCTTTGATAGTTCCAACCGCATTCTTTTTACTTTCCAGGACCTTTTGGTTTAATTCTTCAAGCTTAGCCTCCAAGCTTTTCCTCTTAGCGTCAAGCTTCTTTAAATTCAAGTTTGTGCCCTCTTTTAATTTCCTAATCCATTTGTCATTCGAGTCGTGCATCCTTTTTAAATTTACAGAGTATTTATTGATAGCTTCCTCCAATGACTCAATACACCTAACCTGCTCATATGCTTTGCATTCTTCTCGGAGAGAATGCTCTTGTATAGCATGAATGTTTTCCTTAACCATCTTCATATCACATCCAAGTCTATCAAGCTGCTTGGTGATGTCACCAATGTCATCCAAGCCTTTGGTATTTGTCACCCAAGTGGTTGATCCATCATACCAATTTCGTGAATGGTCAGCCATCTTTTGGATTGATCTAAGGGCTTGTGCTGGTGGCATCATAGGGATAGGCCCTTGAGAGTCGAGCATTTGGCTGGAAGGGATGTTTAAACCTTTGTAGAAAATAAGGGTCATCTGATGGTTGCTGATATCATGTGTTGGGCATCTGTAGAGAAGGTCATTATATCTTTTCGAAGCCTCATCTAGCGTTTCATCCATCTTCTGTCTGAAACTCCTTATTTCTTCCATCTTCTTGGCAATCATTGAAGGAGGATAATATCTTCTAATAAATGTTTTTTCCAAAAGATTCCATGTATCGATCGATCCAGCAGGAAGCTTGTACATCCATCTTGTGGCTGCACCTGTGAGTGTAATTGGAAACACTCTAAGCATTAATGCATCTTGAGTGACGACTGGAGTGTGGAAAAGATCTGCGACCTCTAATACTCTTCGCACATGCTGGTGGGCATCTTCATCATTAGTTCCCACGAAAAGCTTATGTCTGAGCTCTTTCATAAACTGGCAACTGATCTCAAAGCTGATATTATTATTGATTTCGGGAATTACCACGTCCGGTCTTTAGTTACCTTGAGTCAAAGCCATGTATTCCTCCATAGTGAGCATGTCAAAATCTGAACCACCCATATCCTGAAATTTCAAAAACAAACAAAAACAGAAAATAAACGAAAAAGAAAACTAAAGACAAAAATAAAAGAAAATAAAGCTATAAAATAAAAACTTAAATTAAAATCCTAAACAGCTCCCCGGTAGCGGCGCTAAAAACTTGATGCAGATTTTACTGACCAGGTTTTAATAAAGCTATAAAATAAAAACTTAAATTAAAATCCTAAACAGCTCCCCGGCAGCGGCGCTAAAAACTTGATGCAGATTTTACTGACCAGGTTTTAATATTTATTAGTGTCTCGTTTACCTATGGTCCACCATATGCACTCGCGGGTAGTGTACCCGGCCGTGTGTAGTGTAGTAATCGGTAAAACCAAGGTCGTCCCAAGAGCTATGTGAGCGGATTCTAATTAAGTCTAGGTGTCAGTGGTTTTAAGGGTTGAAATGATTATTAAACTAATTAACAAAAAATAAAAGAAAATAAGATAGAGGTTGTGATCAATAGGGGTAAAGTGAGCTAACCTAGCTACTCATCCTATCATGTTATGTTCACGTCTAACTACTTCCAATTGATTCAAGTGGGGTTTTAAGTCGCTAGGAAAACATTTGGTCAGTTCGTCCTACCCTATCAGCAAAGGCTTTCACCGGAGATCAAGCTACTACCCTTGAAAGTCCAGTTGTTTTTAGTCCCCTAATCCAAGTCATTAAGTTCCGCTACGTGCAAGATTCATAATAATGAGTGCCTGGGCGCTTGCATCTTAGACACTCATCCCTAACTTTTTAAGTTCATCCAAATGGCAGGTGATCATTTGGTCAGTTCACACAAGCGAAGAAGGGTCGTCAGTTGGTCAATTCATACCCTTCCCACTCAGTCTACCTACTTAGGCTCAGTTGGTCAATTCTCCCAAGCAACTAGACACTACCACCATTCAAAACTACCAAAACTAGGGTAGCTACCAACGAACTATCCAAGCATACACTAGAAACAATTATACGGAAGCATGTAAACGTAAACAAAAAAAGTAAGAAATCATAACTAGGCTAGCACCAAAGGTGCTTAGCCAAACTTATAGTAAATTATACCAACAAAAATGAATAAAACATAAATTGAATTGAACATATTGTTTGATACAAATTACTTGATGTAGAGCTAATAATGATGATGATTGCAAGTGAATTCTTCCTTGAAAAATGGCTTGAAACTGCTGAAAATTGCCCTGGAGTGGTGCCCTAATCGACCCCTAGGAGAGGGGTGAAGAGTGATACTTAAAAATGCAGATTTAGGGCTGTATTTATAGGCTACGTCATGGTTACGGCTTAACCTTAAGTGTAAGTTACGGCGTAACCTAGTTATGGCGTAACTAAAGTTTAAGTTACTCCGTAACCTAGTTATGGCATAATGATTCGTGCTAAACCAGTCAAGCTACCTCACACAAGCCTGCTACTTGTGAATGGCCGACCGTAAGAAGCTTAAAACTGCTTAAAACACAAATATAATGAAGATCAGAGAATATAATGAATTCCCGGGTCGTTAAGTCCCACGGAGACTCAATGGTGTGCAAACACTTGATCGTGACGATAGAATGATCACTAAGGATAGTGATCGGAAGGATTGGATGGATAATTACACTACCTAAAAAGTTAATAAATTACAGCGACTAAAATGCAAATTAAGAAAATTAAAAAGTTAAAATATATTAAATAAACGCTATCACTATATTTAAAATGATGAACGTTTAAAACTTAAAACGTACGTTTAAATACAAATCTATGTAACGTATTTAAATAAAACGTGAGAATAAAGAAAGAAAATACCTACGGATATGAAAAATACATTTTTACAATCCTAATTATACTAGAAAATTATTAGAAAAAATAAAATTATTTTTAAAACTATTTATCTAATTATTATTAAATAAAAACTATTTTTACTTATTTAATAATAGACTAAAATACAAGAAAATATGAAATAAAGCTAGAAAAATGAAATTATGACTTAGAAAAATCTAAAATATCAAAATAGAATTTTCAAAACTATTTTTGTATTTTTCTGAATATTTTTCTATTTTTTATGAATTTTAAACTATTAAAAACTACTTAAATTATTTAAAAATACAAATTTAACTAAGAAAAATCTAGAAAAATATTTTTTTCTCTTTTTATATTTATCTAAACTTAAGAAAAATGAAAACTTATTTTTTTGAACCTTTTCTTAATTAAATGTATTAAATGCTATTTAAAAAGTGCTAAAAAGTAACTAAAATGCAGAAAAATAGTAAAATGACTTGGAAAAATCTGAAAAATTCAAGATAAGCTTAAAATAATATGAGGAAACTAGGAAAAATGGAAAAACAGGTGCATGTGTGGAGGAATTTGAGGCTGCAGAGGAATGAGCTTATGAATAAGCACTAGCAATAAGCCAAAAGCTACCAAATGACCACCACACTGAAACAGAAGCTTGGGTATACTATAAGAACCAAAATGCAACTAAAAACAACTATCCTACACTTCTAAATCACAAGCTCAACAGATTTGATGAGTTGAGTATATAAGCTAAAAGCAGTTTTCAGGTGCTACTTTAGAGCTTAAGCACAGGCTACTTGATAAGCAGAGAATGGAAAACAAAAGTTGGAACTAAATATAGACCTGGTTGGCTATCTGAAATCCACAGCTGAGACTTGGACAAGCTAAAATGAGCTTGTTGCAAGCTCTGCAAAATGCCTACACACTCGCGTTAATACTGAGTGTATGCACAGGCATATAAGCCCTCATGCCAAGCTCATTTGGAGCTTAAAGAAAAATCACAAAAATATGTAAAAATGGTAATAAAGAAATAGACCAAGAGGACTTTTAAAAACCACAAGTTTCATTGAAATTGGCTCAGAAATGAGTCCATGAAAATTCTTTCTAGTTAGGCTCAAAACAGATTGTTCATGTCTTTGACTTTTTGAGACAGTGTTGAAAGTTGACCAAATGGAACTTCGATCTTGATTTTAATGACTGAAATAGATGTAATATGATAAAATGAAACTAAAGCAAGCAAGATCTAAGATTTCTAAACACAAATCAAGACTATGCTTTGATAAAACAACAACAGTTAAGTAAATAGAGACAGATTATTGAAATCTTGACTTTAGAGTGTTTGCAGGCACAAAATTTAGACAGCTATGAGTATAATAAAACTAAACAAGCCAAAGACAACAAGAGTCTACAACTGAATAAGCCTCTAAGACAGTTTTAGCTACAAATCCAAACACACCTTCAAATACTGATTTGCAAATTTAAATGATACAAAACACTGAACTAGCTAAAGCTATCCTTGACACTTAATCTAGATATGCTAATTTACAACTACTGAACAGGTTCAGGCCATCAATGAACACAGATACCAACACAAGCATAGTATGCAAATTGAACTAAAATTGAAAAGGAGATAAACAAAACTCACAAGTACCCAACTGATATTGCGCTTCAAACCAACCATAACTACTCTATCCTAAGCTAATCCAACCCAATATCAACTTTGCATCAACCCATTCCATTTCCAAACTGCTTGAACCACATTTTCACTTCACAGTTGACTTATGTTGACCATGGAACAAAGTTGTTTGAAAATGATTTTTAAGCTTACAAAAAGCTGTAAATAACTTACCTAAACCATTTTGAACTTAAAAACAAACATTAGAAATTTGGACAAGAGAATTTAGAAACTGAAATTTTTAACAGTCAACATGAAACTTGGAATTTATCTAAGAACTTGGATTGATACTCAACAACTCATTACAATGATAATTTGACTTAAATGTGATACAAGGAAAGTGAAATTACAACATTTTTACTTAAACTAAAACATTAATTTGAAAAACGACATTAGGAAAAACTAAAAAGCTAACTACTAACTTTTCTTCTCTCCTCTTGCTTCTCTTTATATCCTAAAAATTCTTCCCACTTGTTTCTGATTTGATCCCACCACTTATTTGGGCCATTGGATCAACTTAAGCCATTTTTGGCCGTATGATTGAATTTGGCGCCAAAAAGTGGTATTAGTAGTTGAGGGTTGAGTGAGGGGAGGGTGAAGCAATAAATGTTATTTGGATTGTGGTGGAGGTGGGGGAACAAGATATGAGCCGGGTGATGGGAGGTGGAGTGAGTTGCGAGAGATGGAGTGTGAGGGAGGAGAAGAAAACGCCGCCAAGGGGTGTTTATTTGACTTGGGGTTGATCGGGTTTAATATCAAAGGGGGGTGGTCCAAAATTGTTATGGCAGGGGTCAATTGGATGGCAGGGGGGTCACTTGGGGTTTTGACAAGGCCAAAAGGGGTGAAGGGTTTTAATTATCAAGGACCTCTTTTGTAATTTCTGAAATTCAAGGGACCAAAACTGCCATTTTCACAAAGTTGTTCCAGGGGACCATAAGTGACAAGTTTCAATAATGCAAGGACCAAACTTGACATTTTCAATTTTCCAAGGGCCATTTTTGCCAAATTTTAAACTTGAAGGACCAATTTTGTAATTTCTCAAAACTTTTGATATTTTTCACCAAAGGACTAATTTTGACAACTTATGATTTTAAAAGGACCTTTGGTGATTTTTCTTTTGAAATTTTGACTCAGGGACTATTTTTGACAATTTTTAGAAACTTGGGGACTAAACGCCAATTATGCAAACTTTGCTCATTTTTCACCTGATTTTAAACATTTTGCATCTGAAACATATAAAATGCAATTTTGGAATATTTTCTGTGTTTTGATGCATTCAGCATTTTTAGACGTTTTGCGATTCAGATTGACCCAAAATGATGAGTATTTACACACTCATCAATCCCCCACACTAAACTATTGCTAGTCCCTAGCAATCTTTTGAGAAAAACTTAATGGATTTGAATCTCTTTACCAAAAGCCATTACTTCCGGAGTAGCCAAATGTTTTAGTTCAAGTAAGAACCATGGTACACTGATAACCATGTGATTTTGAGCAAACCACCAGCTTTCAACGGATGTGATTTGTCTTTACCGAAGCCGTTTGCTGGACTAGCCAACTCTTAGATAAATTATCAATATTATCTTTGGTGAGCTGATTACCAATTATGGATTTTCCACTGCCTTTACCACAAGCCATAAACTTGCGGGCTAGCCAACTCTTCACTTTTTAGGATATGGTGAGTTGAATACCATACAATT
This sequence comes from Chrysanthemum makinoi, assembly GCA_910596185.1. NCBI lineage: Eukaryota > Viridiplantae > Streptophyta > Magnoliopsida > Asterales > Asteraceae > Chrysanthemum > Chrysanthemum makinoi. The sequence goes on along the minus strand of OU343217.1, from coordinate 201,722,857 downwards.
TTGGGCAAATTGCAAGCCGTCAACGGATTTGAGAAATCTTTACCAAGAGCCGTTTGCTCCTGGATTAGCCAATCCTTTTGTCTATTAGACATGGCGGACTGATAACCATATGAGTAAGTGCAAAACACTTACTCCAAAAAAAAAAAAAAAAAAAAATTGGCCAAAAACGGGGGAATTAGGTGGATAATACATGAAATTCGTGAGAATTCCCCCCCACACTTAGAAATGAATATTGCCCTCAATATTCAAAGTACCGGCTGTTATGCCGAAACAAAGAACGTAAAAGGGAAATACTACGGCCATTATTTAGAAAGATTTTTTTTTTTGAAAGATTTTATATACAACAGTGTGGGGCAACTCCCCACACTAGGGTGGTAGAACAGAGAAAGAAGACGTAAATATGGGTGAAAACCCATATGGCATGCTATCGTTTTTGATTACCGAAATCGCTAGCTTGACTCGACCCCGAATTAATTTGTTCATGGGAAGTAAGTGGAAGAGACAATCTCCATCGGACTTTCATTCAAGATGTTTGGACAAACATTTGAAGCACGCGAAAGTTCCACACCGATGAGATATAGAGAGACCCCTACCACAGATGATAAATGAAAATGCCGGGGTCAAAATAGTGTCTTCATTCCCGAAGGAGTGAAGATGAAGAGAAATCACAAGATATTTGAGGAAAGGAAGAAAGGTTTTGATAACAATTAGGATCCATTCTTCATCCTCAAATGTAGACGTATCGGGAGGAAGGGTGAAGGTAGTATCATTAATAAGCAAACTCGTATGATAGAGTACACCTTCCTCCAAGCTAATATCATCCTCAAGATCAAAATAGAAATGATCATGTTCCGGAGGAGATATGTCATGAGAGAGTTCACCGGAGAACTCTTCATGAAGAGAATCATTCACATGAGGTGAAATTGTGAACTCTTGTTCCATTGTGGGCTCATCACTATCCTCAATCTGAGTATCAAAGAGTGGATTCTCCGAAATTAAAGTGAATTCAGAGTCGAATTCAAATAGAGGATTAGTGAGAGTAGCTTTGAATGTTTCGAACGGTGTGATCAACATTCTCTATTGGACTGTTGGGATAAGAAGTGAGTGAACGATCATTATCAAGGGGACTTTCAGTTTCTCCTAGATCGGCTTCAAAATCAAAGAGTGGATTGATGTGAGTGAGTTCACCGGAGAACTCCTCAAGAAGATGATCGACATCGAGATTGTGGAAGTGATGCTTCAACATACTCGATGTTTCCATAAGAAGTACAATCGTCCGCTAACATGGGAGAAAGTTTCAAAATGATCATTTGAACACTCAAGAAGGGAAAGAGAATCACACATATGCTCAGAAGTTCCCTGTGACTCTCTCGGGATTGGGACAAGGTCCTCAACACTAGAATTTATAAATTAACCGATTCCTTTTCGGAACATGTGTCAAGATGCTCATACCCCATGTTCAGAGAGTGAGTGGGAATATCGGGTGTGATAACAACAGACTGAGGGAGTTTAGAAGGAATAGCATACATATGTTTTATACTTTCCATTTGTTCTTCTGCTAGTAATTCCATCATTGTCTTTTCTCCCTGATTGTTCATGGAAGGAATCTCAACTGATGAACTTGATGAACCGTTATAAAATTGTAGGATATCAAGGATATCTTCATCATCATCGTCATCAGGAATGAAACGGAATCGAGAGCTAGATTTGGCCGCTTTTTGTAGTTTAATTGATTCCCTAACAGTGTTTTCAATGGCAATCTGGGAATCTAATTTAGCAGCCCGTTCCTCCACTAACAATTCTTCCATGGATTTCTCATGTGACATAGCCGACTCCTCCTTAAGTTCTTTTACTAACTCAAGACTCTTCAAGAGAAGGTGCAGCGTAGTTTCATGAGGAGTTGCTTGAATCATTTGGTATTGTGGAGGTTGGTCTTGATATGAAGAGTCGTAATTGTTACAAGGAAATGGATTCCCTGTTTGACAATCCGAGCTAGAGTGAGGACTTCCACAATACTCACAAATGAAAACCGATGTAGCCGTGAGTGGTATGTGTTGTAGTCATAATTGTTATCGTGAACCCGCTCATAGACAAGCGTGTTTCCGATTGACAATCGAAGGCTGGAATGTGAACCACCACAGTACTCACAACGATAAACTGCTGAGTCTCACAGTGTGGTAGCTGATGGAATAAATCGGTTGTGTTATGGTAGGAATAGGGATCTTGGTTATAGACAGACCCGTTTCCTGATTCCACCATGCTACAACTGGGGCAATTGCCACCATTATAAGGACCACCACACCATTGACAACCAAGAGGGTGAGAATAAGACATAGAAAGAATCAAATGGTTTTAGAGGGTAAGAAATGAAGAATCAAAAGGGTAAGAGGGTAAAGAGGAATATTTTTGGTATTTTTGAAAAACATGATATAAAAACAAAGAATGAAAATATTTTTGGCGTTGTTAACACTTCAGGAAAAGTGTTAATGAACTTTTTGATTTTCTTATAATTTTACAAAAAACTTTTTACAAAAGATGGTATATGTGCAAGAATGGGTCTGAAAAAGGTTAAACACACGCTAAAGCCTCCCCGGGCGGTAAAATTTGATTCGTGCTAAACCGGTCAAGCTACCTCACACAAGCCCCCACTTGTGAATGGCCAATCGCGAAAAGCTTAAAACCGCTTAAAACACAAATACAATGAAGATCAGAGAATATAATGAATTCCCTGGTCGTTAAGTCCCACGGAGACTCAATGGTGTGCAAACACTTGATCAGACGATAGAATGATCACTAAGGATAGTGATCGGAAAGGATTTAGATGGATAATTACATACCTGAAAAAGTTAATAAATTACAGCGACTAAAATGCAAATTAAGAAAATTAAAAGATAAAATCTATTAAATAAACGCTATCACTATATTTAAAATGATGAACGTTTAAAACTTAAAACGTACGTTTAAATAAAAATCTATGTAACGTACGAAATAAAACGTGAGAATAAAGAAAGAAAATACCTAAGGATATGAAAATACATTTTACAATCCTAATTATACTAGAAAATTATTAGAAAAATAAAATTATTTTTAAAACTATTTATCTAATTATTATTAAATAAAAACTATTTTTACTTATTTAATAATAGACTAAAATACAAGAAAATATGAAATAAAGCTAGAAAAATGAAATTATGACTTAGAAAAATCTAAAATATCAAAATAGAATTTTCAAAACTATTTTTGTATTTTTCTGAATATTTTTCTATTTTTTATGAATTTTAAACTATTAAAAACTACTTAAATTATTTAAAAATACAAATTTAACTAAGAAAAATCTAGAAAAATATTTTTTTCTCTTTTTATATTTATCTAAACTTAATAAAAATGAAAACTTATTTTTTTGAACCTTTTCTTAATTAAATGTATTAAATGCTATTTAAAAAGTGCTAAAAAGTAACTAAAATGCAGAAAAATAGCAAAATGACTTGGAAAAATCTGAAAAATTCAAGATAAGCTTAAAATAATATGAGGAAACTAGGAAAAATGGAAAAACAGGTGCATGTGTGGAGGAATTTGAGGCTGCAGAGGAATGAGCTTATGAATAAGCACTAGCAATAAGCCAAAAGCTACCAAATGACCACCACACTGAAACAGAAGCTTGGGTATACTATAAGAACCAAAATGCAACTTAACACAACTATCCTACACTTCTAAATCACAAGCTCAACAGATTTGATGAGTTGAGTATATAAGCTAAAAGCAGTTTTCAGGTGCTACTTTAGAGCTTAAGCACAGGCTACTTGATAAGCAGAGAATGGAAAACAAAAGTTGGAACTTAATATAGACCTGGGTTGGCTATCCTAAATCCACCGAGACTTGGACAAGCTAAAATGAGCTTGTTGCAAGCTCATGCAAATACTGCACACACTCGCTATTATCAGTGTGTGCACTGTGGCATATAAGCCCCTGTTGCCAAGCTCATTTGGAGCTTAAAGAAAAATCACAAAAATATGTAAAAATGGTAATAAAGAAATAGACCAAGAGGAATTTTAAAAACCACAAGTTTCATTGAAATTGGCTCAGAAATGAGTCCATGAAAATTCTTTCTAGTTAGGCTCAAAACAGATTGTTCATGTCTTTGACTTTTTGAGACAGTGTTGAAAGTTGACCAAATGGAACTTTGATCTTGATTTTAATGACTGAAATAGATGTAATATGATAAAATGAAACTAAAGCAAGCAAGATCTAAGATTTCTAAACACAAATCAAGACTATGCTTTGATAAAACAACAACAGTTAAGTAAATAGAGACAGATTATTGAAATCTTGACTTTAGAGTGTTTAGCAGAACAGAATTTAGACATATGAGTATAATAAAACTAAACAAGCCAAAGACAACAGAGTCTACAACTGAATAAGCCTCTAAGCAGCTTTTAGCTACAAATCCAAACACACCTTCAAATACTGATTTGCAAATTTAAATGATACAAAACACTGAACTAGCTAAAGCTATCCTTGACACTTAATCTAGATATGCTAATTTACAACTACTGAACAGGTTCAGGCCATCAATGAACACAGATACCAACACAAGCATAGTATGCAAATTGAACTAAAATTGAAAAGGAGATAAACAAAACTCACAAGTACCCAACTGATATTGCAGCTTCAAACCAGAACCATAACTACTCTATCCTAAGCTAATCCAACCCAATATCAACTTTGCATCAACCCATTCCATTTCCAAACTGCTTGAACCACATTTTCACTTCACAGTTGACTTATGTTGACCATGGAACAAAGTTGTTTGAAAATGATTTTTAAGCTTACAAAAAGCTGTAAATAACTTACCTAAACCATTTTGAACTTAAAAACAAACATTAGAAATTTGGACAAGAGAATTTAGAAACTGAAATTTTTAACAGTCAACATGAAACTTGGAATTTATCTAAGAACTTGGATTGATACTCAACAACTCATTACAATGATAATTTGACTTAAATGTGATACAAGGAAAGTGAAATTACAACATTTTTACTTAAACTAAAACATTAATTTGAAAAACGACATTAGGAAAAACTAAAAAGCTAACTACTAACTTTTCTTCTCTCCTCTTGCTTCTCTTTATATCTGAAAATTCTTCCCACTTGTTTCTGATTTGATCCCACCACTTATTTGGGCCATTGGATCAACTTAAGCCATTTTTGGCCGTATGATTGAATTTGGCGCCAAAAAGTGGTATTAGCAGTTGAGGGGTTGAGTGAGGGGGAGGGTGAAGCAATAAATGTTATTTGGATTGTGGTGGAGGTGGGGGGAACAAGATATGAGCTGGGTGATGGGAGGTGGAGTGAGTTGCAGAGATGGAGTGTGAGGGAGGAGAAGAAAAACGCGCCAAGGGGGGTGTTTATTTGACTTGGGGTTGATCGGGTTTAATATCAAAGGGGGGGGGGTCCAAAATTGTCATGGCAGGGGTCAATTGGATAGGCAGGGGGTCACTTGGGGTTTTGACAAGGCCAAAAGGGGTGAAGGGTTTTAATTATCAAGGACCTCTTTTGTAATTTCTGAAATTCAAGGGACCAAAACTGCCATTTTCACAAAGTTGTTCCAGGGGACCATAAGTGACAAGTTTCAATAATGCAAGGACCAAACTTGACATTTTCAATTTTCCAAGGGCCATTTTTGCCAAATTTTAAACTTGAAGGACCAATTTTGTAATTTCTCAAAACTTTTGATATTTTTCACCAAAGGACTAATTTTGACAACTTATGATTTTAAAAGGACCTTTGGTGATTTTTCTTTTGAAATTTTGACTCAGGGACTATTTTTGACAATTTTAGAAACTTGGGGGACTGAAACTGCCAATTATGCAAACTTTGCTCATTTTTCATCTGATTTTAAACATTTTGCATCTGAAATATATAAAATGCAATTTTGGAATATTTTCAGTGTTTTGATGCATTTCTGAGCATTTTTAGACGTTTTGCTGTTCAGATTGACCCAAAAATGATGAGTATTTACACACTCATCACATAACTAAAGTTTAAGTTACTCCATAACCTAGTTATGGCGTAACTAAAGTTTAAGTTACTCTGTAACCTAGTTAGGGCATAACTGAGTTTGAGGTTATGGCATAACTCCTTCAGCTTTTCCTAATAGCAATATTGCAACTTAGGACCTCGAGTTCCTTCATTCCATTGATGGAGACCAACACATAAATGTGTTAATTTAGCACCGAACTTCGTATTTAGTAATATTACGGCGTAACTAAATCACCGGGTTACACCGTAATTCTTTATCAGCATATTCTTATTTGCTTCGAAATTATCTCTACGGCGTAACTAATTTGTCGTGCTACGCCGTAACCTTCAAAGTAATAATTACTGTGTAACCTTAAGAGGAGGTTACGCCGTATCCTTCATGGCATCATATTTACACCGTAACATTATCAACTAGTTATGCCGTAATCTTCACACAGAATTCACAGGCCCTCGTAGTATGGGTTACGGCGTAATCAAAAGTGCCATTTACGCCGTAACTTGTCTTCAGAATATATATTTTGGCCTTATATCACATCTTTTCCGCTCCAACGCCTCATTTATCCTGAAATGCAAATATGAACGAATTAAGTACCATATTAATACAAATGAGGCTATAAACACAGGAATTTGATATGTAAAATATCAGGTAATTTGATGTTATCATACATCGACACAATACATAACCGATTAGCAAATTCATGTGGCACGTTTAACCAACGTATATAAAAAAACATTAGCAAGACACAATCAACCTTGTTCATGTTAACTAGATATTAACGAGACCAAGAATCCATATTCAAAATTGTTTTACGGTTAACCTTACATGTTTTAAACCCGTACTTACATGTTCATATAAGTGTTTATGTCGTAAGATATATATATATATATATATATATATATATATATATATATATATATATATATATATATATATATATATATATATATATATATATATATATATATATATATATATATATAACAGGAGGCGTTACACGTAGATAATGCCACGTAAACGCCACCTCATTGCCCAGTAATTCATTATCAGCCATGTCATCACACTGTTTCCATGTAAGCATTTTTAAAATTTATTTTATTTGAAGACATTTGATTAATTTCGAATTTTAGGCTATTTTTTTTATTTTTAATCATTGAATCCATTTCATTTTTGGATTAATTCTTAAATTTCGAATTTATTTTTTCAAAAAATTTGAGCTTAACAAGAATTGAACTTGGGTCTCTTAGTCCACAAAGAAACATGATAACCACTAGACCAACACATGTTTTGAATTAAATCTTGAAAGTCCAAATCTATAAACTATGTAACCAACCATATATGTCTTTTCCTTAAATATAGTTAACCCTAAATTCGATTTAATATGTGAGGCCTGTGCGACAACCAGAAAAAAAAAAGGTGTCGACTTTCTCTCTTTTTCCTCTAAACCCTAATATGTCATAATATAGATGTTTTTACGTTTGTACCAACTGACACCAGGTTACAAAGATTGTTGCTGAAACTTACTTCACACAAGGTTATTCAGGTAAATCTTATTTCGGGTGGGTTGCCTATAGATTGGTTGACATTAGAATATTCATGGCGCTTCACACAAGGTTATTCAGGTAAATCTTATTTCGGGTGGGTTGCCTATAGATTGGTTGACATTAGAATATTCATGGCGGGTGTTTGGTATCGCTGAGTATGGTTGTCGGTTCTATTTAGAATGGCACTAAAGAAGGAAAAGGTTTCAGAGTTAACAGCTCCAAGGCTACGTACGTATTTTTCGCCTTAATAGGATTCTTTATTTACTGCTACTAATGATACTATCTTTTGTGTATTTTCAAGGTGGTAGCAGACTAGCAGACAAGCGCGGTTGGTTGTACGGTTAACGCAGTGCACAGCATGACCATCAGTTTTGACTGTAGCACATATGCCGGGCCGTGATTAGGGAAGCCGTCCCAGAGTCAACAGCCTCAAGGTCAGGTTTATCCTAACATACATATTTAGCTTTCACTAACCTACTTTTTGCTATTCTTGACCTTTTAACCAGCTAATTATTTGTTACAATGATTTTAGCATATGTCACAACATGCAAATCGAATGCTATGTATTTGGAGTGAGTTGGTCAAAGTTTAATACCCTATTAGAGTTGTAAATTTCATCAAACAACCATAAGCAACGAGTTAATTATTCATTATTTGTAACAGAAAACACCAAAGTGTTGTTAGCGAGGCCACCTCGACTCATTTTGAGGCGGTTAATACTGACCCCTTTTGAACCGCTAACTGACCCGCCCATTTTATCAACTGTACATTTTTTAGTTACATGGTATTCACATTTTAATGTAAATCTACTAATCCTATCAATATTTTGCATTTAATTAGTTTTGTGCTACTGACTGGTTATCATGATCCTCCAGCTGGTGTTTCTGTAAGTTTCCAATCTTTGTTTACATGTTAGTATGTTTTCTATTTTCTTCTATAAAGTAAGCTTGTCTCGCGTATTACAAACTTATAATATTGCAGGTGTTCTCCATTTTATCTTTATCATTAATTTATTATAGTGCAACTTATTTCAACTGTCGTCGAAACCAAGTTTTGGTGTCACAAACTCAAACCATAAAGCTGTAACTTTCAGCTTTCCATAAAATGATATAAGAGCGAGAGTTTGAACTTGAACACTCACATTCTAATAAAATTACTTGCACATTTCGGTCAATTTTGGTTAATGTTATGGTTCAACCATGCATGATTCACCAGCGGATAGACTCCTGTAGGCTGCAGTGGCTATTGTTGTTACAACCAAACATGGGTTGGTATATGTTGTCTTGGAAGTTTGGTTTTTTAGTATTGATGTTTGATTTTGAGGAGCATGTTTTTTTTCCAGTATAATCTTTTAATATAATTATGTTGTTTATCTGTAGGTACGAGAGGTAGGTGGATAACTTTTGCAAGTTCATGGATCCAATAATAGATTCATCACCACCCCGAGGCTCACCAAGGTGCTTCATCTTTTAATTCCCGAATAAAGCATAAGTTGCAGATATCATAATTTTGGGACCATTGTTTGCACTAATCCATCAATCCGGTTGGTAAGCTATACACAAAATTAAATGTTTTTATCATTTGTTTTTTGATTAACTGTGCGAATATGATGTTGCAGGCTCAAAATCCACAAGAGTCACAAAGGATGCTTGTTGTACAAAAAAGTATACCAAACAGCTACTGTCATCTCTACACATCATGTGAAAAACACCGGAGATACTGAGAATTTGAAAATTCCATTACCGTTTAGCCGTAGTCTGGTAACTTTCTGTTCAAGAGGGTTGCTTCTGGGCGGTGAGTTCTACATAACTTCAAATACGATTGTAGGAAAATATATTTTTTATATCTATATGGTGTCGACTATAGGTGTGATCTGGAATAGTTGGTTATCCAAATGTGGTAAAGTCATCTTTGATTAATCGTTTACTAAAGCATTATAATAATTTTATTTATTTAATTACAGAGGTGGCAAACCGGGGGAATAGGCAGTTTGGTATCAGGTAATTTTTTTAAGTGCAGAGCATCTATTTTGACGAGCTAAAAAGTTCTTGATAGCAAGATTGACGACTCACCATAATTTTGTTTGGCCATCTCACGATGGAAATAATTACTTTTCATTTTTCGTTTAATCAATTGATTAGTGTTACACTTATGATAAATTCATAATATTTTGGTGTATATGTTTTTTTCAGAAAAACAAAATTAGCATTACACTTTTGATACATTAGTAATATCCTAGATACATTATAAACCAGTTATATACAATTTTCTGCACCCAACCTAAACCAATTGGACCATTCATTTGAACACACTAAAAATTCATTCATGAAGCTATGTGAGATACACCTAAAGTCCAACTTTGTGATTTGTTTGGTATTTGTTCTCTTTCTTCAAAGTAGTTCTTATTAGATAAAAGGTTGTATATTTGTCTTGGTTTTGGGTCACTGATTCTACTCTCTTTAAATCTTTTCTATTGCACCCTAAAACTCATGATGTATTCTAATACTGTGACGGGTCCTGAGCTTCTGAATAAATATGTCGGTGAGAGTGAATTGGCAGGTAAAGCGATATTTAGTCATGCAAAGACGTGTTCTCGATGCATACTGTTCTTCAATGAGGTTTTTTCTGCTCTAAGATTGTTTTTGAAACATTTCATGAACTTCGGCTCTTTGATTTAACAAGCTTAGTTTTAGACTTTTAGTTAAATCGGAGTTGAGAATTGCAATGGGTGATTTGATTGATGCTTTGCCTGCTGCTGCTTAGGGGGAGAGATTGTGACTCTTATAGGCAGACATGGTAACATTACACTAGAAGTGCTTGGTGGTTATAGTGATTGTGAAGGATCAGAGTCCTCAACATGGTAAGTTGTATACGAGCTACTTGAGGTGTTAACTTATTTTGTTTTTGGCTACAACGGACTAGCTGCACCAACAAACTTTTATAAACGATAAATGGTAAATGAAGAATATGATTTTTTTACATATTCATATGATATATATATATACATGTAGTTAAGTACGATTACTGTATTTGAGTAACGTATATTGTGCAACAATTTTTTCATAGATATTTGAAGCTCGATATAACACTCTTTAGATGGGAACCTTGCCGCACAGTTGAAAATTTGTGATTTTGGTACTCTAAGGTTTTCATCATGTAGCTATATATAAGATTATCATGTAAATAAGATCAAAATAATTATACTTATATATACTGAAGATCATAAGGGAAAGAATCTGTAATCACTCGCTCTCATTTTATACTTGATGCTCTTGCTAGAATCCTCGAACCGATTTCACTAAACATGAACAGATGATATCTACAAACAAAATTAAAACCCCATCTTTATGCATGAAGCTGGAGTTCTTTTTAACAATATTGTATGCTAAATGTTTTTCATCAACACGTAACTTAGATTAAAAATCCAACATACATCAAAGACGTTGATGAGGATAGAACTGTAAGAAACGCGTGGTCAGAATGGCGTGGAGCGAATCATGGAAATGCATCAAAGTTGGAGCAATAACAACGAAAAGGGATTGCTTGGTGATGAGGAGCAAGGTTCGTTATTGATCTCTTTAGCTGTTTGGAGTATGTTTACGTTTGCTTTTTCGCTTCTTAATGTGCAGTAAATAATTTGGTACGTTTATAACTTACATTTGTTAGCTTGAGCTTTTTTAACGATATTCATAAGGATTGCTCGCCCATCGGGCGGGCTATGCTTTGATACTTTGTTCTTGCATATCACTTTGAAACTTTTTTTCTCTCATATTCGATAACCGTTTATTCCTTTTCGTTGTTAATGCATTCAATAAAAATTTTGGTATGTTTATAGCTTATTTTTCATTCACTTATTTTTTTCAACTATATTCATAAGTCTAACTCTCTTATAAATAATTTTTATTTCGAATTATAATTTAAATAATATTCCATCTTATAAACAATAAATTTAAACATTTTAACAGATTCAAGAATTGTTTTCCTCAACTATTTTTTATATATTATTTTTCGATAACTAATACCTTCCAACAATAATTATAAGTCATACCCGTCCATGGACGGGTTTTGACTACTAAGCGTATATATATATATATATATATATATATATATATATATATATATATATATATATATATATGTGTGTGTGTGTGTGTGTGTGTGTGTGTGTGTGTGTGTGTGTGCGTGTCGAAAGGGATTGAAGAAGCAGAAGAGGTAATGATACCTTGATCGGGTGTTAGAGACGAATTAAAGGAACTAAAAACCAAGACCTATTCGAACCAAAATCTTCAAACAAAAGCACACGATCACCATTGCTAACACAAACCGATTACTAATACTCGTTCACTCACGAACCCGATCACTACTTAGCTACTACTCTTCTTGCCTTCGTAATTATTGAGAGAACCAAAAGGAGCCATCACTTGAGTTTATAGATTTTTAGGGTTAGTGTGAGAGAATGAAAAGTGGTATACAGTTTTGATAAATAACGAAGGGGAGAGGTTTTAAAATTTTGGAAGGTGCCGATATTAAGGAGTGAGTTAAGGGAATTGATTTGACCCATGATTTCAAAATCATCAATTGTGATATCTCCAAATCTTAAACCGTGTACATGATCCCATGAAAACAAAAATTACTTTCGGTGTTCTTCTTAAATGCAAAAACGTGTACACTAAATGTTCCAAGTTTCGAATGGGTCCAAAATAACCTTGTGACGTGTGGTATTTACCAAGGGGTGTCAAATTTTACTTGAAGCTTAGGTGAAATCGAAAAAGAATGTAATGTGTCGCGTTATTTGTATTGCTTGGTTCCAAAATAAACGTAACAAGACTTAGGACGTATGCTATATTTTGTAATTTAATATTACGTATAGTTTTAATGTCGTATTATTTTTTTTAATTACTTAGGGTATATTCGAAATTAAATAAAAACTTAAACCGGATTTTAGGGCGTTATATTTCTTCCCATCTAAAAAGAAAATTTCGTCCGCGAAATTGAAGTCGCAAAAGTTAGACGGAGACGTACCAAATCACGAAAAGAAATTACAATTAATAGCCTCACGCTCGGAGAGGTTCTTCCTAAAAGATTTTAGTGAGCGGAAATGTTTTGTTTCTCATGACTCGATCGGGACGAATAGGATAGCCCCAGGCTTCCCAACAAAACACAAATCATAACGAATCTGATCCAAAAGATACTAAACACATATGTAACAAATGATAGTTAAAAATCTCACAAGAGGTATCATGAACACAAGGTGAATATGGAACAAATACGGAGGTAATGCTAAATGGTAACAACTTCACAAATCTATTTAAGATTCTAAACAAACTGAGAGGATGTACTGACGATCAACGAAGCACATATCGAATTATCAAATCATATCAAAACACATAATAAGATGGGTAACATATTCGTACTAAAGATCAATTAAGCGCATATCGGAACATCAGAACGTATCAGAATGTGAAATTAAATGGGTAGGATACCCCAACAGTCGAGAATATCGTAAAGGCCGACGAATCACGGATATAATTCTAATTCATCAAACGTAGTAAACTCAGGCACTTCTCAAAACATTGTATGATCCCAATAAGTTCAAGTCATATGATCTCGGTATTATCACGTTGATCAGGCGTCATAATACTTGCATCATATAAACATGTCCTTATTGCCATCATATTCTATTTTGAGTCGTGACAAAATAATCTACTAATGCTAAGTTAAATCAGATTCACCTACAGGTGACATGAAGTTCATCAAATCAAACTCCAGAAAAATTCAGAAGACTAAAGGAAAACTTAAAGAATGAAGGTGGCTGCCTTACTTGAGAAGATTCCTCATGACTCATTTCTGACGATCCAAAACAGTCTCAGGCTCACAACAATGCCAAAATATCACAAATCTGATATTGCTGATACGAATCACATAAACAAAACAGATGATAATCAAAATCTCTCAAAGAGATATAAGATATGATACGATGTTGAAGTGACATTTGATGCGCGTACGAAGCGCGTTCAGGGTCAAAGGAACTTCATTTTCTTCGAGCAAAATTTTCAACCACCTAGGCAATGAACCTAATCGTTGTAGTGTAGTATTGGGTAAGCCTCGAGGATTGATATCGTTCTCTAGGGGAATAGGAATGCTAGCAAAAAATGTATTACGAGAAGGTGGGGTTTGAGGATGATTATTTTTTTATCTTTTTATTGGTTTTTTAGAAAGCTAAGGTAAAATCTCTGGGCAATTGGTTGGGGATGGTATTTTTACCGATTACTCTAATTATCTAATTATCTAATTATCTATTACTAATGGTAGCTATGTCTATTTGATGTGTGCTCGTATGATGATTAAAAATGTGTTTACCTAGATACTATTACTTCGTAGTTATCTTTTATTGATCGGTTGAATTATCACACCTTATCTTAATGCGTTGTATTCCTAAGGTCGTAGGGTGTGCATAGTCCCTAACTCTTTGAGATTATCCTTCGGGTTTAGCATACGAAATCCGCGAGCCCTTAAGCGATTTCATTCATAAACCTCACTTTCACAAAGAATATTCAAGCATTAAACACAACTTATGATTCCTAGTTGCACTCCTAAGCCAATTACAATTAAGATAAGAAACAACCTAACAATGATCAATAACTAGGTTTCATAGATCTAAGCAAACACACAAGAAATTTAGCTAGACATGGTAAACAAGCAAGCATACACACAATCAATTAAAGACATAATGATACTTTGGATTAAAATACTTATCTCGATGTGTAAAATAGGGTTTGGGACCCTAAGATACTGTCCAAATCGAACTACAAACATTTTAGGTTTTTTTCTCCAAAAGTCTACCGCCTTAAATTCAGAAAAATCGAATTCTATATATAAATTTACACTTGCGACGGCGTCACCTTTTAGATGGGACGCCGTCAGCTCGCCGTCATTAGGGTTTCGTCTTGGCCAAGTCATCGATGGGACGACGTCACCTTAGAGTTGTGACGCCGTCAGTATTCAGTTGGGACGTCGTCTTGGTTCTGGATCTGGGTCGTCTGAGATGAAAAGTCTAAGTGACGCCCTTCTTCTTCAAAGCCTGGCCGTCGTCAGTTATAGAACAAAAATTCCACTGAGTCGTCTGGTGCATGTTTTGATCATGTCTTTATATAGGGACGGCGTCACCCTTTGTTTGGGACGCCGTCATGTTTAGTTTAAGCAGCTTGAGTGGCTTCGATCCTGACTTTGCCATTTTCTTCATGTATTCGCTCCTTTTCGTCCAAATGTGCTTCATTCCAGCATTTTGCTTTCAAGAGACCTAAAAAGTGAAAAGGAATGAAATTAAGCAGTAACGGATATAAAAGTGGTCTATTAAGGGCTTAAATGACCCCCTAAAAGCGTGCGTTTTAAATCCTTATCAACATTATAACGTCAAACCATAAAACTTCACAATTTAAACTGAGTTCTGAACGATTCGAAGAAGAGTACTACCGATCAAAATCATATAACGATATATCAAACTGTCTCAAAATGCGTGACGAAACAAATGAGAGGGACAACGAATCGCGGTAACTGTATCTTCCACCCTTCTCAGGATAATTATGGGCCCGATGCCTCATCAAAACACACGAAGCGGATGAACTCTTCTCAGCATCTCTTCTCTGATACGACGACCTAGTAGCACGGCTGAACTACTAACCACCGATACACCTAAACTCCTGGTAGTAGCTTCTCCACCTATCTGCAATATGCCGATCATAGTTCTTCTGCTCGTACGCCTTCTGAGTGTCCGCTTGTTGAATCTCGTCTCCGTCTTTGCTCCTTTTGTTGTTCTGTCCAGCTCTCTTCTACAGCATCTTGACGTTTCTAGCAGCGTCGCAATACTCTAACGATCTTCTCGACACGAGCAATCATGTCTTCAACTTAACTGGAGCGACAACTATTGTAGCAACCTCGGGATCCAAATCACCATCTTCAATTCTACGAGTAACCACCATCTAAATGATCGACAAGCAATCCGCAAAGAAAAAAATAGACAAAATAAAATGTGGAAGGAGGATCAAATCAGCGAAGAAAAAAGAATATCAAAATCAAATCTGAACGAAAAGGTCCAACCAAACAGAATATGTCAAAACAAACGGAAACCTAATGTCTACCCAAATCCTCATAGGTCATAGCCTAAGCTCTACAAGGCGAAACCTAAGCTCTGATACCATAATTATAACACCCCAACCACACAAGGGTCCGAATGCTACATTATGGAGTCATATCAGAATATAACTAATTGCAAGCAGAAGTCTTTACAAATAAAAATACCAAGTCATATAAACGAATGCCTTTAAAAGTTATATAGTCCAATGTATTAAAAGAAAAGAATTATCAAAAGAATTGATCTTAAAAATGAGTCCAAAATGATAATGGAAACTAGGTTCGGTTCACTCAAATGCTCATACTCTCAGCCCATCAAAGCGCATCATCCCACTTGGTACCTGCCGGATGGAAAAGAAATGATGCTGAGCTTAAAAAGCCCAGTGAACAGATATAACAAAACAAAAGCTAAAACATAATCAAAAATACAAAAATGAATCAAAGGAGACTGATAACCACGTCGTAACAAATGAGCACAATGAGGAACCTGCAGAACACAATATTAACAGATATCCAGAAGGAACAGAAATCAAGGAGACCAAAGAAAAGCAGAGCATCAGCGAACATATATAAGCACATATAAATAACCAAACATAGCAGTACCAAAACATAATTAAATGAAGTTGATGAACAGTATCAAAATTAAAACAAGCAACCAAACAAAGGTACAAGCATATCAGTCATCGGATCAACTAAACATAAATATGGCAAAACAAACAAATTAGATAATCAGATATATATAAGCTAAGGAAAATTCTATAAGCAGGCGGAATCAACTGAATAGAATGTAAGCATGGCAATCACACAAGTCAGATAATCAACAATTAATAAACATAATAAATATCATAACAAGCAGAAGTACCAATAGAAGTATAGGCATGTTAGTCACATGTATCAGGTAGGAATAGTGAACGAACATCATAATTAAATGAAGTAACTGAACACGAATATAGCATGGCAAACTAAACAAGTCAACTAGACAGATAACATAAGTTGAACCAAATTCACTCATCAAACAGTAGCATGAACAGAAGTATAAGAATTTCAGATCAACAATTTAGGTAACATTAATTTTGCGCCGAACCATATCATAAGCAACGAAAAATACCAAACTGAAGTACAAACATGGTAGTCACAATTAGCAGATAGGAATACTGAACAATAATCATAGCCCACAAAAATAAATAAACGAAGGTATAACAAGGTAACCGGATGAGTCAATCAATTACATACTAGCATGGCAACCGGATAAACCAAATAGTCATATAATAGCATAATAAACGGATAATCACATATTAGCATGATAACAGATGAATCAGATAATCACATATTAGCATGGTTTCGGGATTCTGCTCATCTTGATTATGTTTATTTATTACAGCGGTCTCTTGATGGGCTCAAACAGGCCCCTCGGCCCTGGTTTCAGCTTTTGCAACTTATATTACTCGTGTTGGGTTTACTCATAGCTGTTGTGAATCCTCATTATTTATCTATAGACAGGGGACTGAACTGCTTATTTATAATGTATGTTGATGATATTGTTCTCACAGCTTCCTCTGAGTCCTTGTTACAGCAGATTATTGATTCGTTACATCAGGAGTTTTCTATAACTGACCCTTGGTTCGTTTAATTATTTTCTGGGTATTTTTGTTACACGAGATTCTTCGGGGATGTTCTTATCTCAGCGTAAGTATGCTGATGAGATCCTTGAGCGGGCTCATTTGGTTAATTGCAACCTTAGTCGGACTCCTGTCGATACTGGGTCTAAACAAGGCGCTGATGGTGATGCAATT
Source organism: Chrysanthemum makinoi (assembly GCA_910596185.1). Taxonomy (NCBI): domain Eukaryota; kingdom Viridiplantae; phylum Streptophyta; class Magnoliopsida; order Asterales; family Asteraceae; genus Chrysanthemum; species Chrysanthemum makinoi. The sequence continues at coordinate 201,705,354 of OU343217.1, read as the reverse complement.
TTTTATCCGACATTATATAGAAGTCTTGCTGGTTTTTTTCAGTATCTTACATTTACTCGCCCAAATATTTCTTATGTAGTTCATCTAGTTTGTTTTTATATGCATGATCCTCGGGAGCCTCATTTCTAGGCTCTTAAGCGGATTTTGCGATATGTTCGCGACACTTTAGATCATGGCTTACAATTATATTTGTCATCTACTCTCTCTTTGGTTGCTTACTCAGGTGCTGATTGGGCTGGTTGTCCCACTACTCGATGCTTGACTTGGGGATATTGTGTGTTTCTTGGCAACAACTTACTCTCTTGGTCCTCCAAGCGTCAACATCGCTCTCTCGTCCAGTTTCGAAGCAGAGTATCGTGTTGTTGCCAATGCTATTGTCGAGACTTGTTGGTTACGTAATATATTACATGAGCTGCACACTCCATTATCTTAAGCTATATTAGTATACTGCGATTATGTCAGCGTTGTCTATTTATCTTCTAATCCGGTTCAGCATCAGCGTGCGAAGCATATAGAGATTGATATTCATTTTGTTTGGGATTTGGTTGTTGCGGGCCAGGTTCAGGTCCTTCACGTTCCATCTCGTTATCAGTATATGGATATCTTCACCAAAGGATTGATTCCTGCTTTATTTGAGGAGTCTCATTCCAGTCTGAGTGTTCAGTGTCTTCCCGCTCCAACTGCGAGGGGTGTTAGTCGACTGTATAATGTATTATAGGTCTTAATGTTCTTGGGCTCAAACCCGTTTTTTGGATAGTCTAATGTACTCTATATTATGTATCAGTTTAGTGAATCAACAGAGACATCGAATCATTCATATTATCATTCTTGACATAGGCTTAGCGGTGGTCCTTCATTAAAAAAATAGTCCACTTTAGAAACAAATTTTCGCGGCATTAAAAGTATGTAAAATTATATTAGTTTATTAACAATTGATAACGAGTAAAAATTGGTAACATAAAAATGAAAACAATAGATTTTTTACACTTAAAAAAAAGAAAAAAAAAGTTCAAACTTTTAATTGTGGAGAATTTTAAGATTTTTCCGCACTTGAAAGTGTGAAAATTAATTGTAACACCAAAGTCATTCACACTTAAGAGAGTGTGGACTTAGGTGTTACAAATTACTTCTACATCTATAACACACTTAAAAGTGTGAGTTCTTTTATATATAATTATAAGTGTGGAAAATATATTGTTTTCCAAAAAAAAATCGCACTTATAAATGTAAACTATTTTTACAAATTGTTTATGAACTAATTAAAATTTACACGTATTTTAAAAACGCGGAGTAAAAAATGCGTAGATTTGACTATCTTTTTAGTGACATTTGACTGCTTCAATTCAGACGTTGATCCACATGCTAAACAATGGAGGATTTTAGTGTAACTGATATTGGGTATATACAGGTTTATTGCTACGAGTATTGATGTTGGAGGAGGTAGAAGAAGATCCAGGCCGCCTCCTAATCCCGGAGAAAGATGGAGCACGGTACATTGTAAAAGAGATATGTTGATTGTGAATCAGAAGTTGCCTACTTATAGAAGGAATACATACACAGATGTAATATGATGATCACTACGATCACCATTTTCTTGGACATTTGATATATAGAATGCTATTTAAATTAACACAAAGCAGTGGTGATTGTTAATCTAATACTAATTGAGGTCAGGTTTATGACCGTGTTTTTCGGATTAAGGAATCAAATTGTAATAAACTATAGTCGTTCACATGCTTCATCTTTTATATAATAAAACAAAACCTTTAATGCGAATTTTTCATTTCAAAAAAATCAATTCATACCTTATATGGTAATATCTGAATTATTATTTATTTTAAAAAAAAATATTGAATAAGAAAAGCCTAAAAATACTTCTTAATTTATCCATATCTTATAAAAATCGAATTTGATTTGTGATTATTGAAAAAATCTTTAAAAAATATATGTGTCAAAATTATAAAAAATATAAAACTTGAAGAAGGCAGAGTAATCTACAAAAACGTTAGGGGTTTAAACTGAAAGTTTGGAAAACAAAACCACCCCAGCACACATCCAACCGAGCCACACATCATCCAACGCAGTTTTCTCTCAACTCGATCTTCAAAGTGGAACCCTAAATAATGTTGGATATTTTAGTGTAATTGGATTAACTTGTTGTTTTGACCAATTTCATCATAATAATACATCATTTAGGTTTGGAGGTGCGGAGTGCACACCTACTTGAATTTATTATGATATTAGGGGCGAAGCCCAAGGGACGGGGTCGGGGGCAGCGCCCAATCTTGTCGAGGGGCTGCAGCCATGGCAGGTCCAAGGGGCGGTTATGATTACGCGAAGTAGTGTGGAATCAGCGATGTTATGAATCTTGAAGTTATGATTCTGGAAGTTATGTTCCTCGAAATTAATTTTTGAAATTGAGGGACAAAATTTGACAACTTGGAAACCCTAAACGCCTTTGGCGATTATCTCGTATCATAGTTATATATGGTTTATTTGGTCGATTAAGTATACGGTTCATAAAATCTCGATAAACACATACGTAGAAAATTCTCATTCTCTGAATTGTATCCGATTGAATAATTTGGTAGAACCACCGAATTGATTCGATCTGAAAGTGTTCACACGCCTTTCAGAGATTTAAGTATATCCGATTGTGTTCTTTATTACTACATATCCCCTACAAAGATCGAATCAATTAAGATGACGAACCGATTACGTGAAAGACTTGAATAAGACGTTTGCAAAGTTGGAGAAGTTTTCAAGGCGGGATTTTCGTAGATGGAAAAAGAAGATGCATGTTTATCTCACGAATTTGAAAGTGGTGTATGTTCTGAGTACCCCATGCCCCGAGGTGTTGAGAATGAAACCCGAGCAGACTCGAATCGCTCAAAGTGGGAGAACGCAGACTACATATGTCGTGGTCATATTCTTAACGGTATGTCTGATTCCTTGTTTGATTTTTATCAAAACGTAGAGTCTGCAAAAGAATTATGGGATACCCTAGAAGCCAATATATGGCGAAGATCGTCTAGTAAGAAATTCCTTGTTGGTAATTTTAATAACTATAAAATGGTAGACACTAGGCTGCCATGGAACAAGCAGTACACAATTGCAAAGGATATTAGGACGGTTGCACAATATGATATGAAAATGGATGAATCAATTTACGTCTCTAGTATCATAGATAAATGCCCCCTCTTGGAAAGATTTTAAAACAATCGAAACATAAGAAAGATGAATTGAATCTGGTTGAACTTGGAAGTCATTTCCAAATTGAACAATCCATACATGATATGGAAAAGGGTTCATTGGTGGTACTTAAACCATGGTCATTTCTTCTGTGAACATGGTGGAGGAGGGTGAATCCTCTAAGGCTGGTAAAGGAAAACGAAAGTGGCAAAGCAATAACAACAAAGGTTCTGATAAGAAACCAAAAGTAACTGTTGGAAGTGTGGGAAACCCGGACACTTTAAGAAAGATTGCAGGTCTAAAAAGGGTGGAGGTAATGGGAAAACGAGTTGGTTCTAGTGGATCCAAGGATCCCGGAAAGCAATCAGTTCGTTTTGGTACCTACTGATCATTCTGTTGAAAATTATTATGTATCAATAATTTCTGAAACATTCTATATGCAGGATGATGACTTATCATGGTGGGTGGATTCAGGAGCAACATGTCATGTGTTCAAAAATCTTCAATGGTTCAAGGACTTTAAGCCAATTGAAGATGGATCTTTATTAAAGATGGGCAATGTTGCAACTGAACCGATTAAAGGACTAGGATATGTTAATCTAGTCTTTACTTCCGGAAACTCTTTACTTTTAAATAATGTTGTGTATGTACCTGGAATTCGTAAGAATTTAGTATCTGTATTGTATTAAATAATTGTGGCTACAAGCAAGTCTTGGAAAGTGACAAGTATATCTTGTCAAGACATGGAACCTTTATTGGCTTTGGATATTTGAATGACATGTTTAAATTAAATTTGGATGTTTCGTTTATTAATAATTCTGTTTGCATGGCTTCTACTAGCTCTAGCAATAATTGTGGTAAATCTGAATTATGGCATGCTAGACTAGGACACGTACATTACAAGAGAATGATAGACATGTAAAAAATGAGTCTAATACCTGCTTTTGAATTGAATGGTGAAAAGTGTAAAACTTGTATGTTGACTAAGATAACTAGACAACCTTTCGCCAAAAATGTCATTAGAGATACTAAGGTATTAGAACTTGTACACAGTGACTTGTGTGATTTTCATTCAACTCCATCACTTGGTAATAAAAATTATGTAGTTACTTTTATTGATGATGCTACTAGATACTGCTATGTTTACTTGTGTCATACAAAAGATGAAGCTCTTGATAAGTTTAAAATTTATAAAGAGGAAGTAGAGCTTTATCATGGTGTGAAGATTAAAACACTTCGCGATAGGGAGGTGAGTATTATGATCCAAGATATTTTCAATCTCTGGTATAATACATCGGACCACTGCTCCATATACACCTCAACAAAATGGTATATCTGAAAGAAAGAATAGGACATTAAAAGAAATGGTTAATTCCATGTTATGCTATTATGGCCTAAGTGATGGATTTTGGGGTGAGGCTATGTTGACATCCTGTTATTTATTAAATAGAGTTCCTAATAAAAGGAACAAGATAACCCCTTATGAACTTTGGTATAAAAAGGCACCAAAACTGAGTTATCTCAGAGTTTGGGGATGTAGAACTGTGGTAAGATTGAATGATCCTAAAATGAATAAAATAGGTCAAAGAGGTATAGATTGTGTATTCACTGGCTATCCTGAGAATTCTAAGTGCTATAGGTTCTATGTCATAGAACCTAATGATTATGTATCCGTGCACTTTGTTATTGAGTCACGAGATGCTGATTTTGGCAATGAGGATAGGTTTACATCTTTACCTAAACCTGCAGACATGATTGCAAGTACTAGTAACTTTGGTGCATCGACCAAGTGGCTTCTCCTCCCGAGCCTAGGAGGAGTGTAAGAGCAAGGAAAACCAAATCTTTTGGTGGCGATTTCCAACTATATTTGGTCGAAGGATCAAGGAATGAAATTCAATTTCAATATCAATATTGTTTCAATGTTGATGAAGATCCTAGGATCTACAGTGAAACTATGGCTTCAAGAGATGCTGCATTTTGGAAAGAGGCAATCCAAGATGAGATTGATTCTATAATGCACAATAATACTTGGAAACCGTGATTTACCACCGGTTGTAAACCATTGAATAGTAAATGGATCTTCAAAAGGAAGATGAAGGTGGATGGAAGCATAGACAAGTATAAAGCCAGATTGGTTATCCAAGGCTTTAGACAAAAAGAAGGTATTGATTTATTCGATACTTATGCTCACTTGCTAGGATTACCACCATTAGATTATTGTTAGCACTTGCGGCTATACATAATCTTGTAATTCACCAAATGGATGTTAAAACATTTTCGAATGGTGAATTGGATGAAGAGATTTACATAAAACAACCAGAAGGTTTTGTCATGCCTGGTAATGAAAATAAGGTTTGTAAGTTGGTTAAATCTCTTTATGGTTTGAAACAAGCTCCTAAACAAGGGCATCGAAATTTGATGATGTTATCTTGTCTAATGGTTTTGCATTAAACCAAGCAGACAAGTGTGTATACAGCAAGTTTAATGCTTCTGGTAAAGGAGTAATCATTTGCTTGTATGTTTATGACATGTTGATCTTTGGTACTGACCAAGATCAAGTTGATGCAACTAAGGAATTCTTGTCCTCTAAATTTGAGATGAAGGACATGGGGAGGCTGATGTGATTCTTGGCATTAAGATCATACGTGGAGAACATGGCATAACTATCTCTCAATCACATTATATTGAGAAGATGTTGGATAAATTTAATCTGAAAGATTGTTCTCCAATAGGTACTCCTATGGATCCCACAACAAAACTTGTGCCTAATAAAGGTGTTGCTGTGAATCAACTTGAATATTCAAGGGCTATTGGATCTCTCATGTATGCCATGATTAGTACTAGACCTGATATAGCCTTTGCCGTTGGAAAGTTGAGTAGATATACTCACAATCCAGGTTTAATCCATTGGCGAGCAATTAATCGAGTATTTGTGTACTTGAAAGGAACAATGGATTATGGTTTATCTTATATTGGATTTCCTTCGTTCTTGAAGGTTATTAGGATGCAAGTTGGATTTCCAATACGAAAGATCATTCTTCCACAACTGGTTGGGTATACCTACTTGGAGGTGGTGCCATTTGTTGGGCATCTAAGAAGCAAACTTGCATAACTGATTCAACAATGGAATATGAGTTTGTGGCATTAGCTGCAGCTGGTAAAGAAGCTGAATGGCTAAGGAACTTAATTTATGAAATTCCATTGTGGCCTAAACCGATATCATCCATTTCTATCAGATGTGATAGTCAAGCTACTTTGGCTAAGGCATACAGTCAAGTATATAATGGTAAGTCTAGACACTTAGGTGTTAGACATAGCATGATACGTGATCTTATCACGAATGGTGTGATATCTGTGGTGTTTGTGAAAACACAACACAGTTTAGCCGATCATTTAACCAAAGGGTTGAATAGAGATCTCGTGAAAAATTCGGCTATAGGGGTGGGATTAAAGTCCACCGAAATCTCGATATCAAGATACCCATTCCCACCTAGTATGACGCTAGGTGCTGAATTCAATGTGGAAGGCTTAATATTTAGATATTGGAACACATTAGAAGATTCATCCCAAGGTATGTGTTCAGACCTACAAGTTAGGGAGGTTGAATGAATATATTCTTAATAGCTCTTTTGACAAATTGCGTTGTAGGTGCAAGACTAAAAGAGTTACCTATATGAGCATGAAGTTTAGCCGCTTCAAGAAGCTGGGACTTGGCTTTGAAATGCTTATGAAGGATAAGGACATAGGCTAGTAAAACATGTGTCAAGATAGAACTACTATGTATGTAAACTTTTGTGTACATTATCTTCGTGTATTCATATTGAATTCCCAGGGTTCAATCCTAAGCGACACCCTGGTATTTGAATATTTGGAATGTGTAATGTACTAATGTGAAATTCAATCGTCACGACATTTCATTTATGCAAAAGTTTGATTGTTTGAGATTACTTGTTTTAGTTAATCAAGGATTGCACTAAAATAGGGGAGGAATGTTGGATATTTTAGTGTAATTGGATTAACTTGTTGTTTTGACCAATTTCATCATAATAATACATCATTTAGGTTTGGAGGTGCGGAGTGCACACCTACTTGAATTTATTATGATCTTAGGGGCGAAGCCCCTAAGGGACGGGGGTTCGGGGGCAGCGCCCCTGGTAGCAGGGTCCAAGGGGCAGTTATGATTCTGCTGAAGTAGTGTGGAATCTGCTGATGTTATGAATCTGCTGAAGTTATGATTCTGCTGAAGTTATGATTCAAGTTATGTTCCTCGAAATTAATTTTTCGAAATTGAGGGACAAAATTTGACAACTTGGAAACCTAAAACTGCCTTTGGCGTTATCTCAGTATCATAGTTATATATGGTTTATTTGGTCAGATTAAGTAATACGGTTCATAAAATCTCAGATAAACACATACAGAAAATTCTCATTCTCTGAATTGTATCCGATTGAATAATTTGGTAGAACCACCGAATTGATTCGATCTGAAAGTGTTCACACGCCTTTCAGAGATTTAAGTATATCCGATTGTGTTCGTTATTACTACATATCCCCTACAAATAAGAAGCTGGTCTATTTGAAAACAAATTAAAGAAAATATGGTTGAATTTAATTGTTGTTTCAGTGCTTCTTATGATAATTTATTTATGGAAGAACAATAATCTTTCAATTGCGTTAAGGTATGATTTTTAATGTTGATTTTGTTTATATTTGATATAGGGCTTTTAGCTATATTGTAAAAGGGTTTTTGAGTTTGCTGTTAATTTTTACACCACTTAAGAATCAGGGTTCGATTATTAATAACAATTACTTGATCATCGAAACTTTTAATTCAACAAAAAAAAGGGCTTCTAATAAGAGGATTGTAAGTGATTATGTTTTTCGATTCAAGGTATCATGTTTTTTGGATATTAAAGTGTTAATGATTGTTGAATTAGGTTTATGGCTCTTTTCAACGCAGATTGGTGATTTATTGAAGCTAATAAAAAGGTATAATTGGTTAGGTATTATTGTATTAACTGGTTTGTCAAGAATATTGAATAAATTTCATGGACGAGAAAAAAATGTAAAATCTTGATATTTAACATTTGTTTTAAGTACCATTCAACCATTTTTGCATCCAAACAAACATCCATACTTTTGGCTTTTTGTCATTAATACATTTATGCTAATTTGTATTAGCTTTTATATATTTGTCTTTATTAGTTATGTATTAGTAGCCTTGAATATTGAACTTTTTGAATTAGATGGCATGGTTGCTGCAGGTATAGTATGACGTATTACCTTTTACGGTAATCATGTGATATGGTTACTGCCAAGTGCCATCACATGTTTTCTTTCAGAAACTTATATGGGGGTTTAAGACCTTTTTAGAGGCCCCAAAACTTTTACTAGGAGCAAAACAGTATTCTACTGCAATTGACATATGGTCATTGGGCTGTATTATGGCTGAATCTAAGCAACCATTATTTAACGAAAATGGAATTTGACCGGATTGACAGGGAAAGATGAGCTTATATCTGTAGTCATTGATGAAATATAAACACTTAATAGCAATTGATGAGCCTTATCTTTTCAGATATTTAAAATACTTGGCACACCTAATGAGACGTACTATTTTTTTTTTTTTGAAAGGTGAATTTCTTATTAAGTGCTTCGTGTCGCGGTTCGACAGCGGGAGGTCTAGACTACGTTGTCTAAACCGGGTCCGCGCTAGAGAGCTCCCTCGAAGCGGAAATGCCTATTTCAAATACCCGATGGGGGAAAACCCCTACTAATCCGCCCGAAGGCACGACAATTAATAGGAGTAAACCCTTGCCTTTTCCAAGATTGAACCTAGGGTTACTGTGCCCAAACCCCTTCATTAAAGGACTACCTTGAAGGAAAATCCTCATTCAAACCCCTTGCAGGATTTGAACTCAAGACCTCCCTCCCCCAAGAGCCCCTAAGGACTCTAAGGTGGCCAACTGAGCTAAGCCAGTTGGTTAATGAGACGTACTATTTGGCCAGGGTACTTTAAACTTCCAGGAGTGAAGGTGAACTTTGTCAAGCATCCATAAGTGCCCACTTTCTAAATTATCCTTCATGTTAAATTCAAAGTTCATGTAATCTTATTATTGCCACTGTTTTCCCAGGCTTCCATCTTTGGGTGATTTTCTGGTCTAGCTTTGTAGTGTTGACAGAGTAGGCACATTGCGAAAATAGTTCATTTTATTTATTACTTTGTAACTTTTGCAGGTATAATCTGATGCTGGATTTAATCTGATGAACATTCTTTTAACCTATGACCCCGAGAAGGTATTATTTTGTAGTTGGACAATTCGATGTGGCTATAAAGTCTCATTCCTGTATATGAACGTGACATTTTTTTAAAAGCATATCTGGACACGACCTTTAGCAAAATCTGGACAGAAATGTGAAACTAAAGTTCTAGACATAATTGCTTATAATTGTGCTTACAGATTCCAAGTATTGGAACATCACGTTCCCTACACAAAATACGAGTAGGTATAAAGATGTTTATGGATTGTTCAATAATGAAGCTGCTCGGATTCCCCATGGTCTACACTTTGCAACATGTTGATGAAATAAAGTTTACCATTACCTTATGGATATCTTTATAACTTGCAACAATTGGTCTTCAAAACTTTAAAATTTTCTCACATCAGTGTTCTCATATCATGTAAACATTGTAAAAATGATTGTAAATGACTACTTATGAGATGAGACATGACAAATATGTTAGTAAATTAGTAATGATGCCCATGGCAATAAACATTGATTAGAGCAAAGGGTATGGTGGCTTCCCCACTTCTTTTCATTTGGGCCCCACGTGTGCTACATCACCTCCACATCACTCGAACACACTAAAAAAAAATACCCCCCAATCATAACATACTCACTTCTCTTCACTTGAGCTCCACCCACCCTCATTTTATTTCTTTTTCATATTTTCCAAACACAATTAAATTCATTTCATTCATTTAAAATAAAAATACAACTACAATACATGAAAATAAAAAAAACATACTACAAATTTAAGAAACATAAAATCTAGCATATCAAAAAAATTTAAGAAACATACGAAAAATGAAAATAAAAACCATACGAAACTTAAATAATACAACTTCATTTGTGGTATTTAGCTACCAATTCGTCTTGTTTCTTCTTAAGGATCGATCTTTTTGGCTCCGGCAAATTTTCAATATCGTGCATGAGAAACTCCAATTCTCGGCACTCTTGCTCCGACTTTTCTCTCGCAATCTTCGCCTCGTAAACTGCTCGTGCTCCGTCAACTTTACGTTTATACTCTTGAGCTAAAGCTTCCGCAATAGCATCCGATTGACTCCCTCCGGTGCTCGTTGACGACTCCAGCGATCTAGATTTTTTTTGGACGAGGCTTGCCCGCGGACGAGCTCTAGGATCGGGCGAATAATTCGGCGATATTATCTGCATTGATCCCATCCGGCGCGTCCCATTTGGGATATTCTTTCAAAATCTTCCATGCCGAAACCATATTAAAGTTTTTCCCCTTCCCATTTTTGTAAGCAAGTCTTGCATTCTCAATGTGATCAACATCATTTTCCCCGGATCTACGCTGCAAATGCTTGTAATAACCATGAAACTTTTGACAATCACCGTTTATCCGAGTCCATTTTTCCGTGCACATATTTTTTGTACGATAAGGCTCTGGACTACGAGCCTTGAAGTCCTCCCAAATCTGAGTCCAAAACGCATCGTTTAGTCGGTCATTACCGATAGCGGCGTTTTGGGATACCTCGACCCAACACTCGGCTAAAAATTTTTCTTCATTGTTTGACCAACGAATTGTCGTGCGACCCTCTTCATCAGCATCCTCCTCCTCGTCGCCGTCCAAGTTCACAACGGCCTTCTTTTTTCTTTGTCGCTTTGGCGTTTTTTCCTTGGACGACGTTCTTCACGTGTTTCGGTTGGTGGTGGTTGAGGCACTTTGAATTGTGATTCAAAGTAATGTTGTTGTGAAGGGTAGAATTGCGTTGGTGGTGCTTGTGACGGATAAAATTGCGTTTGTGATGGTTGTGACGTATAAAATTGCGGTGGTGATGGTTGTGAGGGATAAAATTGCGGTTGTGATGGTTGTGAGGGATAAAATTGCGGTGGTGATTGTCTTGGATATTGAAAATCTTGAAATCCGACTTTGAAGAAGTGCTTGAGGTTTGAGACGATGGGGTGGACGGGTTTGACGAAGACGAGTTGAGGAGATTCATAAACGACATCTCGTTGGGATCTTGAGACATTTTTTGTTGTGGATTAAGATGAGGATGATAATATATTTATGGTTGTGAATGAGAAGTGTGAATGTTTTGGTAAAAAATGAGTATTATTTATAGAGAAAAGGGTGTATTATTTGGGTTTGAAATGAAAAAAAAAAAAAAAAAAAAAAAAAAAAAAGTAACCGTTTGAATTTAAACGGTAAATTACAACGTTTTAATTTTGAAATGCTTTGTCTTTTTGTGTGTCGTTTGGACGATGAGAGGGCAAGTGGCGAGGCCCTGTGGTGTCACGGCAAGGAACAAAAAAGAGTGGCGACAAGCCACGTTGGAACCGGCGAGCTTCAACGAGCCCCATACCCCTTGCTCTTATAGGTATATGGGGTTTGTATTACTACATCTGTTATTCGAGTAACGGGCTACAACAATTATGTAACATATATTGATATCTTTTTTCTTTTTCTTTTTATTTATTTATTTTATTATTATTATTATTATTATTATTATTATTATTATTATTATTTTGCAGATTACAACAGGTGTGTCAATATCAATTCAGCCAGAGACTGTTCTACCACAATATGTCTCAAATATAAACTATTGTTGAGTCAACTTATAACATGAAGGAGCCGATAAGGAAGAAAAAGGTGAGCCTCACCCAAGCAACATTAAGTGTCAAATTGCAAAGCGACCAACTTACAAATTTAAGATGACGAAATAAAAAAGGATACTAATTAAAACAAGCTCAAAAGTCCCACTAATGACAAAGATGGAAGAGGATCAACCATTGATAAGCCCGTGCAAGTACATTAGTAACTTAGTAACTGGCTTTTAATTAACATGTTATTTGTTGGTAGAGCTCAAAGACATATTTAGGCATAGATCTTACTACATGTTGTTGTAAATCATGAATGAAAAGTTAAAATTTTCTTAGTTGGAGAGATATTATTTGAATGACAGATGCAAGAGACAAAATTGTTGGACCATTAATATGTTTGAAGTTGTTGTTCATTCATTAGAGACGATACTGACTTTGCGGTTCAGTACACGAATTTGTTACAACTTGAGCTGTAACTACCAACTACTTGGAACAAAGACACATTGATAATAGCTACAATGCAGTGAGGTAACAGTAGCGAAAATTTTGGTTTATTGTAGTTATGTCATTCTTCCATTGTTTCAATTTTACTTATATTTAGCTATGTACCACCCTGTTCTCAGTCCATGATATGATTAAAAAAGAATTGATTTTCCCGGACGGGTCTTGGTTCAGAAGCTAAGTTGCTTGTCTGTTTTAAAAATACTCTGTAAGTATGTAGACTACTTATTTTGAGTTTTTAGTTGCTCTAAAATAAGTAGATAAGGAGCTTAAAGTTTTATTTAGATACACATGCCCACATATCTATATCTTAAGCTGATATGCACTTAAATAAGGAGACCGAAACGTCCTCTTAGTAACATTTTGAATCAAAGATTTTGTTGTCTATGATCGTCTTTTTTTTTACATCAGGAGGTGTAGTTGTATTATTGTGAAGCAAAAATAGCAGACGGGTTAAATGGAGCACACGAGCATTCCTATGTGTTTTCATGACACTATTTATATAGCCTACAAGGTATTTGGGATTGCTTATTTGAAGTTTCATGATGTAGATGACACCAATTTGGAAATTGTGATGAAATTTAGTGATGAGTACACGACACAACTTTCTTTCACTTTTACATGTATACATTCATATATTGTTAATTATTATAGTTCTTTACAATGGGTGTTGTGGATGAGATATTTCAAGAATCGTAATCATATTATTAGTAAAGGTACTGTATTTATACTTTATAAATCTTAAATTTATCTCATATTATAGTATACAATATACTTTTGATGAATGTAGAAACTATAATCTATATAATCACGTTGATATTATCGTAGAATTTGTTGGATCACTCAAAGTCTCTTGCAAATTATACTAAAAAGCAAAGTTTTAAAAACCGGGTTTTTAATCTACCCGGTCAAGTCACCGGGCACCGGTTCGACCGGTTCAACTGCCGGGTCAACCCGGTTTTCCATTTATTATTATTTTATTTTTTTCGACCGGGTCAACCGGTTTGATCACCGGGTCAACCGGTTCGACCGCCGGGTCAACCCGGTTTTTATAAAAAAAATCTGAAAAAAACCTAACCCGGCCGGGTTTCATGACCCGGGTTGACCCGGGTCACTCAAAACCCGGCGGGTGTAACCGGTTAACCCGGTTTTAGAAACCCGGGTTTTTTTGACCCGTTTTTGTGGCCGGGCACCGGTCCGACCGGTTGAACCGGCCGGGTCGACCCGGGTTTGAAAACATTGCTAAAAGGCAAGTCAATAAAAACCACATCCACATCTAAGCAAAAAACAAAAAAAAAATGAAAATAAAATATGGATGCCAACAACCAAGCGTATCCGTGGGAATGTGTTTCTCTCAAGTTGAGAGACTATATACATAACGTAAATATTTTTGAAAAATAATAGAAATGTTAAGAATGGGTAGACATAGAAATGGTAAAAGAGATGGAGAAGGCGGTGTACTCATTTTGAGTAAGTTTTCTCTTCTCTAAAGGGGATTGATTTGCACACCATTTTTTTTTATAAAAACACCATTTTGTACAAGCTGTATAGCACACTGTATAACACTGTAATGTACAGATTGTGATGAAAGAATAAAAAGTTGTGGTGCGCATATCACGAGCCTTTTTTAAAACTTAGGGAAAGACCATGCTTTAAAGCGATTATTATAGGGAAATTTGCATTTCTATGATCAAATATGACACTTATTTATGACTCACATTTGTGTCATGTTACTCAATTTAGGACATTGTTTCTAAATGCGCCCTTGTCTCACATAACGTTGTATTCTATATTATTTTATACAATTCACAAACCGTAACTTACAAGTATTTATTTTGTTAACCAAAGCTTAAATTGTTCAAAGAAGATCGCCTTTTTTTTTCATTACAAAAGTAAATCATGTGAAGAAGATTAATAGATGGGAAGAATAAGTCTGTATAGAATGATAATTTTGCAATTAATATAGAGGTAAAGTTGCAGGTTGGTTTAAGGAGAATGCGGAATAATACAGGGATGGAAAAAGGAATTGGATGAGAGGAAGAAAGAATAAATTTGTAATACTTTGCGGGGGTTCTTAAAAGGATGGAGAGGGTTCATGAGAGGAAAAAAGGGGTTTATTTATAGGTAATTTTTTTATTACGAATACATTGATAAAAAAGGTTTTTTTTTTAAATATCAACTTGAAAAGCATAAAAAATACATTTTTTGGTGCTATCCGTTTGATATATAACTTTATAATTATAAATTTACAAGAGATTAAAAGACGTAGACGGTGTTTTTTGTATGAAAAAGAGTGCCGGAATCTATAATCGCAATTTCGTAAGTTCACTTATTTGAGTCACAAATTCAGCAATATGCTACAAAGTTTAGCCGATTTTAAAATGAGTGCGATCTCAAGTTAAAGAAATGCAAATTCCCCTGACTTCCTCGGATGTAGAAGCTATACAACACAAGTAGGATTTAAAAGTTATAAAATAAGACCGTTTCAAGCTTTTGAAACCAATTTTCATTATTTCAAGAATTTGTGTAAGCCCATATCTTGATACCATAATATCTAAGTTACTTTTGTTAACATCACTTTCTATAGTATGGAGTTTAACAACTAAATTTTACCGCACTAAAAAATTAGAAAATTCAACATTATTTACACAACAACTATCAACACATTTCACAAACACCTCTGTAGATTACATAAACAAAAAAAAATAACCTATAAAAATTGTTACAACCTATTTTTATATAAAAAATATAGAGATGATAAGTTTTAAATTAAATTTGATTATGTCTAAATCTTCATATACTATTAGGTTAATTTTTAGACATATATACAAAACAACTCTTATTTAGTCCATTTTAGTCTAAACAAGTAATTTCATTTACGACAAGTTATATTATTGGTTTTTAAGTCATGATTAATACACAATTGACAATTTATGTCAAAACCCCGTGCGTGCACGGGGTTTATAACTAGTTACAATTAAAACAAATAGATTAATTTATATCTTGATGTGCGTTGTAAGCTTAATACTCATACATAAAAGTATATTGTTAGATACTTGTAAATTAATTTAATATCTTTGGTTTATGAAAAATGGTTTGAACAAAAAATGACTGAGCTGATGCGCGTGTTTAATCGGAAACCCAATTAACCAGCAAAATAAAACATTCTACATAGTTGAATTTTTTTTTTATAACTGTCGTGTAGTTGCAGCTGTTGCTACCTTAGACTATGTTTATCAGTTGGGTTGCCAACCTAATTCAAAGAATATAAATACAAAATAATATTTTTTTAATCTTAGCATCCAAGCTTTCCTTCCTATCTAAATCATCAAGCAACCCAAGTTCCCAACCTACAATCTGCCACATGTCAATATTTTAATCGCTACTTGTTTTTTTGTTTTTTTTTATTTAAATACTTATTATTTTATAAATGAATTGATTGGTTGTAAGTATCGGTTGAATTGAGTTGTTGATAAATGGTAAAAAAATATAGATTGGTTATATGTATTGGTTGTGTAGGTGAAGGAAAAAAAAATAATATTTTATTAAAAGATTGGGTTGTGATAGATTGTTGATAAAGATAGTCCTAGTTACCACCATACACACATTATACATGAAAGGTTGCAAAATACACTTTAAGACTTTTTAGTCTTCTTATGATATTGTTTTGGACATTTAGGTGTTGTTTGGTACGAGGGTTTGGATATCAAGGAATAGAGTCGTCCTTTATGAAAGTCTTTTGGCATGTGGGGTCAGTGACGGAACCAGGGGGTGTCCCGGGGGGTCCCAGGACACTCATGGATTTTTGTTACGTAGTATTAATTTTGTTAAAAAACATCGATTTTTCTTAAATGCACCCGGTCCCTAAAACTTGTGTTTGTTGTATTGTTTAGTTTATTCTAAGTGCACCCGGTAGTTTTGTGTCCTGGTTCCGTCCCTGTGTGGGGTTGACTTACAAATATTGGAATGATACTCGATTACTCGTAGATTCTTATGAGGAGAGATCGGTGTGTTTTCTACTCATTCCTATACTTCTTTTAGGTTTAGATCTATCTCTGAGCTTCAGTTTGTAACAGTAAACATGTAATCTCGATCATAACAAGTATGGGTAAAAACAGGCCAGTATGAAAAACTACATTAGTAGTGTTATGTGAAAGTCAACTCAAACAATAGCCATGAATATCGATCTAATCTTATTTATCATAGAAGCGAAGTACATAGGATATTAAACATATCAAACTTGCAATAAACACGACATAAAAGATGCAAACACAACAACATAATCATAACAATAAAGTCTTTAAAAGATACAACATCAGGTACTGTCACCGCGACCAAAAGTTCCTAGGGAAGTCGGCTTATGATCAAGCGGTTCCAGTTGCTTTATTCTCGTCAACGTTCGAATCCTTTGCACGTCGATCAACATCCGAAATATTTGGAGGAGGCCCGTCGCTAAGCTTATACTGCATCGATACGGGTTTATTGTTACGAGTAGTAACACTGGATGAAGTAGTAGTAGAAGTAGAAGAAGAGCCAGCCCTCACGGTAGCTGAAAAAGATGGAGCTTTATTACCAGACATTGTGAAATTGAAGATGTGTGTTAGAATACTAGAATGATATTGCCAAGTGGTATATTTATAATAGGACTACAAAGTTGCCCTTGATGTGATGACATGTGAATACATTTTTAAATGTTTTTTAATAATTGATTTTTATTTTGATGGCAAAAGTTCAATATAGATCTCAAATTTACTATAGATCAATTGAACCAATTATAGCCATTCATTTTTCTAATAAGATAAAATAAAATAAATCTTCACCGTTTTTTTAAAAATTAAATATATCGCAAACCGTTAATCGTTACGCGAAAAAAATCATACCATCGCGACGAGGATTAAATTATCTTTCTATAGATATGCACTTCTATATATTTTTAGCGATTTTTTTTTTCAAAATTTCGGTCCAGAAAAATCATATATGATTTGTGAAAGTCATATGTGATTCGATTTTTACAAATCATATATGATTTTTGCAAATCAAATGTGATTTGTAAAAATCATATATGATTTGAAAAAATCACATGTGATTTGATTTTTACAAATCACATATGATTTTTGAAAATCATATATGATTTTTTTGGGCGGAATTTTTGAAAAAAAAAGTTTGTCGAAAATATAAAGAAGTGCATATCTTTAGAAAGATAATTTAATTCTCGTCACGATAGTGTATTTTTTGGATTTTAAAGATTTACCGTTTGCAAGATATGTTGTTTTTTTTTTTTAAAGGTGAAAATAGTTTTTTTATTAATTTTGATCAAAAATGGATGGCTAAAATTGATTTATTAGATCTATGACAAATATTAGATCTATATTGATCTCAACTCTTATTTTGATTTGTACATTATTTCAAAAACGCGTGATAAGGACAATGAAAATGAAAGTATAAAAAAAGAAATAAAGAAAAAGTAAAAGAGACATAGTCATGTGTGCAATGAAACAATTTGAGATTGTTAAATGTTTAGTTGATCATAATCCAATCAAGGGCTAAGAATGTTGGAACTGGGCCAAATACTATCCAAACCAACGTTGAAAAGTAACATTATGTTAGGTACGGATCGAGATCCCAACATGTTCAAATGGAATTTGTATATATCACTTTTCTGGAGTTTGGATGTACAAAACTACAAATCACCTCTTTACCTCGTTTTTGCGTATTCATTTTTTGCCACTAAACATTGCGTATTCATTTTTTGCCATTATGGTTGTGTTTGACTAGGGGCTTATGGGGCTGAGGCTGGGGCAAAAAATAGAAACTTATATTATAAGCCGAAATTAAAGTTTTTATTTTTATAAACTTGTTTAGCAAATGGGTAAGGGCTGTGGCTTTTTATTGCAAAATTACTAAAAAGGACATAATTAAATGAGTTTTTGTATATATGTTAGATATTATTGTGGGTAAATAAGTAATTTATTTTTCATAAGCCTCAGGCTAAAGTTTTTAACCGGCTTATTTTATAAGCCTTTCCATTAGCCCTATGACAAGCGAAACTTATTTTATTAGCCCGATTTATTTTAAAGGCTCAAGCCCCTATAAGCCCCGCCAAACAGATGTGTGGTCTTGTAACGTCCACTTACATCTAACGAGCTAGACATCCATTGAAACTTCCAAATTTATTTCAGAATATTGTTTTTATTCATGAACTGTTATTGAGTAATGTTCATATAGGTAAATTTCACTATAATTTAAGCACTTTACTTTACCAAAAGTTAGAGTCGTCGCTCAAAAGAATATGTAGGTAAATTTCACTTTACTTTACCAAAAGTTAGAGTCGTCGCTCAAAAGTCTTTATGGTCCTTGTTTAATAAACAATATTCATTGGACATCAATAATAGCCAATTTGCCAGATACATACAAACAAAGTTGTCCTTGTCTAGATAGCGACATGTTACAAATATACATTTGTATTGTATTTCAGTCGTTGTCAAATACTCCCTTCGTCCCATATTAAGTGTCGACTATTTATATGCACAAAGTTTTAGAAAATTTCACTAAGTACACTCTCCATTAATCAAATATCATTTTCACCCATTAAAGTCTTATCTTATTGGTTGAAATATTCTATGTACACTTAATTTGAGACATCTAAAGATTCCATTGTTGACACTTAAATTGAGACGGAAGTAGTACTAATCTGCTATTTTAAGGGGCGGTTTAGTTTGTTGCTAGTAATTATAATGGGTATCGAATTTGATATGTGGTAGAATGACAATAATTATAAAAAATTGTATTATTACGATTGTTTATATTTGGTTGATAAAATATGAAATGAAAAAATGTATAGGTATTTGCATTTTGTAGTGGAAAAGATAGGGGTCCGCGAGAATAGATTTCATAGACACCAAATTGATGTGTAATAAATTTATGACTATAATATTCTCATTTCATTACTGAGTCCACAAAACAAACACTATTAATCACTTTCATAGTAATAGTGTCATTCCCATAATATGATACCAAGCGCATCCTAAGAGGAGTCATACTATTAAGACCCCTCCCATAAAAGTGATTTGCACACTATTAAGACTCCTCATTCCCATAGTACAAGGGGTCATACTATTAAGACCCCTCAATGAGTGTACAAATCATCTCCACACACTTTTCAAATTGATTGGCACACTCAAAATTAGAGTGTGTTGACATTTATACTCTCACAAATTGAAAATTTGTAATTTAATGTAAGAGTATAATTGTCAACACACTATATTTTGGAGTGTGTCAATCAATTCAATTAGTGTACAAATCATCTCTCCCTATAAAACCCTCTTTACTATTTTTTTTTTTTTTTTTTTTTCTGTATTTTTGTCTTTTAGTTGTCTTTTTTTTTCCCTCTCTTTCTTCTTTGTGTAGTAACACCTTCAAGTTTTTTTTTGTCCCCTTCACTTTTTATTTTTTG
Source organism: Chrysanthemum makinoi (assembly GCA_910596185.1). Taxonomy (NCBI): domain Eukaryota; kingdom Viridiplantae; phylum Streptophyta; class Magnoliopsida; order Asterales; family Asteraceae; genus Chrysanthemum; species Chrysanthemum makinoi. The sequence goes on along the minus strand of OU343217.1, from coordinate 201,685,362 downwards.
TGTTATGTTGAAAATAAAACGTAATCGAAAAATATTGAGATTTTTTATAGGTTCAGATTTGAAGGTTAGAAGTGATAAAATATCACTTTATCGTACATTCGGTTGCAAAGTTTTTTTAGTAAAAACATCATTATCGCCTTATCTCAAAAAAATTCACTTATCATCGCCTTATCTCAAAAGTTTTTTTGCATTGTACAAATTACTCACATTCACAATAGTGAAGATTCTCAACATTTGCAATGTACAAGTTACTCACATTCACAATAGTAAGATTCTCAATTTGCAGGCTTTGCATCGGTATAAACCATATCATATTCATATTCACATTCACAGGAACACATCATTCTCAGTCACAAACCACAACAGATTCAACGCTCTTAGTCACAGACCACAAAGAAGCAACAAGAGGTAATAATTCAACACTTTTAGTCACATACCACAAAGAAGCAACAAAAGGTAATAAATTTAGCTTCGAAAAATGTCGAGTTCACCATTTTACACACAAGATGTAATAAAATTTACACTTTTAAATATTACATGCAAAAATATGTTACGTTTATTAAAAACGACAAAAAGGCATATCGAGATTTTTAATAAACTTAGATTATTATCATTTTATCATTTGGCTGAAATTTGAAGGTTGAAAAGTAAAAAAAAAAAAAAAAAAACTCATATTACCATCTGTTCGTTATGCCACGCCAATCAACACAATTTATTTATTTATTTTTTAAATCATCATCGCCATCTCAGTTTTTTTAAAAGAAACCAACTGCTTATTTAATAATAAGCTGTTTCAACTTTCAAGAAACCATTTAAAAAAACCAAGTTTTAAATCTGCTTAAACAAACAAATTGCTTACCATAATAATAATTAAAAAAAACTGCTTAAACCAACTGCTTATTTCATAATAAGCAGTTTCAACAAACTACTTATTTCAAGTAACCAACAGCTTATTTCATAATAAGCAGTTTCAAGAAACCATTTCAAAAAACCAAGTTTCAGATCTGCTTAAACCAACAAAATGCTTATCATAATAATAAAAAACTGCTTAAACCAACTGATTATTTCATAATAAGCAGTTTCAACAAACTACTTAAACCAACTGCTTATTTCAAGCAACCAACTGCTCAAACAAAATTTTTTCAGCATAAAAAAGATCAAAAATAACATTATAAGCAACTAACTACTCCAATCATTTTTTTTCAGCATAAAAAAGATCAAACAAAATTTTTTTCATATATCAAAAAGATCTAACAAACCACGTATCTAACAAATCACCATCACCATCACGGATCTAACAAACCACACCAAATAAATTTATTAAACGATACCACATAAACCATCACACATCTACAAAAGTTTTCAAAAGTTTTCACAGATCTACAAAAAGATCTATCAGAAACCATACGATATAATCATCTTTTTATAAAAACCCACAATTTTTTTTCACAAGTTACAATATACTTGGTGTCTAATCTCTCTTATTATCGAACAAACAAACACTTTATCATCTTCTTAAAACCTGATAACTTCTTGAAACAAGAACAAAGAAACCATACGATCTAACAGATCTACAAAAGTCTTTTTTTCAAGAATCTACAAAAGATTTCACATAAACCATACGATCTAACAGATCTACAAAAGTTTTATAAAGTTTTCGCAGATATACAAAAGATCTAAAAAGCATCATCATCAAACCAAAAAACCACAGGGCTAAACCATATGATCTACCATACGATCTAACCAACAAACCAAACAACCACTCGTTTAAGATCTAAACATTGATTAGATTAAGATCTAAAGATAGTTAAGATCCGTTTGAGAGAGAGAAACGAATGTTGTGTGTGTGAGAGAGAGGTTATCAGTGAAATGTGAGAGAGAGAGAGAGAGAGAGAGAGAGAGAGAGAGAGAGAGGTTATCACAGTAACATATGGCGTGGGGTGGGGTATAACAAAAACTATGGGTGGGGAGTGGTTTTGATAACCGGTTTTCACAAAAGTTGTAATTTTTTGTAAAAAAAAAAAAAAAGTTGTATTTTTTTGTAAAAAAAATAAAAGTTGTAAGTTTTTTTTTTAAAAAAAATAAAAGTTTTGTAACAAAAAAAAGTATAAGTATTTTTTATAAAAAAGTTGTAAAAGAATTTTGTTAAAAGTAGTAAAAGTTTAAAAATATATATATATATATATATATATATATTTTGTTACAGTCTTTTTTTTTATTTTTTTTTTTATTTTTTTTTTTTAAGTAATTTCTCACATTTTCAACATTTGCATTGTACAAGCTCACATTCACAATAGTAAGATTCTCAATTTGCAAGCTTTGCTTCGTTATAAACCATATCACATTCACATTGATAATTCACATTCACATTTACATTCATATTCACAACAGTCTTAGTCACATACCACAAAGAAGCAAGTTTTAGTCACAAACCACCAAGAAGCAACAAGAGGTAATAACTCTTAGTCACATACCACAAAGAAACAACAAGAGGTAATAAATGTATCTTTGGAAAATGTCGAGTTCGCCATTTTATACAGAAGAGGTAATAAATTTTACACTTTTTCAATATTACATGCAAAAATTTATAAAAAACGACAAAAAAACATATCGAAATTTTTAATAGGCTCATATTATTATCGATTTATCATTTTGGTACGCAAATTTGAAGGTTGGAAAGTGGAAAAAAAACTCACTTTACCGTTCATTCGGTTATGCCATGCCAAATCAACACAAGTTTATTTTTTTTATCATCATCGTCGTATCTCGGTTTTTTTTTTAAAACATTTAAAAAAACTAAGTTTAGAAAACAACTGTTTATTTGATAATAAGCAGTTTCAAGAAACCATCACAAATGCTTATTTAATAATAAGCAGTTTCAAGATACCATCACAACTAATTATTTGATAATAAGCAGTTTCAATAAACCATCACAACTACTTATTTCATAATAAGCAGTTTCAAGAAACCATCACAACTGCTTAAGCAGTTTCAACATTTTTTTCATAGATAAAAAAGATCTAACAAACCACATATCACTAAGACTAGCCAAAAAACCGCCATAAAAAACATCGAAGAACACCGACTTCTTTTCTAACAAAAAACAGCCAAGAAACTATGGTTTTACCAACGATTTCCAAAAACAACCAGTTTTCAAAAAGCTTTCAAAAAAACCAACGATTTCAGATCTAATAAGATTTCAAAAAAACCATCCAATTTCATAATAAGCTTTTTTACCAAGAAACCATAACCAGAAACCATAACAGATCTAAGCCATAACCATAAACCATCAAGAACAGGGAGGGTCTTAATAACCTTTCCCAATACTATTCACACCCTCCCTAACCACATATAGGTGGTTTTTTTTTACCAAAACTGCCTTTTATAACAAGTCGTAAACCATCACCAAAGCACATAAGCATTTTATAACTGCTTTTTTCAAGACCTAAACAGCCAACCATGGTTAGATCTGAAAAAATCTAACAATAACAAACCATCACAGATCTAAAACCATCACAGATCTAACAATAACAAATGAGATCTAAAAAAGTCGAGCCAACCAACAAGTCTTTTTTAAAGATCTAAAAAGTTTTCAAGTATTTAAACACCACATATCTAAAAAAACCAACCAAACGACATGGTTTTTATCATAAACCATCACGTATCACCACAGAAACCACCATGGTTTTTATCATAAACCATCACAGATCTAATTCACCACAGATGTAAACCACCAAAGTTCTAAACCACCAAAAATCTGAACCACCACAGATCTTAACCACCACAAATCTAAACCACGAAAGATCTAAACCACCCAAAGATCTAACCACCACAGAGTTATTAGAGAGAGAGAGAGAAAATAGTTATGACTGATTGAGTGAGAGAGAGAGAGAGATTCAGACTTATGAGTAGGTGGGGTGGGAGGGGGGGGGGGTTAAACTATGATTGAGAGAGAGAGAGAGTCAAACTAAGGTCCTTCTTGTGAAACTGACATACGGCAATTCAAGAATATTTTTGGTAAAATTTCGTCGTTTGTCAAGAAAAATATGTTAAAGAAGGTAAGAGGGATATACGATCCCGAATCTGTTGATATACGTGAACCTGTCGTTCACGTAAGTACTCATGGACGTCCGAGCGCAAAGGACAAAAGGTCCCAGGCTACAAAAGTCCCAGACTTGAATAAAGAACCAACCACAGATCACCGAAGAAGTTATTCAAGATCAAAAAAAGTCCCGGACTTGAACAATGAACCTGCGAGACATAGTTCATACGTTCGAGATCCCCGAGTTGAACAAAGTAGAAGACATAGGTTATACGTTTGAAATGATATTAGCGAATATTTGATTACAGATATTCCAGAGCTTTTCCTTCCATACATCATAAGTATTTATATTGTGAATGGTGATGGAAATTGTGGGTTTCGGTGCGCTGCCGTCGGTATTGGTCAACACAAAGATAGGTGGTCCGATATTCGAGGTCTTTTAATGCAAGAGTTAGACAGTCGCAGGGATTATTACACAAGTATGTGGTTGAATGATGGCTTTAACCATATTTGGAACTCAGTAGAATGGTTCCATCCTGGATTTGCACCGCATTACTACTGGATGCGTATGCCAAACACGGGGTTGGTTATTTCTTCACTGTTTAACCGGCCAGTTGTATCTATATCCCTGCGACAAAGTTTTACGTACTTTCCGCTTTTTTCCAGTCCAGACTTATCACAAGAATATGTCCCTCTTGTGATTGCCCATGTGGGAGACGGGGCCGATGCTCACTTCATTTATGTGACGCTAGACGGAAATTCGCCACTCCCGGATAGTCACCCACAATTGGGGGCGTGCAGATACGGTGAGGCATCCGCATGGGCAACTCTGTATTATGATCAGCAACGCATGTATACTGAAATTATTGAGAATAGAAGAAGAAAAATGTAGAAAATGATTAATGATTTATGTTGTAACTAATTATACCGATAGAAAATAGTAAATGAGTACTGATTTATGTTGTAAATACTTATACCGACAAAACATTTTAAATGATTACATATTTATGTTGTTATTATTTGTTAAAAGTTGTTACTACGTATTAAATTTTAAAAGTTGTTATTATAAGTATTTTTCAGTATACTTATACACATACCATCTTTTGTTACATGTTCTTCCTCAGCCTACTCCCCTCACTCAGGTCACCCCTACTATTCCTACTGATCCTACACTTACTCAAACTGCATCACCCACACAGATCCCCACTCATCGCCATACAACACGTATGACAGTACGCAAACCAGGTTACCGTCTCCAATTATCTATGCTACCTCCCTCACGTCCTAAGAGAACCCGAGCCATCTACATGGGTACTTCCACTACCCCGATGTCAGTTTCACCTGCTTCAACACCTACCACATCTCCTTTTTCATCACCCTATTCATCATCCCACTCACCACCACTCTAGAGGCTTTGTATGACTACACCAGAGAGGGATCTTGAGGAGGAGTCGGAGTATGAGCCTGAGGAGGATCTCGAAGAAGAACCAGAAGAAGAGCCTATGCCCCGAGAGGATAAGCAGGTACTAGAGGATGTCCCCAACACATTCAAGATAGGTCAGAGTTCTCGATATGATCAGTTGCAGGAGTGGGTGCCATTCAGTGGAGGGACATTTAGTGTGTCATCAACACAACCGCTCGTGTTGAGAGTCTAGATTATGTGCCTTCTTCTCCATCTTATGTGCCTCCCTCTCCAGCTATATCTCCAGCTGCAGAGGAGGAGAATGTTATTGATCAGATCCAGACTTAGATCAGCCGACCTACAAAGCCGCATGATTGATGCTCATTACGATGGTTAGACGAGTTCTTGCGTCTAAAGCTTGAAATACGGCGAGAGATTGCCAGATTGATGAGGGCAGTTTAGGAGGATCGCTATGAGATCTTGGCGCCGAGGAGACGCATTTCGGAGGTAGAGGTTCATGTGGGACAGATGGCAGCAACATTGGAGCGATTACGCCTTGGGCGTGATTGATCTTACTTTCTAGTTATCTTGTAATGCATTCTAATAAACTGAGTAGTCTCAGTTAGTTCCAGCTGTACTTTTCTTTTATGTATTCGAAGCTTATAATTTTGTGAACCATGTATCAACTATTAATCTATAACAAGCTTGGTTATTTATTCTAACATGTCTTTTACAAATAAAAGTATTTTTTTCAAAGTTGTAATGTATTTTTAGGCATTCACTTCTCCCGAGCAACTAATAATTATATTACTGATTTATGTTGTAATGTATTATACACGCAAGACTTGTGGTCAACCGTATTACGCATGTCCTTTTTCAGTAGTAAATAATAATACGTTTTCTTATTTACGTAAATATATAAATAATTTGTTTGTTAATAATACATTTCTTATAATCTTCTTAACATGTAACAACCAGGAACAAAAGATTATGGGTGTGGATACTTTATGTGGAATGATGCTTTTGAAAAAAAAAGTACTTTAGTCAAGCCTCTTCTTCAATGCAGTGCTCAAACTGCGAAATTAAAGATAATAAGATTGACATGTTAGAAACAAGAAACAAGATGTTATTGTCTCAAAACACGATATTGAAGACAAGAATAAAGACGTTGAAGGCATCACTGGAAATGGCAAAGAATCCTGTGGATCACGCATGTCAGTCGGGTGCAATACTCCTTGAGCTTATAGATGACATAAATAATCTTCATGTGTACTAGGTTTTGTTGTTTTTAAATAGGGTTAATTATACTGGTTGACTATGAACTTTTAAAAAATTTCGATGTTAAGTAACGAACTTTCAAAAATATTATTATCGCCCATAAAACTTTGATGTTACCTTTTATTGTTAGGAATTAGAAAATCCGTTAGTTAAAGTATCGGTCACCTCAAGTATATGTATTTGTTAGAAAGCTCGTAGTCGTAGTCAAGTTATGTTATTTAGTATTTAGTTAAGTAACACCGTGGAGGACGGACGGGTCTTTACCCACTGTATGCCTGATCCACAGCCCGTAGGAGGCGTTTATGTAAGATACTATAAATACCCTCTACCTCCCAAGGTAGAGGGTTGGAGCTCATAATAACACTTTTACTTTCTCTCACTAAGTTCCCAAAACCTCTAACTCTTTCTCTCTCTAAAACCTTATATTGTACGCCTATATTGATCATGGTATGATGTGTTAGTGAAATCCAATATGCTTCAATTGGTATCAAGAGCCATGGTTTGATCATCTCTCTTACATATTCTTGGATTTCTAGTGGTTTTTTTATGGTTTTTGAGTTTGAAAAAGTTTAGTGGTATTTGCATCATTTGGACCATTTCTTGTGTTAAAGTTTAGATTTTGGTTGTACTTTTGTGTTTAGAATCATCATAAGTGCTTAGGTTTTGATTTGGAAGGCTTGAATCACTATGGTTGGATTGTTTTTGGAATTTAAAGTGGCGTTTGAGTAAGTTTGCGTGTTAGCGATTTGTGTCTGTAACACATACGTTGGCGATTTGTCGGTTTTGAAGGCGATTTGTGTCGGGTTTCAAATAACTTATTTAAGCGATTTGTCCGGGTAGTGGCTGTATTTTGTGCGACTTGTTAGGAGAAGCGACTTGTCATTCTTCAGCGATTTGCTTATTTAAGCGAGTTGTGTCTTTAAGCGACTTGTGTTGTCTAAGCAATTTGTCATTGTTTTGTGACTTGTTTATTGAAGCGAGTTGTAAGTTTAAGCGACTTGTCTTGGTTAAGCGACTTGTCTTGGTTAAGCGATTTGTTAGTTGATGTGACTTGTTACTTTTGAACGATTTGTTGTCTAAGCGATTTGTCTCTTGTGACTTAGTTTTTTTTCTTGATTACATTCTACGGTTTTCTCTTGATTTAGTAAAATCCCGTAAAAGAATCTATTTCCCGGTTTAATCCAAGAGTTTTAAAATCCCGTGAGATCTGTAATCATGTCTACCAACGTGCCTACAATCATATCTTCATTTGCGAGAGGACGTTCAAGCATTGGATCGATACTCGTCCACCTATGCTTGTAGGCGACTATGACTCATGGGCTCAACGAATTAGGTTGTACTGTTTGGGAAAAGAAAATGGAGTCAACATTCTCAAGTCAATTGATGAAGGACCGTGTCAAGTTGAGACAACTAGAGACATACCGATACTGCTGGCGATGGCGCGATGATATTAGGACTGGACAGGACCTAAAATATATGATGAACTGCCGATAAGGAGAAGAAGAGATACGATGCGAAATCGAGCTTCTAACATCATACTTCAGGGCTTACCTAAGGACATTACAAGCTGATCAATCACAACACTGAAGCTAAGGCAGTATGGGACAATGTCAAGATGCTTCTCTCGGGTTCTGAATTAACCAAGGAAGACAGAGAAACACAACTGTATGATGAATTTGAGCACTTTAAGATGAAACCCGAAGAAAGTGTCTATGAATATTACGTGAGATTCCACAAGCTTGTGAATGACATAAGGAATATCAAAATAACCATGCCGAATATTCAGCTGAACTCAAAGTTTGTGAACAACATGAATCCCGAATGGCACAAATTTGTCTCTTCTGTGAAGCTAACAAAAGGATTAAAAAACACCAACTATGAGCAACTGTATGCCTTCCTGCTTCTGAATGAGAGACATGCTATGTTTGAACAAATGATTCTTGATCAGTTCAAATCTAAACAAGGAGAAGCAAGTTCGTCAAATGATTCAACAGCATTCTACACCAATGTTGGAATTACCACCAAAGCCTCTCAAGTCATACCAACAGGAAATGGTAACTACAAGCTCATTCCAGATCCATCATACAAGCCTCCGGATTCAAACACCATCATGGAAAACTTCATCAATCAACTATCTCTCATGGTCAGTCAAAATTTGAATTCTCTTCCACACACCAACAATAACCTCAGAACTGCATCCAATCCATAGAATCAAGCTACCGTCAGAGATGGGAAAGTTATGGTGCAACGAGTTCAAGGAAGGCAGTATGAACAAGGAAGAGGGGAGTTGGTGGAGGTATGTGGCTAATCGAATCGTGGAAGGAATGCCAATCAAGGACAAGTAGCCAATCAAGTGCTACAAGCTGTGGTGATGGACACATTGCAAGGAACGCACATCTCAAAAGCGCCCTCAAAATGTAGAGTACTTCAGGGGACAAGATGCTACTAGTGCAAGCTTCGGGGCAGTGGAGCGGTCTTGGATGAGGAAGTTCTTTATTTCTTCGAGAAATGCCAAGACATATGATGCTTGATGTGGATGAGCGGCCAGTCTGAGGCATGGGGCGAAATCATCCAAATTCATTTCATGTAGGCGATTGTGATGCATATTACTTAGATGTTGATGATGGATAGCCCATCTTCTTCATGGCTAGCATCTCACCTATGGTCTCTCAAAGATCTCATCACCACAGGCTTGTCCATCAAAAGAATCAATCATCTCAGAGGTATTAAAATTATATGATGAAGTTGATGAGCAAAAGATACATAACGAAATTACAATCCCTTGAAAATTATGAATCATATATTGATAATGAGGGTAATAGTAACAACGTCCCATATGATCAATATGTGACACAAAGTGAAGTGAGATTGTACCATGTGATGTATCTTACTGCGATTCAATGATGACTATGTTTTTGATGAATACAATGCATGTACCCTGATGATTGTTATCTACGGCCGAATGCCTATAAAGAACAAGTTGCTATCTATGAACAACGTGCTAAGTTTGAGTTAACCGTGGTTGACAAAATGCGTGTTATTTAATTTTAGAGGATGGTAACAGGAAGTTAAACTCCTTACTTACAAGAAAAGCTTTTCTAAAAGCGACTAAGCAAAGAAAAACTTGAAGATAATGTTAAGAGATGCTTAAACAAAATTGATGCTAAGAATCAAAACTTTTGAATGATTTTCCTAATCTAAAACTTTGAAAAACAAGCTTGAAAATAAGTTATGCGCCAAGGGAACACCATTAATTTGCTCCACAAGATCACTAAGCCTAGAGTCTTAGCGATAAGCACAATATTCCCCTTGTTGATGAACCAATCCGGAGATTGGTAAAAGGCTAGAGCGCTCATAAGGTACTATATGATGGAAATGAAACTCTTAAGCTTTGTTGGTTAAAATTCCGATGATAAAAGAGTCGGTCACCTCAAGTATATATGTCGTTAAGCTTAAATGATCATAGTTATATTTAGTTAAGTAGTATTTAGTTAAAGTAACTGCAGTGATGGGCAGTCTTTACCCATTTGTATGCGATCCACAACCCGTTGTGTGGCGTTTTATGTAAGACTATATATACTCTCTACCTCCCAAGGTAGAAGTTGGAGCTATAATAATATCTTTCACTTTCTCTCACTAAGTTCCCTAAACCTCTAACTTTCTCTCTCTAAAAACACTCTTATGCATGTCCGTGTGTTAATGGTTTGATGTGTTTGATAATCCAATATCCTACAATTGGTATCAAGAGCCATGGTTAGATCATATCTTGCACATCTTTGGATTTCTAGTGGTTTTAGGTGGTTTTGAGTTTGAAAAAGTTTAGTGGTTTTTGCATCATTTGGTTGATTTCTTGTTTTAAAGTTTGGATTTTGATTGTACTTTTGTGTTTAGGATCATCATAAGTGGTTAGGTTTTGATTTGGAAGGCTTGGATCATGCATTGGTTGGGTTGTTTTTAGATTGAAAGTGATGTTTTATGTGTTTTCTTTTAGCTACTTGACACACGGACTTCTTTCTTAAGTAGCGACTTGCTTACACAATACATGTTGATTCTTTGATTAAAGAGCTAGCGACTTAGACCTAGCGATTAACGATACAAATAGTGGACTCTCCACTACGGCAGCGACAGTGGTGGTAGCGACTTGGTGCAATAGCGAGTTGCTCTTTAGCGACTTGAAGTTTTAGCGACTTGAGTAGCTAATTAACGCCAAAATTTTGCTAGCGACTTGAGGGTTAGCGAGTTACTACTTAGCGACTTTGCATTTGTCTAGCGACTTGGGACTTTAGCGACTTGGGGGTGTAGCGAATTAGGTGTTAGCGACTTGTTGCATTATCTTCTAGCATTGGTGCTTAGCGATTTGGTGATTTAGCGAGTTGCTACTTAGCGACTTGGTTCAAGGGTTTAGCGACTTGGTTGATTTTTCTGAAGAAAATTTTGACCAAAGTTGACTTTTCGTCAAAACCTTAGCGGTCATAACTTTTGATCAGTAACTCCGTTCCAGTGAAAATACATCCAAAACGGCAAGAACAGCTGAATATTGTGAGGTTTCACCCGCGTCGTGAAATGAATTTTGAGGCCAAATCCTCTGAAGGAAGTTATTGAGCTTTTAAGTTTTAGACCTAAATTTCAAGTAAGCGTGCATTAACAAAACCAATTCACAACCAAATAACACTTCAGCTAATCCTTCAAACAATCATCACTCCTAACACATAATCCTCTATCATTGTGTGGGTCCATCGGTTATCTTAACTTTCGTTCTATTGGTCATTGTATCACGGTTTCTTCTTGATTTAGTAAAATCCCATGAAAGATTCTATTTCTCGGTTTAAATCATAGACTTGTAAAATCCTGTGCATACTACCACATCATGTCTTATTCTCTTGACCCGGTGATTTTGAAGTGCTTAAATTGTATGATGGGGCAACAACGATAATGTATGCTACAACGAGCGATTAAAGATGATTGAATCAATCAATAAGGTTGTGATATCTCAGGGTTGAACTTCGAAAAGACGAAATGCACCGGTCAATGCTACTGAATGCCATGCAAAGGAAAGCGATTTGAACCTTATCAAAAAACTTCACTCTCACCTCATGTTACTTCTACCCGCATCATGGAGCGAACATGTATTGCCTCCGTCGAGGACTTATCCACATGGGGAACTCTGGCTGTTAAACCTAGAAGCAATTGGAGCTACAACTTGACAAAGAAAGGTTCATAAGGATAGTTCAGTATTTGCACTCAAGTGATCTACAAACACTTTCCGTCATTCATTAGAAGGAATTCATCATCGATTATGATCAAGACATGGCCGAAATGTCCTTCAAGAGACATTGTTGGTATGGAAATTAGCGTGTTCCGCGGAGACACTTATCCATCTCATGGATAATGTGGAGAAGTATATTGAGGAAGTTACTCAGAATGATGCAAAAGTAGATGAGAGTAGAATGCAGTTGAGGATATTTGTGATAAGTCGGGTAATGTATCGAAGGTCGGTGTTCTTGAATCGAGAATGTCTCGAAACAACAAAGAATGATGTAAACCAATTGCTCGGTGACTCACGTCTCACAAGAAGTGGATGTTGTATCTGATTTGGATTTGATTAAATTCTACAAATTAATGAGCGAGGAAGGTAATTAAGGCAAGGGAACCTAAATAACTAAAAATAAACTAACACTAGCCTAAACGATAAACGAAGCTACACTAAGGCCTAGGGTGCAAAACGCAAAAGCGTAAAGCGGAAAACAACCCGAGCCATAAACGTAAAATGCGAAATTTAAAGGGCTACGGTGTGAAACCAATTTTTCCTCACGTTCTATTTGACTAAAAATGATTTTTAGGAAGCGAATATTTTTTCGACTTTTAAATTAATTACTACAAATTAAAAATGATTTTACACTAATTAAATTATTAAAAATACTAAACCATTAGAGAAAAATCTGAAAATTTAACAAAAAGTACTTTAGTGTAAACAGGTCCTAAGAAAAATAAGAGAACTAGGTGGTGCTTTGGAAAATAAGCACGAAATAAGCCAAGAATGGCTTATAAGTAAAACTGCTCAACACCCCTTATGTATTTGATTGTGCAAAGAATGACTGATAAAAGTCCCAAGGGCAGATGGTTGAGTGGTGTGGTGTTGGGGTTTGAGTGTGGATACCAGGGTTCGAATCCCTTGGCTCCCACTTTTTGAAAACTATTTTTTTTCAACTTTTTTCTTTTTGAGACTTGAAAAGCTTATGGAAATGAAGATTTTTGTCAAAACAACTTTTCTGAAAAGCTTGAAATAAGCAGTTAAAAACTGCTTATTCCAACAGTAACCAAGACTAACAAAACAACTATGCTTCTTTGACAAATTTAAAACCAAACACACCCTTTTTTTTGTTGTTTTTCTTTTTGAAACTTGTTTATAAGACCAAACTAAGACTCTTTTGTAAAGATGAAACTTTTGAAGAGATTGCAATAAGCAGTTCAAACTGCTTTTTCCTCACTGTTTTGGACAGTAAAGCAAACAAACACCTTTTGAAGCTAAAAACCAAACACCCCTATAGCTATCTTGGGTTTGTACAAGACAGGACAAGCAAATTTGATGATTATACCATGATGGAAAAGGCAAATAAGATTGGAAATGAGCTAAAACTAACTAGAATAAGTTAAAAATAAAGAGGGGTAAGCAGTTGGTATAAGACTTATACTAAGAGAGTCCTAAACTAGAAGAAGTGGGAAAATAATCCTAAAGGAAATTAAGACAAGCTATTGTTTTCAAACCTAGACTAATCAGCTTATACTAACCTACACTAGACAGGAATAGACCTAATAAGCAGTTCACAAACAAAGTTAAGCTAAAGAATGGTGACCTGTTGCTTGCAGGCTGCAACAGCCTAGTTGCCACTGTTTGAGCTTATTAATAAGCTAAAACATGGACCTCCAAACCAAGGAAAAGCTGCAAAAACATAGTTAGCACAGTGGGTTATCAAATTAAGCTAAATGGGAGGCAAAAGTGTTTACTTCAAAATAAATTTGAGATCGATGGTGCGGAACCCTTTGCTTCGATCTTGCAAAAAAAAGAAAAAAAATGGGTGATGGACAGAATTTTGACTTCAATTTAAACTTGGTTGAGAGATTCTTTGATGCATGAGATTGAAACCAAAATGAGTTGGGGACATGTTGAGTTGAGAAAAGCAAAGTTTGCTTATTTTGAACTTCAATTGCACAAAAACTAAGACGCAAAACGGCCGTGGATTCTCATTACGTAATGAAAAGACAGATTTTGGTTTTCCTTTTCACTAGATTCTCACAAAGGTTTCTCAAAACACAATTAGCACTTGTAAAACTGACTTTTTAGGCTACACATGAATTTGACTCAAGTAGTCAAACTGGGTCAAAATGGTTTTTGTAGGTTTGAACACATAAACAAACACCCACCCTACTTGATATATATTTTTTTTCTTACAAACTGCTTTTGACCCCTTTACTTTGATCTTCAAAACCTTAACAAATTTCAAATGTAATTAAACTTAACATAACATTTAGAAAGAAAGCAACTTTTCATTCATAAAAAAAAGGCATTACAACAGAATCAAAAAAAAAAAAAAAAACATGAAAGCTAAATTTTTTTCTAAAAACTAGGGGTGTCTCACTTGGCTTACAATAACTACAATTTATACTAAACTAAGTCTCTTCATTCTTGGGTCTTGTGTAGTGTTTCTTTGTGAGATAAGTCAAGCAAAAACCACTCTTTGTGCTTCTTTGAGACAATCTTGACCATTGATAAATTAGGTGCCATATGAAGAGCAATCAAGCCTTCCCTTGGAGTCCTTTGTAGCTTGGATTGCTTGACTTGGAGGAGGGGGAATTGTTAGTGGGTTTGGGTTATGGGAAAATCCGGGTAAAAGGATTAAGGTGGGTTTGGGTAAAGGTGTATGTAGAGAGATGGTGAGGTTGAGTGTGGGGAGTGGTAAAAGAAGAGTGGGTTCTGGGTTTTGGGAAAAGTTAGGGTTCTGGGGAGTTGGTTCTGCTTGGGCGGGAAAAGGAAGAAGACATGGGTGAATGGGTGGTTTATTCATCAGTTGACCGGGTGGGTTGAGAGGGTATAGGGGTTGGGTTGGACCAGGGTGTTAACTTTGGGCCTAAGTGGTAAATTGGACTAATGGTTTAGATATTGAACCAAAGTGATACTTTAAGGACTAAAAGTGCCAATCTCTTGAAAATCGGGGATCATTCATGAAATTACGAAATGCTATCAAGGTCCAAACTTGTAAAACTCAAATAATGTAGGGACGAAATGTCATTTGTGAAACTTGAAGGATTTGAATTTGTAGTTTTCCAAAATTCTCAAAATGACCAATTTTGACAAGCAAAATTACCAAAGGACTAAAATGTTTGTTTTCCAATTTAAAATATCCAGGGTGAATCTGTCATTCTTTGAATTTCGAGGGACTAAAGTTGCCTTTTTTAAAAGTTGGGGACCCGAAGCGCCAATAATGCAAACTTTGTTCGTTTTTCATTTGTTTTGCATCAAGAAACATATAAAGCACAATTTTGAGATATTTTTAGTATTTTGATGCATTTCGGATGTTTTTTTAGATGTTTTTGCTTCAGTTGACCTAAAATGATAGGTGAATAAGCACTCATCAAATCTACACTAGAACATTGCTAGTCCTAGCAATCTTTTTGAAAAACAATGGATTTGAGTCTCTTTTGCAAAAGCCATTACTTACGGAGTAAGTAGAAATGTTTGAGTAAAACTATGGCTGCAAATAACCATATGATTTTGAGCAAACCACCGACAACGGTTTTGATTTGTCTTTACGAAGCCGTTTGCTTCACACTTTAGCCAACTCTTCACTAATTAAAGATATGGTGAGCTGAACACCATACAATTTTGGGCAAATTGCAAGCCGCCAACGGATTTGATAAATCTTTACCAAGAGCCGTTTGCTCCTGGATTAGCCAATTCTTTAGTCTTACAGAACATGTGGTTCGATAAGCAAAAAGTGCAAAAACACTTATTCAAAAAAATTTTGGCCAAAATGGGGAATTGGGTGAAAACATAAGATAAAATTTGTGAAATTCCCCCACACTTAGAAATGAATATTGC
>OU343217.1:201571892-201669443 GCA_910596185.1 Chrysanthemum makinoi | reverse complement strand
ATTTAACAACACCATTAAGTTTCGTCCCCATCATTACACACAATACAAATGCAAATAACATATAAAAGCAATAAGCTCTTTCCTATATACACCAATCAAAATTACCACTTTACTAATACCTATAGCCTCTGCATTGCAATAGTTATCTCTAAGTTTACATATTTAGCAGCATTTTAGCAAAACTAACAACAGCGGCAGGCAGTAGACTAGTAGAGTTAACATTAGCTATTAGCGTTTCAATGGCAACACTAACATTAGTTGTATCTCTATCTGTAGATTATAAAGTGTGAAATAAATGCTAAAGCTAAACGCTTCTTGTATTAGCGTTTCAAACAAGAGCGTTTCAGCAAAATCCCAAAGCTAAACGCTTGTTGCCAAGCAAGCATAAAACTCTAAACGCTAAATGCTCGTAGCGCTCTAAAAACTCGGCCAAACACAGCCTAAGTTTGACCTCCACCATCATTACATAGACAACACAAAGCAGATGTATTTCCTATATACACCCTTTTAACCGTCAAAAAAACCACTTTGCTAACATCTGAAGCGTGTTTGTTTAACCTTATTTATGGGCTTATCTGTTTTCAGCTTATGTTTCAAAAGCCTTATTTT
Organism: Chrysanthemum makinoi; assembly: GCA_910596185.1. Classification (NCBI taxonomy): domain Eukaryota; kingdom Viridiplantae; phylum Streptophyta; class Magnoliopsida; order Asterales; family Asteraceae; genus Chrysanthemum; species Chrysanthemum makinoi. The sequence continues at coordinate 201,668,834 of OU343217.1, read as the reverse complement.
TTGACTTATATTTGGACTTATGGCCTTATATAATTTATTATGTCGTAAAACTTATAGAAGTCCACAAGTTTCATGATAAGCTGAAAAAAAAATGAGGTTATGAATTATAAGCCACAATACAGATAAGCTCATAAGCCAATAAACAAAGTTAAACAAGCACCGCCTAACGCCTCTACATTGCATTAGTTACCACTTTGCTAACATCTAACGCCTCTACATTGTACTAGTCATCTCTAAGTTCACATTTCCAGCAACATTTATAAAAATCTCGAAGAAAAAAATAACAGAACTTGCTGATAAGCCACAGTTTAATAAGCCCACAAGTTTCAAAAAAAGGCTCATGAAACATAAGCCACAAATCAGATAAACTGATAAGTCCATAATAAAGTTAAACAAAGACCCCTCGCCTCTAGATTGCATTAGTTTACACGTCTAGCATAGATTAACGTAAACAACTTATAGACAAGCAACAACGGTAACATTCGTCGCCAAGCATTAGAATTCTACCGCGCTAATTGCTCCTAGCTTCCCAAAAATGCGTCACCAAACACATAGGTACAAAACAAATGTCTTTCCTATACACACTGTAAAAATATCCCACTTTGCTAACATCTAACGCCTCTAGATTGCACAGTTTCATAAGCCCAAAAGTTTATTATATGTTATAAAAACCTTATATAAGCTCACAAGTTTCAAAATAATCTTATGAAACATAAGCCACAAAACTGATAAGCTCATTGCATTAGTTTACACGTCTAGCATAGATTAAAGCATTAACGTCAACAACTTACAGACAAGCCACAATTATTAAGACTAACAACCTTAACATTAATCCAATGATCACCCAACGACTCGATCCCTGGCCCCTCACCCGACCCCGACTTGAACAATTTAGTAAGCACGCCTGTCCCTTTTAACCGTAAAAAGCGACTTCTGAACATCAAATGCCTCTACATTGCGCTGGCTATCTCTAAATTTACATTTCTTACATACACCCTTTTAACCGTCAAAGTTTGCTAATAACATCTAAAGCCTCTACATTGCACTAGTTATTCCTAGCAACATTTATACCAAAATCCGGAAAAAAAATAAAATAAAATAAACGAAACTTACAGACAAGCCGCAATTGTTAAGACTAACAACGGTAACACTCATCCAATGATCACCCAACGAATCCACCTGACCCTCACCCTCACCCGTCTCCAACCCGGACTTCAACATCTTAACAAACACCCCCATCCCATCGTTCTGCTGTCCCGACCCACCCGCCTTCGACATCGTCACACCTCTCAGCTTCTCCCTCTCCTTCACCACCTTCATTTCCATCCCCTCCCTCCTCCCTCCTCATCCTCCACCAAGTTAACGCGAACCGTGTCCTGCGGCAAGGGTAACGCGACCATGAGCTGCGACTGGAGGCGTAAGGTGACTTGATCCTCGTCGTCAGCTGCATTCCAATCTAGGTCAATCCGAAACCCTAATTGCTCTTGTTTTTCAATTGAATCGTTAATTTGATTACTGGGATTGTTGTTGTCTAATTGATTGTCGCTGTAATGTAAGGAGAGATGGAAGATGTCTGATGGTCTCTTCCATCCTAATCCCCATGACATTTTGTTTAATTAGGGTTTAATCATTAGGATTTGATTAAATTAGGGTTTAAGAGGGGTGTTTGGGACAATGTATTTTGGGGGAAATTGTAAAGAGATGATAATGGATGAAATTTATATAATTATTTATTTATTTATGGATCGGATTTGGTTATTTAATTTTTCTTCATTTCTAAGGAATTGATGGGGGGTTTTTAAAAGTTTTCTTTTGTTTTAGGTGGAAGGAGGTGGTTTCAAGGAACAAGACAGACAGGTAATACGACGACGTGGCATTACCATTTTCTTACCTAAAGACTTGACTTGACTTCTTCTTATTTTCAAAAAAAAAAGCAAAAAAAAATTCATATACTCAAAACTATCACGAGTATCCGTACGTAGAGATAAAATTTTATAGCAGATAAATTTTTTTTAAGAATTGAGATCTTTTAAAGTTCAAATTGAACATGATATGCCATGTTGGTATTTTGTGAGTAAGAAAAATGTGGTCTTTTGATGTGTTACTTTAATTTTAATTAAATTCAAAATCTTACTCAAAATAACATTAACATGACGTATAATGTTCAAGCTGAATTTAAAAGATAAAAGATTGTCAATCTTCCGATTCACATAGAACACTTTCATTCAATCTTCATGCATAGAGCTTTTTCAATACAACTAGTTCATTATCATGTAGAACTTTTTCAATCAATTGACACTTATCATAAAAGACAATCAACTTCAGTATCAAAACATACCCTATTTAAGCACTAATAGATCACATAATAACCAAAATCACACACACGCCCACACAAACGCATCTCTAAAGACTCGGTTGGGCAAGACCGTCTTGCTTTTCACCATCAATTTTCTTTTCTAATTATCATTATAATTAGCGTATGAAAGAATATAAGGTTAAAAAGGTCTTCATAACTAAAAATGGTAAATTATTACAACGAAAAAAGATTTTTTATGTGCATGGAAAGAAAGAGATATTGAAAGAGTTGGTGAAAGAGATATATATTTACTTGGAAATACAAATTTAAGTTTATAGGCAACTAGTTTAGGTTTTTAGAGCACGAAACATGAAAGATTGCAAATGTTTAAGCTTTGTCCTTTGTGCTTATAGTCATCAAGAGTTGATATCTGTATGAATTGTTCAATGAGACACATGTAATTATTGTTCTTATCAAACATCTTACCATAGTATCTTTGTATTAGAATAGAAAGAAACTTAGGATATATTGCTTTTGCATTGCTAAATAACATTCACAATTCACCCAAAAATAGATATTGCATTGAGCAATATATAAAGTGATAATTTATGTTTTTTAGGAAGTTTTAAGGATAAACTCATGTATGAAATTATAGATTACAATAGTTTCCAAAAAGAAAAAAGGTTTTACAGTGAGAAAGAATAAAAAACTTACTAACATTCATACGTTTAAACTTATTTAAAGCTTACAGAAGCTGAAATTAGAAACTTTTGAGCTTATATATGTTTTGCGCTTATGTAAGCTTATATTAGCTGAAATTACATAACTTTACGAAACATACGCTCATCATATAAGCTTAAACAAACAACCGGTGACTAAACATCAATAATCAAAGCCTCAAACACGAAAACAAGATTGGAAACAACATTATCATGACCTTCAGACGAGTTGACTCGGTTGCTAACATGGGTTTTCTCCATTTTGAGGCCAAGTTAACTCATTCAAAAATGGTTCTTTCCAACCGAAGTTGACTCGATTCTTTGATTTGGTTTTCTCCATTTTCAGACCGAGTTAACTCATTTGAAAACATGGGTTTTACGTGAGTTGACTCATACCAAAATAGGGTTTTCTTGGTTTTCAGGCGAGTTGACTTCAGTGAGAAAACAACTTTTCTTGATTTTTCCAACCGAGTTGACTCGGTATTGCCAAAGAATAGCTTATGAACACTTCCACATCATGAAACTCATGATGATAACTTTAGTGAAAGCAATTAAATTACAAATAACATAACTTTTAGTGAAAGCATCTTAGAATAAGACAAAGGTTTTTATTATCTACACGTTCGCGAGTTTTGGAAACATGCAATTTTAAACATCTTAAGTATAATTAAACATTTGAGAAATGAAAATATTAAAGGATTATAATTTTGGACGTTCAAAATTATATTTAATTTAAAGATATAATACAATTTCGGACACTATTTGTACTTTCATTCATTTCATATGGCAATACAATATAATTTTGTCTTTATTGTTGTTATATACCTTTCATCAACTGCTAAAACAACCACTTCACTTCATATAAAGATAATTCACACAACATAATATATATATATATATATATATACTTTTTTTGTTAACTCAAACAGAATGAGTTTGATTAACTTGCTTTCCAAGTTTATTTCCTCCATGATGTAGAACTAACTCATTGACAAAGTCGGTATATGTCACACGGTCTCTAATCTCATATGATTTTCGCGCTTAGGTTTTGTGAAACTGTGGCAAGTGTAAGTATGACATGGTTTGTTTTATGTTGCGTATGGATGTAAAGAGAATACATATTTTGTATTAGGTTCACCCTAGACGTCTTCTCATAATTTCAAAGAAGGAGCTCAACTTATATTTAAGAATAAAAAATAAGGTTCGATAAACAACCTGCAAGTCTGGAGGGCAAAACATCAATGGTCGCTAGTTATAAATAATGTAGTACGTCACGTGTGATTGTAGGGTTTATAGTCCGTACTTATCACGTGTGGTGTGATCTCGAGTTCCAGTAATACATATATTCATTCATGTCTTAAGTTCTAGTAACTTTATTTTTCTTTTATGTTAGAGAGTTAGGATCAAATGAAGAAAAATAAAAATAAAGGTGAGAAGAAACCACACAATACATTTCAGTGCACCTACAAAATAGATCGTATCTCCCCAAAAATCCCCCTTATTTGAAATGTGTGGCTAAAATCATTTTGTGACAATCCGTACTTTCGAGGTCATTTCTCGACCATTCATGTCTCATTATTTCAACATTTTAGTAAACTTGGTTTACTTGTTTCATCAGCGTAACCGGTTTAGCAAATTCATGATCATAATATCACGTACATTTCATATGGACTATGATTAGTCTACATTTCATTGACATCATGTGCATCTCATTAGTACATTCCCGACATTTCATTTCACTTTATACGCGTAATTTTTATATTTAATAATCGTTATCATGAGTTATTATTTTGTATATTTAATCCATTACTTTCAAAAATGATCAGGGTATTTTTAAACTTACATTTAGTTTATAAAAACTATATTTTTAGTTTTTCTAGTGTTTCAAATTTATTTGGTATATTAATCGTTAAAATTAAATTATTACGTCGTTTTTCTTAAAATTATACGATAATTATTTTATCACTCAATTTTCACAAGGAAGGTATTTTTACAATTTTTATTATCTCATTACATTCTATTTTGATCTATTAAAATTTACCATTTACTCTACAAGTTAATAATATCTACACTTTACTTACACATTTCCTAAAAATTATACAAATAATACATATACTTTCATTATATAAAAAAAAAACATAAAATATCTACTTCACCTTGGTAGTAGGGGAAAGTGTCATTAAAATGGGTAAGGCCTTGATTGATAATAAATTTTACTTATACATAAAGTCTACATCTATTATTTCCTCATTCATTTCATCATTTCACAAGTGTTTGTTAAAGAAAATTTCTCTCTTCCTTTGGTTCTCATCAAAACCGGCCATATAGAGGCTCTCAAAGGGATCATCATCTAAAAATTTGCTCAAGATCAAGTGTTTATAACAATCTAGTCTATACTCTTTATTTGGTTTTGAAATAAAAACCAAGGGTATTTAAGTTTAACCTTGTTACTTTCACCTCATCATTTTCACTAGTAAGCATATTTCTTTCATTTTCATGTTTCCTTTTCATTTTCATATGTTTCTTTTCATATTTGGAGATATTATGCATGATATGTGATTTATACCATTTATTACATGATTTTAGAGTTATCTATATATATTATGGGTATTGGTTAAAATGTTTAAAAAAGCGAATTGGTGGCAGCAGGCGAATAAAAGCGGAGTTATAGCGAGAAAGTTATAGTTTTGGTTTAATGATGAAATATATTATTTTCAGAAATTTCATATACTATATTTATTTTGTCGAGTCAAAATGAGCCTTAAGCTTCACAAATTATTGACTTCTAAAAAATATATTAGTATACTTTTGATCTGAAGCTAAGGGCATTATAAAACGTTAGAAAGCGGATTTGAAGCACAAAGATATGCACTTTTATAAACTTGCGTAACAATTTTTTACGCACCTTAGCCAAAACCACCATCTTTAACCCTTATTATCTTTATGTTGAGACCTTTTTTTGGAAAACTCCGAACGAAACTTTTAGATACCGATACAAACTTTCCAAAAGTCGAGTTCGTTCTCTAACGATCGGCGTACCTTGTTACTACGACTAGTTTTCCAAAGCCATTTTGTTAATTTCATGATTTTTCGGCGACATTGTTTTCGCGACGAAAAGTGAAGAATTCTCTAAAAATCATTATAAAACCATTGTAGGATGACATTTTGACGTAAAACATGTAAAGTCATTTTTGAAGGGTCAAGCGTCAAAGAGTATTTTTCCGAAGTGTAATATTTTCAAAACTCATAAATGGTATAAATAACATATCAAGTGCATGCATAACATTACATTGCAACTCATGACATATCATATCATTGATAATAGGTCCGGTTAGCATCACATTAAACCTCGGTGTACTCACTCTTGCCATTATTCTAGTTTATCAAGTGAGTTTTCATAGCCCGTTTTACATGCTTTGATTATTTTCAAACCACGGGAGAATACATTGCACTACATTTTTCTTTGTGCGATACCAAGTATGTTAAATTCATTACATTGCTTAAGTTACCGCATTTGCCAATTTGAAAGTCCCCATTACTTGAACATGAACCGTTAATCTTTGGAGCGAGGATGAGTGGATAGATCTATCGAGGTGGCTCATGGTTGGTGAATCCCAACCCGGAAACGGATGCATTTCATTTGATCACATTACGGGGTTGTTAAACACTCTGCGAGGGGCATACATGATTGAACAGTCTAGTTTCTGGGTCATGGGCTTAGAGCAATTGTAACATTATTTTTACGTGACTTGATGGTCATGCATGATAGATACTTGTGTAGTCGTATAAAACATTTACATAAACCTATGATTTCTCACCAACATTATTGTTGACCGTTTTTAGCAATGTATTTTCGAGTAAGCGAGGCATTAGCATCATGACATGGTTTAGGGACCTATATTTTGAGTCGTGGCGTCGACTTACATTATGTACATTATGGCACTTCATAAAAAATCGTTTGGATTTGTTACATATTTGTATTTCCGCAAACTTTGTAAACCTTTTGGGACCGATGTTGTACTCAAATGTTTTATGAAATATCCAGCGATGTGTTTTAAACGGCACTTTAGGTCGTTCAATATAATGTGATGTGGTGCTATGACAGTCAAGCCCGAATTCCATTCATGCCAAAGCAGTAAATTGGGGGTGTGCAGATTGGTACGAGCTACTGATTATAGAGAACTAGGTAGCATCATTGACCCTAGACTATAGCTACATTATCATAGCATCTCATCATTTCATCATAGTACATATTCACTTTTCATGCGGATTCACTTACACTTTATTCGAGATTATTTACTTTTATTTCACATCGGTTGTCCACGCATATGTCTTCGATTCACATCCCATCACCATATCATCGGACTCTAGCTCGGATGATGTCCCATAACCATCATGGATGATGTTGCATCACATTCCACTGAGATCGTATCTTCCATTGGATCTACTCCCTTCTACTTGATCACACCGAGCCAGACCGAACCGCCCAGAGGCGAGGTTGCAACTCTACTATTCGCTTCGGAGTTCCACGACCGACATCCATCACAGCTACTACTAGCACCATCACCCCCATCATCACCATCTTCATCATATTTTCTTAGAGATCCTTTACCTACTGACAGTTTGCCGCCCCAAAAGCGTGCTCGTTTTGATATCCCTACACCACCATCCTGCGAGCGAGCCACGTTAGGTTCGAAGTTGGCGAGAGCTAAGGTTGGTGCTTTCGTGACCTTCTCTAGAGGCATTGGGCCCGTATTGATAGTCGCAGATCGGATAGATAGTTGTCGCGGCAGTTGGAGGCGTCGGTGGATAGGATGAGCCCATTCGCGAGGAGGAGGTCGAGGGCCTAGTGTTAGGCGGGGTTCGATTGACTTATCTCATCAGTATTCGCATGGCGGAGTTAGAGGGCGGAGAGTATTGCTTCGCTGGGGTTCAGGTTGATGAGTTGAGGAGTTTGGTGGATAGTTTGACACTTCGGGTTCGCGATCTTGAGGATAGAGTCGTGAGCACCATGAGGTGCCTTATGTAGACTTTGTCATTGTATAGTTTTGACCATTATTATCCTAGTCACAAGGTGTGTGGCGTAGTTTAAAGAACTTGTTGTATTTTTTTGGTTGTTGTGAACAAATGTATCAAGTCTTGACTCTACTATGTAGGAATGGTTATTATTATCTATGATATCGGTCCATGTAGGCGAAATTTTCATGTATATTATCCACGTGTGTTGTGATTATATTTGTGATATTTCGCTATTGTTCCGTTGTGATTTCATTTATCTTTATGCATGATGTGGTTGTGGATATATTTGTATGAGGGTTGTTTCTACTTACGAGTTCTCATGATTGTTTCATCTTGTGATTTTGAAGAATTATGGCGCTTAAAAGCTACAGGAAATGACCCAAGCAGCAATTCCAAAGTTGGTGAATGATAGCATTGCTAATGCTCTAAGAGTCGAAAGCGATGGGCTGCTGCTTTGGCCGTAGGCTACTCTTTACTTCTTGTATGTCATGGAGGATGCAGGGTTAAGAAATGTTAGGTACAAGGATTTCAAGAGTGGCGAACCCACTAAGTTTAGAGTCTTGAGGTTACCATGTGGTTCGATGGTTTGAAAAGTTGGAATCGGTATTTTGCTTTAACTGTCGGATGACAGTAGGTCAAATTGCTACAAGCACATTACTCGATGGAGCGTTGTCATGGTGGAATTCACATGCTCAACCGATTGGAATGGAGAATGCTTTCAAGCTTACGTGGGAGGAATTTAAGGGCTTGGTGACTAAGAAGTTTTGTCCTCGAACGAAGTGAAAAAGTTGGAGACGGAGTTCTATGAATTGGTAACCATTGGGTATGATATCGACACTTACATTCGGAGATTCCAGGAATTGGCAGCGTTATGCCCGTCGATGGTACCGGATAACGAGAAGTTGCTAGAGGCTTTCATCGGGGGACTTCAAAGTTATTCAAGGAGATGTGACATCGTTTGATCCACAAACAATTGAGGAAGCTATTCAAGTGACTCAGAAGTTGATGGCACAAGTGGTGAAGCGAGGTAAGTACACCACTACCAACCGAAACAACAACAACAACCCCAACAACCGCTACAATTTCAACAACAATAATCGAGGCAATTACAACAACAATAGCAACAATAACAAAGCGAAGTGGGACAACACTAGGGGGAGGAATGCTACTCAACCACCACCCAAGAGGCAAGAGGTTGCTAAGGCTTATGTTTGCGGGTCGAAGGAAGGAAAAGGATATCGGGGGTTTTGCCAGAAGTGTAATAAGTGTTTGAGTCATCACAATCCGGGTCGATGTCCGTCCGTGTGAAATTGCAAGAAAGTTGGTCACCGTACTAGGGAGTGCAAGTGGCCACAAGTTACATGTTTTGGTTGCGGGGAAACTGGACACTACAAGAAGGATTGTAAGAAGGGAAAGAATCAAGCAAATCCGAATCAAGGAGGTTTGGCACGAGGAAGGGTTTACGTCATCGAGGGCGAGAAGATAGGGAGGACCGAATGTCATAACAGGCGTTTCTTCTCTCAATAATCGTTATGCCAGTTTTATTTGATTGGTCTTAGATAAAAGTTTTGTGTCCCATGCATTTGCACCTTTGCTCAACATTAAACCAACTACATTAGACATATCATACAACGTCCGAATTAGCTAATGGTAGTGTAGTTAACACCAACACCATTGTTCGCGGTTGCACATTCAATTTTCTTAATCATCCCTTCAACATAGACCTCATGCGGTAGATTTGGGTAGTTTCGAACGTCGTCATCGGCATGGACGGTTATCTAAGCATCATGAGAAGATCATTTGTGATGAGAAAGTTGTTCATCTTCCCATATATGAACTTTGATTATTGTGCATTGGGAGCGAAGTGGAACCAGAATTAGTATCATAAGTATCAAAAGCGGAGAGTACATTAAGAAAGGTTGTCTTGCTTTCTTAGCCCATGTAGAAAAGTGGGAGGAAGCGACTTGAAGATGTGTCACCCCCAAATTACTGTTTTCGTGAATGGAATTCACGAGGATTATTTGTCATAGCATCACAATCAGTTTATATTGAACGACCGAAAGTGTCGTTTGGAAAACACATCGTTTGATTTAATAAAATAATCAGAGTTTACAAAGTAGGTCCCAAATGAAAATCAACTTGGGAAAATAAGTTTAAAAATTCATCAACGATGTTTTTAAAGTATAAAAATCCCATAAGAGGCAGTAGTCTACGACTCCATGATGTGTCCAAATGCATGCCATGAAGTGAATGCCTTAGATACATGAGATAAAACATGCTAAAAGTGTCAACACAAAGGTTGAGTGAGTTCATAGAGTTTGAGTTGAAATGTAAAGTCTTTCGAAATCGTTTATGTAGCAAAGGCATTATAAATCGTTGAATGTAAAGACTTTCAAAATCGTTTATGTAGCAAAGGCATTGTAAATCCACTCAGTTCAAGTCCGCCACATCAAAACTTGCAACTTTGTGTGTTCACAACCAACTGCTTAGGAATATGTAGAGTTTATGTTCAAGTGCATGATGTCAAATGAATTCACAAAATAGTGCATGGCTCAATGTATCGGAATCGTTTATGCAGCAAAGGCATTGTAAATCCACTCCAGTTCCAAGTCCGCCATACAAAACTTGCAACTTTGTGTGTTCACAACCCACTGCTTAGAATATGTATAAAGTTTATGTAATTCGTTTGAACACAATCATCGTAGTGTGAGTTAAATGGTTTCACACTCATCGTTAAAAACAACATCGTATTTATTTCACTAAGTTCATGACACAAAGCGTAAACATAGCACCAATAAAATTGGTATCATCGTTTCATCGCCATAAATAGGTAATTTGCCAATTTACCTCAATGATTCAAATATAGTGCGCTCGATTTCCCCTAAATGGGTCAATAAGAGGCTGAGTGTTAATTCAATAGCCTATTCACTATACTGCATTCACCGCCAGTGACTAATGGTTCTTGATGTAGGGACTTCGAACATGGCAAATACTTAGTGACAATAAAACATCGGATGCATCTGATTCAAGCATTTGTGTTCAATTTAAAATGTATGTATCTCCCAAGAGTTTGTAAAAGCTTGATTAAAGAGTAAGTAGGGCCATGAAACTCACGGTATTTCATATAAGTTAAAGTACTTGTGAAAGTAAATGAAAACAGTTTGAGCATGTATCTCCCCAAAAAGTAGTATAAAAACAATTAAAAGTGGGGCTATGAAAACTCACTTGGATAAACTGGAATAATGGCAAAAGTGAGTACACCGAGGTTTAATGTGATCGTTAACGGACCTATTATCAATTATATGATATGTCATGAGTTGCAATGTAATGTTATGCATGCACTTGATATGTTATTTATACCATTTACGACCTTTTGAAAATATTACTGCGTCGTCGAAAATCTTTTTGACGTCTTGACTAATCAAAAATGAGTTTACATGTTTTTACGTCAAAATGTCATCCTATAATGGTTTTATAATGATTTTTAGAGAAATTACCACTTTTCATCGCAAAACAATGTCGTCGGAAAAATCATGAAATTACCAAAAATGGCTTTGAAAAACTAGTCGTTAAAACAGTGTACGCGTCGATCGTTAGAAACGAACTTCGACTGTTTTGGAAAGTTTGTATCGATATCTAAAAGTTTCAGTTCGGGAGTTTTCGTCCAAAAGGTCTCGAACATAAAGATAATAAGGGTTAAAGACGGTGGTTTTGGCTAATTGTGTGCAGAAAATTAGTTACGGCAAGTTTATGAAAAAGTGCATATCTTTGTCGTTTCAAATCCGTTTTCTACGTTTATTATGTCCTTAGCTTCGTATTGAAGTAAACCAATATATTTTTGACAAGTCGAAATAATTTGTGAAGCTTAAGGCTCGTTTTTGACCGAACAAACTAAAAACAGTTTGCTGAAAATCCAGAAAATAATATATTTCGTCGTCAAACTTGTAAAATCCATAACTTCTTGTTTATAAGTCCGTTTATTCCGTTCAAGCGGCCGGATTCGTTTTTAAAGTATATTTTCTAAAAATCAAGGCCAAAAAGTCGTGCCTACTGCCGGATTTTCAGAAAAGCAAGGACAGAACACAATATATACTTATCGAAAATAGTTTTTCTCGGACAAACCCTATTCTAATCCCTTCAAATCAACTCCAAAACTAATCTAATCCTACCATACACCTTCTTAGGGTGTCATGGGTTCCTAATCACCATCAAGACCAACCAATACCATGGGAATATTTATAGGATGACCAATATATATATATATAACTCTAAAATCATGAAATAAATGGTATAAATCACATATCATGCATATAAGCTCCAAAATGAAAAGAAACATATGAAAATGAAAAGGAAACATAAAAATGATAAAACAAGCTTACTAGTGATAATGAAGAGGTGAAAGTAACAAGGATTAACTTAAATATCCTTGGTTTTTATTTCAAAACCATATAAAGGATATAATCTAGGTTGTAAACACTTGCTTTTGCAAAAACTTTGATCCCTTTGGAGCTCTAGGTGAGGCCGGTTTTGATAGAACCAAAAGAAACAAGGAGAGAATGATAACACTTGAAGAAATATGTGAAGTGAATGAATGAGAAATAAGTGAGTTAAGTAGACTTTTATGCAAGATTGAAAACATAAAATTAATGAGCCATGCCACATTTATCACACACCCTCCCCTATGGCGGTTTGGGGAGGGTTGTCTCAAAATATTTATTTTTTTTTAATTGTAACTTGTGTATATATTGTAAGACTTGTAAAGAAATGTGTAAGTAAAGTGTACAAGTATATGTAAATGGAAATTTTTGGTACAAGTAAGTTTTTAATAGTTCAAAATAGAATGTATTGAGGTGATAAAAATTGTAAAAATACTTTCCTTGTGAAAATTGAGTGATAAAATAATTATCGTTGCAATTTTTAAGAAAACGACGTAATAATTAAACTTTAATGATTTGAGTACCCAATAAATTTGAAACACTAGGAAAACTAAAAATATAGTTTTTATAAACTAAATGTAAGTTTAAAATACATCGGGATCATTTTTGAAAGTAACGGGTTAAATATTCAAAATAATAACTCAGCGATAAAGATTATAAATATAAAAATTACGTTATAAGTGAAATGAAATGTCTTGAATGTAATGAGATGCATATGATGTCAATGAAATGTAGACTAATCATAGTCCATATGAAATGCGATGATGTCATGATCATGAATTAGCCGCTAAACCTCAAGGTTTGAATTTGAAACAAGTAAACCAAGTTTACTATAAATGTTGAAATAATGAGACATGTGGTCATTAAGAAATGACGAAAGTACGGGTTGTCATTAAGCCCATCGAATTCAGATTTTGAATTCAGTCAATTGATTAGGTCTACGAGTTTAGGGTTTGATGTGGCAAACTTTCCCATTCGAACAAAACCCTCAAAAGACTTTTGGTAACGATTTTACTTAATCCCACAACTCATCAAATGTCATGCGATTAGGCTAAATCGGTTTAGGTAACAACTTGTTTCTAGCTCGATCTTTGCAACTCATCAAACAAACTGTCGCGCGGATCAAACTGGAAACAAGTGGTTTGAAGAAAATCTTTTGAAAATTTGGCTCGATTCCGGAATTGCTTACACATATAAGCCTACTTACTCCCCATTGCATGATTCTTCACGATTAGACATAGGTGATCAAACTATGTATAATTTAGGAGTAACTATGCAATGCTTGGACTAATCGACTCATATGTTGTTTGGTGTTGAGTCAGTGATGTAAATTGTGATGAACATCGAGAAGACATAGATGTGTTCGCTAAAATGATAGTTAAAGTAAAAAGAATTGAAATCCTCGTAAATAATAACAAATCGGAAAGAAAATAAATGCGATAGATGAGAATATTTTTACAGGTAGTTTGTCAAACAAAATACATCTTAGGTTATAAAGATTCGGATCTGATGGAAAACATAAACTTAATGGACCTAGTACATAAGGAGAATTAAGACTGTAGTTCCGAACTTCTTGATCTTCCGCGTCGTTGATACCGCGAGCTCCTCCTCCTCCTATATATACATTCCCATGAGCACCTTCAACTGGTTGACCTTGGTTTTGGGGACATTGGTTCCGATAGTGTCCTTGTTCCCCACATCAAAACATGTATTACGCGCTTTACCTTTACAATCCCGGCTAAATGTCGGTGTTTTATTTTGTGGCACGGCGGGCAAGGACCGAGTGATGAAAATTACATCGATTACATAGTGGGTGTGTTCAGGCATACCTCACCTCTCATTGTGCGGCGACATAAACCATTCCGCTTCTTGCTTATTTTGTTGTTGATGACGGTTGGTGTTGCGGTTTTGGTTGTTGTTATTACCATCTCCTTGGTCGTTTTCCCATTTCCTTTTGTTGTTGTTGATTTGGTTATCATCGTTGTAGTTGGTACGATTGTTGGGGTTGTTGTTGTTTCGGTTGATGTTGGTGTACTTGCCCCTCTTCACCACTTGTGCCATCAACCCACGAGTCACTCTAATAGCTTCCTCCATTGTTTGTGGATCAAACGAAGTCACATTTCCTTGAATAACCGGGGGTCAGATAAAGCCTCTAGCAACCTCGTTATCCGGTACCATCGACGGGCATAACACCAATTCTGAAATCTCAGAATGTATGTGTCAATATCGTACCCAATCGTTACTAGTTCGTAGAACTCGTCTCAACTTTTTGATTTACATGCGAGGACAAAACTTCTTAATCACCAAACCCTTAAATTGCTCCCAAGTAAGCTTGAAAGCATTCTCTATTCCAATCGGTTGAGCATAAGAATTCCACGCGATAATGCTCCATCGGTATGTATGCTTTCGTAGCAAATTTAACCTTACTATCCCGGAGTTGCAAAGCAAAAACAACGACTCTAATTTTTGAACCATCGAACCATGCTTTGTAGCTCCCTCGGTTTTCTAAACCGTTGGCTCACCACTTTTGAAGTCCTTGTACGAACATTTTAACTTTCAGGATCCTCCAGAGGCATTTCGATAGCGGCGGCCCCAGCTGAAACCGGCTTATTTGTTTTGCAATTGACTCTTAAAGCATTAGCAATGCTATCATTCACCAACTTTTGATTCTTTGCTGGAGTCATTTCAAGCGGTAGCTTTCTTGTGCCATATCTTCTTCAAAAGGAAATGTGAGGCGTAGCAAAAATATCGATGTTAATAATAACGCTCCAAAGAAATGTGATAAGAATGATAAGTTTGAGGTTATGTTTCAAAATGATCGTCGGTTTAGAAAAGATGGGTTATGAGATGTTGTAAGTGCTTCAATGTATGATGGTTTAGAGACTTAATGTGTGAATAAAGTGTAATTCGACATGTTAGTGGTGAAACAATTAGAAGTGACTTAAGCCCTATATAAAGATTCATCTCGGCATTTGGCGTTATCGGTGGCAATGGTGATATAAAATTGTGATAGGGAATGACAAGGAATTCTCCACGTTAGAGTATGAGGAAAAGATAATGGGATAGGAATTTAAAGGCATCCATGTGACAATCGATGTGAAATGAAAGTGAATAACTCGAAAAAATATGCGTATAACGCATGTAAAGTGAATAAGCACTTATGATGAAATGATGAGATGCTATGATGATGTAGTTATAGTCTAGGGTCAATGATGCAACCTAGTTCTCTATAGAAACTCACGATGCCAATCTGCACACCCCAAATTACCTTTTGCGGCGGAATGGAATTCACGAGGATTACTGTCATAGCATCACAATCACAATTATATTGAGCGACCTAAAGTGTCGTTTGGAAAACACATCGTTTGATTTAATAAAATAATCAGAGTTTACAAAGTAGGTCCCAAATGAAAATCAACTTGTGCGGAAAATAAGTTTAGTTGATCAAACGATGTTTTAAAGTATAAAAATCCCATGTGGAAGCGTCGTCACCACGACTCCATGATGTGTCCAAATGCATGCCATGAAGTGAATGCCTAGATACCGAGATAAAACATGCTAAATAGTGTCAACACAAAGGTTGAGTGAGTTCATAGAGTTTGAGTTGAAATGTAAAGTCTTTCAAAATCGTTTATGTAGCAAAGGCATTATAAATCGTTGAAATGTAAAGACTTTCAAAATCGTTATGTAAGGCATTGTAAATCCTCATTCAAGTCCCTCCATACAAAACTTGCAACCTGTGTGTTCACAACCCACTGCCAGAAAATGTATAGTTTATGATCAAGTGCATGATGTCAAATGAATTCACAAAATAGTGCATGGCTCAATGTATCGAAATCGTTTATGCAGCAAAGGCATTGTAAATCCACTCGGTTCAAGTCCATGTACAAAACTTGCAACCTGTGTGTTCACAACCAGCTAACGGAATATGTATAAAAGTTTATGTAATTAAGTTTGAACACAATCGTAAGTGTTAATGATTAAATCAGTTCAACATCGCTTAATAAAATTGGTAATCATCGTTTCTCGCAGCCCTAATAGGTAATTTGCCAATTTACCTCAATGATTCAAATATAGTCTTTCGATTTCCTAAATGGGTCAATAGGCGGGAGTGTTAATTCAATAGGCCTATTCACTATACTGCTCACACTTAAGTACTAATGGTTCATGATGTAGGGTCTTCGAACATGGCAAATACTTAGTGACAATAAAACATCGGATATAGCATACAGTTCAAAGCATTTGTGTTCAATTTAAAATGTAGCATGTATCTCCCCAAGAGTTTGTAAAAAAGTTAAAGAGTAAAAGTAGGGGCCATGAAACTCCCGCATGAATTCATATAAGTTAAAGTCTTTGTGAAAGTAAATAAGCTTGAGTTTGGCATGTATCTCAAAAGTAGTAAAACAATTAAAAGTGGGGCTGAAAACTCACTTGGATAAACTGGAATAATGGCAAAAGTGTAGTACCCGAGTTTAATGTGATGCGTAAACCGGGACCTATTATCAATGATATGATATGTCATGAGTTGCAATGTAATGTTATGCATGCACGTGATATGTTATTTATACCATTTACGACCTTTTGAAAATATTACTCGTCGTCGAAAATACTTGGCGTCTTGACCAATCAAAATGAGTTTACATGCGTCAAAATGTCATCCTATAATGGTTTTATAATGATTTTTAGAGAAATTACCACACTTTCGCAAAACATGTCGTCGGAAAAATCATGAAATTACCAAAATGGCTTTGAAAAACTAATTAAGTAAAACAATGTCGTCGATCGTTAGAGAACGAACTTCGACATTTTGGAAAGTTTGTATCGATATCTAAAAGTTTCATTCAGGAGTTTTTAAAGGTCCGAACATAAAGATAATAAGGGTTAAAGACGGTGGTTTTTGGCTAATAGCGTGCAGAAAATTAGTTACGGCAAGTTTATGAAAAAGTGCATATCTTTGTGGTTTCAAATCCGTTTTCTACGTTTTATATGTCCTTAGCTTCGTATTGAAGTAAACCAATATATTTTTGACAAGTCGAAATAATTTGTGAAGCTTAAGGCTCGTTTTTGACCGTACAACTAAAACAGTTTGCTGAAAATCCAGAAAATAAGATATTTCGTCGTCAAACTTGTAAAATCCATAACTTCTTCGTTATAAGTCCGTTTTATTCCGTTCAAGCGACCCGGATTCGTTTTTAAAGTATATTTTCTAAAATCAAGGCCAAAAAGTAGTGCCTACTGTCGGATTTTCCAGAAAAACAAAACAAGGACAGAACACAAAATATACTTATCGAAAATAGTTTTTCTCGGACAAAACCTATTCTAATCCTTCAAATCAACTCCAAAGCTAACCTAATCCTACCATACACCTTCTTAGGGTGTCATGGGTTCCTAATCACCATCAAGACCAACCAATACCATGGAAATATTTATAGGATGACCAATATGTATATATATACTCTAAAATCATGAAATAAATGGTATAAATCACATATCATGCATATAAGCTCCAAAAATGAAAAGAAACATATGAAAATGAAAAGGAAACATAAAAATGATAAAACAAGCTTACTAGTGATAATGAAGAGGTGAAAGTAACAAGGATTAACTTAAATATCCTTGGTTTTTATTTCAAAACCATATAAAGGATATAATCTAGGTTGTAAACACTTGCTTTTGCAAAAACTTTGATCCCTTTGGAGCTCTAGGTGAGGCCGGTTTTGATAGAACCAAAAGAAACAAAGGAGAGAATTTTGATAACACTTGAAGAAATATGTGAAGTGAATGAATGAGAAATAAGTGAGTTAAGTAGACTTTTATGCAAGATTGAAAACATAAAATTAATGAGCCATGCCACATTTATCACACACCCTCCCCTATGGCCGGTTTTGGGGAGGGTTGTCTCAAAAATATTTATTTTTTTTTTTTTTTTTTTTAAATTGTAACTTGTGTATATATTGTAAGACTTGTAAAGAAATGTGTAAGTAAAGTGTACAAGTATATGTAAATGGAAATTTTTGGTACAAGTAAGTTTTTAATAGTTCAAAATAGAATGTATTGAGGTGATAAAAATTGTAAAAATACTTTCCTTGTGAAATTTGAGTGATAAAATAATTATCGTACAATTTTAAGAAAAGCTTGAGTAATAATTAAACTTTAATGATTTGAGTACCCAAAAAATTTGAAACACTAGGAAAACTAAAAATATAGTTTTTATAAACTAAATGTAAGTTTAAAAATACATCGGGATCATTTTTGAAAGTAAGGGATTAAATATTCAAAATAATAACTCACGCGATAAAGATTATTAAATATAAAAATTCTGCAGCGTATAAAAGTGAAATGAAATATCATGAATGTACTAATGAGATGCTCATGATGTCAATGAAATGTAGACTAATCATAGTCCATATGAAATGTCGCATGATGTCATGATCATGAATTAAGCAGCTAAACCTCAAGGTTCGCGAATTTGAAACAAGTAAACCAAGTTTACTATAAATGTTGAAATAATGAGACATGAATCGTCGTAGAAATGACCGAAAGTACAGGTTGTCACAAGATGTACCTATTGTCCGTGAATTTTTAAATGTTTCCCGAGGATTTCACAGGGACTTCCCTGCGTACGTCAGTAGAGTTTCATATTGACTTAGTGCGAAATGGCACTTAGATTTAACTTGTGAGCATGCGTACCGAATCTAGCCGCCATCCGAAATGCAAGATTTGTCTAATCAATTGCAAGAACTTCTAGACAAAGGATTCATTAGGCCGAGTTCCTGCCTTAGGGGAGCACCGGTCTTATTTGTGAAGAAGAAGGATGGATCCTTCCGAATGTGCATAGATTATCGAGAATTGAACAAGTTAACGGTGAAGAATCGTTACCCACTCCCCGAATTGATGACTTGTTGATCGACCGTTGCAAGGTTCAAGTATTTATTCCAAGATTGATCTTCGTTCGGGTTATCATCGAAGCGAGTTCGGAAGAGGATATTCAAAGCAGCGTTTAGAACACGCTTACGGTCATTCACGAGTTTCAAGTGATTCCGTTTGGATTGACTAATGCACCGGCGGTATTCATGGATCTCATGAATAGAGTTTGTAAACCGTATTTGGACAAGTTTGTTATTGTGTTCATCGACGACATATTGATCTACTCAAAGAACAAAGAGGAGCACGAAGAGCATTTAAGGACGATTTTAAGGCTACTCAAGAATGAGAAGTTGTATGCCAAGTTTTTGAAGTGTGATTTTTGGAACCACAAAGTGCAATTCCTTGGTCATGTCATTGATAGTCAAGGACTACAAGTTGATCCCGTAAAGATTGAAGCCGTAAAAAGATTGGCTACTCCAACGAATCCTACGAGAAATTCGTGACAATTTCTAGGACTAGCCGGATATTACCGAAGGTTCATCGAAGGTTTTTCGAAGATAGCGAGACCTTTGACCAAGTTGACCGACGAGAAAAAACAAAAGTACGAGTGGGAAAGAAACAAGAAGTTGCTTTTAGGTTGTTGAAGCAAAAGCTTTGTAGTGCGCCAATTTTGGCACTACCCGAAGGCATTGAGAACTTTGTTGTATATTGCGGCGCGCAATAAAGGACTTGGGGCTGATTTAATGCAAAACGAGAAGGTGATAGCGTATGCTTCTCGACAACTTAAGACTCATGAGAAGAACTACACAACTCATGATCTCGAGTTAGGAGCCGTAGTTTTTGCGCTCAAGATTTGGAGACACTACCTCTACTGTACAAAGTGCACAGTGTTTACCGACCACAAGAGTTTGCAATATATTCTTGATCGGAAGGAGCTTAATATGAGGAACGCGTCGTTGGTTGGAGTTACTGGCACTATGATTGTGAAATCAAGTATCACCCGGGAAAAGCCAATGTTGTGGGTGATGCTCTTAGTCGGAAAGAGAGGCCTAAACCTTTAAGAGTTCGATCATTGGGAATGACGATTATTTCTCCTTTACCATCGAAAATCCATGAAGCACAAGTCGAAGCACTTAAGGAGGAAAATCGACCAAGTGAAAAGCTTTATGGTATGCCCCGGCGCCAAATGGTTTTGTAAGGAGAGCAGATGGAGTATTATGTTTCAAGGATAGAATGTGGGTTCCATTGTATGGCGGAATACGAGAATTGATTACGCATGAGTCGCATAAGTCAAAGTATTCTATTCATCCAGGATCGGATAAGATGTATCAAGATCTTAAGAAGCTTTATTGGTGGCGAACATGGCGGAGATTGCCGCGTCACGTTAGCAAATGCCTTACGCTCTAAGGTAAAAGTTGAATATCGAGAGCCTTCAGGGTTTACTCCAACAACCGAAAATTCCTCAATGGAAATGGGAACGCATTACAATGGACTTTGTTACGAAACTTCCTAAGACATCGGGAGGTTACGACGCTATTTGGGTAATTGTTGATCGCCTTACCAAGTCCGCCCATTTCATACCGATTAGAGAGACTTATTCCATGGAGCAACTCACTAGACTTTATGTCAGGAAATAGTCTCAAGGCACGGAGCACCAATTTCTATCATTTCGACGAGAAATAGTCGATTTACTTCAAACTTTTGGAATTCATTGCAAGATTCATTCGAACCGATTAGAAATGAGCCACATATCACCCACAAACCGACGGTCAAAGTGAAAGGACAATTCAAGCGTTAGAAGATATCTTTGAGGGCATGTGTTATTGATTTTGGAAATGGTTGGGCTAACCATTTGCCATTGATAGAATTCTCGTACAACAATAGTTATCACACCATTATCAAGATGGCACCATTTGAGGCACTCTATGGTCGTAAGTGCCGATCACCGTTTGTTGGGCGAGGTAGGAGGCGCACAACTTACTGGTCCAGAAATGGTACGGGAAACCACGGAAAAGATTGTTCAAATTCGTGATAGACTCAGAAGCTGCCAGAAGTCGACAGAAAAGTTCTGCGGATGTTAGACGCAAGGATTTGGAATTTCAAGTAGGTGACAAAGTTATGTTGAAAGTATCGCCTTGGAAGGGCGTGGTACGATTTGGAAAGCGTGGGAAGTTAAACCCGAGATACATTGGACCATTCAAGATTTTGAGCAGAGTTGGTCCGGTAGCTTATCGACTTGATCTTCCATCAGAACTTAGTCATGTGCACAACACGTTTCACGTTTCAAACTTGAAGAAGTGTCTTTCGGACGAATCGCTCGTTATTCCATTGGGCGATTCAGCTCGACGACAAACTTAACTTTGTGGAAGAACCTGTAGAAATCATGGACCGCGAGGTCAAGCGGTTGAAACAGAGTCGTATTCCTATTGTGAAAGTTCGTTGGAATTCTCGAAGAGGTCCTGAGTTTACTTGGGAACGGGAAGACCAGATGCGACACAAGTATCCTCATCTTTTCACCGACACCGTTAGACCTAACAATGATTGAATTCGAGTGAATTCCTTTTGATGGGCGAATGTGACAATCCGTACTTCAGGTCATTTCTTAATACGATTCATGTCTCATTCTTTCAACATTTTTAGTAAACTTGGTTTACTTGTTTCAAATTCGCGTAACCTTGGAGGTTTAGCGGCGAATTCATGATCATGACATCACGTACATTTCATATGGACTATGATTAGTCTACATTTCATTGACATCATGTGCATCTCATTAGTACATTCACGACATTTCATTTCACTTTATACGCGTAATTTTTATATTTAATAATCGTTATCGCGTGAGTTATTATTTTGTATATTTAATCCATTACTTTCAAAAATGATCCCGAGGTATTTTTAAACTTACATTTAGTTTATAAAAACTATATTTTTAGTTTTTCTAGTGTTTCAAATTTATTTGGTATATTAATCGTTAAAATTAAATTATTACGTCGTTTTTCTTAAAAATTGTACGATAATTATTTTATCACTCAATTTTCACAAGGAAGGTATTTTTACAATTTTTATTATCTCATTACATTCTATTTTGATCTATTAAAATTTACCATTTACTCTACAAGTTAATAATATCTACACTTTACTTACACATTTCCTAAAAATTATACAAATAATACATATACTTTCATATAAAAAAAAAACATAAAATATCTACATTCCCCCCCCTTGGCCGACCAAGGGGGAAGGGTGTCATTAAAATGGGTAAGGCCTTGATTGATAATAAATTTTACTTATACATAAAGTCTACATCTATTATTTCCTCATTCATTTCATCATTTCACAAGTGTTTGTTAAAGAAAATTTCTCTCTTCCTTTGGTTCTCATCAAAACCGGCCATATAGAGGCTCTCAAAGGGATCATCATCTAAAAATTTGCTCAAGATCAAGTGTTTATAACAATCTAGTCTATACTCTTTATTTGGTTTTGAAATAAAAACCAAGGGTATTTAAGTTTAACCTTGTTACTTTCACCTCATCATTTTCACTAGTAAGCATATTTCTTTCATTTTCATGTTTCCTTTTCATTTTCATATGTTTCTTTTCATATTTGGAGATATTATGCATGATATGTGATTTATACCATTTATTACATGATTTTAGAGTTATCTATATACTATGGTCATCCTATAATTATCCCCTTGGTATTGGTTGGTCTTGATGGTGATTAGGAACCCATGACACCCTAAGAAGGTGTATGGTAGGATTAGATTAGTTTTGGAGTTGATTTGAAGGGATTAGAATAGGTTTTGTCCGAGAAAAACTATTTTCGATAAGTATATTTTGTGTTCTGTCCTTGTTTTGCTTTTCTGGAAAATCCGACAGTAGGCACGACTTTTTGGTCATGATATTTAGAAAATATACTTTAAAACGAATCCGTGGCCGCTTGAACGGAATAAAACGGAGTTATAACGAGAAAGTTATGGATTTTACAAGTTTGACGATGAAATATATTATTTTAGAAATTTCACATACTATATTTATTTTGTCCGAGTCAAAAACGAGCCTTCAGCTTCACAAATTATTTCGACTTCTCAAAAATATATTAGTATACTTTGATCTGAAGCTAAGGGCGTATAAAAGCGTAGAAAACGGATTTAAAAACGACAAAGATATGCACTTTTTCATAAACTTGCCGTAACTAATTTTCGGCACACAATTAGCCAAAACCACCATCTTTAACCCTTATTATCTTTATGTTCGAGACCTTTTGGACGAAAACTCCGGAACTGAAACTTTTAGATATCGATACAAACTTTCCAAAACAGTCGAGTTCGTTCTCTAACGATCGGCGATACCTTTTTTACGACTAGTTTTCCAAAGCCATTTTTGTTAATTTCATGATTTTTCGGCGACATTGTTTTGCACGAAAAGTGAAAAATTTCTCTAAAAATCATTATAAAACCATTGTAGGATGACATTTTGACGTAAAACTTGTAAAGTCATTTTTGAAGGGTCAAGACGTCAAAAGAGTATTTTTCGACGATGTGTAATATTTTCAAAACTCATAAATGGTATAAATAACATATCAAGTGCATGCATAACATTACATTGCAACTCATGACATATCATATCATTGATAATAGGTCCCGTTAGCATCACATTAAACCACGGTGTACTCACTTTTGCCATTATTCCAGTTTATCCAAGTGAGTTTTCATAGCCCCGTTTTACATGCTTTCGATTATTTTCAAACCCACGGGGAGAATACATTGCACTACATTTTTCTTTGTACGATACCAAGTATGTTAAATTCATTACATTGCTTAAGTTACGGCATTTGCCAATTTGAAAGTCCCCATTACTTGAACATGAACCGTTAATCTTTGGAGCGAGGATGAGTGGATAGATCTATCGAGGGTGACGCCTCCATCTGGGTTGGTGAATCCCAACCAGGAAAACGGATGCATTTCATTTGATCACATTACGGAGTTGTCGGGCAAACACTCTGCAGGGGCATACATGATTGAACATCTAGTTTGGGTCATGGGCTTAGAGAAATTGTAACATTATTTTTACGTGACTTGATGGTCATGCATGATAGATACTTGTGTAGTCGTATAAAACATTTACATAAACCTATGATTTCTCACCAACATTATTGTTGACCGTTTTTAGCAATGTATTTTCAATTAAGCGAGGCATTCGCATCATGACATGGTTTAGGGACCTATATTTTGAGTCGCGGCGTCGACTTACATTATGTACATTATGGCACTTCACTTCAAAAACATCGTTTGGATTTGTATTATATTTTGTATTTCCGCAAACTTTGTAAACCTTTTGGGACCGATGTTGTACTCTGAATGTTTTTATGAAATATCCAACGATGTGTTTTTAAAACGGCACTTTAGGTCGTTCAATATAATTGTGATGTGGTGCTATGACAGTCAAGCCCTCAGGAATTCCATTCCGCTGCAAAACAGGTAAATTGGGGGTGTGACATCATTCTTATTCTTTTTATTTTAAGTTTTATTCTTATTGGATAGGATCAAATGAGAAGTAAAATTAAAATGAGAAAGGTGAGAAGAAATCATAGCCGCACATTTCTTAAATAGATTCGGTTATTACTTTTTCAAAAAAAAAGTTAGGACAAATATACTAGTATCAAATAGGAGTGAGCAAAACCGAACTTAACTCGAACCCAAACCGAAAAACCGAGTTGATCAAACCGAAACCGAGAAAAACCGAAACTGAGAAACAATGAGTAATTTCGGTTCGATTTCAATTCGAGTTTCAATTTCGGATTGTGTCGGTTCAGGTCGAGTCGGGTTGGGTTTGACCCATGCTCACCCTTTTAAACACCCTCTTAAACAAAACACCCTCAAAACAAAACACCTTTAAACCAAAATCCCAATCACTCCCTATACCCACCTTCCTCCCAAAAAAAAACACAATGCTTTACTAATCAATCAAAACCCTAACCCTAACCCTAATTTCACCCCCAAATCCAATCCAACCCAATTCATGGACGGCACAAGCTACCTAACACAAAACCGATACAGACCACCACCACCACAACCACAAAACGACACCACCAAATCACTAACTCCAATCGTTGATCGATTCAAGGCGCTGCTAAAAGAACGTGTGGGGGATGATGATGATGATGACGTGGCATTGAGTACTGATGAGGTTGTGGAGGTTTACGAAGCTGTGTTGAGTGAATTGGTTATTAATTCGAAGCCGATTATTACCGACTTGACGATTATCGCGGGTGAGCAGCGGATACATGGCGCGGGTATTGCTGATGCTATTTGTGCCCGAATTATCGAGGTTGTTTAAAGTTTTATGTTTTCGGTGATATCGTAGCGTAAAGTTTGGAAATTTGTTAGGTTTTTGTATCGTAGCGTAAAGTTTGGTAATTTTTGTGTTTTGCGGACTATCGGGTTGTTATCGGCGTGAATTTGGAAGTATCTAAGTTGGAAGTGGCAACTGTTGTATTTCGAAAATAAGCGTTTTTATCCAATAAAAAATGGAAAGCAGTAGAAAACGTAAAGATTTTAGATAATTAGAGTAATTGTTTAGTTATTAGTTGGTTAAGTGCGGATTATCGGAATTATCGAGGTTGTTAGATTTTTTGTATAAATTTAACTAAATTTATTGATTTTGTTTAAAGTTTTATGTTTTCGGTGATATCGTAGCTTAAAGTTTGGAAATTTTTGGTGTTTTGCGGATTATCGGGTTGTATTAGGTGGAAACATTCTGTTACGAAAAGTATACTAGTCTACTGGGTTAAGTTCTAATTTAAGCTGAACTTAGAAGAAGTGACAATTGATGTGCATCGAGTGTTTAAAGTTTTATATTTTCGGTGATATCGGAACGTAAAGTTTGGAAGTTTTGGTGTTTTGGGGGTTGATTAGATGAACTGGTTATCGAGTTATATCAGGTGGAAGCATTGTTACGGAATTAGGAAAAAAGTGTATAAGTTTACGGGATTAAGTTTGTTAATTTGTTAGTGTTTTGTATCGTAGCGTAAAGTTTGGAAAATTTTGGTGTTTTGCGGATTATCGGGTTGTATTAGGTGGAAACATTTTGTAAAGAAAAGTTTTAATCTAAGCTGTACTTAGAAGAAGTGACACTTGATATATATCGATAACGAGTGTTTTCATCGGCGTGAATTGGAAAGTATTTAAGTTTACTTAGAAGAAGTTGCAACTGCTGTATTTCGAGAATAAGCGTTTTTATCGAATAAAACATGGAAAGCAGTAGAAAGCGTACAGAGTTGAGCCCGGTTTGATAAATAGAGTACTTGTTTAGTTATTAGTCAGTTAAATGTGATTAGCTGAGTTATACGTAAGGGGAATCAAAAGTAATAAGGAGCGGTTTTTTATAGTATCGTAAAGTTTGTTAATTTGTTGTTTTGTGTCTTTCATGTCGTAAAGTTTGGAAATTTTTGGTGTTTTGGGGGGTTCATTAGCTGAACTGCTATAGGGGAATTAGTTTTATGAGTTATATTAGGTGGAAGCATTCTGTTACGACAATTACAAAAAGTATCTAAGTTTACTTAGGAGAAGTGGCGATAAGTATAAAAAGTATCTAGTTTGTTAGATTAATAGAGAACTTAAAGAGTTGAGCCCTAACTGATTATTGAGGTTGGCATTGCTGATGCTATTTGTGCTTGGATTGTTGAGGTTGTTGTAGTTTTCTGTTCAATTTGTTGAAAGTTTGTTAGGTTTTTTTGTGGTGTTTTATTTTTTCGGTGATATCGTAGCGTAAAGTTTGGAAATTTTGGTGATTTGGAGGTTAATTAGTTGAACTGTCTATCGAGTTATATCAGATGGAAGCGTTCTGTTACCAAAATTATGAAAAAGTATAAGTTTTGATTAAAATCGTACTTAGATGAAGTGGCAACTGTTGTATCTTGACAATAAGTGTAACATGGAACGCAGTAGAAAACTCAAAAGATTTGAGCCCTGACTGATATTATATGTTTTTTCTTAAGTTTTACCTTTTGTCAGTAATAATTTATGCTAAGTTATGATAATTTGTTCGGGTGTTAGAGGTTTTGGGGGTTATTTAGTTTAACTGTTGGGTTGGGGTAATTGTTTAGTTACTGAATATACGAAATACAGTCTGCTAGCACTATATTAAAATAATAGCAAAAAAGCAGTTAAGCTGTACTTTGAAGAAGTGGCAATTGTTCTAATTCAACAAGCGTTTATTTAAGAACAATTTGAAGTTTTATCTTTTTAGTAATTTTGTATAGTAAAGTTTAGAAATTTGTTTAGGTTTTAAAGGTTTTGGGGGTTAATTAGTTGAATTGCGCTGGTGGAATGATTGTTCAGTTACTAGTCCTTCGAGTTTTTATTTAAGCTGTAATTAGAAGAATTGACAATTGTTGTAATTATAACGACAGGTGTTTTCTGTGAACGATTTGGAATAGGTTTGACTGAATAATAAAGTGTAGAACGTAATAAAAAGTGAAGAGTTGAGGCGTAACTATGTAAAAGTTCTTTGTTTTGGATGATATCTGGTTTTTTAAGGGGCATCTGTTCAATAAAGTGTGATTTTTGGGTGCAGTATACTTATTCTCCAATGTTTTAGTCATAAGCGTTTTCTCTTAGTTTCCAGTTAAGTGCCGGTTCTGTATAGTCAGCTTATCTTGGCAAGCCTGAAAATATTCACCTATTATAACTTCAACTATATTAAAAATATCGCGTGTTGAACTAATCGACTTGCACAATACTATATTATACTTTTCAATCAGTAGTTTGAAGTTGAACACAGAGGATGTAAAATTGTGAATATATATCATCATAAGTGCTAAGTTTACATGTTTTGGTGTTTTTTGTATTGCTATAACGTCATCATAACTTCTTTTAAACTTGCTGTTTATGTGATTTTTACTCATGAAACATTAGCATGGGCATCTTGTTGGCACTTTTGAAGTTTATTTGATCGTATTTTGTTTACTTTGCTATCTAGGTTCCAGTTGAACATAAACTTCCTTCTTTATATCTTCTGGATAGTATTGTTAAGAATATTGGTAAAGACTACGTGAGGCATTTTTCTGCTCGCTTGCCTGAGGTTAGTGGAATAACTTTTATTTCATGCTTTCTGTTGCACAATGCAAAGGAATTGAAGTTTCAGATATATGATTATACTAATTTTCATTTTTCGCTGATTGTTCTTTAGGTATATTGTTTGGCATATAGGCAAGTCCACCCAAATATGCATCCTTCTATGCGCCATCTTTTTGGTACCTGGTCAACTGTATTCCCGTCACCTGTCCTTCGCAAGATTGAAACTGAACTACAATTTTCCCCTTCATCAAGTTACCCATCTTCTGGTATAAAAGCTTCAGAATCTCCGAGACCTGCTCATGGTATACATGTCAATCCAAAGTACTTGGAGGTAAGGCGTCAACTTGAAACTCAAATGCAGATAGTTTAAGCTTTTCGACGGAACACTACTCTCTTTTAATAGCAGTTTTCTTTTACATTACCCATTGGGGAGTAATGTTGTTGTATGTAGCTTCTAGTATCTTCTTTTGCAATTGTTAATGTGATGAAATAAATCCTATGAAAGTTATGCCATCATATAGAGAGATTTTGACTATCAATCCGTGCTCATATTATCATATACCTATACTTCTGTTTTTTGCTTGTTTGGATTCTGCTTTGAGCTTTCCATCCACACACACACACACACACACACACACACACGACAACACATAAAGTCTATATACATGTGCACACACACTCCGGCGGGATTGGGTATTGTTGTTGTTGTAGTTATGGATTCAGCTTGGAGCCGTATGCTTGCATTCTGAATCATTGAGTATTTGTCTGTTATATGTGAAGGGGCTACAAATATTCAGTTAATGACTACATTATGATTAAAATATTCTTTTCTGAAAGTTATATGATTTATATCATTAGTCGTATTAAGAATCAACTCTAGGGTACAAATTTGAAGGTTTATGGTTCACGAGTTCCTCTCCAGTTTATTAAAAAGTTGAAAAAAAAGAACATTTTTGAATCTTAGTGAGGGTTTTGACGGGAGAGAAGTTGGTTCAAGTCATTCAAATATGAGAGTTGCTACTTTAAGTGTCTCACTATTTCATGATCCCACTTTTTCTCTTGAGATATTAACATTTAATACCATGTGCATTGGTATAAAAAAGCGTCTATAATCCTGGTAGTTATGTAAAAGCTTATAGCTCACAGGCAAATATCACACAAAATCTCAAGTTCTTAATTAAACTCTTGTTGATTTAGTGATTACATCGCAAGTATCTTTAACAAAGTTCCATTCAGCATTGAAATCCCATCAAACCCCACATGCATGGTTGATTGTGATAAAGCAATGCGAACAGATCATCTGTTACTGGTTGAATATCAAATGTGATCAGATCACTATTTTCAACCATATACTTTCTGAATGGACTGGTGTCTCATTTTGACGTGTTTTTTTAACAGATGCTTGGGCGTTGTTACTTGTTGGTTGTTTACCTCTTTTATTTTTATTTTATTATTTTTTATTTAATTTTAAGTCATCTATTTTTAGTTTGACATTTTTTGCACACCCCAATACCACCTATCTCACAAATGTCTCCAATGAGAACTCACAACCTCGTGGTTGGTGAGCACAGTCACATACTACAATCCCAAAGGCCTTAGGTTGTTGGTTGTTTGGTTTATCAAGTGTTCCTTAGATGTTGATTAATCTTTTTGTTTGAGATTTCATTATACATTGTTGACTGTTATGTCATATTTGCATTTCAGTTTGCACCACACTTACTGTGCTGTTATGGTTGAACTTATTACATTTTGGATATATAGCCGTGTGGCTGCACTCGTAATGTATAATCTGTGGCTGGCTTATTTACATAGGTTATCGTAATATGCATTTATATCAAGTAATTCTTGCTGAGATTTTGCATGACTGATGTTTCATCTGTCTTCGTAAAATATCTTAATGTGTTTTCTTTCATCTTGCTGGTAAAGGATTATCACAAGTATTGTCAATCTGATATACTCTTCCTCTGTTTCCCCTGTATTTTTTTACTAATTTACGGTATTAAGGATTTGTCAAATTATTGGCAATCAGTAACTCTGTTATTTAACTTATTTAACTCCCTGCTTAGTTGTAAATCCTCAACCATACCCCACAAAAAGAAAAATAACTAACCATTTTTCTCACAATTCAGTCTCATTTAATTTGTGATTCGCAGTTTGATAGGATGTTACCGTATTAGGAATTACTTTAGACTATTTGAATATATTTTTTTTATCAGTATTCATGTGTTATTAACCTGCATAATCGTATATTGCAACCATTTCAGAAAATCCATGCAAGAACAGCTTCGACTTCAGAGATTCATGAACAACCAGCCACTGGAATTGATGAATATGAATCTGATAGTAGGGACGTCTTGTCTTCACATATCGGATCACATAGGTTAGGCTCAACCAGTAATGTGGGTCGTACTCCCTTTGGTCTTGGTCATGCAAGGCCACCATCGCCATCAATTGATGAATATGCTATGGACGAAGGAACATCATCTCATCATGGATATAGTCACAGACCTTATGGCATGGCAGTTGATATTCAGAGACCCAGGGCCTTGATTGATGCTTATGGAGCAGATGAGAGGAATACGACAACAAACCAAAATATACGGCATCCAAAAAACGCAACTATAAATGGGTTAAGCAGTAAAGTTGGCGGACAGACGTGGCAGACTACTGAAGAAGAAGAGTTCGAGTGGGAAGATATGAGCCCTACTTTAGCAGGTCATGGTCATGCCTTTGGAGCCAACCGATCTATGCCCAGGAAGAATGATTTTAGCAGAACCAATTGGTCTAACCAGGAGATGCTTCCTTCTGTTGTCCTTAACAATGCAGTTTCTTCGGTTAGTGTTTGGTTTTGTATTTCTTTTTTGTTATTTTTCCTTGGACTTAATAGATCTAAAGGTAACATATTTTATGAACGTAATCAAACTGCTCAGATGGTTTTCTTTTTCATTATCAAAACTAGGACTTAAGTGGTTCGATTTTATTTTGTTTTGGCCAGAACCTACCCTTAGTTCGTTTCAAATATATGGAACCAGTCTGAACTTGAAGATCGTCAGACTGAACCGACCTTTTCAACTGCATTTTGATTTGCTTGCTCTAGACTAATCATTAATATAATATTGTTGATTAAAGTAAATTTTTCTTGAATGAAAACATTGAAAGAGCATGCATAACTGAGGATTGAACTATTAATGGTTTGTTAACCTAAAATTAATACTGACTATGTGAAGGAATTTTAAAAGATACAAGACACTACAACTTGCTGACAAAACCAGTAGCCATTAATTTGCAATAATATAATCAATTGTTATGACGATTCTGCTAGAAACTTACAAAGTAAATAAGTATATGCGAAATTCAGTTTTGTTTGGTTCGAGTATACCAAAAGTACAGAGGAATCAAAGCTATTAGCTTTGCAATTTTCAAACCTGCACCAGACTGTTCTGTTATAGAAACTAAACAAAACATGCTTATTTACTTTGACTTGTTTCTATCTTGTGGTTTACCAAGATTGTGCGTTAAGTTTACGATAGCCTTCAAGTCACCATATATGATTACTTATTGTCCATATTATTTGTACATCTTCTTTTCTGTTGTCACAGGAAGAGTGAATTTGTTAAAATGCTTTACAGTGACATTATTAATAGATTATATCAAATGGGTCAATTGGGTTGAAACCTGAAAATTCCCAAAGTCTGCTTTTAATGCATTTAGCTCCTATATCATTTTATTCAAAGATTATTACTGTCATGATGCTGTCTTTGTAATCATAACTAGAGCATTAATTATATATAAAGTTCTTTGTTTTGGATGATATCTGGTTTTTTAAGGGGCATCTGTTCAATAAAGTGTGATTTTTGTATACAGTATACTTATTCTCCAATGTTTAGTCACAAGCGTTTTCTCTTAGTTTCCAGTTAATGCCGGTTCTGTATAGTCAGCTTATCTTGGCAAGCCCGAAAATATTCACCTATTATAACTTCAACTATAGTAAAGATATCGCGTGTTGAACTAATCGACTTGCATAATACTATATTATACTTTTCAATCAGTAGTTTGAACACGGAGGATGTAAAATTGTGAATATATATCATCATAAGTGCTAAGTTTACATGTTTTGGTGTTTTTTGTATTGCTATAACGTCATCATAACTTCTTTTAAACTTGCTGTTTATGTATTTGTTGCTCATGAAACATTAGCATGGGCATCTTGTTGGCACTTTTGAAGTTTATTTGATCGTATTTTGTTTACTTTGCTATCTAGGTTCCAGTTGAACATAAACTTCCTTCTTTATATCTTCTGGATAGTATTGTTAAGAATATTGGTAAAGACTACGTGAGGCATTTTTCTGCTCGCTTGCCTGAGGTTAGTGGAATAACTTATATTTCATGCTTTCTGTTGCACAATGCAAAGGAATTGAAGTTTCAGATATATGATTATACTAATTTTCATTTTTCGCTGATTGTTCTTTAGGTATATTGTTTGGCATATAGGCAAGTCCACCCAAATATGCATCCTTCTATGCGCCACCTTTTTGGTACATGGTCAACTGTATTCCCGTCACCTGTCCTTCGCAAGATTGAAACTGAACTACAATTTTCCCCTTCGTCAAGTTACCCATCTTCTGGTATAAAAGCTTCAGAATCTCCGAGACCTGCTCATGGTATACATGTCAATCCAAAGTACTTGGAGGTAAGGCGTCAACTTGAAAACTCAAATGCAGATAGTTTAAGCTTTTCGACGGAACACTACTCTCTTTCAATAGTAGTTGTCTTTTACATTATCCTTTGGGGATTAGCGTTGTATGTACTAGCTTCTAGTATGTTCTTTTGCAATTGTGAATGTGATGAAATAATACGTCATAGATGTCATTACTAAATGATGCAATAAATCAACCAAATTGGTCATTGTCGAAACAGTGGGAAAGGGAAATTTTTATTAACATTTTAAGTATTTTAATAGGTAAATGATTCAGCAGAATTGCAATTGAACAGCACAAACCAGTAACCCCACGTGAGAGCATATAATCATGGGACCATCATTGAAAACGAGACCCTATGAGAATAAAAAAAAAAAAACCTATCATGTGATATAACCAGTAAAAACCTTCCCATTTGAACTAGGTTGAGATAAACATTGGCCGTCCCTTTCATGTACAAAATAACCGATGGACCAATGGCGAGTGAAGACCAAGATCAGGCCCACTTGTACACGTGATCTTCAATGACCCACAGCATCATGAACTAATGAAACATCATTTTATACTGCATCTTTAAAGTTATGTAGTCGTAGTACTATATTTACAATGATATAATATTTGAGGACTTTTCCTTTGTTACCTAAACCAACACACAATTACATAACTCGATACTACTATAATGACTAAAAATTGTAAATACGAAATTACAAACTATTCCAAGATTGACTTTTCCTTTGTTACATACGTAAACCAAAACAAGTATTTTCAATTCCATAGCCCCTCGTCATCTCAGAGTCCACTCCCACCATCATCACTCCCGCTCCCACTCTCGTTGCTCCCGCCCATCTCGCTCTTGGTGAATGGCAACATCGTGTCCCAGAGATCATGAGTGAACCCGAGAAAAAATTGGTCGCCAATTTCACTCTTTTTGGTAGTGGTTTCTTTTGGTACCCTATATTCCAAAATTCTTCCTTTGTTACGTAAACCGAGTTCGTTTTCACAGAATTCTTGATTATTGCACTTCTCTTTAATCCAGTTTAAATCATTATCTACTTTTTCCTTTTTTTGTTCTCCATTTCTGGCCACCGAGGTCATATCACCAAACTTATGAATCAAGTAATTCATCAATTTAGTAATTTTGATAGGTTTATAAGTTTCTGTTGTTTCTGGTGACATGGCTAAACTAAAAATTCGTGATAAGGGTTTGAACCTCGCACCCTCCAACAGTAATATGATGATAATTAACAAACTCTTCTTCCACCCTTTACGTGTGTCCATGCTTTTCCTCAAAGTCGGATCATTGTTTTCGTCGATGAATTCTCCTCTCTCGGCGGCTTCAAGTAAACCCATTGTACCATTGGAGTATTCGTCCATGATCTTTTCTATCGCGCATTTAAGCTCATTGTATCCTACTTCCAAACCCACTATATTACCATTCAAACCCACTATACCCTCACAAAGAGAAGGATAACTCTCTTTAAACCCGATGAAATGTGAACCGTCGCATACCCTTTTTGCATCAACTTTATCGCATTCCCCAAATTCCAACAAGAATCCTTCATACTCTATCGCTAAAAGGTAAGCGTCGGAGAGTACAACGATACCTTCTAAACACCTATCTTCTTCAGTGGAAGTGAATAACTGGAGTCTCAAAAGTGGGATAGAATCGTAGGGTTCATATTCTTTAAAAAATGGACGCAACTTATCTATGATTGCATCATAATCCTCGGTAACTATGTTAATTTTTACTACCTTGATTGACTGATCTTTGGTATCGCGAAACCGATCATTCTTTGATTGTTTTTTGGGTTCTTCTCGTATTGGGCGTGCCTTTCCTTGTCGACAGTGAACTTCGAATGTCTTTTTCGTCATGTCTCCCTATATATATCTTCTATTGGCCGTACAATCGTTGAGGGTAGAATCGACTTGCAAGTACAATCGTTGATGTTAGCCAACATGCAAGAAGATAACTTAAAAAGAAACTGATCGACTTCTTGAGGGTAGAATCGACTTGCAAGTACAATCGTTGATGTTAGCCAACATGCAAGAAGATAACTTAAAAAGAAACTGATCGACTTCTTGAGGGTAGAATCGACTTGCAAGTACAATCGTTGATGTTAGCTAACATGCAAGAAGATAACTTAAAAAGAAACTGATCGACTTCTTGAGGGTAGAATCGACTTGCAAGTACAATCGTTGATGTTATATTTCACAAGTTTAGGTTTCGCTTTGCAGGTTTGTTGGGGTGATAACCAAAAGAAGACGATGAATTATGGTTCATGTCTGCATGTGGTATATATAAGTAAATTTAAAGGATTATGGGAAAGTCGGTGGTTCTGGGCCGGGCGTAATACTCGTAAGTTGGGCCGGGCTTACCATTTATGCATCAACGCTTCATCTACTTACCAAGTTACCAATATTATTTGACCATTTTTTTGACAAATATTGTTTCAGAGTTGAGATCAATATAGAACTCATATTTGTCATAGAACAAATGAACCAATCATAACCCTCCATTTTTTATCTAAATTAATACAAAATCATTTTCCACCTTTTTTTTTAAAACAACATATCTTACAAACGGTAAATCTTCAAAATATAAAAAATACACCATCGTGACGAGAATTAAATTATCTTTCTATAGATATGCACTTTTACATATTTTCGACAAACATTTTTTTTCAAAAATTTCGTCCGAAAAAATCATATATGATTTTTACGAATCATATATGATTTTAAAAATCATGTATGATTCGATTTTTACGAATCATATATGATTTTACAATCATATATGATTCTCAAAAATCATATGTGATTCGTAAAAATCGAATCATATATGATTTTCACAAATCATATATGATTTTTGTTGACCGAAATTTTGAAAAAAAAAAGTTGTTAAAAATATATAGTAGTGCATCTCTATAGAAAGATAATTTAATTCTCGTCACGATGGTATAATTTTTATCGCGTAACGATTAACGGTTTGCGAGATATTTAATTTTTAAAAAAAAGGTGAAAGTTTATCATAATAAAAAAATGAATGACTATTATTGGTTGATTGGATCTATGGTAAATTTTTGTTCTATATTGAACTTTTGCCTATTGTTTCATGATTTTCTATAAAATAGATAATAGTTTCTAGACATTTTGTGTTTATGTTGTGAGATTGTGAAAAATTAATATACAATATATTATTAATTGCAAATTAATTTTTTTTTTTTTTTTTTTTTTTTTTTTTTTTTTTTTAATTTAAGAACGACAACATTTTATCTCATATATTATATACAACAAACTATCTTACATGTTCTAAGTAGTACTTGAACCCATAACCATTTGATTGAATAATTTCTCACACAACATGAATGAACATTGAAATATAAGCCCTTTGATGGTTCAAGTCATCTTTGATTGTCCTTCTAGCATGATAATGTTATGAGTAATTTAATATATAAATGCCTTAATAAGTTTTGAATGCGTAATATACAATATAATTAAAACAAGTTTTGAGTAAATATGCTATTTTGGTGTTTTAAGTTGATTAAACATGAAATTAAATTTCACGCAATAGAATTTTCATAAGTTAAAAAATGAGTATAAAAAAAATTAGAATAACAATCGACCACAGTGGGTCCATCCAACCTTACTTATATGCATATGATATCCTTCGGAAATTGTCACATGTTCTATAATCTCTAAAGCTACTATTTCCGTCTTATAAAAAGTGTCCACTTCGCGAAATAAATCTTCAGTTTTAATTTTTCGATAATCATTATAACTAGTTTTTTTTTGTTTTTTTTTAATCAAAACATTCATTAATTACTCATTTCTGATTTTTATGTTAATTATGAGGGTAAAAGTGATTTTTTTA
This sequence comes from Chrysanthemum makinoi, assembly GCA_910596185.1. Classification (NCBI taxonomy): domain Eukaryota; kingdom Viridiplantae; phylum Streptophyta; class Magnoliopsida; order Asterales; family Asteraceae; genus Chrysanthemum; species Chrysanthemum makinoi. The sequence continues at coordinate 201,631,853 of OU343217.1, read as the reverse complement.
TCAATTAAAAAACTAGCATTAATCTTTTTTATAATAAAACAAAACCCCTAGTGGGAATTTTTCATTTCAAAAAAATCAATTCATACTTTATTTGGTAATAACTGAATTATTATTTATTTTTAAAAAAAATATTGAATATGAAAAGCCTAAAAATACTTCCAAATTTATCCATATCTTATAAAAATCGAATTTGATTTGTGATTATTGAAAAAATCTTTAAAAAATATGTGTGTCAAAATTAAAAAAACTAAAATAAAACTTGAAGAAGGCGGAGTAATCTACAAAAACGTTAGGGGTTAAAACTGAAATTTTGGAAAACAAAACCACCCCAACACATCCAACCGAGTCACACATCATCCAACGCAATTTTCTCTCAACTCGATCTTCAAAGTAGAACCCTAAATAAGAAGTTGGTCTATTTGAAAACAAATTAAAGAAACTATGGTTGAATTTAATTGTTGTTTCTGTGCTTTTAATGATAATTTATTTAAGGAAGTACAATAATCTTTCAATTGCGTTAAGGTATGATTTTTAATGTTTAATTTTTTGATTTTGTTTATATTTGATATAGGGCTTTTAGTTATATTGTAAAAGGGTTTTCGATTTTGCTGTTAATTTTTGCATCACTTAAGAATCAGGGTTCGATTATTAATAACAATTACTTGATCATCGAAAATTTTGATTTAAAAAAAAGGCTTCTAATAAGAGGATTGTAAGTGATTATGTTTTTCGATTCAAGGTATCATGTTTTTTGGATATTAAAGTGTTAATGATTGTTGAATTAGGTTTATGGCTCTTTTCAACGCAGATTGGTGATTTATTGAAGCTAATAAAAGGTATAATTGTTTAGGTATTATTGTATTAATTGGTTCGTCAAGAATATTGAATAAATTTCATGGACGAGAAAAAAATGTAAAATCTTGATATCTAACATTTGTTTTTGGTACCATTCAACCATTTTTGCATCCAAACAAACATCTATACTTTTGGCTTTTTGTCATTAATATTGAACTTTTTGAATTAGATGGCATGGTTGTCGCAGGTTTAGTTTGATTTATTACCTTTTAGGGTAATCATGTGATATGGTTACTGCCAAGTGCCATCACATGTTTTCTTTAGAAACTTATATGGGGGTTTAACACCTTTCTAGGGGCCCCAAAACTTTTACTAGGAGCAAAACAATATTCTATGGTCATTGGGTTGTATTATGGCTAAATTGTTATTTGAGCAACCATTATTTAACGGAAACGGAATTTGACCGGATTGACAGGGAAAGATGAGCTTATATTTGTAGTCATTGATGAAATATAAAAACTTAATAGCAATTGTTGAGCCTTATCTTTTCAGATATTTAAAACAGTTGGCACACCAATGAGACTATTTGAACAGGGTACTTTAAACTTCCTGGAGTCAAGGTGAAATTTGTCAAGCATCCATAAGTGCCCACTTTCAATTCAAAGTACATGTAATCTTATTATTGCCACTATTTTCCCAGGCTTCCATCTTTGGGTGATTTTCTGGTCTAGCTTTGTAGCTTTTCGTTGTTGACAGAGTAGGTACATTGCGAAAATAGTTCATTTTATTTACTACTTTGTAACTTTTGCAGGTATAATTTGATGCTGGATTTAATCTGCTGAACATTCTTTTAACCTATGACCCGGAGAAGGTATTATTTTGTACTTGGACAATTCGATGTGGCTATAAAGTCTCATTCATGTATATGAACGTGGCATTTTTTAAAAGCATATCTGGAATATGAGCATCCTTTACATATTTGAATGGGATCGTGACCTCTTGAAAAATGTTAAATAGCGTGTACATATTCATGATGTTACTGATTTCGTTTTTTTAATTTAAACGAAATTCTTTTTTATTTTCATATATAAAAAAAATTCCGGCTTTTTCTTGTATACTTATCACAGTTTATTTTGGTCGAAAATCCAACACAACAAATTATTATAATCATGTTGGTTTATTTTAATCGTCGAACTATGAACATAAATATAGGGGTTTTGAGTTTTGACTATATGTTACATAAACTTTATCTAGTACATTTGCATATATTTTCTAATGAGTAGTGAAATCATTTTCTGCAAACGTACAAAGAGGAAATTGTTTAAAATGCATTATAATAGAACTCATTAATAATAGAGTGTGTAAGATAGATGGTCCATATGATTTTTTTGCTTTCGCAAATTTAGCCACTGAACATTCTTTTTAGCAGGTTCGGATATAGAGGTTTCAAATAGTTACGGATTCAGTCCAATTTTGGCAGACTTTAATGACCATTCGTGAATTTTTGACAAATCACAGCTATCATTTATGTAACGAAATTGGATTGAATCCGTAACAATTTGAAACCTCAATAACTATGAACTTGGTTAAAAAAATTCAATGATTAAATCTGCGAAAACCAGCAAATCGAAATTACCATTTATGTAATTCAATCTGATAATAGACACGTGAATATGAATAAGAAAGTAAAGATTTTGATAATAAGTTAAAAGACAAATGACCTAATATTGTTAGTAAAGAATTTCTTATAAATGACTCAAATTTATGTATAAATAAGTTCATATTGAGGGTACAAATAACAGGATCTGTGGCGCAATGGTAGCGCGTTTGACTCCAGATCAAAAGGTTGCGTGTTCGATTCACGTCAGGTTCAAATCCCATAAACTATTGATCCAACATTTTTTTTTAATTATTATTTTGTTTTCTTGTATGTTTGCTAAGAAAAATTATGTCCTAACTGTGATCAGTTCCTTCTGTGAATCACATCTATGACTCGATGAAGCTCACTATTCCATGATCGCTGCTCTACACTTCGTTGTATGAACCGAAACTTTTGTCACAAGTAAATTGTCACGTTATCTAAATCGGGTGGATATTGTTCTCAACACGCCGCATGGTCAATCTCAACATTCTATTACGTATATCATTTTTGAGCGAGACGTGTGAGCCAGCCAGCGTTGTCAGTTATGGTTTTGCATAACGTTTCGTTTCATGGTTTACTTTTAGAAATTTACACTCAAATGTAATTTTATTGTTTTCTTTAAAATTTTAATATTATTTCTCTGAATTCTTCTCTGTCTCTCATATTTGAAAAATAAAAAAACAAACTCAATTTCCAGACATTTCTCCAACAACAAAATTTTGAAGAAACATATCAACATAGATCAATCTTTTTTACATACATTTTCATCATTTATGATTTATGTCCTTGTATGATATCTAGTTACAAAAGGGTTGTCATTAGTCTGCGAAAAATGAGATAAAAATCGTGTATGATCTTGTCTATATCTCTATATACGTATTGATCGACATTGTTTCATAAGATGACTCAAGAGGACGAAAATGACATGCCATCGGGTTAGCATTTCCTTCTACATTTCAGAGATTTGTATACAATCAAATCGCATTTCTACAAATAAAACATACGTATGCATACGTACGATATTATATTTGATGTGATTACATGAACAGAAAATAGCAACCAACAAATGGTAAGCGGACGAGGTACTTAAACAAGGGAATTCAGAAATTGTGGCCGAGGTCTACACTTTTCAAGACCTCGCCCACGCAACTGAAAACTTCAACCCTGATTTGCTCGTGGGCAAAGGCGGCTTCGGGAGGGTGTATAAGGCCCATCTTGGAGACCGAAACAAAGTATGACATCTTTTTTGTTCTCAGTTGTTATGTTTGGGTTGAAATATTGAAGTGTACATTCTTCTACTGTGGTTGGTTTCATATAGATTGTGGCTGTGAAGCAACTCGACATGATTGGAGTACAAGGGAATCCTGAATTTTTAGCCGAGGTTCTTACATTGGGTCGTGTTCACCACCCGAACCTAGTCAATCTTATTGGATATTGCGTGAATGGACATCAAAGGTTACTGGTCTACGAGTACATGACTAATGGTTCATTAGAAGAACACCTTTTTGGTAATACTTATTTCATATTGGATTATCGATACATAGCAAAAGTCGATGTTAAATACTTTAGCACTCACACACGCACACAATCTGCACATGTGTCCCTGATGCGCGTAAGCCAACATCTTAGTTGAGGCACCTTAACTACACATGAATACCGTTAGGCCATAGGCCCTTTGGTTACAATGTCATTTGACATCTCGTTTTTTTTTTCTTTCTTTCTGAAGATTTGGATGAGAGCAAGACACCCCTCGATTGGCATACAAGGATGATGATTGCTAAAGGAGTTGCCAAAGGACTTGAGTACTTGCACAACGTGGCTGACCCTCTGATCATTTACAGAGATCTAAAACCTTTGAATGTATTGCTCGACAATGACATGAATGCTAAGCTTTCGGACATTGGGCTCACAAAATTTGGACCAAAAGACGGAGATGATCATATCTCGACTAGAGTGATGGGGACTTACGGGTACTCTTCACCAGAGTATGCAATGACTGGAGAGTTAACAACAAAGTCAGATGTCTATAGCTTCGGGGTTGTGTTTCTAGAGTTAATCTCAGGACGAAGAGTCATCGATGACAAAAGACCACCCGAAGAGCAAAACCTCGTTATGTGGGTAAGTTTATAAAGAAAATCATAGTAACATGGATATATTTCTCTATGTGTTAGTTGTTTTGAGTACTAGTAAAATATGAGTCATATGTATTATCTATCATTGTAGGCGAAACCATTGTTCAAAGACAAGAGTAAATTTCCGCTGGTGGCCGATCCGTTGCTAAATGAGAATTATCCCGTAATGTGTTTAAACCAAGCTGTCGCTATCTTAGCAATGTGTTTGCAAGAAGAAGCAATCACGAGGCCGTACATGAGCGACGTTGTTGTGGCTCTTGACTACCTAGCCACGGTTCCAGATAATCAAGAACCTGGTCATAGTGATGAATAGTTGCTTATAGCTGAATAAATCTATGCCGAATAAATGTACAGCTTTTTAATGCATAATGAGCAAGTTAGTATAGCATAGTTTAGCGAAAGGAAGAATTTACCTTTTTGTTTCCCTTTTATGCAAAGATCAAACATATAAAAGACAGAGAAGATGTAATTTTTATACATAATGAATATTTGCAAACATCAAATATGAAACCAAAAAAGTGACCTTACAAATGCATTGTTGAATAGCACATCTTTAAAAACTTCGCTTAAACACCGGATTGGTTAGTGTCATCTTTAAGGTTTTGGTAACTGAAGCTAGGAATCTTGCTCAACCTATGCAGCTTGTGGTAAGGGCTCTCGGCAACATCTACCATGGTGCACATATATTCTAGGTAAAAACCTACCACTACTGCCCATACCCTTCTTCTTCACTTTCCGCCATGCATGTGATAGTCAAGAATCCAAAACTAGGCCAAAAGTTAGAACTACCACCATCCCTGCAATGTTTCTTGTCAGGAATATTAGGTTCCTTTATCGAACATTTACCATGATCAGTAACATTACCACAACCACCAATCTCGAGTCTTCTAAAATATTCTATCTCCTTCATCACGAGGTTTCCAACTGTACCACGTGCCCCTATCTCGATAGGAATCGGATCACCACCACCCATCTTCTCCGAAAAGATGGTGGAGGCAATGGTGGGAGAGGTGATGCTCATGGTGGTTGTTAAGGTGTGGGGGAAAAAGTTATCTTTTGGTGTGATGCAATTCTTTTGCTTTGTGCATGAGAGGCAATATATTCTATTTCTTAAAAAGTGGCCATGCCTTTGATAAAAGTGAATAATGAGATGGTTTTCCCTTTAGGTATAAAATAGGCTTTTTGTATTATGATCATCACACTCATGCCTGTGCAAGTTTTATTATTCCTTCACTTTTAATTCCTATATAAAAACTAACTTTTGATAAAATATAAAAAACCGACTTGTAGAAAGTCTGTTTTCTACAAAGTTGAGCATGTTGTAAGGTTATGATACGAAATATGTCATAAACTAAAACGACGTTAAGGCAAGGACCTCGCAAAGCAGCATACATTTTAGGAGTGTAGAACCTGTCTATTTTCGTTTATACTGTAAAAGATAGTTTAGTTGCCCTAAAACTAAGATTACAAGCTGTAACGCTGTATGATGTTAATAAGTCAAATAAGATACTTATAAAGGTAAGTAGGGTTTACCAAAAGAGGCAATGATGTAATGTCTCTACAGAAAAAATCATCATGAGACTACTTGAGTGCTCTTTAAGCATAGCAATCAATGGGCTTTGTTTTTTCTTTTCCTCTAATTTCATACCTTTCTCCTATTTGCAAAGTAAATTGACCATTTCTCTACTCCTTAAAAGTTCCAATAATGTTCATCTTAATAAATCCATTTGTCAAATTCCAAAACAAAAGACTACATATTAGACACGTTACCCTTAGTTAAAAGGGAATACTAGGGTATTGTACTGTGTACTATGTGTCGTGATTCATTGCATACAACTGAATACAACGAGAACAATAGGCGCAACTTATTACTTTCTTGAGCCAAATACATTATATAATAGGGTGTATACAATACAAAAGTACAAGCTTACAACTTACATTTGACCCTCAAAATTGGAATGTACCTCTTTTCAATCTGGCTTATTATACTATCTAATCTTACACTCTATATTGTCGACCCGTTCAGCAACTTGCCCAGAATGTCATAGGGTTTAGCCACTAATACAACTGATGAAAGAAAACTATCTTATACTTTATATGGGCGAGAGCCTAACAGCAACTTGACCAAAGGCAACCCGGGTCGGATCATGGTAATACCCTCTTTGAAACCGATAAGCCGTGATACATACTCCACAGTATCCCCTTATATCTATAATTTCTCTGTATATGCTTCTTTAACTGTATTTAAATTTATGTCTTGTATGTGTATTACAAGGTTAAGGTACACGGGGGAAATGACACAAATACCTTATGGTTCGGTGAGATGCAAGAGCTTGTTGTAAAGCAACATTGACTCGAGCTCCTCCCGTAAATATTGAATCATAAAGCTGACACACGAATCTGGACAGCTCCTCCTCGTCGTCGTCCCAGACTAACATCCCTTTATCTGTACCCGTAGTAGTACCTTTATCGGTCTCACTATCTTCCCAATCACTTGTTGGGCTTGTGGGTTCTGTATATTCATCATCTCCTTCATCGACCCCAATTTCAAACTTCCCGTTCTCCATATCATTGAACTCAGTTGACCCGTGAAATGTAGTCAACTGCATTTCTTGGGATTCTGATGACGGGGATATAACAGCTTTAGCACCGGAGTCTAGAAATGCCTTTATCAGAGCAGGTGATGGACCATACAAGCAAGTGCATACTATGATCCTATCCCTCCAAGCACCAACCTTCAAAATTTCGGACAATGAGATGCAGATGTGGTAAGAATTAGTTAATTAAGCAAAATTAGACCTTCCTTATAGCAAATAAATCAAAAACTACATCAATTATGCCATATTTGACTACATAAAAATACCAAGTGACTTCTTCAATTGTCCCATTAGAGTCATCATACTTTGTTTTGGATGTCTCGGTCACTAAAAGATGGTTTTATATCTCCTTTGGGTCATTTGGTACCCAGAAAAACATTAAAAACCAAGTTTAAAAATGATATTTTATTATTATTTTTTTATAAAGTATTATAATTCTATGATGTGAAAACTTAATAAAACTACTAAGATATTGAGTTAAAAAGGATCCGGCATTAAACCATCTTGCAAAACCAATACCAATATGTACAAAGAAAAAAGTACAACAACACAAAAAGGACAAATGAAAAATTACATTGGTAATTTTACAGATAAAAAAAATTATATATTGCAAAAATAAAACAAACTACAAATCAAGTAAGATGTCCAAAAGCTTACCATCCAACGAACATCTTCGGGAGTTAAGTGCATAGAAGGGACAGTCCTACGGAACATGTAATTTAATAGAGGAACACGGTATTAGCAAAAACCTGATAATTACGAAATATAAATGGCTGGGCTGGTGCCACATTGACTAATGTTGATACCACGAAAACTTTGGGGATCCTTTTCACTGATGAATCTATTAACAGATCTCCATCCTCATCAGCACAGATCTCTTTCAACAACCTCTCAAACTGATCGGCACTGTGCTGGACAAAGATCAAACTGGTAATTTTAGAATATGAACTCTAGTATAATTACTTAAAAGAATATTAATTGCTAAACGATCTCCAAGGTGGCCTATTGGCCACTGGTAAGGTCTCCCAAATTCTCAAGAGTCAAGAGACTAGGGTTTACACCCCCGTGGGGTGAAAATCTTGGATTACAGGGAAAAATCAGGAAACGGCCACAGATATACCGCGAGGGCCGCGTACATCAGAACCAAAAAAAGGGTCGACTTTCCCAGGTACACAAGGATCCTTCTACGTCTACCCAATTATTATTAATTGCTAAGTTTACAGGAAAGAACTACGTACTTTAGATCCATGAACAACGACTCTAAAGCTTTGTGAAGAGCTCTTGTAAAGCTGATCTAATTTCTCCCTCCAAGTTGCTGCTTCATTATCCTTAGGAACCGGTTCAGCAAAAACAAGTTTCCCTGTAAAATTGTAGTGAAAAATGACACAATTACACAAAAAACAATTTTCAGTTACTCAGATACAAGGCATTCACTTACCAAGATTTTTGTATATGTCTTCACATTGCTCCAAGGACATTAGCTTTATTCCAAGAGCGACCGCAAGCATGCCACCAGTTGATGTGCCACATATAAGGTCAAACATCTCGTGTATCTGTTTCCCACATCCCTTTTCGATTTCTCTTAGAGTCCGAACAGTAGCAAGACCTTTCATCCCACCTCCATCCATTGCAAGTATCCTCAATCCTTGCTTTGGGACCTGCCTTCCTTTAATAGCTCGTCTCAGATTCTCATTCTCCCCTATTGTAACATAAAATCATCCATTATTTTAGGATATATAGACCAAGTTTTAATTTTTTAGAACTATCATCAACCAAACTAACCTAGAATTGCCAAGGCACGAGCTGCAGCTTTGCTCACACGTGGCTCAGATGAGAGTGTAAGCCGTAAAAGAAGATCTCTTAAACTTTCGGAAGCAACAAGAATTCGGCGGTTCTCCAGACAGAAGGCTAAGTTTCCAACAGCTATTAAAGCTAACCTTTGTACCTAATGACAAGCTTAATTCAGACTGCCATGCAGAAATACCCATTAAAGCCAATATAACGTAAATATTATCAGCATACCTCTGGGTCTTTATGGGCGCATAATGACTTCAATGATTTCATCACATCCTTGCTGAGCATTTTTTGGGCCACCATATCACAGACAAACCCCAACTTTCCAACAACTTGCAAGACGGATTTTAGTTCTTGAGGGCCAACGGATGTAAGCACCCTTTTGACAGGTTGCATGATGTCACATTTCATCAATTGAAGTGCCACAGATACATCTGAGGCAAGAGATGTAAGTGCAGAGCAAGCCTCCACAACCTGAAACGTAACACAACGACTTGGAACAAAAACTCAACGAAAACGAAATTACAGAAAACTTAATTTACCACATGCTGGTCTTCACTGCTTATCATGCTAATAAGCTGTCTGACTGCATTTTCATCTTTACCAATAACTACACGGTTTCCTTCATCTTGCATCATCTTTGCCAAGGCGGATGCTAGCAAAGGATGGTGACATGAGGAGAAACGAAAAATAAGAGAGAAAAATGCACTCAGCTTGTGCCTTGATGCAATGAAGTAAGAACTATTTTCAGTCTGCAATCTCAACACAAGCAAATTACTTTTCAATTTGGAGTTATTTAGATTGGAGAAATTTATGTAGAGCATAATCATTATTCAGTACCTCTATCTGAACATTGACTGATCTAAGATAATCATCTACCACAATTCGAATGTTTGCAAGAGAAAGGTGGCGAAGTTGATGCAAAGGCAAAATTTCAGGAAGAAATTCAAGTGGATTACCAAAGAGCCTTAAAATACGTAATTCAGCCATTGCCCTGCATAAAAGATTTTAAAAAACAGTAAATCTCAAGAGTAATCGAGTATAGCCTGCACTCTAAGATGTACAACAAAAAAAAAGAAAACCAAATTACAAAGTGGACTAGGAAATAACCTGAAATCGAGAAGAGGGCGGATAAGCTTATTATGTTCAAGTGATAATTCCACGAGTCCAACACACTGCCTCAGTTCAACTGCATAGTGGTCAAACAGGAAATGAAGTATGAGTCACATGCTATAATCGGTCTTAAGCCTAAAATAAATTGCAAGCGTCTTCTGATCTTCTCAGAAAGCTATAAAGAAAAACACAGGTTCCAAACGTACCTGGAACCGAAACCAACATATTGTAGTCAACCGTCAGCACTTTCAGGTTTTTCAAAACACCAAGCTCAGGTGGCAAAACCGTTAGCTTATTATTATCAAGGAATAGCTTCTCAAGAAGCGGCAGCTTAGTCAACTCTACTGGAAGTCTGGAAGCATCTGTTGATCATTTCAAATATTTAGAATGTATAATCACAAAATTTCACACAACTAGCTACATTTAACAACACCATTAAGTTTACGTCCCCCATCATTACACACAATACAAATGCAAATAACATATAAAGCAATCGTCTTTCCTATATACACCAATCAAAATTACCACTTTACTAATACCTATAGCCTCTGCATTGCAATAGTTATCTCTAAGTTTACATATTTAGCAGCATTTTAGCAAAACTAACAACAGCGGCAGGCAGTAGACTAGTAGAGTTAACATTAGCTATTAGCGTTTCAATGGCAACACTAACATTAGTTGTATCTCTATCTGTAGATTATAAAGTGTGAAATAAATGCTAAAGCTAAACGCTTCTTGTATTAGCGTTTCAAACAAGAGCGTTTCAGCAAAATCCCAAAGCTAAACGCTTGTTGCCAAGCAAGCATAAAACTCTAAACGCTAAATGCTCGTAACGCTCTAAAAAACTCGTCGCCAAACACAGCCTAAGTTTGACCTCCACCATCATTACATAGACAACACAAAGCAGATGTCTTTCCTATATACACCCTTTTAACCGTCAAAAAAACCACTTTGCTAACATCTGAAGCGTGTTTGTTTAACCTTATTTATGGGCTTATCTGTTTTCAGCTTATGTTTCAAAAGCCTTATTTTTTCGGCTTATATTTGGACTTATGGCCTTATATAATTTATTATGTCGTAAAACTTATAGAAGTCCACAAGTTTCATGATAAGCTGAAAAAAAAATGAGGTTATGAATTATAAGCCACAATACAGATAAGCTCATAAGCCAATAAACAAAGTTAAACAAGCACCGCCTAACGCCTCTACATTGCATTAGTTACCACTTTGCTAACATCTAACGCCTCTACATTGTACTAGTCATCTCTAAGTTCACATTTCCAGCAACATTTATAAAAATCTCGAAGAAAAAAATAACAGAACTTGCTGATAAGCCACAGTTTAATAAGCCCACAAGTTTCAAAAAAATGAGCTCATGAAACATAAGCCACAAATCAGATAAACTGATAAGTCCATAATAAAGTTAAACAAAGACCCCCTAACGCCTCTAGATTGCATTAGTTTACACGTCTAGCATAGATTAACGTAAACAACTTATAGACAAGCAACAACGGTAACATTCGTCGCCAAGCATTAGAATTCTACACGCTAATTGCTCCTAACGCTCCAAAAAAATCGTCACCAAACACATAGGTACAAAACAAATGTCTTTCCTATACACACTGTAAAAATATCCCACTTTGCTAACATCTAACGCCTCTAGATTGCACAGTTTCATAAGCCCAAAAGTTTATTAAATGTTATAAAAACCTTATATAAGCTCACAACTTTCAAAATAAGCTTATGAAACATAAGCCACAAAACTGATAAGCTCATAAGCCCATAAATAAATAAGGTTAAACAAACACCCCCTTATAATACATTGCATTAGTTTACACGTCTAGCATAGATTAAAGCATTAACGTAAACAACTTACAGACAAGCCACAATTATTAAGACTAACAACCGTAACATTAATCCAATGAGATCACCCAACGACTCGATCCCTGGCCCCTCACCCGTCCTCGACTTGAGCAATTTAGTAAGCACGCCTGTCCCTTTTAACCGTAAAAAAAACGACTTTGCGAACATCAAATGCCTCTACATTGCGCTGGCTATCTCTAAATTTACATTTCTTACATACACCCTTTTAACCGTCAAAGTTTGCTAATAACATCTAAAGCCTCTACATTGCACTAGTTATTCCTAGCAACATTTATACCAAAATCCGGAAAAAAAATAAAATAAAATAAACGAAACTTACAGACAAGCCGCAATTGTTAAGACTAACAACGGTAACACTCATCCAATGATCACCCAACGAATCCACCCTGACCCCCTCACCCTCACCCGTCTCCAACCCGGACTTCAACATCTTAACAAACACCCCCATCCCATCGTTCTGCTGTCCCGACCCACCCGCCTTCGACATCGTCACACCTCTCAGCTTCTCCCTCTCCTTCACCACCTTCATTTCCCTCCCCCCTCCCTCTCCCTCCTCATCCTCCACCAAGTTAACGCGAACCGTGTCCTGCGGCAAGGGTAACGCGACCATGAGCTGCGACTGGAGGCGTAAGGTGACTTGATCCTCGTCGTCAGCTGCATTCCAATCTAGGTCAATCCGAAACCCTAATTGCTCTTGTTTTTCAATTGAATCGTTAATTTGATTACTGGGATTGTTGTTGTCTAATTGATTGTCGCTGTAATGTAAGGAGAGATGGAAGATGTCTGATGGTCTCTTCCATCCTAATCCCCATGACATTTTGTTTAATTAGGGTTTAATCATTAGGATTTGATTAAATTAGGGTTTAAGAGGGGTGTTTGGGACAATGTATTTTGGGGGAAATTGTAAAGAGATGATAATGGATGAAATTTATATAATTATTTATTTATTTATGGATCGGATTTGGTTATTTAATTTTTCTTCATTTCTAAGGAATTGATGGGGGGTTTTTAAAAGTTTTCTTTTGTTTTAGGTGGAAGGAGGTGGTTTCAAGGAACAAGACAGACAGGTAATACGACGACGTGGCATTACCATTTTCTTACCTAAAGACTTGACTTGACTTCTTCTTATTTTCAAAAAAAAAAGCAAAAAAAAATTCATATACTCAAAACTATACGAGTATCCGTACATAGAGATAAAATTTTATAGCAGATAAATTTTTTTTAAGAATTGAGATCTTTTAAAGTTCAAATTGAACATGATATGCCATGTTGGTATTTTGTGAGTAAGAAAAATGTGGTCTTTTGATGTGTTACTTTAATTTTAATTAAATTCAAAATCTTACTCAAAATAACATTAACATGACGTATAATGTTCAACTGGAATTTAAAAAGATAAAAAGATTGTCAATCTTTCTGATTCACATAGAACACTTTCATTCAATCTTCATGCATAGAGCTTTTTCTGAATACAACTAGCTTCATTATCATGCATAGAGCTTTTTCTGAATACAACTAGCTTCATTATCATAAGACAATCAACTTCAGTATCAAAACATACCCTATTTAAGCACTAATAGATCACATAATAACCAAAATCACACACACGCCCACACAAACGCATCTCTAAAGACTCGGTTGGGGCAAGACCGAGTCTTGCTTTTCAGCCATCGAATTTTCTTTTCTAATTATACGTATAATTAGACGTATGAAAGAATATAAGGTTAAAAAAGGTCTTCATAACTAAAAAATGGTAAATTATTACAACACGAAAAGATTTTTATGTGCATGGAAAGAAAGAGATATTGAAAGAGTTGGTGAAAGAGATATATATTTACTTGGAAATACAAATTTAAGTTTATAGGCAACTAGTTTAGGTTTTTAGAGCACGAAACATGAAAGATTGCAAATGTTTAAGCTTTGTCCTTTGTGCTTATAGTCATCAAGAGTTGATATCTGTATGAATTGTTCAATGAGACACATGTAATTATTGTTCTTATCAAACATCTTACCATAGTATCTTTGTATTAGAATAGAAAGAAACTTAGGATATATTGCTTTTGCATTGCTAAATAACATTCACAATTCACCCAAAAATAGATATTGCATTGAGCAATATATAAAGTGATAATTTATGTTTTTTAGGAAGTTTTAAGGATAAACTCATGTATGAAATTATAGATTACAATAGTTTCCAAAAAGAAAAAAGGTTTTACAGTGAGAAAGAATAAAAAACTTACTAACATTCATACGTTTAAACTTATTTAAAGCTTACAGAAGCTGAAATTAGAAACTTTTGAGCTTATATATGTTTTGCGCTTATGTAAGCTTATATTAGCTGAAATTACATAACTTTACGAAACATACGCTCATCATATAAGCTTAAACAAACAACCGGTGACTAAACATCAATAATCAAAGCCTCAAACCTGAAAACAAGATTGGAAACAACATTATCATGACCTTCAGACCGAGTTGACTCAGTTGCTAACATGGGTTTTTCTCCATTTTCAGACCGAGTTAACTCATTCAAAAACATGGTTCTTTCCAACCGAGTTGACTCAGTTGCTGACATTGGTTTTTCTCCCTTTTCAGACCGAGTTAACTCATTTGAAAACATGGGTTTTTCTGACGGAGTTGACTCAGTACCAAAAATGGGTTTTTCTTGGTTTTCCGGCCGAGTTGACTCAGCTGAGAAAACAACTTTTTCTTGATTTTCCAACCGAGTTGACTCAGTATTGCCAAAGAATAGCTTATGAACACTTCCAACATCAGCAAACTCATGACTGATAACTTTAGTGAAAGCAATTAAATTACAAATAACAATAACTTTAGTGAAAGCATCTTAGAATAAGACAAAGGTTTTTATTATCTACACGTTGCGACGAGTTTTGGAAACATGCAATTTTAAACATCTTAAGTATAATTAAACATTTGAGAAATGAAAATATTAAAGGATTATAATTTTGGACGTTCAAAATTATATTTAATTTAAAGATATAATACAATTTCGGACACTATTTGTACTTTCATTCATTTCATATGGCAATACAATATAATTTTGTCTTTATTGCTGTTATATACCTTTCATCAACTGCTAAACAACTGACTCACTTCATATAAAGATAATTCACACAACATAATATATATATATATATATATATACTTTTTTTGTTAACTCAAACAGAATGAGTTTGATTAACTTGCTTTCCAAGTTTATTTCCTCCATGATGTAGAACTAACTCATTGACAAAGTCGGTATATGTCACACGGTCTCTAATCTCATATGATTTTCAAGCGCCTTAGGTTTTGTGAAACTGTGGCAAGTGTAAGTATGACATGGTTTGTTTTATGTTGCGTATGGATGTAAAGAGAATACATATTTTGTATTAGGTTCACCCTAGACGTCTTCTCATAATTTCAAAGAAGGAGCTCAACTTATATTTAAGAATAAAAAATAAGGTTCGATAACAACCTGCAAGCTGGAGGGCAAAACATCAATGGCTGCTAGTTATAAATAATGTAGTACGTACGTGTGATTGTAGGGTTTATAGTCCGTACTTATCTGTGTGGTGTGATCTCGAGTTCCAAGTAATACATATATTCATTCATGTCTTCTAAGTTCTAGTAACTTTATTTTTTCTTTTATGTTAGAGAGTTAGGATCAAATGAGAAGAAAAATAAAAATAAGAAGGGTGAGAAGAAACCACAACCATACATTTCGAATGCACCTACAAAAATAGATGCATCTCCCCTTAAAAATCCCCCTCTTATTTGAAATGTGTGGCTAAAAATCATTTGTGACAATCCGTACTTTCAGGTCATTTCTCGACACGATTCATGTCTCATTATTTCAACATTTTTAGTAAACTTGGTTTACTTGTTTCAAATTCGCGTAACCTTGGAGGTTTAGCGGCGAATTCATGATCATGACATCACGTACATTTCATATGGACTATGATTAGTCTACATTTCATTGACATCATGTGCATCTCATTAGTACATTCACGACATTTCATTTCACTTTATACGCGTAATTTTTATATTTAATAATCGTTATCGCGTGAGTTATTATTTTGTATATTTAATCCATTACTTTCAAAAATGATCCCGAGGTATTTTTAAACTTACATTTAGTTTATAAAAACTATATTTTTAGTTTTTCTAGTGTTTCAAATTTATTTGGTATATTAATCGTTAAAATTAAATTATTACGTCGTTTTTCTTAAAAATTGTACGATAATTATTTTATCACTCAATTTTCACAAGGAAGGTATTTTTACAATTTTTATTATCTCATTACATTCTATTTTGATCTATTAAAATTTACCATTTACTCTACAAGTTAATAATATCTACACTTTACTTACACATTTCCTAAAAATTATACAAATAATACATATACTTTCATTATATAAAAAAAAAAAAAAAACATAAAATATCTACATTCCCCCCCCTTGGCCGACCAAGGGGGAAGGGTGTCATTAAAATGGGTAAGGCCTTGATTGATAATAAATTTTACTTATACATAAAGTCTACATCTATTATTTCCTCATTCATTTCATCATTTCACAAGTGTTTGTTAAAGAAAATTTCTCTCTTCCTTTGGTTCTCATCAAAACCGGCCATATAGAGGCTCTCAAAGGGATCATCATCTAAAAATTTGCTCAAGATCAAGTGTTTATAACAATCTAGTCTATACTCTTTATTTGGTTTTGAAATAAAAACCAAGGGTATTTAAGTTTAACCTTGTTACTTTCACCTCATCATTTTCACTAGTAAGCATATTTCTTTCATTTTCATGTTTCCTTTTCATTTTCATATGTTTCTTTTCATATTTGGAGATATTATGCATGATATGTGATTTATACCATTTATTACATGATTTTAGAGTTATCTATATACTATGGTCATCCTATAATTATCCCCTTGGTATTGGTTGGTCTTGATGGTGATTAGGAACCCATGACACCCTAAGAAGGTGTATGGTAGGATTAGATTAGTTTTGGAGTTGATTTGAAGGGATTAGAATAGGTTTTGTCCGAGAAAAACTATTTTCGATAAGTATATTTTGTGTTCTGTCCTTGTTTTGCTTTTCTGGAAAATCCGACAGTAGGCACGACTTTTTGGTCATGATATTTAGAAAATATACTTTAAAACGAATCCGTGGCCGCTTGAACGGAATAAAACGGAGTTATAACGAGAAAGTTATGGATTTTACAAGTTTGACGATGAAATATATTATTTTCAGAAATTTCAGCATACTATATTTATTTTGTCCGAGTCAAAAATGAGCCTTAAGCTTCACAAATTATTTCGACTTCTAAAAAATATATTAGTATACTTTGATACGAAGCTAAGGACGTATAAAACGTAGAAAACGGATTTGAAACGACAAAGATATGCACTTTTTCATAAACTTGCCGTAACTAATTTTCTGCACACAATTAGCCAAAACCACCATCTTTAACCCTTATTATCTTTATGTTCGAGACCTTTTGGACGAAAACTCCTGAACTGAAACTTTTAGATACCGATACAAACTTTCCAAAACAGTCGAGTTCGTTCTCTAACGATCGACGCATACGCTTTTTACGACTAGTTTTCCAAAGCCATTTTTGTTAATTTCATGATTTTTCTGACGACATTGTTTTGCGACGAAAAGTGAAAAATTCTCTAAAAATCATTATAAAACCATTGTAGGATGACATTTTGACGTAAAAACATGTAAAGTCATTTTTGAAGGGTCAAGACGTCAAAAGAGTATTTTTCGACGAAGTGTAATATTTTCAAAACTCATAAATGGTATAAATAACATATCAAGTGCATGCATAACATTACATTGCAACTCATGACATATCATATCATTGATAATAGGTCCCGGTTAACGCATCACATTAAACCTCGGTGTACTCACTTTTGCCATTATTCCAGTTTATCCAAGTGAGTTTTCATAGCCCCGTTTTACATGCTTTCGATTATTTTCAAACCCACGGGGGAGAATACATTGCACTACATTTTTCTTTGTACGATACCAAGTATGTTAAATTCATTACATTGCTTAAGTTACCGCATTTGCCAATTTGAAAGTCCCCATTACTTGAACATGAACCGTTAATCTTTGGAGCGAGGATGAGTGGATAGATCTATCGAGGGTGACGCCTCCATCCGGGTTGGTGAATCCCAACCAGAAAAACGGATGCATTTCATTTGATCACATTACGAGTTGTCCGGCAAACACTCTGCAGGGGCATACATGATTGAACAGTCTAGTTTCGGGGTCATGGGCTTAGAGCAATTGTAACATTATTTTTACGTGACTTGATGGTCATGCATGATAGATACTTGTGTAGTCGTATAAAACATTTACATAAACCTATGATTTCTCACCAACATTATTGTTGACCGCTTTTAGCAATGTATTTTCAGGTAACTGAGGCATTCGCATCATGACATGGTTTAGGGACCTATATTTTGAGTCGCGGCGTCGACTTACATTATGTACATTATGGCACTTCACTTCAAAAACATCGTTTGGATTTGTATTATATTTTGTATTTCCGCAAACTTTGTAAACCTTTTGGGACCGATGTTGTACTCAATGTTTTTATGAAATATCCAACGATGTGTTTTAAAACGGCACTTTAGGTCGTTCAATATAACTGTGATGTGGTGCTATGACAGTCAAGCCCCGTGAATTCCATTCCACAAAACAGTAAATTGGGGTGTGATGATTGGTACCAGAGCTACAAGTTATAGAGAACTAGGTTGCATCATTGACCCTAGACTATAGCTACATTATCATAGCATCTCATCATTTCATCATAGTACATATTCACTTTTCATGCGGATTCACTTACACTTTATTCGAGATTATTTACTTTTATTTCACATCGGTTGTCACAGACATGTCTTTAGATTCACATCCCATCACCATATCATCGGACTCTAGCTCGGATGATGTCCCAGCCTAACCCCATCATGGATGATGTTGCATCACATTCCACTGAGATCATATCTTCCATTGGATCTACTCCACCTTCCCACGATCATGACCGACACTGAGCCCGAACCCTTCGAGGAGGGCGAGGTTGCACCCACTCCTCATGTTAGCCCGCCACGACCCGTCACATCCACCAAGACCACTACTAGCACCACCACCATCATCACCATCTTCATCATATTTTCTTAGAGATCCTTTACCTACGACAGACTTGCCGCCCAAAAAGCGTGCTCGTTTTGATATCCCTACACCACCATCTACTGAGCCCGAGCCACCCGTTAGGTTCGAGTTAGGCGAGAGCTCTAAGGCTGCTGCCGACACCTTCTACCGAGGCGTTAGGAGCCCGTATTGATAGTCAGCAGATCCAGATAGATAGTTTGTCGCGACAGTTGGAGGAACTGTCGGTGGATAGGATTGAGCCCATTGCGGAGGAGGTCGAGGGCCTAGTGTTAGGCAGGGTTTCGATTGACTTATCTCATCGAGTATTCAAAGATGGCGGTAGAGGACAGGGAGATTATTGCTTCTTTGCAGGTTCAGGTTGATGAGTTGAGGAGTTTGGTGGATAGTTTGACGACTCGTGTTCGCGATCTTCGTGATAGGGCGGAGCACCATGAGATGCCTTATGTAGACTTTTGTCATTGTATAGTTTTGACCATTATTATCCTAGTCACAAGGTGTGTGACGTAGTTTAAAGAACTTGTTGTATTTTGGTTGTTGTACAAACAAATGTATCAAGTATTGACTCTACTATGTAGGAATGGTTATTATTATCTATGATATCGGTCCATGTAGGCCGAAATTTTCATGTATATTATCCACGTGTGTTGTGATTATATTTGTGATATTTCGCTATTGTTCCGTTGTGATTTCATTTATCTTTATGCATGATGTGGTTGTGGATATATTTGTATGAGGGTTGTTTCTACTTACGAGTTCTCATGATTGTTTCATCTTGTGATTTTGAAGAATTATGGCGCCTAAGAAAGCTACACCGGAAATGACCCAAGCAACAATTCAAAAGTTGGTGAATGATAGCATTGCTAATGCTCTAAGAGTCGAAAGGGAAACAAAGGGTCGCCGCTGAAGCCGCTAGGCGAGCTACTGCTACTGGTAATGCCGGAGGATCTGGGGTTAAGAAATGTTCGTACAAGGATTTCAAGAGTGGCGAACCCACTAAGTTTAGAGGTACTGAGGGTGCCACAGCCATGGTTCGATGGTTTGAAAAGTTGGAATCGGTATTTTTGCTTTGTAACTGTCCGGATGACAGTAAGGTCAAATTTGCTACAAGCACATTACTCGATGGAGCGTTGTCATGGTGGAATTCACATGCTCAACCGATTGGAATGGAGAATGCTTTCAAGCTTACGTGGGAGGAATTTAAGGGCTTGGTGACTAAGAAGTTTTGTCCTCGAACAGAAGTGAAAAAGTTGGAGACGGAGTTCTATGAATTGGTAACCATTGGGTATGATATCGACACTTACATTCGAGATTCCAGAATTGGCCGCGTTATGCCCGTCTATGGTACCGGACAACGAGAAGTTGCTAGAGGCTTTCATCGGGGACTTCCGAAGTTATTCAAGGAGATGTGACATCGTTTGATCCACAAACAATTGAGGAAGCTATTCGAGTGACTCAGAAGTTGATGGCACAAGTGGTGAAGCGAGGTAAGTACACCACTACCAACCGAAACAACAACAACAACCCCAACAACCGCTACAATTTCAACAACAATAATCGAGGCAATTACAACAACAATAGCAACAATAACAAGCGCAAGTGGGACAACACTAGGGGTAGGAATGCTACTCAACCACCACCCAAAAGGCAAGAGGTTGCTAAGGCTTATGTTGCGGGTCCGAAGGAAGGAAAAGGATATACGGGGGTTTTGCCGAAGTGTAATAAGTGTTTGAGTCATCACAATCCGGTCGATGTCCCGATCCGTGTGAAAATTGCAAGAAAGTTGGTCACCGTACTAGGGATTGCAAGTGGCCACAAGTTACATGTTTTGGTTGGGGAAACTGACACTACAAGAAGGATTGCAAGAAGGGAAAGAATCAAGCAAATCCGAATCAAGGAGGTTTGGCACACGGAAGGGTTTACGCCATCGGGCGAGAAGATAGGGAGGACCAATGTCATAACGGGTAATGCTTTCTTCTCAATAATCGTTATGCTTCGCTTTTATTTGATTCGGTTGCCGATAAAAGTTTTGTGTCCAATGCATTTGCACCTTTGCTCAACATTAAACCAACTACATTAGACATATCATACAACGTCGAATTAGCTAATGGTAGCGTAGTTAACACCAACACCATTGTCCGCGGTTGCACATTCAATTTTCTTAATCATCCCTTCAACATAGACCTCATGCCCGTAGATTTGGGTAGTTTCGACGTCGTCATCGGCATGGATTGGTTATCTAAGCATCGCGCAAAGATCATTTGTGATGAGAAAGTTGTTCATCTTCCCTATAACGGCGAAACTTTGATTATTCGTGGGGAACGAAGTGGAACCGTAATTAGTATCATATCTAGTATCAAAACGGAGAAGTACATTAAGAAAGGTTGTCTTGCTTTCTTAGCCCATGTAACCGGGAAAAAGTCGGAGGAGAAGCGACTTGAAGATGTACCTATTGTCCGTGAATTTTAAATGTTTCTGAGGATTTACCGACTTCCACGCACGCATCAAGTAGAGTTTCATATTGAACGACCTAAAGTGTCGCTTTGGAAAACACATCGCTTTGATTTAATAAAATAATCGAGTTTACAAAGTAGGTCCCAAATGAAAATCAACTTGCGGAAAATAAGTTTAGTAATGGCCAAACGATGTTTTAAAGTATAAAAATCCCATGTAAGACGCTGCCGTCACCACGACTCCATGATATGTCCACATGCATGCCATGAAGTGAATGCCTTAGATACCTGAGATAAAACATGCTAAAAAGTGTCAACACAAAGGTTGAGTGAGTTCATAGAGTTTGAGTTGAAATGTAAAGTCTTTCAAATCGCTATGTAGCAAAGGCATTATAAATCGTTGAATGTAAAGACTTTCAAAATCGTTTATGTAGCAAAGGCATTGTAAATCCACTCGGCCCAAGTCCCCATACAAAACTTGCAACCTGTGTTCACAACCCATTTTAATATGTAGAGTTTATGTTCAAGTGCATGATGTCAAATGAATTCACAAAATAGTGCATGGCTCAATGTATCGGAATCGTTTATGCGCAAAGAAAGGCATTGTAAATCCACTCGCCCAAGTCCCGCCCATACAAAACTTGCAACTGTGTGTTCACAACCCACTGCCGAATATGTATAAAGTTTATGTAATTCTTTGAACACAATCATCGTAGTGAAGTTAAATGGTTTCACACTCATCGTTAAAAACAACATCGTATTTATTTCACTAAGTTCATGACACCAAAGCGTAAACATCGCACCAATAAAAATTGGTAATCATCGCTTCATCGCCGCCCTAATAGGTAACTTGCCAATTTACCTCAATGATTCAAATATAGTGCCGATTTCCCTAAATGGGTCAATAAGAGCGGAGTGTTAATTCCATAGGCCTATTCACTATACTCGCCACCCGCAAGTGACTAATGGTTCATGATGTAGGACTTTTAACATGGCAAATACTTAGTGACAATAAAACATCTGGATATAGCATACGCTTCAAAGCATTTGTTCAATTTAAAATGTAGCATGTATCTCCCCAAGAGTTTGTAAAACGCTTAAAAGAGTAAAAGTAGGGGCCATGAAACTCACGGTAATTCATATAAGTTAAAGTACTTGTGAAAGTAAATGAAAACAGTTTGAGCATGTATCTCCCCAAAAAGTAGTATAAAAACAATTAAAAGTGGGGCTATGAAAACTCACTTGGATAAACTGGAATAATGGCAAAAGTGAGTACACCGAGGTTTAATGTGATCGCTTAACGGGACCTATTATGAATGATATGATATGTCATGAGTTGCAATGTAATGTTATGCATGCACTTGATATGTTATTTATACCATTTACGACCTTTTGAAAATATTACTCGCCGTCGAAAATACTCTTTTGACGTCCTTGACCAATCAAAAATGAGTTTACATGTTTTACGCCAAAATGTCATCCTACAATGGTTTTATAATGATTTTTAGAGAAATTACCACTTTTCGTCGCAAAACAATGTCGCCGGAAAAATCATGAAATTACCAAAAATGGCTTTGAAAAACTAGTCGTAAAACAATGTACGTCGATCGTTAGAGAACGAACTCGACTGTTTTGGAAAGTTTGTATCGATATCTAAAAGTTTCGGGGTTCAGAGTTTTCGCCAAAAGGTCTCAACATAAAGATAATAAGGGTTAAAGACGGTGGTTTTTGGCTAATAGCGTGCAGAAAATTAGTTACGGCAAGTTTATGAAAAGTGCATATCTTTGTCGTTTCAAATCCGCTTTTCACGCTTTATATGTCCTTAGCTTCATATTGAAGTAAACCAATATATTTTTGACAAGTCGAAATAATTTGTGAAGCTTAAGGCTCGTTTTGACCCGTACAAACTAAAAACAGTTTGCTGAAAATCCAGAAAATAATATATTTCGTCGTCAAACTTGTAAAATCCATAACTTCTTCAATAAGTCCGCTTTATTCCGCTCAAGCGGCCACGGATTCGTTTTAAAGTATATTTTCTAAAAATCAAGGCCAAAAAGTCGTGCCTACTGCCGGATTTTCCAGAAAAGCAAAACAAGGACAGAACACAAAATATACTTATCGAAAATAGTTTTTCTCGGACAAAACCTATTCTAATCCCTTCAAATCAACTCCAAAACTAATCTAATCCTACCATACACCTTCTTAGGGTGTCATGGGTTCCTAATCACCATCAAGACCAACCAATACCATGGGAATATTTATAGGATGACCAATATATATATATATAACTCTAAAATCATGAAATAAATGGTATAAATCACATATCATGCATATAAGCTCCAAAAATGAAAAGAAACATATGAAAATGAAAAGGAAACATAAAAATGATAAAACAAGCTTACTAGTGATAATGAAGAGGTGAAAGTAACAAGGATTAACTTAAATATCCTTGGGTTTTATTTCAAAACCATATAAAGGATATAATCTAGGTTGTAAACACTTGCTTTTGCAAAAACTTTGATCCCTTTGGAGCTCTAGGTGAGGCCGGTTTTGATAGAACCAAAAGAAACAAAGGAGAGAATTTTGATAACACTTGAAGAAATATGTGAAGTGAATGAATGAGAAATAAGTGAGTTAAGTAGACTTTTATGCAAGATTGAAAACATAAAATTAATGAGCCATGCCACATTTATCACACACCCTCCCCTATGGCCGGTTTTGGGGAGGGTTGTCTCAAAAATATTTATTTTTTTTTTTTTTTTTTTAAATTGTAACTTGTGTATATATTGTAAGACTTGTAAAGAAATGTGTAAGTAAAGTGTACAAGTATATGTAAATGGAAATTTTTGGTACAAGTAAGTTTTTAATAGTTCAAAATAGAATGTATTGAGGTGATAAAAATTGTAAAAATACTTTCCTTGTGAAAATTGAGTGATAAAATAATTATCGTACAATTTTTAAGAAAACGACGTAATAATTAAACTTTAATGATTTGAGTACCCAAAAAATTTGAAACACTAGGAAAACTAAAAATATAGTTTTTATAAACTAAATGTAAGTTTAAAAATACATCGGGATCATTTTTGAAAGTAACGGATTAAATATTCAAAATAATAACTCACGAGATAAAGATTATTAAATATAAAAATTACGCGTATAAAGTGAAATGAAATGTCTTGAATGTACTAATGAGATGCTCATGATGTCAATGAAATGTAGACTAATCATAGTCCATATGAAATGTACGTGATGTCATGATCATGAATTCGCCGCTAAACCTCCAAGGTTACGCTAATTTGAAACAAGTAAACCAAGTTTACTATAAATGTTGAAATAATGAGACATGAATCGTGTCGAGAAATGACCTGAAAGTACGGGTTGTCACATTCACCATCCAAAAGGAATTCATCCCCGAATTCAATCGTTGTTAGGTCTAACGAGTTTAGGGTTTGATGTGGCAAACTTTCCCATTCCCGAGCAAAACCCTCAAAAGACTTTTGGGTAACCGATTTTTGCTTAATCCCACAACTCATCAAACAAGAACTGCCATACGATTAGGCTAAATCGGTTTAGGTAACAACTTGTTTCTAGCTCGATCTTTGCAACTCATCAAACAAGAACTGCCACGCGGATCAAACTGGAAACAAGTGGTTTGAAGAAAATCTTTTGAAAATTTGGCTCGATTACATTTTATCTTACACATATAAGCCTACTACTCCCTTCATTGCATGATTCTTCCCGATTAGACATGGTGATCGCTATGTATAATTTAGAAGTAACTATGCAATGCTTGGACTAATCGACTCATATGTTGTTTGGTGTTGAGTCAACCGATGTTAAAATTGTGATGAACATCGAGGAGAGAAGACATGGAGAAGTGTCGCTAAAATGATAGTTAAAGTAAAAAGAATTGAAATCCTCGTAAATGATAACAAATCGGAAGAAAATAAAGTACGATAGATGAGAATATTTTACAACGAGTAGTTTGTCAAACAAAAATACATCTTAGGTTATAAAGATTCGGATACGATGGAAAACATAAACTTAATACGACCTAGTACATAAGGAGAATTAAGACCATGTTAGTTTCCTAACTTCTTCGCCTTCCGCGTCGTTGATACCTTGACAAGCTCCTCCTCCTCCTTCCAACATATATACATTCCCATGAGCACCTTCAACTGGTTGACCTTGGTTTTGGGGACATTGGTTCGAGTAGTGTCCTTGTTCCCCACATCCGAAGCATGGATTTTAGACTTTACCTTTACAATCCCCGCTAAATGTCCCTGGTTTTGCATTTGTGGCACTTGGCAGGGCAAGGACCCGAGTGATGAAAATTACATCGATTACATAGTGGGTGTGTTCCAAAGATACCCTCTACCTCTATCGGTGCAATGACATAAACCATTCCCGCTTCTTGCCTTCTATTTTGTTGTTGATGACTTGGTGTTATGGTTTTGGTTGTTGTTGTTATCATCTCCTTGGTCGTTTTCCCATTTCCTTTTGTTGTTGTTGATTTGGTTATCATCGTTGTAGTTGGTACGATTGTTGGGGTTGTTGTTGTTTCGGTTGATGTTGGTGTACTTGCCCCTCTTCACCACTTGTGCCATCAACTTCTGAGTCACTCTAATAGCTTCCTCCATTGTTTGTGGATCAAACGAAGTCACATTTCCTTGAATAACTTCGGAAGTCCCCGATAAAAGCCTCTAGCAACTTCTCGTTATCCGGTACCATCGACTGGCATAACGCGGCCAATTCCTGAAATCTCCGAATGTATGTGTCAATATCGCACTAATCGTTACTAGTTCGTAGAACTCCTCCAACTTTTTGATTTCGTGACGAGGACAAAACTTATTAGTCACCAAACCCTTAAATTGCTCCCAAGTAAGCTTGAAAGCATTCTCTATTCCAATCGGTTGAGCATAAGAATTCCACCACGATAATGCTCCATCGAGTAATGTGCTCGTAGCAAATTTAACCTTACTATCCCCCTGGACAATTGCAAAGCAAAAACACCGACTCTAATTTTTCGAACCATCGAACCATTGCTTTACGTAGCTCCTCGGTACCTCTAAACTTCGTGGGCTCACCACTTTTGAAGTCCTTGTACCTAACATTTCTTAACTGGATCCTCCGCATTTCCAAAGAGCAAGAAATAGCCTAGCGGCTTCGGCCACAGCCATCGCTTCCCTTCAACTCTTAAAGCATTAGAAATGCTATCATTCACCAACTTTTGAATTGCTGCTTGAGTCATTTCAACTGTAGCTTTCTTCGGTGCCATATCTTCTTCAAAACAAGAGGAAATGTGAGACGTAGCAAAAAATATCCGATGTTAATAATAAACGCTCCAAAGAGATGTGATAAGAGATGATAAGTTTGAGGTTATGTTTCAAAATGATCGCCGGGTTTCCTAAAAGATGGGTTATGAGATGTTGTAAGTGCTTCAATGTATGATGGTTTAGAGACTTAATGTGTGAATAAAGTGTAACTCGACATGTTAGTGGTGAAACAAGGAGTGAGAGTGACTTCGCCCTATATAAAGATTCATCTCGGCATTTGACGCGTTCGGTGATGAATCACTGATATAAAAATTTGTGATAGGGAATGACAAGGAATTCTCCACGTTAGAGTATGAGGAAAAGATAATGGATGGGAATTTAAAGGCATCCATGTGACAATCGATGTGAAATGAAAGTGAATAACTCAAAAATGTATGCGTATAAAACCGCATGTAAAGTGTGAACGGCACTTATGATGAAATATTGAGATGCTATGATGATGTAGTTATAGTCTAGGGTCAATGATGCAACCTAGTTCTCTATAACCGAAGCTCGGATGCCAATCTGTCACACCCCCAAATTACCTGTTTTGCAAATGGAATGGAATTCCCGAGGATTGGATCATAGCATCACAATCACAAGTTATATTGAACGCACCTAAAGTGTCGTTAGGAAAACACATCGTTTGATTTAATAAAATAATCAGAGTTTACAAAGTAGGTCCCAAATGAAAATCAACTTGTATGAAAATAAGTTTAGTATACCAAACGATGTTTTTAAAGTATAAAAATCCCATGTAAGACGCGTCGTCACCACGACTCCATGATGTGTCCAAATGCATGCCATGAAGTGAATGCCTTAGATACCGGAGATAAAACATGCTAAAAGTGTCAACACAAAGGTTGAGTGAGTTCATAGAGTTTGAGTTGAAATGTAAAGTCTTTCAAATCGCTTTATGTAGCAAAGGCATTATAAATCGTTGAATGTAAAGACTTTCAAAATCGTTTATGTAGCAAAGGCATTGTAAATCCACTCAGTTCCCAGTCCCGCCCATACAAAACTTGCAACCTGTGTGTTCACAACCCACTGCCAGAATATGTAGAGTTTATGATCAAGTGCATGATGTCAAATGAATTCACAAAATAGTGCATGGCTCAATGTATCGGAATCGCTTTATGCGAAAGGCATTGTAAATCCACTCAGTTCCAAGTCCCCCATACAAAACTTGCAACCTGTGTGTTCACAACCCACTGCTGGAATATGTATAAAGTTTATGTAATTCGTTTGAACACAATCATCGTGATGTGAAGTTAAATGGTTTCACACTCATCGTTAAAAACAACATCGTATTTATTTCACTAAGTTCATGACACCAAAGCGTAAACATCGCACCAATAAAAATTGGTAATCATCGTTTCATCGCCGCCCTAATAGGTAATTTGCCAATTTACCTCAATGATTCAAATATAGCGCTTCGATTTCCTAAATGGGTCAATAAGAGCGGAGTGTTAATTCCAATAGGCCTATTCACTATACTCGCCACCAAAGTGACTAATGGTTCATGATGCAGGGACTTCGAACATGGCAAATACTTAGTGACAATAAAACATCGGATATAGCATACAGTTCAAAGCATTTGTGTTCAATTTAAAATGTAGCATGTATCTCCCCCAAGAGTTTGTAAAACAGTTAAAAGAGTAAAAGTAGGGGCCATGAAACTCACGGTAATTCATATAAGTTAAAGTACTTGTGAAAGTAAATGAAAACAGTTTGAGCATGTATCTCCCCCAAAAGTAGTATAAAAACAATTAAAAGTGGGGCTATGAAAACTCACTTGGATAAACTGGAATAATGGCAAAAGTGAGTACACCGAGGTTTAATGTGATGCGTTAACCGGGACCTATTATCAATGATATGATATGTCATGAGTTGCAATGTAATGTTATGCATGCACTTGATATGTTATTTATACCATTTACGACCTTTTGAAAATATTACTCCGTCGTTCAAAAATACTTTTGACGCCTTGACCAATCAAAATGAGTTTACATGTTTTACGCCAAAATGTCATCCTACAATGGTTTTATAATGAATTTTAGAGAAATTACCACTTTTCGTCGCAAAACAATGTCGTCGGAAAAATCATGAAATTACCAAAATGGCTTTGAAAAACTAGTCAGAACAATGTAAACGCCGATCGTTAGAGAACGAACTCTACTGTTTTGGAAAGTTTGTATCGATATCTAAAAGTTTCAGTTCAGGAGTTTTCGTCCAAAAGGTCTCGAACATAAAGATAATAAGGGTTAAAGATTCGGTGGTTTTGGCTAATAGCGTAGAAAAATTAGTTACGCAAGTTTATGAAAAAGTGCATATCTTTGTCGTTTCAAATCCGCTTACGCTTTTATATGTCCTTAGCTTCGTATTGAAGTAAACCAATATATTTTTGACAAGTCGAAATAATTTGTGAAGCTTAAGGCTCGTTTTTGACCCGTACAAACTAAAAACAGTTTGCTGAAAATCCAGAAAATAATATATTTCGTCGTCAAACTTGTAAAATCCATAACTTCTTCGTTATAAGTCCGCTTTATTCCGTTCAAGCGGCCACGGATTCGTTTTAAAGTATATTTTCTAAAAATCAAGGCCAAAAGTCGTGCCTACTGTCGGATTTTCCAGAAAAGCAAAACAAGGACAGAACACAAAATATACTTATCGAAAATAGTTTTTCTCGGACAAAACCTATTCTAATCCCTTCAAATCAACTCCAAAACTAATCTAATCCTACCATACACCTTCTTAGGGTGTCATGGGTTCCTAATCACCATCAAGACCAACCAATACCATGGGAATATTTATAGGATGACCAATATATATATATATAACTCTAAAATCATGAAATAAATGGTATAAATCACATATCATGCATATAAGCTCCAAAAATGAAAAGAAACATATGAAAATGAAAAGGAAACATAAAAATGATAAAACAAGCTTACTAGTGATAATGAAGAGGTGAAAGTAACAAGGATTAACTTAAATATCCTTGGTTTTTATTTCAAAACCATATAAAGGATATAATCTAGGTTGTAAACACTTGCTTTTGCAAAAACTTTGATCCCTTTGGAGCTCTAGGTGAGGCCGGTTTTGATAGAACCAAAAGAAACAAAGGAGAGAATTTTGATAACACTTGAAGAAATATGTGAAGTGAATGAATGAGAAATAAGTGAGTTAAGTAGACTTTTATGCAAGATTGAAAACATAAAATTAATGAGCCATGCCACATTTATCACACACCCTCCCCTATGGCCGGTTTTGGGGAGGGTTGTCTCAAAAATATTTATTTTTTTTTTAAATTGTAACTTGTGTATATATTGTAAGACTTGTAAAGAAATGTGTAAGTAAAGTGTACAAGTATATGTAAATGGAAATTTTTGGTACAAGTAAGTTTTTAATAGTTCAAAATAGAATGTATTGAGGTGATAAAAATTGTAAAATACTTTCCTTGTGAAAATTGAGTGATAAAATAATTATCGTACAATTTTTAAGAAAACGACGTAATAATTAAACTTTAATGATTTGAGTACCCAAAAAATTTGAAACACTAGGAAAACTAAAAATATAGTTTTTATAAACTAAATGTAAGTTTAAAAATACATCGAGATCATTTTTGAAAGTAACGGATTAAATATTCAAAATAATAACTCACGCTATAAAGATTATTAAATATAAAAATTACGCGTATAAAGTGAAATGAAATGTCTTGAATGTACTAATGAGATGCTCATGATGTCAATGAAATGTAGACTAATCATAGTCCATATGAAATGTGCGTGATGTCATGATCATGAATTCGCCGCTAAACCTCCAAGGTTACGCGAATTTGAAACAAGTAAACCAAGTTTACTATAAATGTTGAAATAATGAGACATGAATCGTGTCGAGAAATGACCTGAAAGTACGGGTTGTCACAAGATGTACCTATTGTCCGTGAATTTTCTGAAATGTTTCCCGAGGATTTACCGGGACTTCCACCGGCACGTCAAGTAGAGTTTCATATTGACTTAGTGCGGAAATGCGACCGACTTGCGAAAGCACCGCACCGTCTAGCGCATCCGAAATGCAAGATTTGTCTAATCAATTGCAAGAACTTCTAGACAAAGGATTCATTAGGCCGAGTTCCTCGCCTTGGGAGCACCGGTCTTGTTTGTGAAGAAGAAGGATGGATCCTTCCGAATGTGCATAGATTATCGAGAATTGAACAAGTTAACGGTGAAGAATCGTTACCCACTCCCAGAATTGATGACTTGTTCGATCAGTTGCAAGGTTCTAGTATCTATTCCAAGATTGATCTTCGTTAGGGTTATCATCGCCGAGTTCGGAAGAGGATATTCAAAAAATTTAGAACACGCTACGGTCATTACGAGTTTCAAGTGATGCCGTTTGGATTGACTAATGCACCGGCGGTATTCATGGATCTCATGAATAGAGTTTGTAAACCGTATTTGGACAAGTTTGTTATTGTGTTCATCGACGACATATTGATCTACTCAAAGAACAAAGAGGAGCACGAAGAGCATTTAAGGACGATTTTAAGGCTACTCAAGAATGAGAAGTTGTATGCCAAGTTTTCGAAGTGTGATTTTTGGAACCGCAAAGTGCAATTCCTTGGTCATGTCATTGATAGTCATGGACTACAAGTTGATCCCGCAAAGATTGAAGCCGTAAAAGATTGGGCTACTCCAACGAATCCTACGAAAATTCGACAATTTCTAGGACTAGCAGGATATTACCGAAGGTTCATCGAAGGTTTTTCAAAGATAGCGAGACCTTTGACCAAGTTGACACAGAAAAACAAGAAGTACGAGTGGGAAAAGAAACAAGAAGTTGCTTTTCGCTTGTTGAAGCAAAACTTTGTAGTGCGCCAATTTTAGCACTACCCGAAGGAATTGAGAACTTTGTTGTATATTGCGACGCTTCGCATAAAGGACTTGGGGCTGTTTTAATGCAAAACGAGAAGGTGATAGCGTATGCTTCTCGACAACTTAAGACTCATGAGAAGAACTACACAACTCATGATCTCGAAGTTAGGCCGTAGTTTTTGCGCTCACGATTTGGAGACACTACCTCTACGGTACAAAGTGCACAGTGTTTACCGACCACAAGAGTTTGCAATATATTCTTGATCGGAAGGAGCTTAATATGAGGCAACGTCGTTGGTTGGAGTTACTCAGCAACTATGATTGTGAAATCAAGTATCACCCGGGAAAAGCCAATGTTGTGGCTGATGCTCTTAGTCGGAAGGAGAGGCCTAAACCTTTAAGAGTTCGATCATTGGGAATGACGATTATTTCTCCTTTACCATCGAAAATCCATGAAGCACAAGTCGAAGCACTTAGGGAGGAAAATCGACCAAGTGAAAAGCTTTATGGTATGCCCGAAAGCGCAAATGGTTTTGTAAAGAGAGCGATGGAGTATTATGTTTCAAGGATAGAATGTGGGTTCCATTGTATGGCGGAATACGAGAATTGATTACGCATGAGTCGCATAAGTCAAAGTATTCTATTCATCCAGGATCGGATAAGATGTATCAAGATCTTAAGAAGCTTTATTGGTGGCCTAACATGAAAGCGGAGATTGCCACGTACGTTAGCAAATGCCTTACCTGCACTAAGGTAAAAGTTGAATATCGAAGCCTTCAGTTTACTCCAACAACCGAAAATTCCTCAATGGAAATGGGAACGCATTACAATGGACTTTGTTACGAAACTTCCTAAGACATCGGGAGGTTACGACGCTATTTGGGTAATTGTTGATCGCCTTACCAAGTCAACCCATTTCATACCGATTAGAGAGACATATTCCATGGAGCAACTCACTAGACTTTATGTCAAGGAAATAGTCTCAAGGCACGGAGCACCAATTTCTATCATTTCCGACAGAAATAGTCGATTTACTTCAAACTTTTGGAATTCATTGCAAGATTCATTCGGAACCAGATTAGAAATGAGCACAAAGATATCACCCACAAACCGACGGTCAAAGTGAAAGGACAATTCAAACGTTAGAAGATATGTTGAGGGCATGTGTTATTGATTTTGGAAATGGTTGGGCTAACCATTTGCCATTGATAGAATTCTCGTACAACAATAGTTATCACACCAAGATCAAGATGGCACCATGCGAGGCACTCTATGGTCGTAAGTGCCGATCACCTGTTTGTTGGGCCGAGGTAGGAGACGCGCAACTTCTGGTCCGTAAATGGTACGGAAACCACGGAAAAGATTGTTCAAATTCGTGATAGACTCGAACGCCAGTGAGTCGACGAAAAGTTATGCGGATATTAGACGCAAGGATTTGGAATTTCAAGTAGGTGACAAAGTTATGTTGAAAGTATCGCCTTGGAAGGACGTGGTACGATTTGGAAAGCGTGGGAAGTTAAACCCGAGATACATTGGACCATTCAAGATTTTGAGCAGAGTTGGTCCAGAGCTTATCGACTTGATCTTCCATCAACTTAGTCATGTGCACAACACGTGTCACGTTTCAAACTTGAAGAAGTGTCTTTCGGACGAATCGCTCGTTATTCCATTGGGCGAAGTTCAGCCGACGACAAACTTAACTTTGTGGAAGAACCAGTAGAAATCATGGACCGCGAGGTCAAGCAGTTGAAACAGAGTCGTATTCCTATTGTGAAAGTTCGTTGGAATTCTCGAAGAGGTCCTGAGTTTACTTGGGAACGGGAAGACCGATCGACACAAGTATCCTCATCTTTTCACCGACAACCGTTAGACCTAACAATGATTGAATTCGTGGATCAATTCCTTTTGATGGGAGATGTGACAATCCGTAATTTCAGGTCATTTCTCGACACGATTCATGTCTCATTATTTCAACATTTTTAGTAAACTTGGTTTACTTGTTTCAAATTCGCGTAACCTTGGAGGTTTAGCGGCGAATTCATGATCATGACATCACGTACATTTCATATGGACTATGATTAGTCTACATTTCATTGACATCATGTGCATCTCATTAGTACATTCACGACATTTCATTTCACTTTATACGCGTAATTTTTATATTTAATAATCGTTATCGCGTGAGTTATTATTTTGTATATTTAATCCATTACTTTCAAAAATGATCCCGAGGTATTTTTAAACTTACATTTAGTTTATAAAAACTATATTTTTAGTTTTTCTAGTGTTTCAAATTTATTTGGTATATTAATCGTTAAAATTAAATTATTACGTCGTTTTTCTTAAAATTGTACGATAATTATTTTATCACTCAATTTTCACAAGGAAGGTATTTTTACAATTTTTATTATCTCATTACATTCTATTTTGATCTATTAAAATTTACCATTTACTCTACAAGTTAATAATATCTACACTTTACTTACACATTTCCTAAAAATTATACAAATAATACATATACTTTCATTATATAAAAAAAAAAAAAAAAACATAAAATATCTACATTCCCCCCCCTTGGCCGACCAAGGGGGAAGGGTGTCATTAAAATGGGTAAGGCCTTGATTGATAATAAATTTTACTTATACATAAAGTCTACATCTATTATTTCCTCATTCATTTCATCATTTCACAAGTGTTTGTTAAAGAAAATTTCTCTCTTCCTTTGGTTCTCATCAAAACCGGCCATATAGAGGCTCTCAAAGGGATCATCATCTAAAAATTTGCTCAAGATCAAGTGTTTATAACAATCTAGTCTATACTCTTTATTTGGTTTTGAAATAAAAACCAAGGGTATTTAAGTTTAACCTTGTTACTTTCACCTCATCATTTTCACTAGTAAGCATATTTCTTTCATTTTCATGTTTCCTTTTCATTTTCATATGTTTCTTTTCATATTTGGAGATATTATGCATGATATGTGATTTATACCATTTATTACATGATTTTAGAGTTATCTATATACTATGGTCATCCTATAATTATCCCCTTGGTATTGGTTGGTCTTGATGGTGATTAGGAACCCATGACACCCTAAGAAGGTGTATGGTAGGATTAGATTAGTTTTGGAGTTGATTTGAAGGGATTAGAATAGGTTTTGTCCGAGAAAAACTATTTTCGATAAGTATATTTTGTGTTCTGTCCTTGTTTTGCTTTTCTGGAAAATCCGACAGTAGGCACGACTTTTTGGTCATGATATTTAGAAAATATACTTTAAAACGAATCCGTGGCCGCTTGAACGGAATAAAACGGAGTTATAACGAGAAAGTTATGGATTTTACAAGTTTGACGATGAAATATATTATTTTCAGAAATTTCAGCATACTATATTTATTTTGTCCGAGTCAAAAATGAGCCTTAAGCTTCACAAATTATTTCGACTTCTAAAAAATATATTAGTATACTTTGATACGAAGCTAAGGACGTATAAAACGTAGAAAACGGATTGAAACGACAAAGATATGCACTTTTTCATAAACTTGCCGTAACTAATTTTCTGCACACAATTAGCCAAAACCACCATCTTTAACCCTTATTATCTTTATGTTCGAGACCTTTTGGACGAAAACTCCTGAACTGAAACTTTTAGATACCGATACAAACTTTCCAAAACAGTCGAGTTCGTTCTCTAACGATCGACGTACACTGTTTTACGACTAGTTTTCCAAAGCCATTTTTGTTAATTTCATGATTTTTCTGACGACATTGTTTTGCGACGAAAAGTGAAAAATTCTCTAAAAATCATTATAAAACCATTGTAGGATGACATTTTGACGTAAAAACATGTAAAGTCATTTTTGAAGGGTCAAGACGTCAAAAGAGTATTTTTCGACGAAGTGTAATATTTTCAAAACTCATAAATGGTATAAATAACATATCAAGTGCATGCATAACATTACATTGCAACTCATGACATATCATATCATTGATAATAGGTCCCGGTTAACGCATCACATTAAACCTCGGTGTACTCACTTTTGCCATTATTCCAGTTTATCCAAGTGAGTTTTCATAGCCCCGCTTTTACATGCTTTCGATTATTTTCAAACCCACGGGGAGAATACATTGCACTACATTTTTCTTTGTACGATACCAAGTATGTTAAATTCATTACATTGCTTAAGTTACGGCATTTGCCAATTTGAAAGTCCCCATTACTTGAACATGAACCGTTAATCTTTGGAGCGAGGATGAGTGGATAGATCTATCGAGGGTGACGCCTCCATCCGGGTTGGTGAATCCCAACCAGAAAAACGGATGCATTTCATTTGATCACATTACGGAGTTGTCTGGCAAACACTCTGCAGGGTCATACATGATTGAACAGTCTAGTTTCGGGGTCATGGGCTTAGAGCAATTGTAACATTATTTTTACGTGACTTGATGGTCATGCATGATAGATACTTGTGTAGTCGTATAAAACATTTACATAAACCTATGATTTCTCACCAACATTATTGTTGACCGTTTTAGCAATGTATTTTCGGTAATCGAGGCATTCGCATCATGACATGGTTTAGGGACCTATATTTTGAGTCGCGGCGTCGACTTACATTATGTACATTATGGCACTTCACTTCAAAAACATCGTTTGGATTTGTATTATATTTTGTATTTCCGCAAACTTTGTAAACCTTTTGGGACCGATGTTGTACTCAATGTTTTATGAAATATCCAACGATGTGTTTTTAAAACGGCACTTTAGGTCGTTCAATATAATTGTGATGTGGTGCTATGACAAATAAGCCCCAGGGAATTCCATTCCGCAAAAAAGTAAATTGGGGTGTGACATCATTCTTATTCTTTTATTTTAAGTTTTATTCTTATTGGATAGGATCAAATGAGAAGTAAAATTAAAATGAGAAAGGTGAGAAGAAATCATAGCCGCACATTTCTTAAATAGATTCGGTTATTACTTTTTCAAAAAAAAAGTTAGGACAAATATACTAGTATCAAATAGGAGTGAGCAAAACCGAACTTAACTCGAACCCAAACCGAAAAACCGAGTTGATCAAACCGAAACCGAGAAAAACCGAAACTGAGAAACAATGAGTAATTTCGGTTCGATTTCAATTCGAGTTTCAATTTCGGATTGTGTCGGTTCAGGTCGAGTCGGGTTGGGTTTGACCCATGCTCACCCTTTTAAACACCCTCTTAAACAAAACACCCTCAAAACAAAACACCTTTAAACCAAAATCCCAATCACTCCCTATACCCACCTTCCTCCCAAAAAAAAACACAATGCTTTACTAATCAATCAAAACCCTAACCCTAACCCTAATTTCACCCCCAAATCCAATCCAACCCAATTCATGGACGGCACAAGCTACCTAACACAAAACCGATACAGACCACCACCACCACAACCACAAAACGACACCACCAAATCACTAACTCCAATCGTTGATCGATTCAAGGCGCTGCTAAAAGAACGTGTGGGGGATGATGATGATGATGACGTGGCATTGAGTACTGATGAGGTTGTGGAGGTTTACGAAGCTGTGTTGAGTGAATTGGTTATTAATTCGAAGCCGATTATTACCGACTTGACGATTATCGCGGGTGAGCAGCGGATACATGGCGCGGGTATTGCTGATGCTATTTGTGCCCGAATTATCGAGGTTGTTTAAAGTTTTATGTTTTCGGTGATATCGTAGCGTAAAGTTTGGAAATTTGTTAGGTTTTTGTATCGTAGCGTAAAGTTTGGTAATTTTTGTGTTTTGCGGACTATCGGGTTGTTATCGGCGTGAATTTGGAAGTATCTAAGTTGGAAGTGGCAACTGTTGTATTTCGAAAATAAGCGTTTTTATCCAATAAAAAATGGAAAGCAGTAGAAAACGTAAAGATTTTAGATAATTAGAGTAATTGTTTAGTTATTAGTTGGTTAAGTGCGGATTATCGGAATTATCGAGGTTGTTAGATTTTTTGTATAAATTTAACTAAATTTATTGATTTTGTTTAAAGTTTTATGTTTTCGGTGATATCGTAGCTTAAAGTTTGGAAATTTTTGGTGTTTTGCGGATTATCGGGTTGTATTAGGTGGAAACATTCTGTTACGAAAAGTATACTAGTCTACTGGGTTAAGTTCTAATTTAAGCTGAACTTAGAAGAAGTGACAATTGATGTGCATCGAGTGTTTAAAGTTTTATATTTTCGGTGATATCGGAACGTAAAGTTTGGAAGTTTTGGTGTTTTGGGGGTTGATTAGATGAACTGGTTATCGAGTTATATCAGGTGGAAGCATTGTTACGGAATTAGGAAAAAAGTGTATAAGTTTACGGGATTAAGTTTGTTAATTTGTTAGTGTTTTGTATCGTAGCGTAAAGTTTGGAAAATTTTGGTGTTTTGCGGATTATCGGGTTGTATTAGGTGGAAACATTTTGTAAAGAAAAGTTTTAATCTAAGCTGTACTTAGAAGAAGTGACACTTGATATATATCGATAACGAGTGTTTTCATCGGCGTGAATTGGAAAGTATTTAAGTTTACTTAGAAGAAGTTGCAACTGCTGTATTTCGAGAATAAGCGTTTTTATCGAATAAAACATGGAAAGCAGTAGAAAGCGTACAGAGTTGAGCCCGGTTTGATAAATAGAGTACTTGTTTAGTTATTAGTCAGTTAAATGTGATTAGCTGAGTTATACGTAAGGGGAATCAAAAGTAATAAGGAGCGGTTTTTTATAGTATCGTAAAGTTTGTTAATTTGTTGTTTTGTGTCTTTCATGTCGTAAAGTTTGGAAATTTTTGGTGTTTTGGGGGGTTCATTAGCTGAACTGCTATAGGGGAATTAGTTTTATGAGTTATATTAGGTGGAAGCATTCTGTTACGACAATTACAAAAAGTATCTAAGTTTACTTAGGAGAAGTGGCGATAAGTATAAAAAGTATCTAGTTTGTTAGATTAATAGAGAACTTAAAGAGTTGAGCCCTAACTGATTATTGAGGTTGGCATTGCTGATGCTATTTGTGCTTGGATTGTTGAGGTTGTTGTAGTTTTCTGTTCAATTTGTTGAAAGTTTGTTAGGTTTTTTTGTGGTGTTTTATTTTTTCGGTGATATCGTAGCGTAAAGTTTGGAAATTTTGGTGATTTGGAGGTTAATTAGTTGAACTGTCTATCGAGTTATATCAGATGGAAGCGTTCTGTTACCAAAATTATGAAAAAGTATAAGTTTTGATTAAAATCGTACTTAGATGAAGTGGCAACTGTTGTATCTTGACAATAAGTGTAACATGGAACGCAGTAGAAAACTCAAAAGATTTGAGCCCTGACTGATATTATATGTTTTTTCTTAAGTTTTACCTTTTGTCAGTAATAATTTATGCTAAGTTATGATAATTTGTTCGGGTGTTAGAGGTTTTGGGGGTTATTTAGTTTAACTGTTGGGTTGGGGTAATTGTTTAGTTACTGAATATACGAAATACAGTCTGCTAGCACTATATTAAAATAATAGCAAAAAAGCAGTTAAGCTGTACTTTGAAGAAGTGGCAATTGTTCTAATTCAACAAGCGTTTATTTAAGAACAATTTGAAGTTTTATCTTTTTAGTAATTTTGTATAGTAAAGTTTAGAAATTTGTTTAGGTTTTAAAGGTTTTGGGGGTTAATTAGTTGAATTGCGCTGGTGGAATGATTGTTCAGTTACTAGTCCTTCGAGTTTTTATTTAAGCTGTAATTAGAAGAATTGACAATTGTTGTAATTATAACGACAGGTGTTTTTACGCGAACGATTTGGAATAGGTTTGACTGAATAATAAAGTGTAGAACGTAATAGAAAACGTGAAGAGTTGAGGCGTAACTATGTAAAAGTTCTTTGTTTTGGATGATATCTGGTTTTTTAAGGGGCATCTGTTCAATAAAGTGTGATTTTTGGGTGCAGTATACTTATTCTCCAATGTTTTAGTCATAAGCGTTTTCTCTTAGTTTCCAGTTAAGTGCCGGTTCTGTATAGTCAGCTTATCTTGGCAAGCCTGAAAATATTCACCTATTATAACTTCAACTATATTAAAAATATCGCGTGTTGAACTAATCGACTTGCACAATACTATATT
Source organism: Chrysanthemum makinoi (assembly GCA_910596185.1). NCBI lineage: Eukaryota > Viridiplantae > Streptophyta > Magnoliopsida > Asterales > Asteraceae > Chrysanthemum > Chrysanthemum makinoi. Next base: position 201,591,974 of record OU343217.1, on the reverse strand, counting down.
ATACTTTTCAATCAGTAGTTTGAAGTTGAACACAGAGGATGTAAAATTGTGAATATATATCATCATAAGTGCTAAGTTTACATGTTTTGGTGTTTTTTGTATTGCTATAACGTCATCATAACTTCTTTTAAACTTGCTGTTTATGTGATTTTTACTCATGAAACATTAGCATGGGCATCTTGTTGGCACTTTTGAAGTTTATTTGATCGTATTTTGTTTACTTTGCTATCTAGGTTCCAGTTGAACATAAACTTCCTTCTTTATATCTTCTGGATAGTATTGTTAAGAATATTGGTAAAGACTACGTGAGGCATTTTTCTGCTCGCTTGCCTGAGGTTAGTGGAATAACTTTTATTTCATGCTTTCTGTTGCACAATGCAAAGGAATTGAAGTTTCAGATATATGATTATACTAATTTTCATTTTTCGCTGATTGTTCTTTAGGTATATTGTTTGGCATATAGGCAAGTCCACCCAAATATGCATCCTTCTATGCGCCATCTTTTTGGTACCTGGTCAACTGTATTCCCGTCACCTGTCCTTCGCAAGATTGAAACTGAACTACAATTTTCCCCTTCATCAAGTTACCCATCTTCTGGTATAAAAGCTTCAGAATCTCCGAGACCTGCTCATGGTATACATGTCAATCCAAAGTACTTGGAGGTAAGGCGTCAACTTGAAACTCAAATGCAGATAGTTTAAGCTTTTCGACGGAACACTACTCTCTTTTAATAGCAGTTTTCTTTTACATTACCCATTGGGGAGTAATGTTGTTGTATGTAGCTTCTAGTATCTTCTTTTGCAATTGTTAATGTGATGAAATAAATCCTATGAAAGTTATGCCATCATATAGAGAGATTTTGACTATCAATCCGTGCTCATATTATCATATACCTATACTTCTGTTTTTTGCTTGTTTGGATTCTGCTTTGAGCTTTCCATCCACACACACACACACACACACACACACACACGACAACACATAAAGTCTATATACATGTGCACACACACTCCGGCGGGATTGGGTATTGTTGTTGTTGTAGTTATGGATTCAGCTTGGAGCCGTATGCTTGCATTCTGAATCATTGAGTATTTGTCTGTTATATGTGAAGGGGCTACAAATATTCAGTTAATGACTACATTATGATTAAAATATTCTTTTCTGAAAGTTATATGATTTATATCATTAGTCGTATTAAGAATCAACTCTAGGGTACAAATTTGAAGGTTTATGGTTCACGAGTTCCTCTCCAGTTTATTAAAAAGTTGAAAAAAAAGAACATTTTTGAATCTTAGTGAGGGTTTTGACGGGAGAGAAGTTGGTTCAAGTCATTCAAATATGAGAGTTGCTACTTTAAGTGTCTCACTATTTCATGATCCCACTTTTTCTCTTGAGATATTAACATTTAATACCATGTGCATTGGTATAAAAAAGCGTCTATAATCCTGGTAGTTATGTAAAAGCTTATAGCTCACAGGCAAATATCACACAAAATCTCAAGTTCTTAATTAAACTCTTGTTGATTTAGTGATTACATCGCAAGTATCTTTAACAAAGTTCCATTCAGCATTGAAATCCCATCAAACCCCACATGCATGGTTGATTGTGATAAAGCAATGCGAACAGATCATCTGTTACTGGTTGAATATCAAATGTGATCAGATCACTATTTTCAACCATATACTTTCTGAATGGACTGGTGTCTCATTTTGACGTGTTTTTTTAACAGATGCTTGGGCGTTGTTACTTGTTGGTTGTTTACCTCTTTTATTTTTATTTTATTATTTTTTATTTAATTTTAAGTCATCTATTTTTAGTTTGACATTTTTTGCACACCCCAATACCACCTATCTCACAAATGTCTCCAATGAGAACTCACAACCTCGTGGTTGGTGAGCACAGTCACATACTACAATCCCAAAGGCCTTAGGTTGTTGGTTGTTTGGTTTATCAAGTGTTCCTTAGATGTTGATTAATCTTTTTGTTTGAGATTTCATTATACATTGTTGACTGTTATGTCATATTTGCATTTCAGTTTGCACCACACTTACTGTGCTGTTATGGTTGAACTTATTACATTTTGGATATATAGCCGTGTGGCTGCACTCGTAATGTATAATCTGTGGCTGGCTTATTTACATAGGTTATCGTAATATGCATTTATATCAAGTAATTCTTGCTGAGATTTTGCATGACTGATGTTTCATCTGTCTTCGTAAAATATCTTAATGTGTTTTCTTTCATCTTGCTGGTAAAGGATTATCACAAGTATTGTCAATCTGATATACTCTTCCTCTGTTTCCCCTGTATTTTTTTACTAATTTACGGTATTAAGGATTTGTCAAATTATTGGCAATCAGTAACTCTGTTATTTAACTTATTTAACTCCCTGCTTAGTTGTAAATCCTCAACCATACCCCACAAAAAGAAAAATAACTAACCATTTTTCTCACAATTCAGTCTCATTTAATTTGTGATTCGCAGTTTGATAGGATGTTACCGTATTAGGAATTACTTTAGACTATTTGAATAATTTTTTTATCAGTATTCATGTGTTATTAATCTGCATAATGCAACCATTTCAGAAAATCCATGCAAGAACAGCTTCAACTTCAGAGATTCATGAACAACCAGCCACTGGAATTGACGAATATGAACCTGATAGTAGGGACGTCTTGTCTTCACATATCGGATCACATAGGTTAGGCTCAACCAGTAATGTGGGTCGTACTCCCTTTGGTCTTGGTCATGCAAGGCCACCATCGCCATCAATTGATGAATATGCTATGGACGAAGGAACATCATCTCATCATGGATATAGTCACAGACCTTATGGCATGGCAGTTGATATTCAGAGACCCAGGGCCTTGATTGATGCTTATGGAGCAGATGAGAGGAATACGACAACAAACCAAAATATACGGCATCCAAAAAACGCAACTATAAATGGGTTAAGCAGTAAAGTTGGCGGACAGACGTGGCAGACTACTGAAGAAGAAGAGTTCGAGTGGGAAGATATGAGCCCTACTTTAGCAGGTCATGGTCATGCCTTTGGAGCCAACCGATCTATGCCCAGGAAGAATGATTTTAGCAGAACCAATTGGTCTAACCAGGAGATGCTTCCTTCTGTTGTCCTTAACAATGCAGTTTCTTCGGTTAGTGTTTGGTTTTGTATTTCTTTTTTGTTATTTTTCCTTGGACTTGTGAATAGATCTAAAGGTAACATATTTTATGAACGTAATCAAACTGCTCAGATGGTTTTCTTTTTCATTATCAAAACTAGGACTTAAGTGGTTCGATTTTATTTTGTTTTGGCCAGAACCTACCCTTAGTTCGTTTCAAATATATGGAACCAGTCTGAACTTGAAGATCGTCAGACTGAACCGACCTTTTCAACTGCATTTTGATTTGCTTGCTCTAGACTAATCATTAATATAATATTGTTGATTAAAGTAAATTTTTCTTGAATGAAAACATTGAAAGAGCATGCATAACTGAGGATTGAACTATTAATGGTTTGTTAACCTAAAATTAATACTGACTATGTGAAGGAATTTTAAAAGATACAAGACACTACAACTTGCTGACAAAACCAGTAGCCATTAATTTGCAATAATATAATCAATTGTTATGACGATTCTGCTAGAAACTTACAAAGTAAATAAGTATATGCGAAATTCAGTTTTGTTTGGTTCGAGTATACCAAAAGTACAGAGGAATCAAAGCTATTAGCTTTGCAATTTTCAAACCTGCACCAGACTGTTCTGTTATAGAAACTAAACAAAACATGCTTATTTACTTTGACTTGTTTCTATCTTGTGGTTTACCAAGATTGTGCGTTAAGTTTACGATAGCCTTCAAGTCACCATATATGATTACTTATTGTCCATATTATTTGTACATCTTCTTTTCTGTTGTCACAGGAAGAGTGAATTTGTTAAAATGCTTTACAGTGACATTATTAATAGATTATATCAAATGGGTCAATTGGGTTGAAACCTGAAAATTCCCAAAGTCTGCTTTTAATGCATTTAGCTCCTATATCATTTTATTCAAAGATTATTACTGTCATGATGCTGTCTTTGTAATCATAACTAGAGCATTAATTATATATAAAGTTCTTTGTTTTGGATGATATCTGGTTTTTTAAGGGGCATCTGTTCAATAAAGTGTGATTTTTGTATACAGTATACTTATTCTCCAATGTTTAGTCACAAGCGTTTTCTCTTAGTTTCCAGTTAATGCCGGTTCTGTATAGTCAGCTTATCTTGGCAAGCCCGAAAATATTCACCTATTATAACTTCAACTATAGTAAAGATATCGCGTGTTGAACTAATCGACTTGCATAATACTATATTATACTTTTCAATCAGTAGTTTGAACACGGAGGATGTAAAATTGTGAATATATATCATCATAAGTGCTAAGTTTACATGTTTTGGTGTTTTTTGTATTGCTATAACGTCATCATAACTTCTTTTAAACTTGCTGTTTATGTATTTGTTGCTCATGAAACATTAGCATGGGCATCTTGTTGGCACTTTTGAAGTTTATTTGATCGTATTTTGTTTACTTTGCTATCTAGGTTCCAGTTGAACATAAACTTCCTTCTTTATATCTTCTGGATAGTATTGTTAAGAATATTGGTAAAGACTACGTGAGGCATTTTTCTGCTCGCTTGCCTGAGGTTAGTGGAATAACTTATATTTCATGCTTTCTGTTGCACAATGCAAAGGAATTGAAGTTTCAGATATATGATTATACTAATTTTCATTTTTCGCTGATTGTTCTTTAGGTATATTGTTTGGCATATAGGCAAGTCCACCCAAATATGCATCCTTCTATGCGCCACCTTTTTGGTACATGGTCAACTGTATTCCCGTCACCTGTCCTTCGCAAGATTGAAACTGAACTACAATTTTCCCCTTCGTCAAGTTACCCATCTTCTGGTATAAAAGCTTCAGAATCTCCGAGACCTGCTCATGGTATACATGTCAATCCAAAGTACTTGGAGGTAAGGCGTCAACTTGAAAACTCAAATGCAGATAGTTTAAGCTTTTCGACGGAACACTACTCTCTTTCAATAGTAGTTGTCTTTTACATTATCCTTTGGGGATTAGCGTTGTATGTACTAGCTTCTAGTATGTTCTTTTGCAATTGTGAATGTGATGAAATAATACGTCATAGATGTCATTACTAAATGATGCAATAAATCAACCAAATTGGTCATTGTCGAAACAGTGGGAAAGGGAAATTTTTATTAACATTTTAAGTATTTTAATAGGTAAATGATTCAGCAGAATTGCAATTGAACAGCACAAACCAGTAACCCCACGTGAGAGCATATAATCATGGGACCATCATTGAAAACGAGACCCTATGAGAATAAAAAAAAAAAAACCTATCATGTGATATAACCAGTAAAAACCTTCCCATTTGAACTAGGTTGAGATAAACATTGGCCGTCCCTTTCATGTACAAAATAACCGATGGACCAATGGCGAGTGAAGACCAAGATCAGGCCCACTTGTACACGTGATCTTCAATGACCCACAGCATCATGAACTAATGAAACATCATTTTATACTGCATCTTTAAAGTTATGTAGTCGTAGTACTATATTTACAATGATATAATATTTGAGGACTTTTCCTTTGTTACCTAAACCAACACACAATTACATAACTCGATACTACTATAATGACTAAAAATTGTAAATACGAAATTACAAACTATTCCAAGATTGACTTTTCCTTTGTTACATACGTAAACCAAAACAAGTATTTTCAATTCCATAGCCCCTCGTCATCTCAGAGTCCACTCCCACCATCATCACTCCCGCTCCCACTCTCGTTGCTCCCGCCCATCTCGCTCTTGGTGAATGGCAACATCGTGTCCCAGAGATCATGAGTGAACCCGAGAAAAAATTGGTCGCCAATTTCACTCTTTTTGGTAGTGGTTTCTTTTGGTACCCTATATTCCAAAATTCTTCCTTTGTTACGTAAACCGAGTTCGTTTTCACAGAATTCTTGATTATTGCACTTCTCTTTAATCCAGTTTAAATCATTATCTACTTTTTCCTTTTTTTGTTCTCCATTTCTGGCCACCGAGGTCATATCACCAAACTTATGAATCAAGTAATTCATCAATTTAGTAATTTTGATAGGTTTATAAGTTTCTGTTGTTTCTGGTGACATGGCTAAACTAAAAATTCGTGATAAGGGTTTGAACCTCGCACCCTCCAACAGTAATATGATGATAATTAACAAACTCTTCTTCCACCCTTTACGTGTGTCCATGCTTTTCCTCAAAGTCGGATCATTGTTTTCGTCGATGAATTCTCCTCTCTCGGCGGCTTCAAGTAAACCCATTGTACCATTGGAGTATTCGTCCATGATCTTTTCTATCGCGCATTTAAGCTCATTGTATCCTACTTCCAAACCCACTATATTACCATTCAAACCCACTATACCCTCACAAAGAGAAGGATAACTCTCTTTAAACCCGATGAAATGTGAACCGTCGCATACCCTTTTTGCATCAACTTTATCGCATTCCCCAAATTCCAACAAGAATCCTTCATACTCTATCGCTAAAAGGTAAGCGTCGGAGAGTACAACGATACCTTCTAAACACCTATCTTCTTCAGTGGAAGTGAATAACTGGAGTCTCAAAAGTGGGATAGAATCGTAGGGTTCATATTCTTTAAAAATGGACGAACTTATCTATGATTGCATCATAATCCTCGGTAACTATGTTAATTTTTACTACCTTGATTGACTGATCTTTGGTATCGCGAAACCGATCATTCTTTGATTGTTTTTTGGGTTCTTCTCGTATTGGGCGTGCCTTTCCTTGTCGACAGTGAACTTCGAATGTCTTTTTCGTCATGTCTCCCTATATATATCTTCTATTGGCCGTACAATCGTTGAGGGTAGAATCGACTTGCAAGTACAATCGTTGATGTTAGCCAACATGCAAGAAGATAACTTAAAAAGAAACTGATCGACTTCTTGAGGGTAGAATCGACTTGCAAGTACAATCGTTGATGTTAGCCAACATGCAAGAAGATAACTTAAAAAGAAACTGATCGACTTCTTGAGGGTAGAATCGACTTGCAAGTACAATCGTTGATGTTAGCTAACATGCAAGAAGATAACTTAAAAAGAAACTGATCGACTTCTTGAGGGTAGAATCGACTTGCAAGTACAATCGTTGATGTTATATTTCACAAGTTTAGGTTTCGCTTTGCAGGTTTGTTGGGGTGATAACCAAAAGAAGACGATGAATTATGGTTCATGTCTGCATGTGGTATATATAAGTAAATTTAAAGGATTATGGGAAAGTCGGTGGTTCTGGGCCGGGCGTAATACTCGTAAGTTGGGCCGGGCTTACCATTTATGCATCAACGCTTCATCTACTTACCAAGTTACCAATATTATTTGACCATTTTTTGACAAATATTGTTTCGAGTTGAGATCAATATATAGAACTCATATTTGTTATAGAACAAATGAACCAATCATAACCCTCCATTTTTTTATCTAAATTAATACAAAATCATTTTCCACCTTTTTTTTTAAACAACATATCTTACAAACGGTAAATCTTCAAAATATAAAAATACACCATCGTGACGAGAATTAAATTATCTTTCTATAGATATGCACTTTTACATATTTTCGACAAACATTTTTTTCAAAAATTTCGTCCGAAAAATCATATATGATTTTTCGAATCATATATGATTTTAAAAATCATGTATGATTTCGATTTTTACAATCATATATGATTTTTACAATCATATATGATTCTCAAAAATCATATGTGATTCGTAAAAATCGAATCATATATGATTTTCACAAATCATATATGATTTTTGTTGACCGAAATTTTGAAAAAAAGTTGTTAAAAATATATAGTAGTGCATCTCTATAGAAAGATAATTTAATTCTCGTCACGATGGTATAATTTTTATCGTGTAACGATTAACGGTTTCTGAGATATTTAATTTTTTTTAAAAAGGTGAAAGTTTATCATAATAAAAAAATGAATGGCTATTATTGGTTGATTGGATCTATGGTAAATTTTTGTTCTATATTGAACTTTTGCCTATTGTTTCATGATTTTCTATAAAATAGATAATAGTTTCTAGACATTTTGTGTTTATGTTGTGAGATTGTGAAAAATTAATATACAATATATTATTAATTGCAAATTAATTTTTTTTTTTTTTTTTTTTTTAATTTAAGAACGACAACATTTTATCTCATATATTATATACAACAAACTATCTTACATGTTCTAAGTAGTACTTGAACCCATAACCATTTGATTGAATAATTTCTCACACAACATGAATGAACATTGAAATATAAGCCCTTTGATGGTTCAAGTCATCTTTGATTGTCCTTTTAGCATGATAATGTTATGAGTAATTTAATATATAAATGCCTTAATAAGTTTTGAATGCGTAATATACAATATAATTAAAACAAGTTTTGAGTAAATATGCTATTTTGGTGTTTTAAGTTGATTAAACATGAAATTAAATTTCACGCAATAGAATTTTCATAAGTTAAAAATGAGTATAAAAAAATTAGAATAACAATCGCACCACGTGGGTCCATCCAACCTTACTTATATGCATATGATATCCTTCTTGACTTGTCACATGTTCTATAATCCCAAAAGCTACTCTATCCGTCTTATAAAAGTGTTTGCGAAATAAATCTTAGTTTTAATTTTTCGATAATCATTATAACTAGTTTTTTTTTTTTTTAATCAAAACATTCATTAATTACTCATTTCTGATTTTTATGTTAATTATGAGGGTAAAAGTGATTTTTTATCAATTAAAAACTAGCATTAATCTTTTTATAATAAAACAAAACCTAGTGGAATTTTTTATTTCAAAAAAATCAATTCATACCTTATTTGGTAATAACTGAATTATTATTTATTTTAAAAAAATATATATTGAACAAGAAAAGCCTAAAAATACTTTTAAATTTATCCATATCTTATAAAAATCGAATTTGATTTGTGATTATTGAAAAAATCTTTAAAAAATATGTGTGTCAAAATTAAAAAAACTAAAATAAAACTTGAAGAAGGCGGAGTAATCTACAAAAACGTTAGGGGTTAAAACTGAAATTTTGGAAAACAAAACCACCCCAACACATCCAACCGAGTCACACATCATCCAACGCAATTTTCTCTCAACTCGATCTTCAAAGTAGAACCCTAAATAAGAAGTTGGTCTATTTGAAAACAAATTAAAGAAACTATGGTTGAATTTAATTGTTTTTCTTTTAATGATAATTTATTTAAGGAAGTACAATAATCTTTCAATTGCGTTAAGGTATGATTTTTAATGTTTAATTTTTTGATTTTGTTTATATTTGATATAGGGCTTTTAGTTATATTGTAAAAGGGTTTTCGATTTTTGTTGTTAATTTTTGCATCACTTAAGAATCGGGGGTTCGATTATTAATAACAATTACTTGATCATCGAAAATTTTGATTTAAAAAAAAGGCTTCTAATAAGAGGATTGTAAGTGATTATGTTTTTCGATTCAAGGTATCATGTTTTTTGGATATTAAAGTGTTAATGATTGTTGAATTAGGTTTATGGCTCTTTTCAACGCAGATTGGTGATTTATTGAAGCTAATAAAAGGTATAATTGTTTAGGTATTATTGTATTAATTGGTTCGTCAAGAATATTGAATAAATTTCATGGACGAGAAAAAAATGTAAAATCTTGATATCTAACATTTGTTTTGGTAATTTTCCATTCAACCATTTTTGCATCCAAACAAACATCTATACTTTTGGCTTTTTGTCATTAATATTGAACTTTTTGAATTAGATGGCATGGTTGTCGCAGGTTTAGTTTGATTTATTACCTTTTAGGGTAATCATGTGATATGGTTACTGCCAAGTGCCATCACATGTTTTCTTTAGAAACTTATATGGGGGTTTAACACCTTCTAGGGGCCCCAAAACTTTTACTAGGAGCAAAACAATATTCTATGGTCATTGGGTTGTATTATGGCTAAATTGTTATTTGAGCAACCATTATTTAACGGAAACGGAATTTGACCGGATTGACAGGGAAAGATGAGCTTATATTTGTAGTCATTGATGAAATATAAAAACTTAATAGCAATTGTTGAGCCTTATCTTTTCAGATATTTAAACAATGCACACCAATGAGACTATTTGAACAGGGTACTTTAAACTTCCTGGAGTCAAGGTGAAATTTGTCAAGCATCCATAAGTGCCCACTTTCAATTCAAAGTACATGTAATCATATTATTGCCACTATTTTCCCAGCTTCCATCTTGGGTGATTTTTCTGTCTAGCTTTGTAGCTTTTCGTTGTTGACAGAGTAGGTACATTGCGAAAATAGTTCATTTTATTTACTACTTTGTAACTTTTGCAGGTATAATTTGATGCTGGATTTAATCTGCTGAACATTCTTTTAACCTATGACCCGGAGAAGGTATTATTTTGTACTTGGACAATCTGTGGCTATAAAGTCTCATTCATGTATATGAACGGCATTTTTAAAAGCATATCCGAATATGAGCATCCTTTACATATTTGAATGGGATCGTGACCTCTTGAAAAATGTTAAATAGCGTGTACATATTCATGATGCTGATTCGTTTTTAATTTAAACGAAATTCTTTTTTATTTTCATATATAAAAAAAATTCCGGCTTTTTCTTGTATACTTATCACAGTTTATTTTGGTCGAAAATTCCAACACGACAAATCATTATAATCATGTTGGTTTACTTCAATCGTCGAACTATGAACATAAATATAGGTGTTTTGAGTTTTGACCATATGTTACATAAACTTTATCTAGTACATTTGCATATATTTTCTAATGAGTAGTGAAATCATTTTCTGCAAACGCATAAAGAGGAAATTGTTTAAAATGCATTATAATAGAACTCATTAATAATAGAGTGTGTAAGATAGATGGTCCATATGATTTTTTTGCTTTCGCAAATTTAGCCACTGAACATTCTTTTTAGCAGGTTCGGATATAGAGGTTTCAAATAGTTACGGATTCAGTCCAATTTTGGCAGACTTTAATGACCATTCGTGAATTTTTGACAAATCACAGCTATCATTTATGTAACGAAATTGGATTGAATCCGTAACAATTTGAAACCTCAATAACTATGAACTTGGTTAAAAAAATTCAATGATTAAATCTGCGAAAACCAGCAAATCGAAATTACCATTTATGTAATTCAATCTGATAATAGACACGTGAATATGAATAAGAAAGTAAAGATTTTGATAATAAGTTAAAAGACAAATGACCTAATATTGTTAGTAAAGAATTTCTTATAAATGACTCAAATTTATGTATAAATAAGTTCATATTGAGGGTACAAATAACAGGATCTGTGGCGCAATGGTAGCGCGTTTGACTCCAGATCAAAAGGTTGCGTGTTCGATTCACGTCAGGTTCAAATCCCATAAACTATTGATCCAACATTTTTTTTTAATTATTATTTTGTTTTCTTGTATGTTTGCTAAGAAAAATTATGTCCTAACTGTGATCAGTTCCTTCTGTGAATCACATCTATGACTCGATGAAGCTCACTATTCCATGATCGCTGCTCTACACTTCGTTGTATGAACCGAAACTTTTGTCACAAGTAAATTGTCACGTTATCTAAATCGGGTGGATATTGTTCTCAACACGCCGCATGGTCAATCTCAACATTCTATTACGTATATCATTTTTGAGCGAGACGTGTGAGCCAGCCAGCGTTGTCAGTTATGGTTTTGCATAACGTTTCGTTTCATGGTTTACTTTTAGAAATTTACACTCAAATGTAATTTTATTGTTTTCTTTAAAATTTTAATATTATTTCTCTGAATTCTTCTCTGTCTCTCATATTTGAAAAATAAAAAAACAAACTCAATTTCCAGACATTTCTCCAACAACAAAATTTTGAAGAAACATATCAACATAGATCAATCTTTTTTACATACATTTTCATCATTTATGATTTATGTCCTTGTATGATATCTAGTTACAAAAGGGTTGTCATTAGTCTGCGAAAAATGAGATAAAAATCGTGTATGATCTTGTCTATATCTCTATATACGTATTGATCGACATTGTTTCATAAGATGACTCAAGAGGACGAAAATGACATGCCATCGGGTTAGCATTTCCTTCTACATTTCAGAGATTTGTATACAATCAAATCGCATTTCTACAAATAAAACATACGTATGCATACGTACGATATTATATTTGATGTGATTACATGAACAGAAAATAGCAACCAACAAATGGTAAGCGGACGAGGTACTTAAACAAGGGAATTCAGAAATTGTGGCCGAGGTCTACACTTTTCAAGACCTCGCCCACGCAACTGAAAACTTCAACCCTGATTTGCTCGTGGGCAAAGGCGCTTCGAGGGTGTATAAGGCCCATCTTGGAGACCGAAACAAAGTATGACATCTTTTTTGTTCTCAGTTGTTATGTTTGGGTTGAAATATTGAAGTGTACATTCTTCTACTGTGGTTGGTTTCATATAGATTGTGGCTGTGAAGCAACTCGACATGATTGGAGTACAAGGGAATCCTGAATTTTTAGCCGAGGTTCTTACATTGGGTCGTGTTCACCACCCGAACCTAGTCAATCTTATTGGATATTGCGTGAATGGACATCAAAGGTTACTGGTCTACGAGTACATGACTAATGGTTCATTAGAAGAACACCTTTTTGGTAATACTTATTTCATATTGGATTATCGATACATAGCAAAAGTCGATGTTAAATACTTTAGCACTCACACACGCACACAATCTGCACATGTGTCCCTGATGCGCGTAAGCCAACATCTTAGTTGAGGCACCTTAACTACACATGAATACCGTTAGGCCATAGGCCCTTTGGTTACAATGTCATTTGACATCTGTTTTTTTTCTTTCTTTCTGAAGATTTGGATGAGAGCAAGACACCCCTCGATTGGCATACAAGGATGATGATTGCTAAAGGAGTTGCCAAAGGACTTGAGTACTTGCACAACGTGGCTGACCCTCTGATCATTTACAGAGATCTAAAACCTTTGAATGTATTGCTCGACAATGACATGAATGCTAAGCTTTCGGACATTGGGCTCACAAAATTTGGACCAAAAGACGGAGATGATCATATCTCGACTAGAGTGATGGGGACTTACGGGTACTCTTCACCAGAGTATGCAATGACTGGAGAGTTAACAACAAAGTCAGATGTCTATAGCTTCGGGGTTGTGTTTCTAGAGTTAATCTCAGGACGAAGAGTCATCGATGACAAAAGACCACCCGAAGAGCAAAACCTCGTTATGTGGGTAAGTTTATAAAGAAAATCATAGTAACATGGATATATTTCTCTATGTGTTAGTTGTTTTGAGTACTAGTAAAATATGAGTCATATGTATTATCTATCATTGTAGGCGAAACCATTGTTCAAAGACAAGAGTAAATTTCCGCTGGTGGCCGATCCGTTGCTAAATGAGAATTATCCCGTAATGTGTTTAAACCAAGCTGTCGCTATCTTAGCAATGTGTTTGCAAGAAGAAGCAATCACGAGGCCGTACATGAGCGACGTTGTTGTGGCTCTTGACTACCTAGCCACGGTTCCAGATAATCAAGAACCTGGTCATAGTGATGAATAGTTGCTTATAGCTGAATAAATCTATGCCGAATAAATGTACAGCTTTTTAATGCATAATGAGCAAGTTAGTATAGCATAGTTTAGCGAAAGGAAGAATTTACCTTTTGTTTCCCTTTATGCAAAGATCAAACATATAAAAGACAGAGAAGATGTAATTTTTATACATAATGAATATTTGCAAACATCAAATATGAAACCAAAAAAGTGACCTTACAAATGCATTGTTGAATAGCACATCTTTAAAAACTTCGCTTAAACACCGGATTGGTTAGTGTCATCTTTAAGGTTTTGGTAACTGAAGCTAGGAATCTTGCTCAACCTATGCAGCTTGTGGTAAGGGCTCTCGGCAACATCTACCATGGTGCACATATATTCTAGGTAAAAACCTACCACTACTGCCCATACCCTTCTTCTTCACTTTCCGCCATGCATGTGATAGTCAAGAATCCAAAACTAGGCCAAAAGTTAGAACTACCACCATCCCTGCAATGTTTCTTGTCAGGAATATTAGGTTCCTTTATCGAACATTTACCATGATCAGTAACATTACCACAACCACCAATCTCGAGTCTTCTAAAATATTCTATCTCCTTCATCACGAGGTTTCCAACTGTACCACGTGCCCCTATCTCGATAGGAATCGGATCACCACCACCCATCTTCTCCGAAAAGATGGTGGAGGCAATGGTGGGAGAGGTGATGCTCATGGTGGTTGTTAAGGTGTGGGGGAAAAAGTTATCTTTTGGTGTGATGCAATTCTTTTGCTTTGTGCATGAGAGGCAATATATTCTATTTCTTAAAAAGTGGCCATGCCTTTGATAAAAGTGAATAATGAGATGGTTTTCCCTTTAGGTATAAAATAGGCTTTTTGTATTATGATCATCACACTCATGCCTGTGCAAGTTTTATTATTCCTTCACTTTTAATTCCTATATAAAAACTAACTTTTGATAAAATATAAAAAACCGACTTGTAGAAAGTCTGTTTTCTACAAAGTTGAGCATGTTGTAAGGTTATGATACGAAATATGTCATAAACTAAAACGACGTTAAGGCAAGGACCTCGCAAAGCAGCATACATTTTAGGAGTGTAGAACCTGTCTATTTTCGTTTATACTGTAAAAGATAGTTTAGTTGCCCTAAAACTAAGATTACAAGCTGTAACGCTGTATGATGTTAATAAGTCAAATAAGATACTTATAAAGGTAAGTAGGGTTTACCAAAAGAGGCAATGATGTAATGTCTCTACAGAAAAAATCATCATGAGACTACTTGAGTGCTCTTTAAGCATAGCAATCAATGGGCTTTGTTTTTTCTTTTCCTCTAATTTCATACCTTTCTCCTATTTGCAAAGTAAATTGACCATTTCTCTACTCCTTAAAAGTTCCAATAATGTTCATCTTAATAAATCCATTTGTCAAATTCCAAAACAAAAGACTACATATTAGACACACGTTCCTTAGTTAAAAGGGAATACTAGGGTATTGTACTGTGTACTATGTGTCGTGATTCATTGCATACAACTGAATACAACGAGAACAATAGGCGCAACTTATTACTTTCTTGAGCCAAATACATTATATAATAGGGTGTATACAATACAAAAGTACAAGCTTACAACTTACATTTGACCCTCAAAATTGGAATGTACCTCTTTTCAATCTGGCTTATTATACTATCTAATCTTACACTCTATATTGTCGACCCGTTCAGCAACTTGCCCAGAATGTCATAGGGTTTAGCCACTAATACAACTGATGAAAGAAAACTATCTTATACTTTATATGGGCGAGAGCCTAACAGCAACTTGACCAAAGGCAACCCGGGTCGGATCATGGTAATACCCTCTTTGAAACCGATAAGCCGTGATACATACTCCACAGTATCCCCTTATATCTATAATTTCTCTGTATATGCTTCTTTAACTGTATTTAAATTTATGTCTTGTATGTGTATTACAAGGTTAAGGTACACGGGGGAAATGACACAAATACCTTATGGTTCGGTGAGATGCAAGAGCTTGTTGTAAAGCAACATTGACTCGAGCTCCTCCCGTAAATATTGAATCATAAAGCTGACACACGAATCTGGACAGCTCCTCCTCGTCGTCGTCCCAGACTAACATCCCTTTATCTGTACCCGTAGTAGTACCTTTATCGGTCTCACTATCTTCCCAATCACTTGTTGGGCTTGTGGGTTCTGTATATTCATCATCTCCTTCATCTACCCCAATTTCAAACTTCCCGTTCTCCATATCATTGAACTCAGTTGACCCGTGAAATGTAGTCAACTGCATTTCTTGGGATTCTGATGACGGGGATATAACAGCTTTAGCACCGGAGTCTAGAAATGCCTTTATCAGAGCAGGTGATGGACCATACAAGCAAGTGCATACTATGATCCTATCCCTCCAAGCACCAACCTTCAAAATTTCGGACAATGAGATGCAGATGTGGTAAGAATTAGTTAATTAAGCAAAATTAGACCTTCCTTATAGCAAATAAATCAAAAACTACATCAATTATGCCATATTTGACTACATAAAAATACCAAGTGACTTCTTCAATTGTCCCATTAGAGTCATCATACTTTGTTTTGGATGTCTCGGTCACTAAAAGATGGTTTTATATCTCCTTTGGGTCATTTGGTACCCAGAAAAACATTAAAAACCAAGTTTAAAAATGATATTTTATTATTATTTTTTTATAAAGTATTATAATTCTATGATGTGAAAACTTAATAAAACTACTAAGATATTGAGTTAAAAAGGATCCGGCATTAAACCATCTTGCAAAACCAATACCAATATGTACAAAGAAAAAAGTACAACAACACAAAAAGGACAAATGAAAAATTACATTGGTAATTTTACAGATAAAAAAAATTATATATTGCAAAAATAAAACAAACTACAAATCAAGTAAGATGTCCAAAAGCTTACCATCCAACGAACATCTTCGGGAGTTAAGTGCATAGAAGGGACAGTCCTACGGAACATGTAATTTAATAGAGGAACACGGTATTAGCAAAAACCTGATAATTACGAAATATAAATGGCTGGGCTGGTGCCACATTGACTAATGTTGATACCACGAAAACTTTGGGGATCCTTTTCACTGATGAATCTATTAACAGATCTCCATCCTCATCAGCACAGATCTCTTTCAACAACCTCTCAAACTGATCGGCACTGTGCTGGACAAAGATCAAACTGGTAATTTTAGAATATGAACTCTAGTATAATTACTTAAAAGAATATTAATTGCTAAACGATCTCCAAGGTGGCCTATTGGCCACTGGTAAGGTCTCCCAAATTCTCAAGAGTCAAGAGACTAGGGTTTACACCCCCGTGGGGTGAAAATCTTGGATTACAGGGAAAAATCAGGAAACGGCCACAGATATACCGCGAGGGCCGCGTACATCAGAACCAAAAAAAGGGTCGACTTTCCCAGGTACACAAGGATCCTTCTACGTCTACCCAATTATTATTAATTGCTAAGTTTACAGGAAAGAACTACGTACTTTAGATCCATGAACAACGACTCTAAAGCTTTGTGAAGAGCTCTTGTAAAGCTGATCTAATTTCTCCCTCCAAGTTGCTGCTTCATTATCCTTAGGAACCGGTTCAGCAAAAACAAGTTTCCCTGTAAAATTGTAGTGAAAAATGACACAATTACACAAAAAACAATTTTCAGTTACTCAGATACAAGGCATTCACTTACCAAGATTTTTGTATATGTCTTCACATTGCTCCAAGGACATTAGCTTTATTCCAAGAGCGACCGCAAGCATGCCACCAGTTGATGTGCCACATATAAGGTCAAACATCTCGTGTATCTGTTTCCCACATCCCTTTTCGATTTCTCTTAGAGTCCGAACAGTAGCAAGACCTTTCATCCCACCTCCATCCATTGCAAGTATCCTCAATCCTTGCTTTGGGACCTGCCTTCCTTTAATAGCTCGTCTCAGATTCTCATTCTCCCCTATTGTAACATAAAATCATCCATTATTTTAGGATATATAGACCAAGTTTTAATTTTTTAGAACTATCATCAACCAAACTAACCTAGAATTGCCAAGGCACGAGCTGCAGCTTTGCTCACACGTGGCTCAGATGAGAGTGTAACGTAAAGAAGATCTCTTAAACTTTCGGAAGCAACAAGAATTCGGCGGTTCTCCAGACAGAAGGCTAAGTTTCCAACAGCTATTAAAGCTAACCTTTGTACCTAATGACAAGCTTAATTCAGACTGCCATGCAGAAATACCCATTAAAGCCAATATAACGTAAATATTATCAGCATACCTCTGGGTCTTTATGGGCGCATAATGACTTCAATGATTTCATCACATCCTTGCTGAGCATTTTTTGGGCCACCATATCACAGACAAACCCCAACTTTCCAACAACTTGCAAGACGGATTTTAGTTCTTGAGGGCCAACGGATGTAAGCACCCTTTTGACAGGTTGCATGATGTCACATTTCATCAATTGAAGTGCCACAGATACATCTGAGGCAAGAGATGTAAGTGCAGAGCAAGCCTCCACAACCTGAAACGTAACACAACGACTTGGAACAAAAACTCAACGAAAACGAAATTACAGAAAACTTAATTTACCACATGCTGGTCTTCACTGCTTATCATGCTAATAAGCTGTCTGACTGCATTTTCATCTTTACCAATAACTACACGGTTTCCTTCATCTTGCATCATCTTTGCCAAGGCGGATGCTAGCAAAGGATGGTGACATGAGGAGAAACGAAAAATAAGAGAGAAAAATGCACTCAGCTTGTGCCTTGATGCAATGAAGTAAGAACTATTTTCAGTCTGCAATCTCAACACAAGCAAATTACTTTTCAATTTGGAGTTATTTAGATTGGAGAAATTTATGTAGAGCATAATCATTATTCAGTACCTCTATCTGAACATTGACTGATCTAAGATAATCATCTACCACAATTCGAATGTTTGCAAGAGAAAGGTGGCGAAGTTGATGCAAAGGCAAAATTTCAGGAAGAAATTCAAGTGGATTACCAAAGAGCCTTAAAATACGTAATTCAGCCATTGCCCTGCATAAAAGATTTTAAAAAACAGTAAATCTCAAGAGTAATCGAGTATAGCCTGCACTCTAAGATGTACAACAAAAAAAAAGAAAACCAAATTACAAAGTGGACTAGGAAATAACCTGAAATCGAGAAGAGGGCGGATAAGCTTATTATGTTCAAGTGATAATTCCACGAGTCCAACACACTGCCTCAGTTCAACTGCATAGTGGTCAAACAGGAAATGAAGTATGAGTCACATGCTATAATCGGTCTTAAGCCTAAAATAAATTGCAAGCGTCTTCTGATCTTCTCAGAAAGCTATAAAGAAAAACACAGGTTCCAAACGTACCTGGAACCGAAACCAACATATTGTAGTCAACCGTCAGCACTTTCAGGTTTTTCAAAACACCAAGCTCAGGTGGCAAAACCGTTAGCTTATTATTATCAAGGAATAGCTTCTCAAGAAGCGGCAGCTTAGTCAACTCTACTGGAAGTCTGGAAGCATCTGTTGATCATTTCAAATATTTAGAATGTATAATCACAAAATTTCACACAACTAGCTACATTTAACAACACCATTAAGTTTACGTCCCCCATCATTACACACAATACAAATGCAAATAACATATAAAGCAATCGTCTTTCCTATATACACCAATCAAAATTACCACTTTACTAATACCTATAGCCTCTGCATTGCAATAGTTATCTCTAAGTTTACATATTTAGCAGCATTTTAGCAAAACTAACAACAGCGGCAGGCAGTAGACTAGTAGAGTTAACATTAGCTATTAGCGTTTCAATGGCAACACTAACATTAGTTGTATCTCTATCTGTAGATTATAAAGTGTGAAATAAATGCTAAAGCTAAACGCTTGTATTAGCGTCGCTTCAAACAAGAGCGTTTCAGCAAAATCCCAAAGCTAAACGCTTGTTGCCAAGCAAGCATAAAACTCTAAACGCTAAATGCTCGTAGCTCTAAAAACTCTCGTCGCCAAACACAGCCTAAGTTTGACCTCCACCATCATTACATAGACAACACAAAGCAGATGTATTTCCTATATACACCCTTTTAACCGTCAAAAAAACCACTTTGCTAACATCTGAAGCGTGTTTGTTTAACCTTATTTATGGGCTTATCTGTTTTCAGCTTATGTTTCAAAAGCCTTATTTTTTCGGCTTATATTTGGACTTATGGCCTTATATAATTTATTATGTCAGAAAACTTATAGAAGTCCACAAGTTTCATGATAAGCTGAAAAAAAAATGAGGTTATGAATTATAAGCCACAATACAGATAAGCTCATAAGCACAATAAACAAAGTTAAACAAG
>OU343217.1:201511156-201571792 GCA_910596185.1 Chrysanthemum makinoi | reverse complement strand
ATACACTACTTCAGTGGAAACACTGCTTTAGTGGAAACACTGCTTATCAGTGGAAACACTGCTTATTAGTGGAAACACTGCTTATCAGTGGAAACCACAAGCAGTACTTTCCACAAGCAGTACTTTCTACTAGCACTACCAATACAAACCACTATTAGAGTCAGGGTGTTCAGGGACCTTATGGGTGTACATTCCGTACCTCATAATCCATTACAAGGTGTGAACTAATCCCACAAGTGCACTAAATTTTCCAACAATCCTCCCCAAATTTAGTTCACTTCCTTTGCATGAAAACCAAACATCAAGCAAAACATGTGCATAAACGAAAATGTCCTGAGGATTGAATTTTCATCTTAGTAAATTACACGTTCAAATATTCGAGAATCAGGGTGTTCTAAGAATTGAACCCTTCAACCCATTTGAATACCTGAAGATAAAATACACACAAGTTTTCAAACACTTATCAGCTCCTGACACTATACAAGCCATGTGTCCATATCCAAAGCTTCCTGAAGCGGCAAAACTTCAACATTTACATAGGTGGTTCCTCTTTAGTCATGCTCCTTCCAAGCACTTTTTCAAAGAAAATTAACCATTAAGAAGTAAAGACTTCATCCTCCTTTCAGCGAGGTTCGAGCACAACCTTGGGATGTAAATAAAACATGTGCTCCAGTCCACTGAATGTTCAGCTTTCCATATTGAACTCAGCTCCCAAGTTTCCTTAGGAGGGAGTTAGGTGTCCTAGCATTCAGTGACTAAGTTGGACTTAAACCCATCCCTTTAGCAGACTTTATAACCAAGTCTCTAGCCAAACCCTTCGTCAAGTGATCAGCTAAGTTCTGTTGAGATCTAACAAACTCTATAGATACCACCCCATTCATGATAAGCTCACGAATCATGTTATGCCTGACACCTAAGTGTCTAGACTTACTATTGTACATCTGGCTATAAGCCTTAGCCAATGTAGCTGCACTATCACATCTTATAGAAATAGGTGCTATAGGTTTAGGCCACAATGGAATCTCAAGAAGCAAGTTTTTCAACCATTCACTTCTTTACAAGCAGCTGCTAAAGCCACAAATTCAGATTCAATTGTTGAACTGGTGATGCTAGTTTGTTTCTTGGATGCCCAAGAAATTGCACCTCTACCAAATAGGAATACCCAGCCACTGGTAGACGAATTGTCTTTTGTGTTCTTGATCCAACTTGCATCGTGTATCCTTCCAACACGATGGGTAACCGATATATGAGAGACTATAATCCATAGTTCTCTTCAAATAATTCAATACCCTCTGAACTGCTTGCCGATGATGAGCACTAGGATTACTAGTATACTGCTCAATTTTCCCACTTTGCAAAACCAATATCGGGCCTTTTACAAGTCATGGCATACATCAGGCAACCAATCACCCTAGAATACTCAAGTTGAGATACAGCCTTGCCATGATTAGGCATCAGCTTCTCACAAGTATCCATAGGTGTACTCACGGGAGTACAATCAAAGTAATTGAATTTCCTCAGCACCTTCTCAATATAATGAGTGAGAGATAGAAATTATTTTACTTTCCTGTTTAATCCTTTTACCAAGGATAACATTAGCCTCCCCCATGTCCTTCATGGAGAACCTTGATGACAAAAATTCCTTTGTCATGTCAACTTGATTTTGGTCAGTGCCAAAGATCAACATGTCATCAACATATAGACAAATGATGACTCCTTTACGAGATTCATCAAATTTGCTATATACACATTTGTCAGCTTGGTTAAGAACATAACCACTAGACAAAACTAATTCATCAAATTTTTGATGCCATTGCTTAGGTGCCTGCTTAAGTCCATAAAGAGACTTAATCGGTTTACACACCTTGTTTTTATTGCCAGGCATGATGAAGCCATGAGGTTGGTTCATATAAACCTCCTCTTCCAATTCACCATTCAAGAAAGCTGTCTTCACATCCATCGGATGAATAATCAGATTGTGAATTGATGCCAAGGCAATCAACAATCTTATGGTATCGATACGAGCCACGGGGGCATAAGTATCAAAATAGTCTATTCCTGACTTTTGTTTAAAGCCCTGAATGACTAGTCTAGCCTTGAACTTTTAAATAGTTCCATCTACCTTCATTTTCTTTTTGAAAATCCATTTGCAACCCAAAGGTTTGCAACCAGGTGGTAGATCAACCAACACCCAAGTGTTGTTGCCCATGATGGAATCCATCTCATCATTGATTGCTTCTTTCCGAGCAATGTCCGGGACTTGATTGCTTCTTCAAATGTTTTGGGGTTATCCTCAACAATGAAGCAATAAGAGTATTGGTCGAGACCTCATCCACTGGTTCCTTCAACTAAGTATAGTTGAAACTCAGGTCCAAATGACTTTGAAGTCCCGACCCTTTTGCTCTTCACGAGCAAGGTTCGAGTTGTTGAACCACGACCTCATCGGGGACCACGATGGTTCATCATCAGGGACCTCGATACACCGGTGTCATGAGTTCCATTAGGAATCCTCGACTTGGTCTAGGGGTGATGAGAATCTATTTTCATCAAAGTCTGCATCCCTTGATTCAATTATTGAGTTAACTGAAACATGTTCATTAGGTTCAATAACATAGAACCTAAAAGCCTTGTAATGCTCAGCATATCCAACAAAGATGCAGTCAATGCCTCTTTCACCCAAAGTCTTATGCTTTGGATCGGGAGTCTTACAACCCTACAACCCCGGACCACGAGATAGTTCAGGTTGGGTTTCCTTTTAGTCCAGAGTTCATAAGGGGTAACTTTGTTCATTTTGTTGGGAACCCTATTTAATAAATAGCAAGCTGTTAACATAGCTTCACCCCGACCCTTGACTCAATCTGAATAGGACAACATGGAATTAACCATCTCCTTCATTACCTGTTTTTCCTTTCGGAAATACCATTTTCTTTGAGGAGTATAAAGGGGCGATCGTTTCATGGATTATTCCAACAGACTGAAAATACTGAGTATCCATGTACTCACTTCCCCTATCAGTCCTTAATCTTTTGATCAAAGACCCAAGTTGTAATTCAACTTCAGTTTTAAACACTTTGAATTTATCTAATGCTTCATCCTTGGTATGTAATAGATAGACATAACAAAACCTATAAGCATCATCAATAAATGTCACAAAGTACTTCTTGTTCCCCAAAGAGGGAGTGGCATGGAAATCACACAGGTCACTGTGTATAAGCTCCAAGAGCTTAGTCTCACGACTAACACCCTGAAAGGGTTTCTTGGTTATCTTGGTCAACATGCAAGTTTTACACTTTTCAGTGTCCATGTTAAAAGCTGGGATTAAACCATCCTTAGACATATCTTGCATTCTTTTATAGTGAACATGGCCAAGTCTAGCATGCCAAAGGGTAGAGTCAGTCTGGTCAGTGGTGGTCACAAAGGTTGAATTTACACTATCAGTGGAAATATTAAGCCTGAACATTTGATTACATAAATAGCCAAAACCAATAAAAACACCATGCTTAGAAAGCACAAATTTATCAGACTCAATAACTTGTTTATATCCATGATTATTCAAAACACTACTTGAAACCAAGTTCTTCCGATATCGGGAACATGAATAACATCAAACAAAGTTACAATCTTTCCTGAACTAAACCTAAGGTCTGCACAACCACGACCATGCACCAAGGCTTTTGACTCATTTCCCATGTGAAGAATAGAACCATCATTCAGTGACTCATAAGTCTTGAACCGGCTTCTATCTTTACACACATGAGCTGTTGCGGCAAAGTCAACCCACCATGAAACATCATCATCCTGCACATAATGAGATTCAGATACATATGTAACATAATAAATCGGAAAAGACTTATTAACCATATTCTGACCTTTTAGTGAGTTGGAAGAACCACCACTCCCTGAACCATTAGTGTCTGATCCATTGGCTTTACCACCAACTTTAACACCCTTGCAGTCCCTTTTAATGTGACCAGTCTTGCCACATTTCCAACAAGTAGATGTTGCCTTCTTGTTGGGATCTGCCCTTGTGTTGTCATGATATTTGCGTTTGCCTTTGTTGTCATTGTACCTGGTGGAGTTGTTATGCTCCACCATATTGACAACAGATGCACCAGCAGCATTGCTACTCTTTGGCTTGTCATTATCCTGCACTTTGAGAGATTCCTCAATGCGCAGATGACTGCCCAACTCAACCAGAGTCAATTCTTCTTTCTTATGTTTCAAGGTATGCTTGAAATCTTTCCAAGAAGGAGGAGTTTGTCAATGACACAAGAGACTGAAATAGCCTCATCCATGTGCATATTATGTTGTGTAAACCTTCCAAGTATTCCAAGAAGTTCATTGTATTGTTCCATAACTGGTCTTGAATCATTCATTTTGTAATTTGTGAAATTACTAACAAGGAACTTCTTACTTGATGCATCCTCAGCCATATATTTGGCATCCAAGGAATCCCATAGATCTTTGGAAGATTTAAAGTTCGGATAAATATCAAACAGAGAATCAGACATACCATTGAGAATAATACCTCTGCATATGTAGTCATCATTCTCCCATTTTCTCCTCCTCCTTATCTGCTCAACAGTAGCATCATCCCCATCATCAGGAATAGGAGTGGTAAGCACATACACCACACTCATGCTTGCCAGCAAGAAGTGCATCTTCTTCTGCCACCTCCTAAAGTCCACAACTTCAAACTTGTCCAGCTTAGCAAAGTTTGAAGCCATGTGTTTCATTGCACCAGTTGCCATTGATTATCACAAAATAGTTTACTTTGATTGTTGGTTGTGTGGTTCCCAGAGCAGGGTAAGACAATCAGCAGCAACAGTAACAAACTACAAATCAGCAGAAATAAATACCACTTCAGTGGTTACCGGATATCACTTGGAATCGTGTGATCACTTTCCAAAGTAAACTATTCGACCCTAATGCCTGGGTTACACGAATATCTACTTGGGATAAGACCAAATGCAGTTATAGAGTTAGGCACAATTCAATAACCCTTGCGCTTATAAGTGTTTATCGTTTTCCGTGTATCCATCATGCATAATCAGATCTCCTATTAATAGGAGATTACTCTTAGCTAGTCAAATGGAATTATGAGTATTAATCGGCCCATTAATAGCCTCATAATTATCCCCATTATAGCCGTTAGTGGTTACATGACCAATTAAACTTGGTCATTATGCAGTTGTAACTGCCACTTGAATAGGTCAAAGCCCGTTACAAGCAGTACCTTCATCAGTACTTTCATAGCACTAGCAGTGGATACACTACTTCAGTGGAAACACTGCTTCAATGGAAACATTGCTTATCAGTGGAAACACTGCTTCAGTGGAAGCAGTGCTTCAGTGGAAACACTGCTTATCAGTGGAAACACTGCTTATCAGTGGAAACCACAAGCGATTACTTTCCACAAGCGTACTTTCTACTAGCACTACCAATACAAACCACTATTAGATTCAGGGGTGTCAGGGACCTTATGGGTGTACACTCCATACCTCCTAACTCATTACAAAGTGTGAACTAATCCCACAAGTGCACTAAATTTTCCAACAAATCTTATTCCTTTTTCTCTTATTTTTTATTTACTTCACATGATAGCATAAAGATAAAAATATTTATACGTTTTTTATATGAACTTTTGTATAGATATGAGTGTTATCTTTAATATAATAAAACAAAACTTTTAGGGGGAATTTTTCATTTCAAAAAAATCAAATCATACGTTATTAAGTAATTATTGTATTATTATTATTTAAAAAAAAATATATTTTTAGGTAAAGTAACTTAAATATTTCCTAATTTGGCAAAAAAATTAAAAATTCGTTTTTAACAAAACGCATGTTGAAAAATAAAGAAAATACACATGTACTTAATATTTAATACATTATAACTTTGGGTAGAAAGTGTAAAATTAAAAAACGAGGATTAACTTAATAACTTGCTTCTTCATCACATCACCTGCTTCTTCATATTTGCTTCCGGTCAAAACTATCATCCATATTCCCCCTTTTAATTCATCATAATCAAACACAAATTTACTTGATCAACTTTATCATAATCATCAAGTTATGTAAAATCCCAATTAGATTATATTGTCTCAATTTATGAACCCTAATTTCATCAATTATGTTAACATCATGGCCACTGGCAGCTTCTCTTATTTCGATGATCAAGCTTCCAATGGTATCAAATAACCCTAATTTAATTTTAAAGCATTGGTTGTGAGGCTTCTAAAGTATTGTTTACTTTGTTATGTTTTTTGTAATTCGTTTAATAATACCTAATTTTTTTCTTACCAACTATATAAACTTTGTACTATGTGATATGTAGCTTTGGAAAAGAATTTGTGCGGTTACTACAAGCCTACAACGGAACTTTAATCCTCACATTGAGCATTGGAAGTCTATTGTTGGCGGTTTATTTTGTCAGGTATATATTTACTTTCATCAATTTTTGTATTAATTATTGATCTTTAGGTTAATTTGTACATTATAGGATAATCTCTTTGACGTGGGTTTTTGCTCTTGTGTTTTAATTGATGTGCTACGACTACATTTGTGCTTAGTTACGTGGAAAAGTAATGTGAACTAGATTCGTTATCTGATTGGTGAATAGTGAGGTGTTGTTGTTATCCATAATGCATTTGAAATTCAAAATATTTTTGATTGCAGTATTGATACAGTAGAGAAAATTTTTAAATGAAAGTTAGTTTTAATACAGTTAAAAAATAATGAATATGCAAGTGTTATGCATGGTTATGAATCGTTGATGATTTTTTGGTTGTTATTGATGACACAAGGTTTGCATTTTCGTGTCTATGTAGGGCGATGATTGATGCAAGAAAAAATTGATGAAGCTCTGAGAGAAATTATAAAGAAAACGCTTTCTAAGTTTAAGGTATGTAATGTTAAATGTAGAAGTTAAAACCAAAACTGAGTTATAAGAAAGATGGTTAAAACATATTCTTTGTTTCTCTCTTAATATGACATCGCCATTTGAAGGAACATCTGTTTCGGTCTTTCTAAACTTCAAAAAGCTGATTGTAATATTTCAAAATGGGTCGGGTTGAGTAACGGGTCAAAAAGGAGGTTTATCGAAGACTTCTTATCCAAATTTATAAGATGTCATTTAAGCATGATTCTAAAAAGTGGGTTAATTATAACAGTAGAAAAGTTTCCATCGGGTGATCAAAAACACATTTTGAGTGACTTTTGCCATTTTAATCTGCTTCATTTATTTGGCATGTTAGAGATAAAGTTATCATGACATTCTCCGGCCCTTTGCCATCCACATTTGAGATCCTATCTTTAATCAAAGCTGGGCGCAAGCATGTGATGAGCCAAACATTAATGACCACGTAATTGAACCTACAAAAATGACCAAATGAAAGGTTATTTAGGAGTTTGCTTATTTTGAGGTAAAATAAGTTGTTTCTGATCATCAATGTGCTCAATTGAGATTGCTTTTATATTTCTAAAAACTATATCCCCAAGTAGTTATATGTAGTCAGTTAATAAGTGCTTATTTGTAAGAAGAAGCTTAAGCAATCCCAAACAGAAGCACTTTTTTGTATTGCTTATTTTCAAGCTTGATTTAGGTTTGATAAATTTAACGTAAAACCTTAAATAAATGGAAACAAAACGATTTGTTCAAGTATTATTGTGCTTTATAAAAAGAATAAAATAAAAAAGGCAGACGCTACTTCTTCAAGTACTTATGTTTAAGCGACCTATTTGTAAGCACAAGTATAAGCAATCCAAGACACCGTCTGAAATTATGTGGATCGTCAGGAAGTTATGGAGTGATTAATGTGTTATGGTTTTTGTTGGTTGTGTTTTTTTTCAGATAAATGGTGTCTTTTTAGGATCCGTGGACAAGGGAATAAAATTAGGCGCCTAAACTTGCTGATGATGAACACATTTTCCCTCCTTCTCTCTCATAACTAACTTTCCGAAAATCTCGCATATAAAAAAATCATTACAATCCTTTCATTTCTTCATCAAAATTTAACGAATCCGAATTCTGATTACACCAATTGATTCGTCTTGACATTGCGCACATGATGATATGATTTGATTCGGTTTTGGTTACGTTTTGATAAAACCCCCAATTTGAAATTTTGGCGCCAATTTTAACCTAGTCTAATTGAATTAGGGCTTTTGCTGATTTTAGTGTTTGATGAGTGTCTAAATACTCATCATTTTTGTACAATCTAAACTGCAAAATCATCTGAAAACACTCAGAAACACATCAAAATGATCAAAATATCACGAATCAGTGTTTTATGTGTTTTAAATGCAAAAATACCAAAATCAGATGAAAAATGATTCAAGTTTGCAAAATTGGCAGTTTTAGTCCCCCAAGTTTTAAAAGTTGTCAAATCTAGTCCCTGGAATTCAAAAATGTGGAATTTTATCATTCAAGGCCCCTGAAGTATTCTAAGTTGTTAAAAATGGTCCTTGAATGATTCTTTGGTCAAATGGCGGAAAAGGTCCCTAAAGTTTGAAAATTTGCAAAATTAGTCCTTGGACTTATAAAAATGGAGTTTTATGCAAAAAGGGTCCTTGTACTATCAATGTTTGTCAAGTTTGGTCCTTGTGATAAGTTTGGAAATGTGGCATTTTCGGTCCTTTATCTTTGGTTGAATTGCATTTTTGGTCCTTGTGTGCTAGCTAAACCAAACGGACACCCTTTGATATTATATCAAACCCAAAACAAGCACAGGCCCAAATCCAATATCCAATCCAACCGGCCCAATCCCACTTGACCCTTGACCCCATCCAAATGTAATTGTGAACCCAGCCATAACCTATTTTGGACCCCCGTTTAATATTAATCCCTCGGTCAACAGAAGTCAAATGGCAGATATACCGCCAATACTGTTCATCTCTCACACAACCACTGAAACACCAGAAACCAGAGCAGTTTTCCACTTTTTCAACCTCACTCACCATACCTTGTCCCCTCCACCTCCACTAACACCAAAAATCCTTAATTGATTGAAACCAAACCCATTAAAGCTCAAACCTGCTAAAGAAGAATTTGGCGCCAAAAATCCACTTGGACGGTTTTGATGCATTTCAATGATCCAATGGCTCAGAGATGGTGGGAAACAATCAGAAGTCATCAAGGAGTAATAAAAGTCTATAAAAGAAGGATGAGAGGCATTGTATGAATCTATCTAGCATAACTTAGTTTTCCTTAATGTCGTTTTAGCTTAACTTAAAATTTCAGTGTATGTTTTAAATTTCAAGCTTTGTATTTCAACTCTTCAATGTATTATTAAACTTTTGCAAGAATCAATTTAAAGTTTTAAGCTTAATTTCAAGTTTATGCTGTTTTCATTTCAAAATCTCAATATGTGCTAATGTTGTTATTTGTTGTTTGTATGGATTGATATAATACACATAAGCTCCCATAAAGCTTATTCAAGCTTTTAGAAACACTAAAATTCAGTTTAGAAGCAAAAATAGAAAATCACCAAAAATACAAAATAATTAGTGAAAAATCAAAAATCCCATGGAGGTGATATACACAGCTGGAGCAGGGTAAATTTTGGATGGCCTTGGGTTAGAAGCTTAGTGGTAAGCTAATAGGGGTGTTCATTGGTTCTTGTTCTCAGTTTTGAGCTTGGAAGCTTTTGTAAGCCTTTTTGTTCACTTTTGCATATCACTCTTATAATTGTTCATTAGCTTTAATTTCTGTTTCTTAGTGATCACTAGTTATACTTAAGTATTTTTAAAGATTAAAATTAGTTTCTTACTCTTTTAAATTAGTATTTATCAAAAATCTTATCTTGACAGTTAAAATTGCTTCATGGTCATTTCTGAGTTTCATGTTGTAATGGTTGTTGTTTAATGCTTAATTAGTCCTAATAAGTAATTATATAAGGTCTGAAATCAAGTTCATGGTTTAAATCTTTGATAAGCTTTGAAAAACTTCTATACAGTCATATAAAGGTCTGTTTGGATTTGAGAAGTGAAACTGTGTTAGAGGTTGGTTAAGTTTGTAATTGTTGTTGTCTTGAGTCACACTTAGTCATATTAGTCAGTGCAAACAAGAAAAACCAGTGTTCTTTTGGTTAAAAGTCAAAATTCTTTTTGATCTTATCTCATTTCTTCTTGTTGGATTTTATAGCTTCATGATCATGGTTTTGTGTTAACAAGTTGTTTAAATTGCTCATATCAGTCTTAGTATAACTTAAAACAACATAATCAGTGCATAAAATCAGTTCAAAGTTCATATTAGTCAACTCTTTTGGTTTTGATAAAAAGTCAAATTGTCACTTGGTCGTTTTTGAATAAACTTTAGGATTTCATTGTGTGTTTAATAGTAAGTTTTAGCTTAAAAGCTCTTGGGATACTATAGTTCAGTTGCTACTCTAAATTAGAAAAATGCTAGTTCATTCTTAATCAGCTTATTTAGTGCTTAATTACTAGCTTATTTTGAGTACCAGTTTGAAAAGGGTGCCCTGTACATTGGGAGGTCCAAATTGATAAGCTCACCCAGAGCTTAATTGTTGGTCTTAGCCTGTTATCTTTGGTTCTTTGGATAGCCAACCTAGCTATCTTGAGGATCCAAGTTTACTTTTTCAATTACTAGCTTGTTTACTAGGGCTGCTAGTGGTTTTTGTTTCTGTCTAATACTCAGTTGATACTGAGTCAGCTCAAGCTGAGCAGTGATTTGGTGTCATCTTCATAAGCTCACCAAAAGCTCTATAGTTGTCCATAGCTTTTGATCTTTGGCTTTTTGGAAAGCCAACCAAGCCATCTTGAAGTCTCAAGCTTGGTTTTTCATTTTCTAGCTTGTTTGTTAGGGCTGCAATAAGCCCTAACTTTGTCCCATTTCTGTTTAGTTCATCAATTTAGTCAAAGTGCTTATTGTCTTTTTCCTAGCTTTTCAGTGTGCTTATCTTTGTCTATTAGCTTCATTTGAGTAGCATTAGCCTACTTGCATCTTATTTTGGCTTTTGTTTCAGCTGGTGGGCTTGTTTGAGCTTATTTCTCCAAAATAAGCTCATTAAGCCAACTGTTGGCTCATAAGCTTCTTAAATAGCTTATTTTAGTTTTGTAAAATTTTTGTCTTTGTTAAAGTTTCATAATATCAGTAATTAAGTAGTTTTCAAAAAGAAAATCCAGAAAAATCTCAATTTAAAAATCAGTGATAGTGTTTATTTAATATTTCTTAGCTTTTTGAATTTTCTTTTTAGCTTATTAATAAGCAAATCTTGTTTTTTCACTTTTGTTAGTTTTCTGTCATCATATAATATTTTTAGAAAAAGTTTCATATTTTTCTCTATCTTTTTAGTATTTACTAGAATTTTAAATAGTTAAAAGTATTAAATAATTAGTAAAAAATAATTAAAAAGCATAAAAAATATATTTTCAGTTTTAAAATTAGTTTTATAATATTTTAGATTTTTCTGAATCATAATCTTATTTTTCTAGCCTTATTTCATATTTTCTTTTATTTTAGGTTATTTATTAAATAGTTAAAATAGTTTTTAATTAATAATAATAATTAAATAGTGGTAAAAATAATTTTCTTTTTCTAATAATTTTATTTTATTTTTAGGATTCCAAAAATGTCATTTTCATATTTTTAGGTCTTTTATTTTTTAGATCTCACTTTTTATTTTGTATGTATACGTAGTTTTTAAGCGTCGTTTTACGTTTCTTTTATCGATTGTTGTGCTTTCCAATTCGTTTCCAATTCCATTCATATCAATCATTAGTGTAATAATTCATCCAAACCTTTACTGATCACTATCTTTAGTGATCACTCTATCATCTGAATTAGTTTTGACACACCATTGAGTCTCCGTGGGACTTAACGACCCGAGAATTCATTCTATTCTCCAGGACTTCATTGTATTTGTGTTTTAAGCGGTTTTAAATCTATTACGGTTAGCCATTCACAAGTGGCTAGCTTGTGTGATTAGACTTGACTGGTTTAGCACAGATCAAATTTTGGCGCCGCTGCCGGGGAGGCTTTAGCGTGTGTTAAGCCTTTTTCAGACTCATTCTTGCACATATCCCACCATTTGTAAAAAGTTTTTTGTAAAGATTATATAAAATATCAAAAAGTTCATTAGCACTTTTCCTAAAGTGTTAAAAACACCAAAAAAATATAAAACAACAAAACAATCGGAACGTTTTCTATCTTGTATTTTCTTTGAGGTGATTCTTAAAGAGATACGATTTGGATAAACGAGACGATCCAAAAATATTGTCCAAAAGTTTTTAAACCCATCAGCACAAATCATTACCTACGTCTTTTCAGTGGTACTTAATTTATACATAAAAATCAACCACCGCAAATCAAGGCAGTACACCTACTAACAGGGGGTGTGACCATAATAAGTTCGAACATCGATTTAAAACTTGCCTTGTGATTTGGTGTACCTTTTTCAAAGAAGCCATTTCATTTGTGATTATTGGTTAAGTTCACTTGTCGTTTTGCCTCGCATTTGTTTTGGAAATTGATTTTTATACTTAGTGCATGCGCACTCGTTCTTCCAGTTCTACAAGTCCACTTTCGGAACTTGGAAAGATTCCTCGTAGACGTAGAGGGCGTTACGCTCGCTTCCCGTGATCGAGGAACGTCTACCACCACCACCACATGTCGTAATGGCAGAAGACAAGCCCATGAACGAGCTTCTCCAAGCACCCATCGAGGGTTACGGAGATGCTATTGTTGTCCCAGCCATCGTGGCTGACACTTTCGAGCTCAAAACCGGGTTGCTCAATCTAGTAACCCAAAGCCAATTCTATGGTTTTGAGCGAGATGATCCTCATGCACACATTCGATGGTTTAACAAGATTGCATCTACCATCAAGTACAAGAATGTCCCACATGAAGCTATCAAGCTTCTTCTGTTCCCATTTTCTCTAGAGGGACAAGCCCGGAATTGGCTAGAGAAACAACCCCCTCGTTCCATTGAGACATGGGAAGATCTTGTCACCAAGTTTGTTAACGATTTCTATCCTCCATCCCGAACCACAAGTCTTAAGAATGAGATAATGAAATTTTCTCAGAGATTTGATGAATCATTCGGGGAGGCATGGGATCGTTACAAAGAGTTGCTTCGCAAGTGTCCGCATCACGGTTTTACCGAGTTAATGCAAATGGATACTTTCTATAATGGTCTCAACCAGACCAATCAAGACTCTTTGAATGCCTCCGCGGAGGTAATTTCTGAGCAAGACCACAAAAGAGGCCTTGCAGATCATTGAGAACAAATATCAGGTCCGCCCTTTCCGAGCAAAAACATATCAGTCTCATGCTGGACCTTCTTCTTCTTCATCCCCCGTGAGTACATCTAGCACCGATGCTAAGATTGACAAACTCACGGACATTGTTCAAGCTTTGGTTCTTGCTAACCAAAAGAAAGTGACCTTCACACAGACACCAACACATGGTGAAGTGAAGAAAGTCGAGAGTTGTGTTACTTGTGGTGGTCCTCATGCATACTACAATTGTACTGCCACTGATGGTAGTCCATTTGAAGCCAATGCTCTAGCCGGTAGTTCACATCAAGGAGGTAATCAATACCGTCCTCAAAATGAACCACACTACCGTGCTAACACTAATCAGGCACCACCCGGTTTTAACCAGAATCATAACATGCAAAACCGAATAGAACCAACCTAGAATGCACCAAGGTTACCAAAACCAAGGTAATTTCTATCCTGCACCAAATCAAGGTTTCTAACATCAAGGGAACCTTCATCAAAACAACTTCAATCGAGGGAATCAATTTCATGGGAATATGAATCATAATCAAGGAAATTTTCAAAACCAAGGCCCTAATCCTAACATTAGAGGCCAGAATTTTCCTAATCCACCTCCCGCCATTGTTCCAACTGGACCATCATCTGATGAGTTGTTGAAACAATTCATGAAGTCCCAAGATGAAATGAACAGGTTGTTGGTCAGTCAGATTGCTGATCTTAAGAAGTCTTTAAATGATCAACCCTCGGGCTCAGGAAAACTTCCGAGCAACACGATCGCTAACCCGAGGGGCGATGCAAAGGCGATCACAACCAGAAGTGGTGTTTCATATACTGGACCTGTTGTTCCTACTACCTCTTCTTCTCTCCCGAAGGTAGTAGAAAGTGAACCTAGGACATACAATGGACCTACGACTCCAATGCCTCCTCCTCCTGTGGCAATGAGTCAAGTTACCAAGGAAACAACGGACAAGGTGCATTATTCAAGCCCACAAAGTACCGCACATGTCCCACCTTCGGTAGTCCAACCTCAAGTTGTCCAGAAACCCAAGTCAAATCCAGGAGTTGTTTTTGAACCTCCTGTAGCTCCCGTTGAAAACCAGAAATCCAAATCTTCTATTCCTTACCCATCACGTTTGAATGAGCAAAAGCTCCGCGAGAAAGCCAGTCATCAAATGGACAAATTTTTCCAAATTTTCCAAGAGTTACATTTTGACATAAGCTTTGCGGATGCTATCATATTGATGCCCAAGTTTGCATCAACTCTCAAACACATGTTAAGCAATAAGGAAAAGCTGTTTGAAATGGCAAAAACTCCTTTGAACGAGAATTGCTCTGCAGTTATCCTGAAGAAGCTTCCAAAAAAGCTTGGGAATCCTGGGAAATTTCTCCTACCTTGTGTATTCCCAGGAATGGTTGAATGCTTTGCCCTAGCAGATCTTGGTGCAAGCATAAACCGATGCCTTATTCATGTGGAAGAAACTTTCTCTTCCGGAACTTAATCCTACATGCATGACTCTCGAGCTTGCGGATCGTTCCATATCCCGTCCTCTTGGCATTTCTGAGGACGTATTTGTGAAAGTAGGAAAGTTCCATTTCCCAGGTGACTTCGTGGTTGTTGATTTTGATGCCGATCATCGGGTTCCTCTCATTGTTGGTCAAGGATTCACGAGAACGGGCCGTGCTCTCATTGATGTATTTGAGCAAGAAATCACATTGCGTGTTGGTAATGAAGCTGTCACCTTTAACCTTGATCAAACTTCGAGGTACTCCGCAAATTATGATTCTGAATCGGTTAACCGAATAGATATCATTGATGTTGCTTCTGAAGAGTACTCTCAAGAAATTCTTGGTTATTCTCATAATTCTATGAGTGGGGATCCCACCACATCTTCTCAACCTATCATAGCCAATTCTACCCCTTCTATCACTCCTTTTGAGGGAAGAGACTTCATCTTGGAAGAGATTGAAGCATACTTGGCTAGTGATTCTGTTCCGTGGGAAATTGATCATGCTCCAATTGACATTGAGGGGGACATACTTCTTATTGAGAAGTTGCTTAATGATGATTCATCATCAACCCCTCACCCTAGTGATTCAATTCCAGATGAGATTAATCTGGAGGGAGATATTCTTCTAAAGAAGTTGTTAAATCAGGACACTTCTCCTCCTCTCCCTCCCGTCGAGCTTCATAACAAGGAAGTCAAGTCAGTTGAAAAAACTGAAGAATTTCCTGAGGTTGAGCTTAAGGACTTACCACCTCATCTCGAGTATGCATTTCTTGAAGGTGATGATAAATTACCAGTCATTATTGCTAGAGATTTGAGTAAAGATGAAAAAGCTGCTCTCATAAAGGTTTTGAAGTCACACAAGCAAGCAATTGCTTGGAAACTCTCCGACATTAAGGGTATCAACCCGAGTTCGTACTCATAAAATCTTGATGGAGGATGACTTTAAACCAGCGTTCAACATCGAGAGACAGTGAATCCAAAAATCCATGATGTTATCAAACAAGAGGTTATCAAACTTCTTGATGCGGGATTGATTTACCCGATCTCAGATAGTCCTTGGGTTAGCCCAATTCATTGTGTTCGAAAAAGGGTGGCGATCTTGTTGTCACAAATGAAGAAAACGAGTTAATTCCAACTCGATTGGTTACGGGATGGCGTGTGTATTGACTATCGTAAGTTAAATGACGCCACCCGTAAAGACCATTTTCCTCTACCCTTCATGGACCAAATGCTTGAGAGATTAGCGGGGAACGAGTACTATTGTTTCCTTGATGGTTTCTCGGGTTACTTTCAGATCCCCATTGATCCGGGATCAAGAGAAAACTACATTCACCTGCCCATACGGAACTTTTGCCTACAAACGTATGCCTTTTGGCTTATGTAATGCTCCTGGCACGTTCCAACGATGTATGATGGCCATTTTCCACGACATGATTGGGGAAACAATGGAGGTGTTTATGGATGACTTCTCGGTCATTGGGGATTCGTTTCAAACATGTCTCTCCCATTTAGAAAAAATGCTTCAATGGTGTGAAGACACCAATCTTTGTCTAAATTGGGAGAAAAGCCACTTTATGGTCAAAGAAGGCATAGTCCTTGGCCATAAGATTTCAAAGAATGGGATTGAGGTTGATAGAGCAAAAGTTGATGTTATTGCTAAGCTGCCTCATCCTGCTACCGTCAAAGGTATTAGGAGTTTTTTAGGTCATGCCGGTTTCTATCGCAGATTCATACAAGATTTTTCTAAAATCGCCCGGCCTATGACCCATCTTCTTGAAAAGGATGCTCCTTTTATCTTCTCACCCGAGTGCATAGAAGCTTTTGAAACATTGAAGAAAAAGCTTACTGAGGCACCCATTCTCGTTGCTCCCGACTGGGATTTACCCTTTGAGCTCATGTGCGATGCAAGTGATTTTGCTATCGGAGCGATCTTAGGCAACGTAGAAACAAGAATTTTCAGCCTATCCACTACGCAAGTAAAACTATGACTGAAGCTCAAACTCATTACACCACCACAGAAAAAGTGCTATTAGCCGTGGTGTATGCATTTGAGAAGTTTCGGCCGTACTTAATCTTGACCAAATGCGTAGTGTATACGGATCACTCGGCTCTCAAATATCTCTTTGCAAAACAAGATGCAAAGCCGAGATTGCTTCGTTGGATTCTCCTCCTCCAGGAATTTGATATCATTATACGTGATAAAAAGGAGTTGAGAATCTAGGCTGCGATCATCTGTCAGATTAGAAAACCCTCACCAGGATGTTTTCGAGAAAAAGGAAATAAATGAAACATTTCCTCTCAAGACACTCAATGCGGTTTCTTTTCGTGGAAATTCTACCACCCCATGGTTTCTGACCGCAAATTACCATGCTGGTAACTTCATTGTGAAAGGGATGTCGACCCAACAGAAGAACAAATTCTTCAAAGATGTTAAACATTATTTTTGGGACGACCCCTTCTTATTCAAAATCTGTGCGGATCAAGTCATCCGACGGTGTGTTTATGGACAGGAAGCTATTGACATTCTCACAGCTTGCCATGCTGGACCCACCGGGGGCCATCATAGTCCAAACTACACTGCCAAAAAGGTGTTTGATTCAGGGTTTTATTGGCCCACAATCTATAAGGATGCCCACGATTTTGTCAAAGCTTGTGACGCTTGTCAACGTCACGGAAATATATCTCAAAGAAATGAAATGCCACAAAATGCCATTCAAGTTTGTGAGATATTTGACATCTGGGGTATTGATTTTATGGGGCCATTTCCATCTTCTCGAGGTAACAAATACATACTCGTGGCTGTTGACTATTTGTCAAAATGGGTTGAAGCAAAAGCTTTACCTACAAATGATGCCCGAGTAGTTGTGAAATTTTTGAAATCTCTTTTTGCCAGGCTTGGAACTCCTCGTGCTATAATCAGTGATCGTGGTACACATTTTTGTAATGACCAATTTGATCGAGTCATTCAAAAGTATGGTGTTACTCACCGTCTATCTACTGCATACCACCCCAAACAAGTGGGCGGTGGAAGTTTCAAACCGTGGTATTAAAGGATCCTTGAAAGGACAAGAGGCGAAAATCGTGCATCCGGTCGGATAAACTTGATGACGCACTCGGGCTTTTCGTACACTTACAAAACACCCATCGGGTGTACTCCATACAAGCTAGTTTACGGAAAAGCATGTCATCTTCCGATTGAGCTAGAGCACAAGGCATACTGGGCCTTAAAGCATGCAAACTTCGATATACTAGACGGTGGTGATCACAGAAAAGTTCAAATGAATGAACTAAATGAACTCCGTGATCAAGCTTACGAGAACTCTTTGATCTATAAGCAAAAGACAAAGAAGATTCATGACTCAAAAATCAAGAACCGCGTTTTCAACGTTGGTGATCGAGTCCTTCTTTTCAATTCAAGATTGAAGATTTTCTCGGGAATGCTCAAGTCCCATTGGTCTGGTCCATTTACTATCGCTAAGGTTTATCCTTATGGTACCATTGAGTTATCTCAACCCGATGGTCCTAATTTTAAAGTGAATGGTCATCGAGTGAAGCATTATTTTGGAGAGGACATTCCCCCTGTGGTTGTCCCGGATCTACAAACTTTCCCCATGAACCAATGAATGCGGGATCGAGTCAAGCTAATGACTCGGTAATCAAAAACTTTAGCACACACCATATGGGTTTTCACCCATATTTCTGTCTTCTTTCTCTGTTCTACCACCCTAGTGTGGGGGAGTTGCCCCACACTGTTGTATATAAAATCTTCCAAAAAAAAAAAAAAAAAATCTTTTTCATAATAATGGCCGTAGTATTTCCCTTTTACGTTCTCAGTTTCGGCATAACCGCCGGTACTTTGAATATTGAGGGCAATATTCATTTCTAAGTGTGGGGGGGAATTCTCACGAATTTTATCATGTATTATCCGCCCAATTCCCC
This sequence comes from Chrysanthemum makinoi, assembly GCA_910596185.1. Lineage (NCBI taxonomy): Eukaryota > Viridiplantae > Streptophyta > Magnoliopsida > Asterales > Asteraceae > Chrysanthemum > Chrysanthemum makinoi. The sequence goes on along the minus strand of OU343217.1, from coordinate 201,553,104 downwards.
CGTTTTTGGCCAAAATTTTTTTTGGAATAAGTGTTTTTCACTTATTCATCAATTGGTTATCAGTCCGCCATGTTTGATAAACTAAAGGATTGGCTAATCCAGGAGCAAACGGCTCTTGGTAAAGATTTCTCAAATCCGTTTATGGCTTACAATTTGCCCAAAATTGTATGGTATTCAACTCACCATATCCTAAAAAGTGAAGAGTTGGCTAGCCCGCAAGGTTATGGCTTGTGGTAAAGGCAGTGGAAAAACCATAATTGGTATTCAGCTCACCAAAGATAATTCTGATAATTTATCTAAGAGTTGGCTAGTCGAGCAAACGGCTTCTTGTAAAGACACATCAAATCCGTTATATGGTTTATGATTTGCCAATAAATCGATGGTTATCGATTGTACCATAGTTCTTATTTGAACTGAAACATTTGGCTACTCCAGAAGTGATGGCTTTTGGTAAAGAGTTTTTAAAATCCATTAAAAGATCTAAATCATTGCTAGGGACTAGCAATATTTCATGTGGGATTGATGAGTGTCAAAATACTCATCATTTTTGTACAATCTAAACTGCAAAATCATCTGAAAACACTCGAAAACACATCAAAATGATCAAAATATCACGAATCAGTGTTTTATGTGTTTTAAATGCAAAAATACCAAAATCAGATGAAAAATGATTCAAGTTTGCAAAATTGGCAGTTTTAGTCCCCAAGTTTCAAAAGTTGTCAAATCTAGTCCCCTGAATTCAAAATGTGGAATTTTATCATTCAAGGCCCCTGAAATATTCTAAGTTGTTAAAATTGGTCCTTGAATGATTCTTTGGTCAAATGGCGAAAAAGGTCCCTAAAGTTTGAAAATTTGCAAAATTAGTCCTTGGACTTATAAAAAAAAAGGAATTTTATGCAAAAAAGGGTCCTTGTACTATCAATGTTTGTCAAGTTTGGTCCTTGTGATAAGTTTGGAAATGTGGCATTTTCGGTCCTTTATCTTTGGTTGAATTGCATTTTTGGTCCTTGTGTGCTAGCTAAACCAAACGGACACCCTTTGATATTATATCAAACCCAAAACAAGCACAAGCCCAAATCCAATATCCAATCCAACCGGCCCAATCCCGCTTGACCCTTGACCCCCAGTCCAAATGTAATTGTGAACCCAGCCATAACCTATTTTGGACCCCCGTTTAATATTAATCCCTCGGTCAACAGAAGTCAAATGGCAGATATACCGCCAATACTGTTCATCTCTCACACAACCACTGAAACACCAGAAACCAGAGCAGTTTTCCACTTTTTCAACCTCACTCACCATACCTTGTCCCCTCCACCTCCACTAACACCAAAAATCCTTAATTGATTGAAACCAAACCCATTAAAGCTCAAACCTGCTAAAGAAGAATTTGGCCAAAAAAATCCACTTAGACGGTTTTGATGCATTTCAATGATCCAATGGCTCAGAGATGGTGGGAAACAATCAGAAGTCATCAAGGAGTAATAAAAGTCTATAAAAGAAGGATGAGAGGCATTGTATGAATCTATCTAGCATAACTTAGTTTTCCTTAATGTCGTTTTAGCTTAACTTAAAATTTTAGTGTATGTTTTAAATTTCAAGCTTTGTATTTCAACTCTTCAATGTATTATTAAACTTTTGCAAGAATCAATTTAAAGTTTTAAGCTTAATTTCAAGTTTATGCTGTTTTCATTTCAAAATCTCAATATGTGCTAATGTTGTTATTTGTTGTTTGTATGGACTGATATAATACACATAAGCTCCCATAAAGCTTATTCAAGCTTTTAGAAACACTAAAATTCAGTTTAGAAGCAAAAATAGAAAATCACCAAAAATACAAAATAATTAGTGAAAAATCAAAAATCCCATGGAGGTGATATACACAGCTGGAGCAGGGTAAATTTTGGATGGCCTTGGGTTAGAAGCTTAGTGGTAAGCTAATAGGGGTGTTCATTGGTTCTTGTTCTCAGTTTTGAGCTTGGAAGCTTTTGTAAGCCTTTTTGTTCACTTTTGCATATCACTGTTATAATTGTTCATTAGCTTTAATTTCGGTTTCTTAGTGATCACTAGTTATACTTAAGTATTTTTAAAGATTAAAATTAGTTTCTTACTCTTTTAAATTAGTATTTATCAAAAATCTTATCTTGACAGTTAAAATTGCTTCATGGTCATTTCTGAGTTTCATGTTGTAATGGTTGTTGTTTAAGGGTTCATTAGTCCTATTAAGTGATTATATAAGGTCTGAATTCAAGCTCATGGTTTAAATCTTTGATAAGCTTTGAAAAACTTCTATATAGTCATATAAAGGTCTGTTTGGATTTGAGAAGTGAAACTGTGTTAGAGGTTGGTTAAGTTTGTAATTGTTGTTGTCTTGAGTCACACTTAGTCATATTAGTCAGTGCAAACAAGAAAAACCAGTGTTCTTTTGGTTAAAAGTCAAAATTCTTTTTGATCTTATCTCATTTCTTCTTGTTGGATTTTATAGCTTCATGATCATGGTTTTGTGTTAACAAGTTGTTTAAATTGCTCATATCAGTCTTAGTATAACTTAAAACAACATAATCAGTGCATAAAATCAGTTCAAAGTTCATATTAGTCAACTCTTTTGGTTTTGATAAAAAATCAAATTGTCACTTGGTCGTTTTTGAATAAACTTTAGGATTTCATTGTGTGTTTAATAGTAAGTTTTAGCTTAAAAGCTCTTGGGATACTATAGTTCAGTTGCTACTCTAAATTAGAAAAATGCTAGTTCATTCTTAATCAACTTATTTAGTGCTTAATTACTAGCTTATTTTGAGTACCAGTTTGAAAAGGGTGCCCTGTGCACAGTTGGGAGGTCCAAATTGATAAGCTCACCCAGAGCTTAATTGTTGGTCTTAGCCTGTTATCTTTGGTTCTTTGGATAGCCAACCTAGCTATCTTGAGGATCCAAGTTTACTTTTTCAATTACTAGCTTGTTTACTAGGGCTGCTAGTGGTTTTTGTTTCTGTCTAATACTCAGTTGATACTGAGTCAGCTCAAAGCGGTGATTTGGTGTCATCTTCATAAGCTCACCAAAAGCTCTATAGTTGTCCATAGCTTTTGATCTTTGGCTTTTTGGAAAGCCAACCAAGCCATCTTGAAGTCTCAAGCTTGGTTTTTCATTTTCTAGCTTGTTTGTTAGGGCTGCAATAAGCCCTAACTTTGTCCCATTTCTGTTTAGTTCATCAATTTAGTCAAAGTGCTTATTGTCTTTTTCCTAGCTTTTCAGTGTGCTTATCTTTGTCTATTAGCTTCATTTGAGTAGCATTAGCCTACTTGCATCTTATTTTGGCTTTTGTTTCAGCTGGTGGGCTTGTTTGAGCTTATTTCTCCAAAATAAGCTCATTAAGCCAACTGTTGGCTCATAAGCTTCTTAAATAGCTTATTTTAGTTTTGTAAAATTTTTGTCTTTGTTAAAGTTTCATAATATCAGTAATTAAGTAGTTTTCAAAAAGAAAATCCAGAAAAATCTCAATTTAAAAATCAGTGATAGTGTTTATTTAATATTTCTTAGCTTTTTGAATTTTCTTTTTAGCTTATTAATAAGCAAATCTTGTTTTTTCACTTTTGTTAGTTTTCTGTCATCATATGATATTTTTAGAAAAAGTTTCATATTTTTCTCTATCTTTTTAGTATTTACTAGAATTTTAAATAGTTAAAAGTATTAAATAATTAGTAAAAAATAATTAAAAAGCATAAAAAATATATTTTCAGTTTTAAAATTAGTTTTATAATATTTTAGATTTTTCTGAATCATAATCTTATTTTTCTAGCCTTATTTCATATTTTCTTTTATTTTAGGTTATTTATTAAATAGTTAAAATAGTTTTTAATTAATAATAATTAATTAAATAGTGGTAAAAATAATTTTCTTTTTCTAATAATTTTCTTTTATTTTTAGGATTCTAAAAATGTCATTTTCATATTTTTAGGTCTTTTATTTTTTAGATCTCACTTTTTATTTTGTACGTATACGTAGTTTTTAAACGTGCGTTTTACGTTTCTTTTATCTGATTGTTGTGCTTTCCAATTCTGTTTCCAATTCCATTCATATCAATCAGTAGTGTAATAATTCATCCAAACCTTTACTGATCACTATCCTTAGTGATCACTCTATCATCTGAATTAGTTTTGACACACCATTGAGTCTCCGTGGGACTTAACGACCCGGGAATTCATTCTATTCTCCAGGACTTCATTGTATTTGTGTTTTAAGCAGTTTTAAGTCTATTACGGTTAGCCATTCACAAGTGGCTAGCTTGTGTGATTAGACTTGACTGGTTTAGCACAGATCAGTGTTCTTTTTACATTTCTCTCAGAAAAAACAAAAAATCAGTAGTTATTTCATCTGAATTGAAGTTTTGATTGTACTAAAAGGAAGTCGGGTAAAAAAGAGCATCGAATCGAGCTATTAAGGTTCCGGCTAGATATGGGGATTCAATATTAAGTAATCAGAAGAATAGTGATAAGAACAATGGAAAAGGTTATAATCAAGAGAAAGGAAAAAGTGAGATGGGAAAGAATCAAGGGGGGAAGAAAGATTACAATGAGGATAAGAATGAAGGGGTTAAGAGTGTGTTTGATGGTGATTTGAATGGTGATGAATTTCATGGTCTTCAAAGTCAGGTATCTACTGAATCATTAAATGCAGATAACATCAATAAGACTAGTGAATTGAATAATCATGTGATTGATGATAATGTGGTGAATGATTCTAATGATAAAGGTGTTAGTAATAATACTAATGATGCTATTTTGAATGCTAGTGAAAGACAAGATAGTGTTAGTGCTAGTAAAAATGTTGATGTTAGTGATGAGTTAGTGAATGTGAAATTGGATGATAAGAAAAGTGATAATGAAAATGTGATTAAGAAGAGCACTCTTGCTGATTTACTTACTGCTAAAACCTTGGATAACACTTTGAATATGGTACAAACTGGGGTTAATGAGAGTGGGGTTGAAATTGCTGTGTTTGATGAGTAGATTATTGAATTAGGAAGTGCTAAGTGGCAAATGACTGTATGTGGACAATTTCTAGGGTGTGTGGTTAATTTCAACGAGGCTAGATACCACCTAAGGAGAATGTAGAGTAAGTATGGCCTAGTGGACATGACTGTTAATGATAAGGGGATTTTCTTCTTTAAATTCCAAGATGAACAGGGTATATTGCAAGTAATAAGTAATGGTCCTTGGATGGTTAATAACAAGCCATTATTTGTGCAGAGGTGGAGTATAGATGTTTGTTTGGATAAAACTGAACCTAAGAAGCTTCCTGTTTGGGTTAAATTGAGAAACTTACCCTTAGAAGCTTGGAGTGTTAAAGGAATCAGTTCAATTGCAAGCTGTTTGGGTAAGCCTATAATAATGGATGAGGTTACAACTAAAGTTTGTAGGACTGGTGTTGGTAGGCTTGGATTTGCTAGGGTTCTTGTTGAGCTTAATCTTTGAAAAGCAATTCAAAGATGTTATTGAAATTGCTTATAGGAGAAAAATGGCATGCACTAGTATGATTAAGTATGTTCAAGTTGAATATGATTGGCAACCTTCTAGATGTAGTCATTGCTGTGTTTTTTGGACATGAAGTGGACAAGTGTAGAATGATACCAAAGGAAAGTGTTGTGGAAAATCAAGGACAGAAACAGGATATGGGTAATGATAGCTTTAAACAGGTGCATTACAAAAAAGGGAGGAATGAGAACTATAATAACAAGAATAGTAGTCTTGATCAAAATGGGGTTGGTGGTCAGACTAGAAACTCAGGTTATAATAAGAGAATGAATGGTCCTAAACATAACTAAAATAAGCAAGAGAATTGGAAAAAAAAAGGAATGTAGAGGTAGCTACTAAACCTGGTTTAGATAAAGGAAAGGATGTTTGTGAGACTATGGATAAAGTTGATACAACAAATGAAAAAAGCAAGAGTGTTACTAAATCTCCTAATAAGAATAATTCAGAGGCAAGTACTTGTTATCAGCAAGCAAAAGTTGGAATTATAGGAAGTAACGGTTTTTCCCCTTCAGGAAGTTTGGATAATGAGGAGGAGGAGGAACTAAGTGATCAGGAAAGAATGATGGTCAACCAGGTGTTAGAAACAAATGGAGACCCAACTGTGACTGAATGGGATAGTTGGAGTGACAGAATGAAAAAGTATTATAAAAGGAAAAAAGGTATAACTAATGATAATAAGGAAACAAATGATGAGGAAGATATTGTGCAAGACTTATCCTCTACTGAAGAATGTCTCATTAGGAATGAAGTTGAGGGGGGTGTGCAGTCACTCTCTTAACTAGTATATCTGATTGTACCATCTCTTTATGAGAAATGTATATAGAAAGTATTTTGTTTTTTAGTATAGTTTTTTGTTTTTGTGTGTAAAAATCAGACAGAGTGAATTGAGAGCCAAAAGAATTAAGAGAGTTGGGGAGATTAAAAACAGAAAGAGAGTATTGTGTGTTTTAAAAACAGACAGAGTGTATTGTGAGCAAAAAGAATTGAGAGAGTTGGTAAGAATAAAAACAAAAAGAGAGTTTTTGTGTGTTTTAAAAACAGCCAGAGTGATTGGGGGAGCCAAAAGAATTGAGAGAATAGGTGAGCAAAAAAAATAGAAAGAGAGCTGTGTGTATAAAAATAGACAGAGTGTATAAGTGATCCAAAAGAATTGAGAGATAAAGTGAGCCAAAAAACAGAAAGAGAGTTATGGATTATAAGTTTGCTACATGGAATATAAGGGGCCTAAGTACTTTTGATAAGCAAAAGGAGGTCAAAAAGTTTATTATTGAGGAAAAATTACAAGTATGTGCTGTGCTGGAAACACATATCAAATACAAGAATGTCAAGAAAGTTGGAGATAAAGTCTTTGGTGAATGGCAATATGTTACTAATGCTGAAGACAACAACAAAGGGTGTAGAATAATGTTTGGATGGGATCAGAATATGATTGAAGCATGGTTGATTCACAAGTCTAAACAAAGTATGTTATTGCTGGTTGAGTCTATATGTAAGAAGATTATATTCTTTTGTACAGTTGTATATGCTAGTAACTCAGGAATGGAAAGAAGGAAACTATGGAAAGAATTGGCAACTTATAAGCAGATTACAAGAGGGTCTGCTTGGATTTTAATGGGTGATTTTAATGTTACTTTAGACATCAATGAACATTCTAATGGTAGTTCAGTCCCTTCAAATGATATGATTGAGTTTAAAAGTTGTGTTGATGATGTGGAAGTTGAAGATTTACCGAGTTCAGGATTTCAGTACACCTGGACTAAGAGTTTGAAGAATTCAAAATGTAAAACTATGAAAAAACTGGACAGAGTTATGGTAAATGAGAAGTTCTTGGAATGTTTTGGGACTGCACACAGTATATTCCTACCTTATATCATTTCTGACCATTCACCAACTGTGCTAGTAATACCAAAATGGGGAAGAAGAAAGAAAAAAACATTCAGAATGACAAATTTTATCACTGAGAAAGATGAATTTTTGCCAATGGTTAAAGAAGAATGGGAGAAAAGTATTAATGGGTTCCAGGATGTACGAGTTGTTCAAAAATGAAGTTGCTTAAACATAAGATGAACCATCTAAGCTGGAAAAATGGAAATGTGCATGAAAGGGTAAATACTTTGAGAGAGAAAGTGAAAGCTGCTCAAGTAAAAGTTGATAAAGAGCCTTTTTGTGAGAAATGGAGAGAGGAAAGTTGTTCATTGTTACAAGAATATTGTGAAGCTGTTAGTGATGAAGAAAGTCTTTTAATTCAAAAATCAAAGATTGAGTAGCTCAAGGAAGGGGACAGAAACACTAGTTTTTTTCACAAAATCAAAAAAACCAGGAAACACAAAAGTAGGATTATGGAAATTTATGGGGAGAATGGTGTCAGATATGATAGATAGCAAGTTGCAGGGCAGTTTCTTGAACATTTTCAAAAGTTTCTGGGAACTAAGGACAATGTAGCTGGATTTCATAGGGATACTGTTAACTTCACCAATAAATTATCAAGTGAAGATGCTGAACATTTGATAAGACAAGTAACTGAAAAGGAAGTTAAAGATGACATGTTTGATATAGAGGACTCAAAAGCACCAGGACCAGATGGATTTACCTCCAAATTTTTCCAAAAAACTTGGAGCATTGTGGGTAATGATGTTGTTCTAGCAGTGCAAGAATTTTTCACATATGGTAAACTACTAGGTGAGTTGAATGCTACTTTAATCTCACTAGTTCCTAAAATTCCTACACCCAATAAGGTTTCTGATTTCAGATCTATAGCATGCTGCAATGTATTGTATAAGTGTATTAGCAAGGTGATTACTAACAAAATCAAAGAAGTGCTGGGAAGTTTAGTTGATGAAAACAAAAGTGCTTTTATAGCAGGCAGACAGATAACAGATAATATCTTATTAGTACAGGAACTATTGAGGGGTTATAATAGAAAACAAAAGATTAAGAAATGTGCTCTTAAGATAGATTTACAGAAAGCATATGATACCCCGGACTGGAATTTTCTGAGAAGTACTCTGGAATACTTTGGATTTCATAGTAAAATGGTTGGGTGGATAATGACTTGTATTTCAACAACTAAATTTTCTTTGAATGTAAATGGGGATAGAGTTGGATACTTTAGTAGGGGTAGAGGATTAAGACAAGAGGACCCAATTTCACCTTACTTAGTCACTTTAGCTATGGAAGTGTTCAATCTGCTTTTGAAGAAGAATATAGAGAATAGTGATAATTTTAGGTATCATCAGGGGTGCAAGAAATTAAAGATTACACATTTGGGTTTTGCTGATGATCTGATTGTTTTTTGTCATGGTGATTGCCAGTCAGTTGGTGTTATTAGAGATACTTTGGATCAATTTAGTAGTTTCTCTGGTCTTAAGGTCAATATGCAGAAGAGTACTATATTCTTTAGTGGTTTATCACTTCCAGAACAGGGTAATTTGATTCAAATTCTACCTTTCACTATTGGAAAACTGCCTGTTAGATACTTAGGAGTACCATTGATAACCAAGAATCTAAGTGTCAATGACTGCAAACCCCTGATTGAGAAAGTGAGAAGCAGAGTCCATGATTGGAGAAGTAGAACACTATCTTATGCTGGGAGATTACAACTTATTGCCTCAGTTCTATCTTCTATGCAAGTTTATTGGGCTTCTGTATTCATTCTCCCTAGGACAGTGGTTAAGGAAATTAATAAGTTGCTTAAAGGGTTCTTGTGGTGCCAAGGTGAAATTACTAAAGGTAAAGCTAAGATTTCCTGGGAATAGATTTGTAAACCTAAGGATCAAGGGGGTCTGGGTATTAAAGACTTGCAGACATGGAATGAGATCTTGATTATGAAACATCTATGGAACATAGCTGCTCCCATACCCCGCCCCGGCGGGATTGGGTTTGTTGTTGTTGTTGTATGGAAGATAGCTGCTAAAAAAGATACTCTATGGGTAAACTGGATTAGTGTGGAGAAATTGAAAGGAAAAAGTATATGGGAAGTGAATCATGATAGTAATAGTAGTATTGGATGGAAGAATATATTGAAACTTAGAGAAAAAATCAAAAAGCATGTGTTCTATAAGCTTGGAGATGGAAAAAAATGTATCTGCTTGGTTTGATAAGTGGTGTAGTGAGGGGCCTTTGTGTGATTTTATTTCAGCAAGGGAAATTTACAATGCAAGATTGAGTTTAGAATGCACAGTTGGGGAGTTGGTTGTTAATAATAATTGGAGATGGCCAATGGATTGGAGTGTTAAATTTTTCAGACTTCATAATGTTCAAATTCCTTTATTGAAAAATGGTTGTAAGGATAAAGCTGTGTGAGTGACAAATTTAGATAAGAGAACTGAGTATGCTACAAAAGTGGTCTGGATGGATATGAGAAGTAATGGGAGCACAATTTTGTGGAAAGACTTGGTATGGTTCCATCAAAACATACCTAGACACTCATTTGTTATTTGGTTGGCAATTCAAGAGAGACTATTAACACAGGATAGGATTGTTGTCTGGAAACAAGATGATGAGATGAAATGTGTATTTTGTAAACAATGCCAGGATTCCCATGATCACCTATTCTTCCAATGTCAGTACACTTACAAAGTTTGGAGCATAATGCAGAATCTCACTGATAAAGGTTTTTCTTTTATCTGGAAAGGAATAATTGATGAGTTTTCTAAGTTGAAGGCTAACAAAAACATTTGGAGTACTATTAGAAGACTGGTCCTGGGTGCAACAATTTATTTTGTGTGGCAAGAAAGGAACTCCAGGATTTTCATGAACAATGAAAGAAGTATTGATACTCTTGTGTAGAATATTATGAATAGTATTAAATGGAGGATTATGAGCTTCACTGTCAAGGAATCAGATGCGATGAGAAATGTGAAAGCTAAATGGAATGTGAAGTTTAAAAGAGCTTTAGTATAATGTCTGATTGCTGGTTATGAAAGTAGATAGTTATATCTGTGTATGTTTTGATATAGAGTATATATTAGCTTAATCTCAATGTATGTTGTTGTTTGTATGAATGCTTATTTGTTTAAGCCTCATTAATGCTTCATGGGGGATGTCCATGAGTGTAAATGAGTGTCTAATACTCTTTTTGTGATTAATAATATTTCTCCTTTTCACAAAAAAAAAAAAAAAAAAAAAACTTGCTGATGATGTCACTGGGATGATATATGAGAGGAGTTCCTTTGGGACGGCGCCGGAAGCGCAGAGGAATTTGTCCGCAATCAGGAGGAAGCTTACGATATTGGGGACGGGGCTTGATAGTTTACAGTCTCTTTTGACTAAGCTTCGTGCTAAACAGCCTTTGTAAGTGTTTTGTGTTTGTTGGGTTGTTGAATTTAATATAACCTCAACTTGAATAACTGAATTCTGCATAATGAATGAATGACACCTGTAATAAACTTAATTAGCTATGTGATGGGACATATGGTCCCTTAGAGCACTCCCATTCATAACACCATAACACCAATAACACCGTCCACGTCAGCGTCACATCAGCTTTAACATTTAACATTAACATCCCCAAAAAACACTCCCAACCATAACATCCCAATAACATCAATAACATTCCCAACAATTTACAACCCCTCATTTAGGGGCATAAATGAAAAAAAAAAGGAAAAAAAAAAAAGAAAAAAAGAAGAAGAAGCAAATAACGGGCGTTAGCCCTGTAACGCCCAGGGACTAACGCCGTTATAACGCAGGAGGTCCAAGGGTATAACGCGCAAAACGACGTTATTTCACACCATAACGGCGTTAGCCCGTTATGGATGTGGATGCTCTTATATTCTTCTTTGTGAGTTTGCTTTATGTAATTCCATCACGAGCATAGATAATTAATCAGCATAGTTGGTGTAGGTATTGGTTTGTTATTTTGCTTTTAATTTTGGGAAAAAAATTAGGGTTTGATTGAAGTTCTAATTTGGATAATAAAGATTAGAGTATAAGAGGATTGGTGGTTCTGAATTGGTTATTTAATTTTCACAGGTATATACATGTTTGTTTTTTCTTTGATCTAACGATTTTTAGGGTGCTCTAATTATTTTTTTAATCCCTCATAGGCTCATAGCTCTAATTGTTGATTTATGTATAAAAACACTCTATTAAAAACACTTTGGAGACATTCACTCTATTCGACATGTTAGGCACTTTACATATATGAGTAAGGTTATAGCTATTAAATTACATTTCTATCTTTATGAGCAACAATCGATTGATATGGTTCAAAAACGTTACTTTGGTGTTGGATAATGTATGATTGTTATAAAGAGGTTAACTCTATGTGTTTTACATAATTCTTTATAAACATTGAGGCCTTGGTTGAGCCATTGAGGATATATATTTTTTATTATCTAATATGGCGTTTATAACGTTTAATTTTTTAATAGCACTTTAATCATAGAGTACGTGTCTTCAGTGGTTTTCCACAAGGTCATAAAACACACACAAAGACGGTTGAACCACTATCTCATGATGATTTGCAAGGCCCAAATCTAGGGTTCTTTCATTTTTTAATTCCAGTTTTATTATAAAAAGATTTTTATTCATGGTTTTAGAATGCGTGTTCGACTCTCTTGAAGCATAAATTGCAAAAGGATAATTTTTTATCGAAGGTATATGATTCTTTAATTTTTAACTAATTTATGATTATCGTTATAATGAATTTTGGTCTTTTAGGCTAGATGTGATGGTTAATTACATAGTAATTTTAGTTTTATCTGAAATTAGCACTTTCAAGGAGGTTTTTTTTAACCTTTAGGAAAAGTTTGAGAGTTTTTCCATAATTATGTTTAGAGATAGCTATGCATCTGTGAAGAGTTTGTTGCTTTGAAAGATACTATTTTTGAATAACTTTAAAACAAGCATGTCAAATGGTAGGTATAAAAAGGGGATGTAATTATTTACTTCGCCACAACAACGGGGTTCAAATTACTTCAGCTTGTCAATCTCAAGACCTTAAATCAGCTTCGTATTGTTTATAGTTAGTTTTTGGTAGCTACGATGGAATTTATGTACTTGTTCAAATTGTTGGTTGATTCTTATCTAATGTTTATTTTATTTATTTTTAATGGCAGGTGGAATGACATATAGCAAGGCTTTAATGTTTGATGAGAGCACAAGGTGTGGGAATTTTCGGTGGGTGATTGGAGCTTCGGCTGCCGGCCACCGTTTCGACAAAAATGAAGCAAGACTTCAATAATTCAATATTGTTTTTTAATATACTAGCCGTGTGTAACGCTTTTAAAACGTTTTTTTTTTTTTTAAACCCACCACTCTCTCTATAAATTAACATAACATTTCATACAAGTTTTTCATATTCAAGCAAAACAAAACCATTCAAACTTGTTGAAAAAATGAATTACGATAGTCAATCATCTTATTCCGGCGATAGTGATCTTGAAGAGTTAACGGAGTTAGAAATGTTTATTCAAGAGTTCGAGGCGGAGCAAACGTTGCAGGAACAAGCACCCGGTCCTTTAAAGCGTCGTCAATATGTCCCTCGTGAACGTGAAATTGCTGAAGCACGTCATCTTGCTGACTATTTTGGCGACAACCCAAAATATACGGACGCTAATTTTAGACGTCGATTTCGTATGAGCCGTCGTCTATTTCTACAGATAGTACAAGGTATTGAAACATATATTGAAACTCATCATCCTCTTCCTAAGCATTTTGATTTCTTTAGAATGCGACCCGATGCTAGGGGTGTAATGAGTTTTAGTGTGATTATGAAATGCACATGTGCCCTACGCCAATTGGCTTACGGGATATCACCATGCATTAGATGAGTATTTACAAATAGGGAACACCGTGCACGCGATTGCCTAGATTTTTTTTTCTTATGTGCATAATCCAACTATTTATTAAGGAGTTTTAAGAAAACCGATGAGGATGACATTCGTAACTTATACTATGCACATAACACTGTTCATGGGCTTCCGGGAATGTTAGGGAGCATCGATTGTATGCACTGTGAATGGAAAAACTGTCCTAAAGAATGGCAAGGCCAATTTCATAGAGGTGATAAAAAATATCCCACTATAATGCTTGAAGTGTTTGCTTTCATACGATTTGTGGATTTGGCATGCATTTTTGGGGTAGCGGGTGCGAATAACGATCTAACGGTTTTAAATAATTCTCCGTTATTCGACGACTTGCTTGATGACATCACCCCTGAGGTTGAGTTTGAAGTTTATGGGTGTAAATTTAAGCAAGGGTATTATCTGGCTGACGGAATCTACCCGGAGTGGGCATCTTTCGTCAAGTCATTTACAGTTGCAACTAATCCAAAAATGCCGCATTCAAAGCGAAACAAGAAAGTGCTCGAAAAGACATCGAAAGAGCTTTTGGTGTCCTCCAAGGGCGTTGGCATATCATTGCCCAACCGGCGCGTGCATTTACTATTGGCAAGTTACGGAGAATCATGTACGCGTGCATCATAATGCATAACATGATTTTGAAAGATGAAAATTTTGCGATATCAGATATTGCTGAAACGTATATTTCTCCAACACCAAATTTACAGCAGACATGGATTGAACGTTGCCAAGTGCAAAGAAAAAAAGCCAAAGAACTACAAGATAAACGCAAACACGCAAAGCTTCAACGATGTCTCATCGAGCATGTTTGGCAACAACTTCAATGGGCACAATTTCAACAACATAATCCGGATAATTAGTTTCGTTATAATTTCATGTATTTCTTGCGTATGTTTTTTTTTCGTATTTTTTTTTATGTTTAGTACGTTTTTTATTAAGTTATGTGTTGTATTTTTAATTTGAATGAAATGAATTTATTTAGTTTATTTGGAAATGAAAATTGAATAAAAAAAATAAAGTGGTAGTGGTGGGGCCCAAATGAAGAGGTTGAGGTTTGTTATGAGTGAGGAGGGGGTTTGTTATGGTTAGTTGTGGAAAAATGGGATGCTGATGTGGCGCTGAGTTGGCGCGACGACGAAGTTAAGCTTTGTTATGACACATTGTGCTCTGAGATCATAGACTACGTTAAATTTCTCAGCCTCCAAGTGAAGGTATCCATCTCTCTTTTTTTTCTTTGTTAATGATAGCACTTTCTTATATGGCTTAAATAATGTACGAAACTGTAAAGTGGCTGTCAATTTTTAGAGCATATATCGACTTTAAGTTACTGTTATTTTGCAACCAAAGGAGTTGACAAAATGGATTTTATTGTGGATAGACGTAGCAGATTGCTATATTAACTCTCTACTAATTTATGTAAAGGTGCATGAGCTATAAGTTTATGGCCTGCTAAAACTAAAGCAACACGTGGTAAAAAATTGGTGATCCTATATTTTCTTAACGAGCAATTGGCATAGCTGGTATACGAACAGTAAGGTCAATGATACTTGCCAATAAAGAATTATTGTAGTTTTGTGTTGGTTCTGAAAACCATTATAACTTAAGTTTTATACATATTGACAAAACTGTATTCTATAAGGCCCTTAAAAATTTATTGCAATAAGTTTTAGTATAGCTTTACATAGGTTGTAGCTTTATATGTATCCTATCTTTTTGTGTGTGGAATGATTTATAAAATGTTGAAAGTTTATAGACTACTTTCTGACTTAGATCAAATGGAACATCATATGGTTATAACTAGAAGTGCCTTTAGAGATCCTTATGGAGACCAGCTTATAATTCTTAAGTTAGTTGTGCAGTTACTCATGAAAGATGTTTGTAACTGTATTTAGCACGTTCTTGCCACTACCTTCCTTATGTATAAATTGCCCTTCAAGACATTGAACATGACAATATAAAAAGAACACAAGCAGGTATATCAAAGTTTCGGATTATAGTTTCCATCTTGACATATTGTGATAAAAAATCACCGCTAATGATTTTTGTAAATCACAGTGTGGTTTAGCTAGCCATTTTATAAAGTACTAAATGTATGCAATATACTATGTTTTCTTGCCTTTGAAGGATGAAACTATCCCGTTGCACATGTTATTATTGTCACTATATATTTGTTTTTCAAGAACCCAAATACTTTTGGTACAAAGTATTACGAGTGAAGTCGTCCAACAGGATAGTATAGTTTTTTCTCGCTAGAAGTTACAATTTAAGGTAACAATGAAAAAGTGCAAGAATGTGTAGATTGATTATGACTTTTAAGGATCTTATTAATCAGGTATAGGATGCTCTATGTAGCAGCAAGAAGAAAAGTGTAACTTAGTAAGGATACCCCTAGGTCAATGATTGGTGACGGTTCCATAGGTGGATCTGCGGGCACTTGCTTCGCGTTTAGTTATGGTGTTGGTGACGATTTTATAAGCTGGAGGCTAATGATTAGGTTATTCATACAAGCTTAATTATAATCATATATCATTAAAAAATTTGTATGTTTCTTCGGGATATTTTCACTAAGTTCTGCTAGGTGTACGTTGTAAGTATGACTCACTTAAACTTAACGGCTTTTAGGATCTGATTAAAACTGATTGTCAGTACTTGGTGTTAGTAAATTGGTTATGATTTTTGCGAATTAGTTAGAGTCGAAACCATAAGATTTGGATGATCAATTGATAAATTATTATGCTTAATCGTGGCGGTGAAGTTACAGGACAAAGTGAGACCGATTCAGAAGACTTAATATGAAACGGATATGCCAAGAGTATAGTCAAGAAGGTATGTATATAATCGAAAAGGAATAATAACATATAAAGGTGGCAACATGGATGGGTTGGGCGGGTTTGGGGTCACTGGTAATCTGGTATGTGTTGGAATGAGTTGGATCGGTTTAGGTTAGCTTGAGTGACCTTTTGTCCAAATACTTTTACATTTTTATCATTGGCTGATTGGGTAAACAAGGTGACAACAACACTTTTTGATACGAAGTTTCTATTGGAACTATGTATAAATGTTTTGGGAGTGAGATAAGACAAGCTAAATATTTGTAAACTCATGCCATTATTGTGGTACTCCAGTTAGTTATGTAAATCCTTTTTTATGTTATTTTGCACGGTTTTATTTTTATCATGTAAAGTCGACTACATAGATTTATGGAGCATTTGATACAACTTAGATTCCAAAAATGAGGCTGAATCCTTCGGATTAAGGGGTAATGAATAAGGTCAATCTCGTGAGGTCTTGGTTTGTTTTTGCCTCATCCAGTTCTCACCATGGACAATCAAATGTAGTTTAGAAGTAAGTTTACCAAAATTTGTAATGTACTACTAGTACTGTATTATTTAAGGTACCTGATAAAGGATCAAATTTGTAGCAAGTTCTTTTAAATGGAGTTATATGACTGAATATGATGATTGCAGTTAATTTTGGTTTGTATACTTTTGTTGTCTGTTTCTTATTACAGATTCTAAGAATATATAATTTCAATTTGGTTACTTATGATTCGTTAAATTTGGTACATAATCTGATAATTCTTTTTATTCCTGTCGCTAAACTCTTTTAGATGCTTATGGAAGCCGTACTACGTCTTTAAAAGATTTAAAACTCTAGAAGCCTAAAGTGGGACCAACCAGTTAGTGATAGCAACCGAGCACTCATCAAGACTCCATCTATTGTGAGTTCTTCTAATGCTAACATGCTGGATCAGACCAAAGCTATAGTCATGGCTGAAAAAAATTAAAACAAAAGATTGTACTATATCAATAACCGGTGCGTGCACGGCGCATCCTTACATGTCAACACAATTAGGTATCAGCAAATTGGTTCGTAAACAATAAGGTCAATGATATTTTCCAATAAATAATTGTTGAACATTTGATTTGGTTCTTAAACCCTTTAACTAATTGAATACTTATGCAGAGTGTTTCTGAAGTTGGGGTTATGAAGAACATGTGAATGAATTTTGAGGTACATAAAATTACGTACATAGCTAGCCTGAATGAAATCTGCAATGCTTTTGAAAAAGGGATGTAATCAATTATAAATTGAGTGCTTGGTGATTGTCATTGCATATTAATGTTGGGGAACTTATATATGACACACATTGGGCTGGCTGAGAAGAAAGCATATCGTGCAACTATCTATGGCAGGTCTACTATTTAAATAATTGTCGTTGCATATTAAGGCGGTACATGAAGGCAAAATCTATCACGACATGGGTTGTTTCTTCAACGCACAATGGTATTCTATATTGTATGATTGTTTATATGATTTTTATCATTATCAAATAAACTCATGAAGCTAGCTAGCTAGCTCATTCGATTGAACCATGAAATAATTACTCTATATCATTAACACACATTTTTGCATCCATTTTATTTTGGTTTTAACTTTTATTGATGTTTAGATAAAATCTAAATTTAGATAGAAACTACTTAAAAATGTCACTTATTGTACAGGCTTTTAGATTTGACTAATAAATATTTTTTGTGAGAAATTAAATTGACGTGTCTCCATTATTTTTTGTGAGAAATTAAATTAAATCTAAGTCTATCCTTATCAAGAGGATGCACAAGACCAAATGGTTGACTAACATGGGTAAACACGGATGAAATGAATATAACGCTGCCCCCAATAGGTTAAATCGAGTGTCGATCGAGTGTGTATAGGCGATCGATTAGTATCGATCGTCTTGCTGTGGTTAAATCGATCGCCAACTAAATCTCAACAAATGAATCGTCTGGCCGATCGAGAGAAATGCAATGTTACCGTTTAATATTAATCCAACCGTTGCATATCCAAAAAAAAAATTACCGTTTGTTATTAAAAAAAATAATAATAAAAAAAAAAAATAACACTACTAAAACTACCCTATAAATACACAACATATTTACACACTAAACTCACAAATCTCACAATCCTCTCTATAAAAAATCTCATAATTATCTCTACCAAAATGTCTAAGAAAACACCACAACAAAAAGGCCGAAAAACCCGTTTGGCACAAAACGCCCCGCATATTTTAACACCGGATCCGAATTTCCGGTTAACCGGTGTCTCACCAAGAATCAATTTCCAACCCCCTGCTTTCGAATATCAATCCCAACAAGCTCCACAACCTAGATTTTTAATAAGTGTTGTAACGTTTTAATAAGTTTCGTAATATTTTAATTTTATTTGAATTATTATATAACGTTTTAATTATTAATGAAATTTTATTTTGTGTTAAAAATGTTTTAAAAAAAAAAAAAAAAAATGAACTTGGTCGCCCTTACTGGGACACCTAATCGTCTGAAGGTCGCTAGAGAGAAAAAGCTGACGTGGCAGTGAAAAGTAAAGGGATTGAATCCCCTTACTGGAGGCAGCCTAAACACAACTATAAAAATACAGACATAATCTAATGCACATTAATAACTCATGTTAATTGTTATTAAAAAAAAAAAAAAAAACTGATGTTCAACACCTAAATACAAACATAAAACCAACAAGAAAACCAAATTTAATTGGCTAAATCAAAAACCTCCAAAATAAATGACATACGAAACCCTAAATGCTAATAATCACAAATACAACAAAAACTATGTAACAATTATGTTAACCACGTTATCAACGAGGCTAAAAATTATTATAAACAACAAATAACAAACATCATTAAAAAGACATTAATTACTCTAATACTTTTAAAAAAGACAAATAAAAAATATCATTAAAAATGTAATATAAAAAAATATAAAAAAAATCCCGCGCGTGCGCGGGTATTATAACTAGTTTTACATATAAAGAGAATTGCATATTCAGAACTTTTTTACGAAATGAATATCAAACATCGGAAAATTAAGTATAAATCAACATCGTACAATACAGTTTTGCTCAAAGAAACAACAAAACCAAATTTCGTGTTCAACAAACGCAAAAATTGGTACTCATATTGTATGTTCATCAACAACTAGAAATTATATTAATCAACTTCTGAAACACATATTGTTGAAACTTATAAGCAGCAACCCGGATAATCACAACGCATTAAAGCAACTCGGAAACAGCCCCAAAACGGCCTCGAACAACTGCAATCGAACACTCCAAAACAGAAAACGAAACCTGCACGGGAAGAACTTCCCTGTCCTTTTAAGGATTCTACGGAGCCCGTTTGATCGCTTCGAGCCTACGCACCGTACACCCCAGGATTAATGCAGTCTCAAGTAACGGTTTATAGTAAGCGAAAACAATAAACCGAAATGCACAATTGGTTTTTTAGAGAAACAAATGGGTTTGAGTATGGAATGCAACACAAAAATTCTCACAGATGGAGAGTGTATTATACTTGTGGTATTTTGGTATGAAATTTGACTCATCTATTTATAGGTAAAACTATACATAGTTTGAGCCATGACTTAGTTAGTTTCCCATGATCTCATGAACCACAAATCTCTCTAATACATCCCATAAATCTCGTGATACACTATGACTAAGTAACAAACTTTAGTTTTACCAAGTCATACTCAATATCTGCATTAAGTCCTTGTACACTACACTACGTGTGTACGTGTGATGAAGAGTTGAGGACACCCTCAACATGTTCATTATACTCCAATTAATTATAATGGCTTTCTTATATCAACTTATATAAAGAAAGCTAAACCCATTTCTCATTGTTCAACTTATAGATAAATATTAATATCACCAATTATTAATATCCAACAATCCCCCACCAAGTTGAACAACTTCTCTTGTTACTCAAACATGTCATGCTACAAGGTGTCATGAAGATTAAACCTTGTTTAATATGCATACACAAAGCAAGATCGATTCAATGGTGTCCGAAGATTAAACAACGAACCTTAAGATATAATGGTGTCCGAAGATTAAATCAAAACCTTTTGACCTTACCAGAGAATACATACGCACTTCCATTGTTATATTGTTCATTCTCACCATGCGTGAATATGGCCATGCGCGAATATGGCCATGCGCCTGAATTCTGTTTCATAACCCTCTAAGAGATAAACCATGACTCTATATTCGAGGCGGCACCACCTCTAGATTATATAGGCTTAGCTTCTCTATCATCTTCGTTGCTAAGACACCTCTAAAGCTTAGTTAAGAGAACAATCTCATCCTTTCTCGTCAACGACGTGCTATCTTAGCTATACATGAGTTATTTGGTTGATAGCACCTTCTATCAGTTAATGACTTTGTTATTACCCATTAAACTCGGAATGTAGGAGCACTACCATCAAGTTGGGTTCCATCACTAACCGATTCTCAATGGTTTCAAACTCATGCCTCTAGCATCTCTCAAAAAGTCTCTCGTCAAAGGCTTAAAGGAGATATCCAACCGACAAGTCTAAATCGTTTGTCGTTCACATCACAAACATCACCAAGTCTCTCGTCAGAGGCTCGGTAATGTCGAAATCAAGTTTCTAGATCACTTGACAAACATATCAATAATGGTACCATTCTCTCATATATGTCTTGACTTTCAGTCACTTAAGAAAGTCTTGAGGTATTGAATATCTAATCCACTTAACCTCCTACAAGTGCCACAACCAAGCATATGTCAACTTCCTTCACGAAGTCAAATTATACACGTTATTTGTACTTTCTGAAAGGTTTATGGATAATTATTAATATTAGTATGACCGGATTCGAACTCGAGACTTCGGGATTGCACACATTACGTATGAGAATCAATGTATAAATAATTAATATATAAAATGTTATATTTAATTATTTGATCACGAAATAAATACTTAATGATATTTAATATTTGACGAGTTTTGATTATCGGTCATTAAATGTCAACGGGATATGAAGAAAAGTTAACAAGTAAAGAGAAGGTTTTAGGAATCCTCTTTGGGCTTGTGGTTTGCGCCGAAAACTATAGATTCCAATCGGATACTATGGCAATCTTGACATCTACCATAAGGCTATAAATACATCCCCATGTATTCATCCTTAGGTACACTAGATTTCAATAGAAGGCCAAACTTCTTCTTTCTTCCCTCTTGTTCTTAGGTCGACGAGCAAAAACCCCATGTAAGGATTTGCGGGAGTGACCTTGGAGCATAACAAAGGTGTTTTGGTTAATCTATTGTGATCAAGAACCTAGCTTTTTCTCTTTGATTCGTTACTAATAACGCGTGTACAAGAAACGAAGAGCAAATACACTTGTGTTTGCATATCTTGGGTATTCGACTTTTGATTTGGTCGAATTATATAAACCCTAATTTATTAGGGTTTAGGGTTTCTTGGTCGCTGATCTTAATTTGGGGCTTTCATGAACCCTAATTGCATTGATTCGCAAAAGGTACGCATATACTTTTAATCGGTTAATTAATTTACAAGTATTATTCCTATTACTTCCGCTGCATGATTTGATGATGTTTACTTGTTTTATATAATTGTTATGATTAGTAAAACCCAACAGTGGCATCACGAGCGTTAAAATTTATGTTGTAATTAATTACCAAAACACATAAAAATTAAAACTTTATTGATTATTACATGCTTTTTATGGTTTCTAGGGTTTTGAAAATTGGAACCCTGATTTTTTAATATTGGGTCGAATACCCTTTTATTTTTTAATTAGGTTTTATTTTTTTGGAAAACTTGTAGAAACCCTAGGATTGCATGTATATTTTATGTGGTTTTAATGAATAATTGTTATGTGTCATGTAATATGCGTATCTTGGGTGATAATTGTTATGCGGAATCCATTGTGGAACATGCATGTTTTGCCATGGAGTATTGTTTGTAATAAATTGTTTAGTGATACACACATGTTCTATTTATTTAATAATTAATGAATTGGGGACAGTGACGAAGCCAGAATTTTAATTTTGGGTGGGCCAAATAGAAGTTAACACTTAACCAAAAACGTAATATTATGACGGTATAACTTCATTCTAATTGCTATTAAAAATACTCTGAAACATAAGACTATTGTCACACCCCCAAATTACCTGTTTTGCAGCGGAATGGAATTCCTGGGGATTGACTGTCATAGCATCACAATCACAGTTATATGGAACGACCTAAAGTGTCGTTTGGAAAATACATCGTTTGATTTAATAAAACAATCAGAGTTTACAAAGATAGGTCCAAATTGAAAATCATCTTGTGCGGAAATAAGTTGTTACAATTCAAACGATGTTTTAAAGTATGTAAAACCCAAGTGAGACGAGCGTCGTGCCACCACGACTCCCCCGATGTGTCCAAATGCATGTCGTGAAATGAATGCCTTAGATACCTGAGATAAAACATGCTAAAAGTGTCAACACAAAAGGTTGAGTGGAGTTCATAGAGTGTGTTGAAATGAAAAAGCCGAAAATCGTTTATGCATCAAAGGCATTGCAAATCGTTGAAATGTAAAGACTTTCAAAATCGCTTATGTAGCAAAGGCATTGTAAATCCACTCAGCCCAAGTCCCGGCCATACAAAACTTGCAACCTGGTGTTCACAACCCACTGCTGGAATGTGTGTAGTTTATGTTCCAAACATATGATGTCAAATGAATTCACAAAATAGTACATGACTCAATGTATCGAAATCGCTTATGCAAGCAAAGGCATTGTAAATCCACTCGCCCAAGTCCCGCCCATACAAAAAAACTTGCAACCTGTGTGTTCACAATCCACTGCCGAATATGTAATAGTTATGTTCCAAACATAGGATTTCAAATGAATTCACCATAGTACCTAACTCGACGTAGAACGATAGCACTTAATCAATAGCACTTAACTCGACGAGAAAAATAGCACATAATCCATAGCACTTAACTCAATTTATAAGTGTCAAATGATTTAGAACGTTATACTGACGTAGTACCGTAGTGACGCAAAAACAAGAACAATCTATATAGTATAACCTTTGATTTAGAAGCAATGGAAATCATGATAGATTTTAGCCTTAAAATCTAAAGTAACTTGTGAAAGTAAATGAAAAAACAGTTGAGCAGTATCTCCCCAAAGAGTTTAATAAAACAGCATTAAAAACAAAGAAAAAAGTGGGGCTATAGAACTCACTTGGTAAACAAACGACGAGATGACAAGAGTGAGTACACCGAGGTATAATGTGATGCTATCCGGCACCTAGTACTAATGATATGATATGATATGAGTTTCAATGTAATGTTATGCATGCACTACGTATGTAATTTATACCATTTACGGTTTTTGAAAATATTACTCGTCGTCGAAAAATACTCTTTTGACGTCTCGACCAATCAAAAATGACTTTACATGTTTTTACGTCAAAATGTCATCCTATAATGGTTTTATAATGATTTTTGGTGAAATTACCATTTTCGTCGCAAAACAAAAACAATGTCGTCGGAAAAATCATGAAATTAACAAAAATGGCTTTGGAAAACTAGTCGATAGTGTACGTCGATCGCTAGAGAACTAACCGACGGTTTTGGAAAGTTTGTATCGATATCTAAAAGTTTCAGTCAGAGTTTTCGTCCAAAAGGTCTCGAACATAAAGATAATAAGGGTTAAAGATGGTGTTTTTGGCTAATTGTGGTAAAATTAGTTACGGCAAGTTTATGTAAAAGTGCATATCTTTGTCGTTTCAAATCCGTTTTCTACGTTTAATATGTCCTTAGTTTCGTATTGAAGTAAACTAAATATTATTTTGACAAGTCGAAATAATTTGTGAAGCTTAAGGCTTGTTTTGACCCGACAAACTAAAAAAAGTTTTTGAAAAAATCCAGAAAATAATATTTTTCGTCGTCCAAACTTGTAAAATCCATAACTTTTTCAAGTTATATAAGTCCGTTTTATCCGGCTCAAGCGGCCCCACGGATTCGTTTTTAAGTATATTTTCTAAAAATCAAGGCCAAAGTTTAGTACCAACTGTCGGATTTTCCAGAAAAGCAAAACAAGGACAGAACACAAAATATACTTATCTAAAATAGTTTTTCTCGGACAAAACCTATTCTAATCCCTTCAAATCAACTCCAAAGTTAATCTAATCCTACCATACACCTTCTTAGGGTGTCATGGGTTCCTAATCACCATCAAGACCAAAGAATAACTTGGGAATAATTATAGGATGACTATATGTATATATAACTTTAAAATCATGAAATAAATGGTATAAATTAATAAACATGCATATAAGCTCCAAAATGAAAAAGGAAACATAGAAAATGATAAGGAAACTTAAAAATGATAAGAATATGCTTACTAGTGAAAATGAAGAGGTGTAGGTAACAAAGGATTAACTTAAATATCCTTGGTTTTTATTTCAAAACCATGAAAAAGGATATGATCTAGGTTGAAAAAACACTTGATCTTGCCAAAAATCTTGATCCCCTTGGTTTTTCTTGATGTGGCCGGTTTTGTGAACCCAAAGGAAGAGAGAAATATTTGTTTTACACTTTGAAGATAATGAAATGTGTGTGAAAATTTGTCAAGTAAGACTTTAAGTAACTTGTGAATTATTGAAAAAAAAGAAACATGAACCATACAACAATTAAGACTCACCCTCCCCTTGGCCGGTTTTTGGGGGAGGGTTGTCTCCCAAATATATTTTTTTTTTCTTTTTTAAAACTTTGCAACTTGTATAATTATTTGTATAAAACTTGTAATGAAAAGTGTATATAAAGTATAATTTGTGTAGTAATTGGTAATACTTGGTGCAAGTAAGTTTTTATTAGGTCAAAATAGATGTAATGAGATGATAAAAATTGTAAAAATACTTTCCTTGTGAAATTTGAGTGATAAAATCATTATCGAGTAGTTTTTAAGAAAAACGTCGTAATAATATAACTTTAACGATTTATGTACTAATTAAATTTGAAACACTAGGAAAACTAAAAATATAGTTTTTATGAACTAAATGTAACTTTAAAAACACCTCGGGATCATTTTTGAAAGTAACGGATTAAATATACAAAATAATAACTCACGCGATAAAGTTTATTAAATATACAAATTACGCGTTGAATGAGAAATGAAATGTCATGAATGAATCAATGAGATGCAAATGATGTCAATGGAATGTAGACTAATCTTAGTCCATATGAAATGTACGTGATGTCATGATCATGAATACCGCTAAACCTTCAAGGTTACGCGAATTTGAAACAAGTAAACCAAGTTTACTAAAAATGTTGAAATAATAAAACATGAACTGTGTCGAGAAATGACCTGAAAGTACGGATTGTCACATTCTCACCATCCAAAAGGAATCAGTCCCTGAATTCAGTCGTGTTGGTCTATCGGGCTTAGGGTTTGATGTAGCAAACTTTCCCATTCCGAGCAAACCCTCAAAAGACTTTTAGGTAACCGATTTTTACTTAATCTCACAACTCATCAAACAAGAACCGTCATGAGATTAGGCTAAATCGGTTAGAGTAACGACTTGTTTCTAGCTCGATCTTTGCAACTCATCAAACAAGAACTGCCACGCGGATCAAACTGGAAACAAGTGGTTTGAAGAAAATCTTTTGAAAATTTGGCTCGATTACGGAATTGCTTACTCATATGAGACTACTACTCCCTTCATTGCATGATTCTTCCTGAATTAGACATAGGATCGCCATGTATAATTTAGGAGCAACTATGCAATGCTTGGACTAATCGACTCATATGTTGTTTGGTGTTGAGTCAACTGAGGTTAAAATTGTGATGAACATCGAGGAGAGAAGACATGGAGAAGTGCCGTTAAAATGATAGCTAAAGCAAAAAGAAATAAAATCCTCGTAAATGATATCGAATCGAAAAGAAAGTAAAGTACGATAGATGAGAATATATTACAACGAGTGGTTTAGCAAAAGTAGTACATCTTAGGTTATAAAGTTTCGAATACGATGAAAGACATAAACTTAGTACAACGTAATACAATAGGAGAACTAAGACTGCTAGTTTCCGAACTTCTTCAGTCTTCCGCGTCGTTGATACCCTGACGAGCTCCTCCTCCTCCTTCTAACATATATATATTCCCATGAGCACCTTCGTCTTGATGACCTTGGTTTTGAGGACATTGATTCCGATAGTGTCCTTGCTCCCCACATCCGAAGCATGTGACTACGGCTTTGCCCTTACAGTCCTTAGCAAGGTGTCCTACTTTGTGACAGCTAAAACATGTACCACATGGACCATTATGATGTAGCGTGCATTGGTGGCATCGCGGTAAGTTTCCTGAAGCTCTTCCCTTATTGGTGCAAAGAACATAGACCTGGCGACTTCTTGTCTTCTATTCTCTGCTATTGGTGATGGTTAGTTTTATGGTTTTGGTTGTCGTTATCATAACCTCCCTGGTCATTTTCCCATTTTCTTTTGTTGTTGTTGATTTGGTTATCGTCGTTGTTGTTGTTGTTTGGTTATTGTTGTGGTTGGTGCGGTCTGTTGGGGTTGTTGTGTTTTGGTTGGTTGGTGTATTTGTCTCTCTTCACTACCTGGGCCATGAGCTTTTGAGTCAATCGAATAGCTTCCTCAATCGCTTGCGGGTCAGAAGAAGTCACATCGCCTTGAATAATCTCGGGAAGTCCATCAATGAAAGCCTCCGAGCTTCTCATTATCGAAACCATAGATGGGCATAGCACGGCCAATCTTGAAACCTTCGAATGTAAGCGTCGATATCGTCACTAATAGTCATTAGTTCATAGAATTCTGCCTCCAACTTTTCACTTCCGTACGAGGACAAAACTTCTTAGTTACCGATTCTGAATTCATTCCACGTGAGCTTGAAAGCATTCTCCAGCCCAATCGGTTGAGCGTATGAATTCCACCATGACAACGCTCCATCGAGTAAAGTGCTCTGAGCAAACTTAACTTTACTATCATCCGGACAGCTACAAAGCAAAAAAACGATTCCAACTTTTCAAACCATCTAACCATTGCTGTTGCTCCTCGGTACCTTGAACTTAGGGGGTTCACCACTTTTGAAATCTTTGTAAGAACATTTCTTAACCCCGGATCCTCCCGCATTACAGTAGCAGTAGCAAGCCTTGCGGCTTCAGCAGCAGAAGCACAGCCTCAGCAGCTCTCACCGGCAGCAGCCATGTTTCCCTTTCGACTCTTAAAGCATTAGCAATGCTATCGTTTACAACTTCTCAATTGTGCGGGTCATTTCAACGTAGTTCTTCGGCCATATCTTCTTCAAAACAAGAGGAAATGTGAGACGTAGCAAAATCCCATGTTAATAAACGCCCAAAGAAATGTGATAAAAATGATAAGTTTGGGGTTATGTTTTTCAAAATGATCGACGGGTTCCGAATAGATGGGTTATGAGGTGTCGTGAGTGCTTCAAATGTATGATGGTTTAGTGGCTAAGTGTGAATAACGTGTAACTCGACATGTTAGTAGTGAAACAAAGGAGTGAGAGCGACTTCGCCCTATATAAAGATTCATCTCGGCATTTGACGTTATCGGTGACTAATCACCGATATAAAATTGTGATAGGGAATGACAAGGAATTCTCCACGTTAGAGTATGAGGAAAAGATAATGGGATAGGAATTTAAAGGCATCCATGTGACAATCGATGTGAAATGAAAGTGAATAACTCGAAAAATGTACGTATAAACCGCATGTGAAGTGAACCCGCACTTATGATGAAATGATGAGATGCTATGATGATGTAGTTATAGTCTAGGGTCAATGATGCAACCTAGTTCTCTATAACTGAAGCTCTGATACCAATCTGTCACACCCCAAATTACTGCTTTGCAATGGAATGGAATTCTGGGGATGACTGTCATATCATCACAATCACAGTTATATTGAACGACCTAAAGTGTCATTTGGAAAATACATCGTTTGATTTAATAAAACAATCGGAGTTTACAAAGATAGGTCCCAATTGAAAATCATCTTGTGCGGAAATAAGTTGTTACAATTCAAACGATGTTTTAAAGTATGTAAAACCCAAGTGAGACGCGTCGTCACCACGACTCCACGATGTGTCCAAATGCATGCCGTGAAATGAATGCCTTAGATACCTGAGATAAAACATGCTAAAAGTGTCAACACAAAGGTTGAGTGAGTTCATAGAGTTTGTTTTGAAATGAAAAGCCGCTCGAAATCGCTTATGCATCAAAGGCATTGTAAATCGCTGAAATGTAAAGACTTTCAAAAATCGCTTATGTAGCAAAGGCATTGTAAATCCACTCGTTCCAAGTCCCTACCATACAAAACTTGCAACCTGTGTGTTCACAACCCTCACGGAATGTGTGTAGTTTATGTTCCAAACATATGATGTCAAATGAATTCACAAAAATAGTACATGACTCAATGTATCGAAATCGCTTATGCAGCAAAGGCATTGTAAATCCACTCAGTTCCAAGTCCCGCCCATACAAAACTTGCAACCTGTGTTCACAATCCACGCCGTAATATGTATAGTTTATGTTCCAAACATATGATTTCAAATGAATTCACCATAGTACCTAACTCGACGTAGAACGATAGCACTTAATCAATAGCACTTAACTCGACGTAGAACAATAGCACATAATCCATAGCACTTAACTCAATTTATCAAGAGTCAAATCGATTTAGAACGTTATACGGACGTAGTACGAGCACGCTAAACAAGAACAATCTATATAGTATAACCTTTGATTTAGAAGCAATGGAAATCATGATAGATTTTAGCCTTAAAAATCTAAAGTACTTGTGAAAGTAAATGAAAACAGTTTGAGCATGTATCTCCCCCAAAGAGTTTAATAACAAAGATTAAAACAAGAAAAATGGGGCTATAGAACTCACTTGGTAAACTGACGAGATGACAAGAGTGAGTACACCGAGGTATAATGTGATGCTATCCGGAACTAGTACTAATGATATGATATGATATGAGTTCAATGTAATGTTATGCAGCTACGTATGTAATTTATACCATTTACGGGTTTTTGAAAATATTACTCGTCGACGAAAAATACTCTTTGACGCCTCGACAATCAAAAAATGACTTTACATGTTTTACGTCAAAATGTCATCCTATAATGGTTTATAATGATTTTTGGTGAATTACCATTTTTCGTCGCAAAACAATGTCGTCGGAAAAATCATGAAATTAACAAAAATGGCTTTGGAAAACTAGTCGTAAAATAGTGTACGTCGATCGTTAGAGAACGAACTCGACGGTTTTGGAAAGTTTGTATCGATATCTAAAAGTTTCAGTTCAGGAGTTTTCGTCCAAAAGGTCTCGAACATAAAGATATTAAGGGTTAAAGATGGTGGTTTTGGCTAATTGTGTGCAGAAAATTAGTTACGCCAAGTTTATGAAAAAGTGCATATCTTTGTCGCTTTCAAACCGTTTTTCTACGTTTAATAAGTCCTTAGCTTCGTATTGAAGTAAACTAATATATTTTTGACAAGTCGAAATAATTTGTGAAGCTTAAGGCTCGTTTTTGACCCGTACAAACTAAAAACAGTTTGCTGAAAATCCAGAAAATAATATTTTTCGTCGTCAAACTTGTAAAATCCATAACTTTTTCGTTATAAGTCCGTTTTTATCCGTTCAAGCGGCCACGGATTCGTTTTAAAGTATATTTTCTAAAAATCAAGGCCAAAGTTTAGTACCAACTGTCGGATTTTCCAGAAAAGCAAAACAAGGACAGAACACAAAATATACTTATCTAAAATAGTTTTTCTCGGACAAAACCTATTCTAATCCCTTCAAATCAACTCCAAAGTTAATCTAATCCTACCATACACCTTCTTAGGGTGTCATGGGTTCCTAATCACCATCAAGACCAAAGAATAACTTGGGAATAATTATAGGATGACTATATGTATATATAACTTTAAAATCATGAAATAAATGGTATAAATTACATAACATGCATATAAGCTCCAAAAATGAAAAGGAACATATGAAAATGATAAGGAAACTTAAAAATGATAAGAATATGCTTACTAGTGAAAATGAAGAGGTGTAGGTAACAAAGGATTAACTTAAATATCCTTGGTTTTTATTTCAAAACCATGAAAAGGATATGATCTAGGTTGATAAAAACACTTGATCTTGCCAAAAATCTTGATCCCCTTGGTTTTTCTTGATGTGGCCGGTTTTGTGAACCCAAAGGAAGAGAGAAATATTTGTTTTACACTTTGAAGATAATGAAATGTGTGTGAAAATTTGTCAAGTAAGACTTTAAGTAACTTGTGAATTATTGAAAAAAAAGAAACATGAACCATACAACAATTAAGACTCACCCTCCCCTTGGCCGGTTTTTGGGGGAGGGTTGTCTCCCAAATATATTTTTTTTTTCTTTTTTAAAACTTTGCAACTTGTATAATTATTTGTATAAAACTTGTAATGAAAAGTGTATATAAAGTATAATTTGTGTAGTAATTGGTAATACTTGGTGCAAGTAAGTTTTTATTAGGTCAAAATAGATGTAATGAGATGATAAAAATTGTAAAAATACTTTCCTTGTGAAATTTGAGTGATAAAATCATTATCGAGTAGTTTTAAGAAAACGTAGTAATAAATAACTTTAACGATTTATGTACTAATTAAATTTGAAACACTAGGAAAACTAAAAATATAGTTTTTTATGAACTAAATGTAACTTAAAAAACACTCGATCATTTTGAAAGTAACGGATTAAATATACAAAATAATAACTCACGCGATAAAGTTTATTAAATATACAAATTACGCGTTGAATGAGAAATGAAATGTCATGAATGAATCAATGAGATGCAAATGATGTCAATGGAATGTAGACTAATCTTAGTCCATATGAAATGTAACGTGATGTCATGATCATGAATCGCGCTAAACCTTCAAGTTACGCGATTTGAAACAAGTAAACCAAGTTTACTAAAAATGTTGAAATAATAAAACATGAACTGTGTCGAGAAATGACCTGAAAGTACGGATTGTCACAACTATATAGCGAATTTTCAAGGAAATATTAACGCTTGACAAAAAAAGTAACATTACGGTATAACTTCATAATTAGCTTAGTTTTTATCAGGGTTGTCTCGTGATTTTTTGTGGCCCTAGGCGATAATAACAAAAAGGCCCCACTACACTTGTAAACTATAGAAAAGTTGTCATATAAACTTGAATTATATGACTCATATATATTTAATTTTATACGGATTTATATGCAAAACTAATAAAATTTGGCCCCTTTTAGATGGAGGCCCTGTGCGACAACACCTATTGCACACTCATCCGAAACCCCTCTTGTTTTGATAAAGGAGTGCTACGGAAAAAAAAGGTGATGGTTCAAATCAGCATTTTTCAATTGAAATAAATGAATTATAATAAAAGAATTTTTAATAGAAAAATTCTTTAAACTAAAACAACCATAGACGCTTAAATACAAAAACTAGACATTTATGGTAGTTAACTTTTCTATAAGCCCAAGAAAAAAGTAACACTCTCAACTAATTTGAATCTTCTAACTCCTTTCCATTTAGCCATTTAGGAATGCAAATCTGTTTGGGTTGGTCAAATACTCCAAAGATGGATCTAAGTTTCTGAAATGTGTATTACAATAGAATATCAGTTGAAATTGTAACAGGTTTTGGGTTGGCCATGGCCCACCATATGTTATACATGGCTCCGTCCCTGATTGGGGAAGACCTCAATTATAACTAATAAAAATTCGTTAAGTGCTAATTGGTATATTATTAACTTTGGCTTACGCAATCGACTTGTCGATGCATGTGGCTCATCTACCTTGTAGGTGAAAGCCCTAGTTAATGTATGCATTTATTTACGTCTAGAATTGTTTATTAGATTTTATTGAAATAATTATGCATGTGGCTAATTGTTTTTTACATATGTTAAATTGTTTAGTTATATGTTTATATTATTTGAGTGTGTTTAATTTTTTATTAAAGTGCTTTTTTGTTTATATATTGTTTGACATGTTAGTAAGCAAAAAGGGTTTTTGAATAGAAAAATTAAATGGACTAAATAATGGCTAAACTGATTGTTATCTAAGTATTGTTCTTGAACTTTAATCATTGATGCGACTGTACTAAATGGTTAGAACGGCTCACCCACTAGAACAAACTAGAAAGGGGGTTTAAAGAAGTGCGCACAGTCAAACTCAAAGGATGTCTAAGGTTATGCTTCTGCGTTACCGGTCCTTGCCTCCCGGTGCGTCGATGGAGTTACCTAGTATAACTATTCTATGTACGAAGCATCTTAGTGCAAAGTTGTAAGTTTCTCAACGCATCGATTAAAACTTTGTAGAATTTAATCTTAGCAATTTAAAACTATGAGTAAGGTTTTGAATTTTTTTGTTATGAAGATGTATGCATGCTTCTTCATACATAAGTTTTGATTACACATCAAAAATTATACCCTTTAAAATTTAAGTTTATGCCATATAATGATATGAAACACTTGAAGTTGTAATTTAGTTATGTGAGACCTTGTGCTAGATTACAATGACAAGGTGAATCTTTATGTTGTGTGAGACCTCAGCTTAATAATTTGTAGTTTTTAAATTAGACAACTTAATTAAGTTAGTTAGTGAGACCTATAGCTTAAGGCATAAGATGGGATAAAACATGCTTACATTTTGCATAATTGTTTGGCAAAATTGTAAATCCCATATTTTCTAGGAATTGAAAACTTGTTTGTCAATTATTGTTCTTCGACAATTACTATTCTTATATTTCATCACTAGCAGAACAACTGATGTGGTGAAACTATGATAATGAGGGTCCTAGATTCAAGGAAAATTCTATGGTTAATATGAATATTGACCTAAGGGTATTTTATTTTCTTGAAAGATTTAATTATCGAAAATACTAAAATTGAATTTTGTTAATTCTTTTGATTGTATTAATGCAACATTAAACCGTAAACGTGGTTTGGGCTTTGCAAATTGATCTAGTTCTGTTTTCAAACACATGTTGATCAAAAGAAAATTTACTAAAAGACAAACATAAACTCTTTTCCATGGAAGAAGAGTAAGACTCAATCCTATTCTTTTTCATGATTGAGAAAGGTATGTTAGGAACATTAGAATTGTTTAAATTCTAATATAACTCATAGCAACTTTAATAGTTAAGAAAATTGCACACCATGTTTTCCTTAAGAGATTTCATTACCCTCTGCTGGTGATTGAATTCTTATATGACATTTTGGTCAACTAGGAAACATGTTTGACATTTTATGAGTTATTAAATTAGAAGCTAGACTAATTACCGCAAAATTGGTAAAAGACAAACTAGTATATTTTATCTAGTTGTTTGTTTTGACTAATTGAAGGTGCTATACATCATTATGGCTTATGGTAGACCTATTATGGAATAAATTGCATGCTCAATTTTTCAAGTTAATAGCATTGATGGATGATTCATCATCTACAGAGTAGAATACACACTTTTACTACCTAAGTAATTGTTACGAATGGTCCTACAAAGGGGTAACAACGTAATAGCACGCTATTTTCACTGGTTAATGAAACACTTACAATGTTGTCAAATCCAGCTTGAGTATGGTGTACATCAATAAGACATTATTGTAACGTTGTTCAATTCAAGGGAGTTACAAGATTTGTCATCTGGTAGTAACTCGATATTTCTAGATTTTCTTGAAATAATATATTACGTTCAAAAATGTAGACATTCATATTCTTAAGGATAGTCGTGAACGTTTCTTTAAATAAGTGCCCTACATCTACTTGTAAGGCTTATATATCTATGACACTATCATATTGTTCACATAAACAAAATGCAAGTCATGTTGTTTGGTGTTATATGGTGTTGTTCTATGCACAAGTGGGAGAAGCATTTATTGTGTGCAAAGGAACAACATATACAAATATGATTAATGGATTCTCTTGATCGTAAGGTAAGAGATTAACGTTCTAATAAGATTGTCTTGCTTAAAGAACATGTGTCAAGATTATAGCATAGACTACTTTTATGTCTTATGTCATTCAAAATATAGAAACACTTGAAGTTACATTTTAGTTTAAGTGAGATCTTGGCTAGATTGTAATCTCAAGGTAAATCTCCACTTGTCGTGGGATCGGGCGTGGATGTTTTTACAGTTTCTTAAATTAGACACTTCATGGAATGACATAAATAAATAAAGTAATTTAATACTATCTTTAAATATTTGTGTATTCTTTGAATGACATAAATAGTTTATTAACTTGAAAATTAATTAATTGAAACCATGGCGGTGGTAGTTCATAATAACTTTAAATTATACATGGTTATGTGTTTTTGTATAAACTCACAAACATGAAGTCTTTTAAAGACTTATAATATAAAGTAAGATATTATAATCAAGTATGTCTTTTGACTTTGTTAAAGAATACTTATGTTATAAAACATGCAATTGGCTTGAATATTCTATTATACCATTAAGTTGACTTAGTTGGTAAATAGGTAAGTCAAATGGAATAAGTTTATCTTACATATTGTTAGATTGTCTTACAATATTAATTCTAATGAAATAACTGTATGTATTATGGTATGTTCGGTTAGAAGAATCAAACTTTTGTCATATTGTTTGATTCAAGATAACTATATCCTCTTTCTTCAAAAAGTTATCAAGGTTAGAAATTGAGTATTGATTGGATATACTTAATAAAAACTCAAACCTAGAAGATTATTAAGACACCATTTTAGTATGGAATGTGATGAATCACATTCAGTCTTATATTGAAGTTCTGATTTGTTAAAACTACTTATGGAGTAGTGGTTATTAACGAAACAAGATTTACGAACTGTTAATGTGTTTTGTAATATCCCAAAAGAAAACAATTTAGTGTTGTTCTAATTGCTAAATTATTTATAGACAGTCTTTAAATTACAAAAGCAAGTGGGAGTTTTGTTTAGATCTTGAAGAGATTAAAATACAATTACAAAACACATAATCTTCTAAAAATACACTAGTAAATATCATGATGAGGTCAAATATGATAGACCTCAAGATGGTGAAATCCCTCATTCATAGATCCTTAAGGATATCTCAGATATTTGATATGATGAGAAATATGAATTACAGGATTATGGTAAACCTGTTAATCATGATGATGCAATTACCTAATATTGAATTGTGGAAAATTATTCATACTATGAATGATAAGATGCTGTCTAAAAAGATAATCAACTTTGGCAACTTGGTTTATCTTAATAAAGATGAGTTTCTTCAAAAAGATGGAAAATCCTAGTGGTTTAAATCTTTGTGTAGAAATCATATGGACAAAATTGTACATGTGTTTAATGCATGACTTGTGACAAGATTATTAATCACACTTAAGCAATTAACTGTGATTGAATATTCTTTCCTTGACACATTAAATATATAATGATTATAATTGTCATACTTATTTTCATTGATATGAAAATGACAATGGAATATTAAAACTCTTTCTTGTGTGATTGCTTTTGCGAGGACGATAAGCAATCGAAAGGAGTTTTATGAATTCACATAATCTTTGAAAATGTACAAACTGCAAGAATCCATGAATGGATATATGCATGCATCTAGGAGATGATTCTTATGTTTAACTATTAAATCCAAGTTTTGGTTTTAAATTAAAATAAGATAATTTCTAAGTATTCCTGAAAGCTAGTGGGAGTATTATGTTTATTTTCTATAAATCTTATATATTGTGGGTAGTAACATTCCATCTAAGATAAATGTTAGTTTAATTTGGAATGGAACTTCACATGAAAGATTTTGAAAATAAGACATACAACCTTGGAATATATGTTTATTATTAATAAACATGTGCGGATGAATAAATGAGTCTAATGGAACATGATATATCATTTGGAAATAGATATGTAGAACATGAATTGAATCTTTGTTTGACATATGGATTTTTCATGTACATCATGTTATTGTTGTATCATGCTTGAATGCAAGATTATTTGACAACATTGATATCTAATGAAGTTATTAGATAACTAGTGTAATGAATATTCTAATAGAATATGTTTGAATCTAGAATTACATTCCTCAGCCTGGAGTTGCTCTCAAAATTCTATGGATGAGCAATACAAAGAATTGTTGCAAGTAATTGTCATAGCCAACAAACTTGAAAGTTTGGAAGGAATCAAACATTACACTGTAGATATTGAAGTTTACAAAATTTTTTAAAGAGCATATTGTTGTTTGTATACAGATATGCTGGTTTAATTGAGATGACACTCAATACTAGTCATGGGAGGATTTCATCCTTGTAAATGGTCATGTGAACTGGTTGTGCTCAACTAAGAGCATAGTTGCATTATACAATAAAGAATAAGAATACTTTAAACTTTAAAATGTTTGAAAGTTTGATTGTCATAAATTGGTGCTAGTTGAATTCTTGAAATAAGTATTCTTAAAATTCCAATAGATCAAAGTTAGTTGAAATTAAGCCTTGTCAACAAGTATGATTGTCATTACTTGATGCATAATTCATTAACCAAGATATCATGCATTGATCTATTTAGTATTTGGATAAGGGATGATTTGAACAAATATTATTTAAATGAAATAAAATATTGGTTATGTTTATTTTCATTTTCTTAATATTATATCATATATTTTCATGTTTAATCCGTGAATAACTTATGTTATTCTAAAAGTCCGCTGTCGATCAACGACGGGAATGTCATGAATTAAGACAAATTTGAGTTTTGGTAGAATATACTAAGTATATTGAATGTGGGACATGCCAAATTCACATGATATTCAATCTAATTGAATATAAGACAGATCCCAACTTTACATGATGATACTTTATGGATCTTTGTCATTAAGTATATCATGAAGTGTTTATCCTCCGACTTAAGATACCGTATAACCGATATGAATGTAGTGCATTTGTGTAAGATAGTCTAACGCTTCGAAACGGTAGTTATAAGGGCTATTTTCAGAAGTGTTCAAAAGTTCATGAGTTATGTTTGTAGTCAAGAGAATTTGTTCCTTTGAATTTGTTTCAAAGCATAATACTATATTTGGGCCCCTCGTAGGACGGAAAGATGTTGTAAGGCCTACCAAGATCTATCCGGAATACGTGCAGATGATTGGTAATCTTGTTCAATCAAATACAACGAGAAATGTAATATTAACTTATGAAATGACTTGATCCATATTCATAGTTAATGTAGTATTAGTGACAAAAGGATAAGTAAAAATGATGAATCATTAAATGGTTTTTCCAAGAGACCATGCTCGATTCGATCTGGGGGCATTGGCGCAGTTAAAGCTAGACTAACCAATGTCATTACTATATTAAGTAATATCCAAGGGGGAGCTGAAAGGTTTATGGATAATTATTAATATTAGTATGACCGGATTCGAACTCGTGACTTCGGATTGCACACATTACGATGAGATCAATGTATAAATAATAATATATAAAATGTTATATTTAATTATTTGATCAATGAAATAATACTTAATGATATTTATTTGACGGTTTGATTATCGGTCATTAAATGTCAAACTGATATGAAGAAAAATTAACAAGTAAGAGAAGGTTTTAGAATCCTCTTTGGGCTGTGTTTGGCCGAAAACTATAGAATCTTAACATCGGATACTATAACAATCTTGACATCTACCATAAGGCTATAAATACATCCCCATGTATTCATCCTTAGGTACACTAGATTTCAATAGAAGGCCAAACTTCTTCTTTCTTCCCTCTTGTTCTTAGGTCGACGAAGCAAAAACCCATGTAGGGATTTGCGAGTGACCTGAGCATAACAAAGTGTTTGGTAATCTATTGTGATCAAGAACCTAGCTTTTCTCATTGATTCGTTATAATGTGTGTACAAGAACTAAGAGCAAATACACTTGTGTTGTTATCTTGGGTATTCGACTTTGATTTGGTCGAATATATAAACCCCTAATTTATTAGGGTTTAGGGTTTTTGTCGTTGATCTTATTTGGGCTTATGAACCCTAATTGCATTGATTCGCAAAAGGTACGATATACTTTTAATTCGCTAATTAATTTACAAGTATTATTCCTATTACTTTCGCTGCATGCTTTGATGATGTTTACTTGTTTTATATAATTGTTATGATTAGTAAAACCCAACACTTTCAAACACAACTCATTTTGGGAGTATATAAATTCACCAACTTGTGAAACCGTATCACCACTCTAGCTAATGAACCTGGATTATATAGTGTCATTAAACACCCACTGGTAGGTTTCATATGTTAATGTTCGGACTCAACATGCTCACAACAAGGCATAACTAGCTCAAACATGAAGCATACATCAACATCAAAACCCCCACCATTTGACGCATTCCAGGTTGTGAACTTAGCAATCAAAAATTACTACAAGCCTAATCGCTTCACTGATTTCATATAGCACTACTAGCCATTCATTTTCCTTTGTGGACTACCACAATTGAACTCAACTGTTTTCTTTTATGATTTAATATATTATTTCTAACAAGTGTGTTCCGACTACAGCATCATTTTGAAAACTCTAGTTTTGCTATTATTAAATAGTAAACTCTTTGTGCAACTTAACAGCATTGATCGAAAAATTTACTTTGGGTATGTTTGGCAAAACTAGCTTTAGTCAGACATGAAGTTAAGCTGTAAACGTAAGCGAAGCAAGTGAATACATGAGCTACAAGCTGTATCTTTTTTTTAATAGCAATGTTTGGTAAATTAGCTGTTAAATGTAATTACAAGATTTAAAATGACATAAAAGGACAAATCTATAATTGTAAATAAATGTTTGGAGGGTATATTAGTAATTTAAAGTTTTAACAGCATGACATTTAAAAAGCTTCATGGATCAGCTTTTCATTTTGGAGCTAGGGCTGAGCATGGAAGGTTCAAAACCGAACCGGACCGACAAAACCGACCGAACCGACAAAAACCGAACTGACCCGACAACCCTTCGGTTCGGTTTCGGTTCGGTTCGGTTTTCACTGCAATTCGTCGGTTCGGTTCGGTCCGACCCAAACCGACAAAACATGCACAAAACACGTGAACCGGACCGAACGACGGACGACAATAAACCGAACCGAACCGACCATATTCGGTTCGGTTTCGCTTTAGGTTTTTTATGGCTTTCGGTTTTCGGTTTTGTCGGTTCGGTTCGGTTTTGGACTGACGCTCAGCCCTATTTGGAGCTATTTGTTTGAAATAAAAGCTTGTAGGTAATACATCCAAACGAAACTACTTAGTTTATAGAAGATTATTTTGTAACAAAAAGCTAATAGCTCCTCCAAAAAGCTTATGCCAAACAGGCCCTTTATAAAGTAAAATAAACAATTACAAATAAGACATCAGTTTAAACATAACAAACACTTTTAGTAGATTATGTGCAACAACATTTTGCACAATCTAATAGTGACCAATTACAAAACGATCTTGAGACACCATGTCTACTATTCGAAACTATCCATTAGGATCGCATCTCCAATAGAGGACCTCACTTCCCTACAGGCTACCGTGTTATAATCCACAAATTCAAGTTTTGCGTTCCACAAACTAGGAACCCACTATCAAGCAGTGGTTATTCTATTTCTTCGATATAGCACCGAAAATGGATCTCATGAATTGCGTTTGGAATCTCTCTTCTTAGAGCTCCCTGAATTCATAATCTCATATCCACATTTGTAACGTCACAAGAACATAAATTAATAAACCAACAAATATGGTGATGCAACCATTAGTGTTTGTTTTAAAATAGTACCTTATGTACAATTAAAAATCAATCCTCACCACTAATGAAACATGACTAAATATCGTTAATCATGTATCAACTCAATAACTCAACCTCATTTAATATATCATTTCAAAAAACATATTTACAGTATACGACTTCCAAATTTTCTTAAGCTGCTGATTTGAAATCTCATTTTATTATCCTTAGCAAACGCATTAAATCATCTTGCATATCAAGGAAATAAAGAATTGAGATAATAAATTAATTATTAAACACAATGAATATCATTCAATTAAGGTGGTATAGATGGGCTGACCGACATATATGATACCCGCAACCTTTGAGCCTATAATGACTTTCCCATTGAACAATAGAAACCTTAAAGATTGTTGAAACTTATAAGCAACAACCCGATAATCACATAGCAATAAAGCAACCTGAAAAGCTCAAAAACAATTTCTACAACCGCAATCAACAACTCCAAACATAAAACGAAACCTGCACGGGAAGAACTTCCCTGTCCTTTTAAGGTTTCTACGGAGCCCATTTGATCGCTTCGAGCCTACGCACCGTACACCCCAGGATTAATGCAGTCTCAAGTAACGGTTTATAGTAAGCGAAAACAATAAACCGAAATGCACAATTGGTTTTTTAGAGAAACAAATGGGTTTGAGTATGGAATGCAAAACACGAAATTCTCCCAGATGGAGAGTGTATTATACTTGTAGTATTTTGGTATGAAATTTGACTCATCTATTTATAGGTAAAATATACATAGGTTTGAGTAGGGCGAGCACGCAGGTTCAAAACCGAACCTGACCGACAAACTGACCGAATCGACAAAACCGAATGAACTCGACAACCCTTCGGTTCGGGTTTCGGTTTCTCGTTTTTTAAAATTTTCGGTTTCTGGTGCGGTTCGTTCCGTCCGACCAAAAACCGAATAAAACATGCACAAACACACGTAAAACCGAACCGAACCGACGGACTCATACATCAACCAACCGACCGACAATTCGTTCGGTTTCGGTTTAGGTTTTTATGGCTTTCTGCTTTCGGTTTTGTCGATGGCCGGTTCGTTCGGTTTGGACCGACGCCAGCCCTAGTTTGAGCCATGACTTTAGTTAGTTTCCCATGATCCATGAACCACAAATCTCTTAATACATCCCATAAATCTCGGATACAACTATGACTAAGTAACAAACTTTAGTTTACCAAGTCATACTCAATATCTACATTAAGTCCTTGTACACTACACTACATGCGTACGTGTGATGAAGAGTTGAGGACACCCTCAACATGTTCATTATACTCCAATTAATTATAATGGCTTTATATCAATATATGAAGAAAGTTAAACCCATTTCTCATTCTTCAACTTATAGATAAATATTAATATCACCAATGATTAAATCAACAAATATACAGTTAATCACTACAAAACAACCTTCAAGGTTACAACATGCGGTAAAGTTCATTTGGACTATTTCTTAGCAAAAAAAGTTCATTTGGACGATGCAACTATATATTGTATAAGAAAAAGGGAATTTAAGCTTCACAAAGCTTCTTATTCTATGTATTTCAGGCATTGGCATTTTATATTTTCAATTTTTTATTTCTCGATAGTTCTAATGTTAGCTGTCATTCTTGGTCAAGGGTTAGGCAGAAGAGCACCTTTGGCTCCCGACTAGCGTGGCAAAAAAAATCCGAACGATGGAGAATCCGTAGATCCGACCCCGAGATTTGACGAGGTAATCCATCGAGTTGACGGGCATGGGGATGGAGGCGCCGGACCTCCCCCCGATATGACAAACGGGGTTTGGCGGGGGAAATGTGTTTCCCTCGGATCCGAGCCCTGGAGCCGCCCCGTGGCTCACGACATATCGTCTTCGTCCCCCCAATCCTTCTATTTTTATTATATGCAAAGATTCGGGCAATGAACATTCATAAGAAAATATCTCCCTCTGCGTGATTCTCGCCTCCA
>OU343217.1:201144716-201511056 GCA_910596185.1 Chrysanthemum makinoi | reverse complement strand
TCAAATACTAAGCATTAAATAA
Source organism: Chrysanthemum makinoi (assembly GCA_910596185.1). Classification (NCBI taxonomy): domain Eukaryota; kingdom Viridiplantae; phylum Streptophyta; class Magnoliopsida; order Asterales; family Asteraceae; genus Chrysanthemum; species Chrysanthemum makinoi. The sequence goes on along the minus strand of OU343217.1, from coordinate 201,511,034 downwards.
GTTTGCCAAACATACAATCTAATAAAAGCACATAAACTTCAATAAGAATACAAGTTTCAAACTTCAAAACGACATTACAACTATGCTATTTTGTTATAGTCTTATGATACTATTGTGAATTGAAAATTATAGTTTTTAGAACATTTAAACTATGTAAACTGATTTCTTCAAGGAACTTTGATATAAAGTTCTATGTGTTTAAACGTTTACGTTGTAACAACTTTGTATGTTGGCACCTAATAATAACTTCCCTCATGAAACATGTAATTATATTGACGTTTTAATGGAAACTGATGACATTATTAGTATGCTAACATTACAAAATCTTGACAGTGGTACTTGATCATTCGATCATGTTATTTCATTTATTTAATACTGTAAGGTTTTATGTTATATATTCTCGATTATGTATACTTGTCATGGAAGAAACAACAAAAAGGAAAAATTCGCCGATTTGGATGAACCGGTTCAACCAGGGTTAAGTGAAACCCGACGGTTCAATCCGGGTTTAAAATCTTCAAAACCCGCTAGTAACGCCCGTAACATCACGATTCCCGTTTTAACCGCCGGATCAAACCGAGTTTAAAACATTGTTTAAAGGTTTAAATCTATAATTTTACTAGTATCAAAATGAAATAACCGTATTCTGTAGCCAACTATGTGAACCTAGCATTTTCTTTGTAGGAACAAATATAAAGTTAGGAATGGTAACAGGGCGGGGAATGTCGAGTATTGTATTTACCATCCTCATCTCCGTTTGCCTCTTCATCCCCGTCCTCGTCCCCATCCCCATCGGGAAATTGATTTATATCCCCATCCCCAATGGGGATCGGGGATCCCCGTGGGGATTCGGGGATTTTCAATCCTTATGAACTAACATAAATTTTCTACTAACTCATTGAAAATATAAAGAATTTTAGCTCATAAAGTGTTTCAAGAAATGTGCATACATAGCATACAGTTGAATTCATTAGAATTTCAATTCAACTTTAAAGCATTTTCAACATTGTACATTACATATAATATAAAAACAATATGTATCGTCTATTCGGACAACATAATAAGTATAATGTAGTTGGTGCTTATGCTTCTAATTCTAAAGGTAATTTTTTTTGAACGGCTTCTAATTCTAAAAGTAATTGATTCTATAAATATCACATATGCATATATATATATACATGTCGATACTCATAAACATATATACATATTCAAGTTAATCGAGTATGGATATAACATATAAATTCTAAATACTGATATACTAGAAAGATCGGGGTCGGGGTCGGATTCGGGGATTTATGTTATCCCCATCTCCGCCCCATCCCCGGTTTTATATTTTGAGGATTCCTCATCCCCATCCCCATTCCCGGTCAACTCGAGGATTCCCCAATCAAAAGTGGGTATGAAGATCGGATCCCCATTAGATACGGATTTTTTGCCTATCCCTATATATACCGAACGTTCAACATAACGTAACCCACAAATGATATTTCAAAATGTTAATAACTTTCGACAATGAGACAACCCATCATATTTGGTTTACGAAATTGAAAAAAAAATTATATATATACAATAATTAAATAAAAATGTGGGCTATAATCACAAATCTTGTTGGTGGTGTGGTTCCCAGAGCAGGGTAAGACAATCAGCAGCAACAGTAACAAACTACAAATCAAATAAATAAATACCACTTCAGTGGTTACCGGATATCACTTGGAATCGTGTGATCACTTTCCAAAGTAAACTATTCGACCCTAATGCCCGGGTTACACGAATATCTACTTGGGATAAGACCAAATGCAGTTATAGAATTATGCACAATTCAATAACCCTTGCGCTTATGAGTGTTTATCGTTTTCTGTCTATCCATCATGCATAATCAGATCTCCTATTAATAGGAGATTACTCTTAGCTAGTCAAATGGAATTATGAGTATTAATCGCCCATTAATAGCCTCATAATTATCCCCATTATAGCCGTTAGTGGTTACATGACCAATTAAACTTGGTCATTATGCAAATAACGCCACTTGAATAGGTCAAAGCCCGTTACAAGCAGTACCTTCATCAGACTTTCATAGCACTAGCGTGGAGATACTTCGCTGGAAACACCGCTTAGTGGAAACACATCGCTGGAAACACCGCTCGGAAACACCGCTTATTAGTGGAAACAACGCTATCGTGGAAACCACAAGCGTACTTTCCACAAGCGACTTTCTACTAGCACTACCAATACAAACCACTATTAGAGTCGTGGTGTTCAGGGACCTTATGGGTGTACATTCCGTACCTCATAATCCATTACAAGGTGTGAACTAATCCCACAAGTGCACTAAATTTTCCAACAATCCTCCCCAAATTTAGTTCACTTTGCATGAAAATCAAACATCAAACAAAACATGTGCATAAACGAAAATGTCCCGAGGATTGAATTTTCATCTTAGTAAATTACACGTTCAAATATTCGAGAATCGGGGTGTTCTAAGAATTGAACCCTTCAACCCATTTGAATACCTGAAGATAAAATACACACAAGTTTTCAAACACTTATCGCTCCACGACACTCATACCAAGCCGTGTCCATATCCAAAGCTTCCTCGGCGGCAAAACTTCAACATTTACATAGGTGGTTCCTCTTTAGTCATGCCCCTTCCAAGCACTTTTTCAAAGAAAATTAACCATTAAGAAGTAAAGACTTCATCCTCCTTTCAGCAGTTCTCGAGCACAACCTTGGGATGTAAATAAAACATGTGCTCCAATCAATGAATGTTCAAATTTTCCATATTGAACTCAGCCCCAAGTTTCCTTAGGAGGGAGTTAGGTGTCCTAGCATTCAGTGACTAAGTTGGACTTAAACCCATCCCTTTAGCAGACTTTATAACCAAGTCTCTAGCCAAACCCTTCGTCAAGTGATCAGCTAAGTTCTGTTGAGATCTAACAAACTCTATAGATACCACCCCATTCATGATAAGCTCACGAATCATGTTATGCCTGACACCTAAGTGTCTAGACTTACTATTGTACATCTGGCTATAAGCCTTAGCCAATGTAGCTGCACTATCACATCTTATAGAAATAGGTGCTATAGGTTTAGGCCACAATGGAATCTCAAGAAGCAAGTTTTTCAACCATTCAGCTTCTTTACAAGCAGCTGCTAAAGCCACAAATTCAGATTCCATTGTTGAACTGGTGATGCAAGTTTGTTTCTTGGATGCCCAAGAAATTGCACCTCCACCAAGTAGGAATACCCAGCCACTGGTAGACGAATTGTCTTTAGTGTTACTGATCCAACTTGCATCGGTGTATCCTTCCAACACCGATGGGTAACTAAATATAAGAGACTATAATCCATAGTTCTCTTCAAATAATTCAGACCCTTTGAACTGCTTGCAGTGATGAGCACTAGGATTACTAGTATACCTGCCATTTTCCCACCTGCCAATACCAATAGGCCTTTTACAAGTCATGGCATACATCAGGCAGCCAATCACCCTAGAATACTCAAGTTGAGATACAGCCTTGCCATGATTAGGCATCACCTTCTCACAAGTATCCATAGGTGTACTCACTCGAGTACAATCAAAGTAATTGAATTTCCTCAGCACCTTCTCAATATAATGAGACTGAGAGATAGAAATTATTTTACTTTCCTGTTTAATCCTTTTACCAAGGATAACATTAGCCTCCCCCATGTCCTTCATGGAGAACCTTGATGACAAAAATTCCTTTGTCATGTCAACCTGATTTTGGTCAGTGCCAAAGATCAGCATGTCATCAACATATAGACAAATGATGACTCCTTTACCAGAATCATCAAATTTGCTATATACACATTTGTCAGCTTGGTTAAGAACATAACCACTAGACAAAACTAATTCATCAAATTTTTGATGCCATTGCTTAGGTGCCTGCTTAAGTCCATAAAGAGACTTAATCAGTTTACACACCTTGTTTTATTGCCGTGCATGATGAAGCCCCGAGGTTGGTTCATATAAACCTCTTCCAATTCACCATTCAAGAAAGTCGTCTTCACATCCATTCGATGAATAATCAGATTGTGAATTGATGCCAAGGCAATCAACAATCTTATGGTATCGACACGAGCCACGGGGCATAAGTATCAAAATAGTCTATTCCTGACTTTTGTTTAAAGCCCTGAATGACTAGTCTAGCCTTGAACTTTTAAATAGTTCCATCTACCTTCATTTTCTTTTTGAAAATCCATTTGCAACCCAAAGGTTTGCAACGAGGTGGTAGATCAACCAACACTCAAGTGTTGTTGCCCATGATGGAATCCATCTCATCATTGATTGCTTCTTTCCGAAAGCAATGTCGGGACTTGATTGCTTCTTCAAATGTTTTGGGGTTATCCTCAACAATGAAGCAATAGAGTATTGGTCCGAGACCTCATCCTGGTTCCTTCAACAAGTATAGTTGAAACTCGGTCCAAATGACTTTGAAGTCCTCGACTTTTGCTCTTCCCGAGCAAGGTTCAGAGTTGTTGAACCACGACCTCATCAGGGACCACCGATGGTTCATCATTAGGGACCTCTCGATACACCGTCATGAGTTCCATTAGGAATCCTCGACTTGGTCAGGGATGATGAGAATCTATTCTCATCAAAGTCTGCATCCCTGATTCAATTATTGAGTTAAGCGAACATGTTCATTAGGTTCAATAACATAGAACCTAAAAGCCTTGGAATGCTCAGCATATCCAACAAAGATGCGATCAATGCCTCTTTCACCCAAAGTCTTATGCTTTGGATCGGGAGTCTTACAACACCCTACAACCCCGGACTCGAGATAGTTCAGGTTGGGTTTCCTTTAGTCCAGAGTTCATAAGGGGTAACCTTGTTCCTTTTGTTGGGAACCCTATTTAATAAATAGCAAGTTGTTAACATAGCTTCACCCCAGACCCTTGACTCATCTGAATAGGACAACATGGAATTAACCATCTCCTCGTACACTGTTTTCCTTTCTCGAAATACCATTTTGCTGAGGAGTATAAGGGGCAGTCGTTTATGGATTATTCCAACAGACGGAAATACAGAGTATCCATGTACTCACCTCCCTATCAGTCCTTAATCTTTTGATCAAAGACCCAAGTTGTAATTCAACTTCAGTTTAAACACTTTGAATTTATCTAATGCTTCATCCTTGGTATGTAATAGATAGACATAACAAAACCTATAAGCATCATCAATAAATGTCACAAAGTACTTCTTGTTCCCCAAAGAGGGAGTGGCATGGAAATCACACAGTCATGTGTATAAGCTCCAAGAGCTTAGTCTCACGACTAACACCTCGAAGGGTTTCTTGGTTATCTTGGTCAACATGCAAGTTTTACACTTTTCAGTGTCCATGTTAAAAGCTGGGATTAAACCATCCTTAGACATATCTTGCATTCTTTTATAGTGAACATGGCCAAGTCTAGCATGCCAAAGGGTAGAGTCACCGTCAGTTGGTGGTCACAAAGGTTGAATTTACACTATCATGGAAATATTAAGCCCTAACATTTGATTACATAAATAGCCAAAACCAATAGAAACACCATGCTTAGAAAGCACAAATTTATCAGACTCAATAACTTGTTTATATCCATGATTATTCAAAACACTACTTGAAACCAAGTTCTTCCCGATATCGGAACATGAATAACATTAAACAAAGTTACAATCTTCCCTAACTAAACCTAAGGTCTGCACAACCACGACCATGCACCAAGGCTTTTGACTCATTTCTCATGTGAAGAATAGAACCATCATTCAGTGACTCATAAGTCTTGAACCGGCTTCTATCTTTACACACATGAACTGTTGCAAAGAAAGTCAACCCACCACGCAACATCATCATCCTACGCATAATGAGATTCAGATACATATGTAACATAATAAATCTGAAAAGACTTATTAACCATATTCGACCTTTTAGTGAGTTGGAAGAACCACCACCCCAACCATTAGTGTCCGATCCATTGGCTTTACCACCAACTTTAACACCCTTGCAGCCCCTTTAATGTGACCGGTCTTGCCACATTTCCAACAAGTAGATGTTGCCTTCTTGTTGGGATCTGCCCTTGTGTTGTCATGATATTTGCGTTTGCCTTTGTTGTCATTGTACCCGGTGGAGTTGTTATGCTCCACCATATTGACAACAGTGATGCACCAAAGAAGATTGCTACTCTTTGGCTTGTCATTATCCTGCACTTTAAGAGATTCCTCAATGCGCAGATGACTGCCCAACTCAACCAGAGTCAATTCCTCTTTCTTATGTTTCAAGGTATGCTTGAAATCTTTCCAAGAAGGAGGGAGTTTGTCAATGACACAAGAGACTGAAATAGCCTCATCCATGTGCATATTATGTTGTGTAAACCTTCCAAGTATTCCAAGAAGTTCATTGTATTGTTCCATAACTGGTCTTGAATCATTCATTTTGTAATTTGTGAAATTACTAACAAGGAACTTCTTACTTGATGCATCCTCAGCCATATATTTGGCATCCAAGGAATCCCATAGATCTTTGGAAGATTCAAAGTTCGGATAAATATCAAACAGAGAATCAGACATACCATTGAGAATAATACCTCTGCATATGTAGTCATCATTCTCCCATTTTCTCCTCCTCCTTATCTGCTCAACAGTAGCATCATCCCCATCATCAGGAATAGGAGTGGTAAGCACATACACCACACTCATGCTTGCCAGCAAGAAGTGCATCTTCTTCTGCCACCTCCTAAAGTCCACAACTTCAAACTTGTCCAGCTTAGCAAAGTTTGAAGCCATGTGTTTCATTGCACCAGTTGCCATTGATTATCACAAAATAGTTTACTTTGATTGTTGGTTGTGTGGTTCCCAGAGCAGGGTAAGACAATCAGCAGCAACAGTAACAAACTACAAATCAGCAGAAATAAATACCACTTCAGTGGTTACCGGATATCACTTGGAATCGTGTGATCACTTTCCAAAGTAAACTATTCGACCCTAATGCCTGGGTTACACGAATATCTACTTGGGATAAGACCAAATGCGTTATAGAGTTAGGCACAATTCAATAACCCTTGCGCTTATAAGTGTTTATCGTTTTCCGTGTATCCATCATGCATAATCAGATCTCCTATTAATAGGAGATTACTCTTAGCTAGTCAAATGGAATTATGAGTATTAATCGCCCATTAATAGCCTCATAATTATCCCCATTATAGCCGTTAGTGGTTACATGACCAATTAAACTTGGTCATTATGCGATTCTTGTAATCGCTGCCACTTGAATAGGTCAATGCCCGTTACAAGCAGTACCTTCATCAGTACTTTCATAGCACTAGCAAAGTGGATACACTACTTGGAAACACCGCTTCAATGGAAACATTGCTTATCGCTGGAAACACCGCTGAAGAAAGCAGCCAATGGAAACACGCTATCAGTGGAAACATTGCATATCAGTGGAAACCACAAGCAGTACTTTCCACAAGCAGTACTTTCTACTAGCACTACCAATACAAACCACTATTAGATTCAGGGTGTTCAGGGACCTTATGGGTGTACACTCCATACCTCCTAACCCATTACAAAGTGTGAACTAATCCCACAAGTGCACTAAATTTTCCAACAAATCTTATTCCTTTTTCTCTTATTTTTTATTTACTTCACATGATAGCATAAAGATAAAAATATTTATACGTTTTTTATATGAACTTTTGTATAGATATGAGTGTTATCTTTTATATAATAAAACAAAACTTTTAGGGGGAATTTTTCATTTCAAAAAAATCAAATCATACGTTATTAAGTAATTATTGTATTATTATTATTTAAAAAAAAAATATATTTTTAGGTAAAGTAACTTAAATATTTCCTAATTTGGCAAAAATTAAAAATTGTTTTAACAAAACGCATGTTGAAAAATAAAGAAAATACACATGTACTTAATATTTAATACATTATAACTTTGGGTAGAAAGTGTAAAATTAAAAAACGAGGATTAACTTAATAACTTGCTTCTTCATCACATCACCTGCTTCTTCATATTTGCTTCCGGTCAAAACTATCATCCATATTCCCCCTTTTAATTCATCATAATCAAACACAAATTTACTTGATCAACTTTATCATAATCATCAAGTTATGTAAAATCCCAATTAGATTATATTGTCTCAATTTATGAACCCTAATTTCATCAATTATGTTAACATCATGGCCACTGGCAATTCTCTTATTTCATGATCAAGCTTCCAATGGTATCAAATAACCCTAATTTAATTTTAAAGCATTGGTTGTGAGGCTTCTAAAGTATTGTTTACTTTGTTATGTTTTTGTAATTGTTTAATAATACCTAATTTTTTTCTTACCAACTATATAAACTTTGTACTATGTGATATGTAGCTTTGGAAAAGAATTTGTGCGGTTACTACAAGCCTACAACGGAACTTTAATCCTCACATTGAGCATTGGAAGTCTATTGTTGACGGTTTATTTTGTCAGGTATATATTTACTTTCATCAATTTTTGTATTAATTATTGATCTTTAGGTTAATTTGTACATTATAGGATAATCTCTTTGACGTGGGTTTTTGCTCTTGTGTTTTAATTGATGTGCTACGACTACATTTGTGCTTAGTTACGTGGAAAAGTAATGTGAACTAGATTCGTTATCTGATTGGTGAATAGTGAGGTGTTGTTGTTATCCATAATGCATTTGAAATTCAAAATATTTTTGATTGCAGATTGATACAGATAGAGAAAAATTTTAAATGAAAGTTAGTTTTAATACAGTTAAAAAATAATGAATATGCAAGTGTTATGCATGGTTATGAATCGTTGATGTTTTTTTGGTTGTTATTGATGACACAAGGTTTGCATTTTCGTGTCTATGTAGGGCGATGATTGATGCAAGAAAAAATTGATGAAGCTCTGAGAGAAATTATAAAGAAAACGCTTTCTAAGTTTAAGGTATGTAATGTTAAATGTAGAAGTTAAAACCAAAACTGAGTTATAAGAAAGATGGTTAAAACATATTCTTTGTTTCTCTCTTAATATGACATCGCCATTTGAAGGAACATCTGTTTCGGTCTTTCTAAACTTCAAAAAGCTGATTGTAATATTTCAAAATGGGTCGGGTTGAGTAACGGGTCAAAAAGGAGGTTTATCGAAGACTTCTTATCCAAATTTATAAGATGTCATTTAAGCATGATTCTAAAAAGTGGGTTAATTATAACGAGAGAAAAGTTTCCATCGGGTGATCAAAAACACATTTTGAGTGACTTTTGCCATTTTAATCTGCTTCATTTATTTGGCATGTTAGAGATAAAGTTATCATGACATTCTCCGGCCCTTTGCCATCCACATTTGAGATCCTATCTTTAATCAAAGCTGGGCGCAAGCATGTGATGAGCCAAACATTAATGACCACGTAATTGAACCTACAAAAATGACCAAATGAAAGGTTATTTAGGAGTTTGCTTATTTTGAGGTAAAATAAGTTGTTTCTGATCATCAATGTGCTCAATTGAGATTGCTTTTATATTTCTAAAAACTATATCCCCAAGTAGTTATATGTAGTCAGTTAATAAGTGCTTATTTGTAAGAAGAAGCTTAAGCAATCCCAAACAGAAGCACTTTTTTGTATTGCTTATTTTCAAGCTTGATTTAGGTTTGATAAATTTAACGTAAAACCTTAAATAAATGGAAACAAAACGATTTGTTCAAGTATTATTGTGCTTTATAAAAAGAATAAAATAAAAAAGGCAGACGCTACTTCTTCAAGTACTTATGTTTAAGCAGCCTATTTGTAAGCACAAGTATAAGCAATCCAAGACACCGTCTGAAATTATGTGGATCGTCAGGAAGTTATGGAGTGATTAATGTGTTATGGTTTTTGTTGGTTGTGTTTTTTTTCAGATAAATGGTGTCTTTTTAGGATCCGTGGACAAGGGAATAAAATTAGGCGCCTAAACTTGCTGATGATGAACACATTTTCCCTCCTTCTCTCTCATAACTAACTTTCCGAAAATCTCGCATATAAAAAAATCATTACAATCCTTTCATTTCTTCATCAAAATTTAACGAATCCCACTGACATACACCAATTGATTCGTCTTGACATTGCGCACATGATGATATGATTTGATTCGGTTTTGTTACGTTTGATAAAAACCCCAATTTGAAATTTTGGCCCAATTTTAACCTAGTCTAATTGAATTAGGGCTTTTCGATTTTAGTGTTTGATGAGTGTCTAAATACTCATCACTTTTGTACAATCTAAACTGCAAAATCATCTGAAAACACTCGAAAACACATCAAAATGATCAAAATATCACGAATCAGTGTTTTATGTGTTTTAAATGCAAAAATACCAAAATCAGATGAAAAATGATTCAAGTTTGCAAAATTGGCAGTTTTAGTCCCCAAGTTTCAAAAGTTGTCAAATCTAGTCACCGAATTCAAAAATGTGGAATTTTATCATTCAAGGTCCCTGAAGTATTCTAAGTTGTTAAAAATGGTCCTTGAATGATTCTTTGGTCAAATGGCGAAAAAGGTCCCTAAAGTTTGAAAATTTGCAAAATTAGTCCTTGGACTTATAAAAAAAAGGAATTTTATGCAAAAAAGGGTCCTTGTACTATCAATGTTTGTCAAGTTTGGTCCTTGTGATAAGTTTGGAAATGTGGCATTTTCGGTCCTTTATCTTTGGTTGAATTGCATTTTTGGTCCTTGTGTGCTAGCTAAACCAAACGGACACCCTTTGATATTATATCAAACCCAAAACAAGCACAAGCCCAAATCCAATATCCAATCCAACCGCCCAATCCGCTTGACCCTTGACCCCAAATCAAATGTAATTGTGAACCCACCATAACCTATTTTGGACCCGTTTAATATTAATCTCTGGTCAACAAGTCAAATGGCGGATATACCAATATCGTTCATCTCTCACACAACCATGAAACACCGAAACCGAGAGCGTTTTCCACTTTTTCAACCTCACCACCATACCTTGTCCCCACTCCACACTAACACCAAAATCCTTAATTGATTGAAACCAAACCCATTAAAGCTCAAACCGCTAAAGAAGAATTTGCCAAAATCCACTTGACGGTTTTGATGCATTTCAATGATCCAATGGCTCAGAGATGGTGGGAAACAATCATAAGTCATCAAGGAGTAATAAAAGTCTATAAAAGAAGGATGAGAGGCATTGTATGAATCTATCTAGCATAACTTAGTTTTCCTTAATGTCGTTTTAGCTTAACTTAAAATTTCAGTGTATGTTTTAAATTTCAAGCTTTGTATTTCAACTCTTCAATGTATTATTAAACTTTTGCAAGAATCAATTTAAAGTTTTAAGCTTAATTTCAAGTTTATGCTGTTTTCATTTCAAAATCTCAATATGTGCTAATGTTGTTATTTGTTGTTTGTATGGACTGATATAATACACATAAGCTCCCATAAAGCTTATTCAAGCTTTTAGAAACACTAAAATTCAGTTTAGAAGCAAAAATAGAAAATCACCAAAAATACAAAATAATTAGTGAAAAATCAAAAATCCCATGGAGGTGATATACACACTGAGCGGGGTAAATTTTGGATGGCATTGGGTTAGAAGCTTAGTGGTAAGCTAATAGGGGTGTTCATTGGTTCTTGTTCTCAGTTTTGAGCTTGGAAGCTTTTGTAAGCCTTTTTGTTCACTTTTGCATATCACTCTTATAATTGTTCATTAGCTTTAATTTCTGTTTCTTAGTGATCACTAGTTATACTTAAGTATTTTTAAAGATTAAAATTAGTTTCTTACTCTTTTAAATTAGTATTTATCAAAAATCTTATCTTGACAGTTAAAATTGCTTCATGGTCATTTCTGAGTTTCATGTTGTAATGGTTGTTGTTTAATGCTTAATTAGTCCTAATAAGTAATTATATAAGGTCTGAAATCAAGTTCATGGTTTAAATCTTTGATAAGCTTTGAAAAACTTCTATATGTCATATAGGTCTGTTTGGATTTGAGAAGTGAAACTGTGTTAGAGGTTGGTTAAGTTTGTAATTGTTGTTGTCTTGAGTCACACTTAGTCATATTAGTCAGTGCAAACAAGAAAAACCAGTGTTCTTTTGGTTAAAAGTCAAAATTCTTTTTGATCTTATCTCATTTCTTTACTGTTGGATTTTATAGCTTCATGATCATGGTTTTGTGTTAACAAGTTGTTTAAATTGCTCATATCAGTCTTAGTATAACTTAAAACAACATAATCAGTGCATAAAATCAGTTCAAAGTTCATATTAGTCAACTCTTTTGGTTTTGATAAAAAGTCAAATTGTCACTTGGTCGTTTTTGAATAAACTTTAGGATTTCATTGTGTGTTTAATAGTAAGTTTTAGCTTAAAATCTCTTGGGATACTATAGTTCAGTTGCTACTCTAAATTAGAAAAATGCTAGTTCATTCTTAATCAGCTTATTTAGTGCTTAATTACTAGCTTATTTTGAGTACCAGTTTGAAAAGGGTGCCCCGTGTACGCTGGGAGGTCCAAATTGATCAGCTCACCCAGAGCTTAATTGTTGGTCTTAGCCTGTTATCTTTGGTTCTTTGGATAGCCAACCTAGCTATCTTGAGGATCCAAGTTTACTTTTTCAATTACTAGCTTGTTTACTAGGGGTCGCTAGTGGTTTTGTTTCTGTCTAATACTCAGTTGATCTCGAGTCACTCAAGCCAGCAAAGGATTTGTGTCATCTTCATAAGCTCACCAAAAGCTCTATAGTTGTCCATAGCTTTTGATCTTTGGCTTTTTGGAAAGCCAACCAAGCCATCTTGAAGTCTCAAGCTTGGTTTTTCATTTTCTAGCTTGTTTGTTAGGGCTGCAATAAGCCCTAACTTTGTCCCATTTCTGTTTAGTTCATCAATTTAGTCAAAGTGCTTATTGTCTTTTTCCTAGCTTTTCAGTGTGCTTATCTTTGTCTATTAGCTTCATTTGAGTAGCATTAGCCTACTTGCATCTTATTTTGGCTTTTGTTTCAGCTGGTGGGCTTGTTTGAGCTTATTTCTCCAAAATAAGCTCATTAATAACTGGCTCATAAGCTTCTTAAATAGCTTATTTTAGTTTTGTAAAATTTTTGTCTTTGTTAAAGTTTCATAATATCAGTAATTAAGTAGTTTTCAAAAAGAAAATCCAGAAAAATCTCAATTTAAAAATCAGTGATAGTGTTTATTTAATATTTCTTAGCTTTTTGAATTTTCTTTTTAGCTTATTAATAAGCAAATCTTGTTTTTCATTTTTAGTTTTCTGTCATCATATAATATTTTTAGAAAAAGTTTCATAATTTTTCTCTATCTTTTTAGTATTTATTAGAATTTTTAAATAGTTAAAAGTATTAAATAATTAGTAAAAAAATAATTAAAAAGCATAAAAATATATTTTCAGTTTTAAAATTAGTTTTATAATATTTTAGATTTTTCTGAATCATAATCTTATTTTTCTAGCCTTATTTCATATTTTCTTTTATTTTAGGTTATTTATTAAATAGTTAAAATAGTTTTTAATTAATAATAATAATTAAATAGTGGTAAAAATAATTTTCTTTTTCTAATAATTTTATTTTATTTTTAGGATTCCAAAAATGTCATTTTCATATTTTTAGGTCTTTTATTTTTTAGATCTCACTTTTTATTTTGTACGTATACGTAGTTTTTAAACGTGCGTTTTACGTTTCTTTTATCTGATTGTTGTGCTTTCCAATTCTGTTTCCAATTCCATTCATATCAATCATTAGTGTAATAATTCATCCAAACCTTTACTGATCACTATCTTTAGTGATCACTCTATCATCTGAATTAGTTTTGACACACCATTGAGTCTCCGTGGGACTTAACGACCCGGGAATTCATTCTATTCTCCAGGACTTCATTGTATTTGTGTTTTAAGCGCTTTTAAATCTATTACGGTTAGCCATTCACAAGTGGCTAGCTTGTGTGATTAGACTTGACTGGTTTAGCATAGATCAAATTTTGGCGCCACGCCGGGAGGCTTTAGCGTGTGTTTCCTTTTCGCACTCATTCTTGCACATATCCCACCATTTGTAAAAAGTTTTTTGTAAAGATTATATAAAATATCAAAAAGTTCATTAGCACTTTTCCTAAAGTGTTAAAAACACCAAAAATATATAAAACAACAAAACAATCGAAACGTTTTCTATCTTGTATTTTCTTTGAGGTGATTCTTAAAGAGATACGATTTGGATAAACGAGACGATCCAAAAATATTGTCCAAAAGTTTTTAAACCCATCAGCACAAATCATTACCTACGCCTTTCGTGGTACTTAATTTATACATAAAAATCAACCACCGCAAATCAAGGCAAGACACCTACTAATGGGGTGTGACCATAATAAGTTCCCTAACATCAGATTTAAAACTTGCCTTTGTGTCCTTGTGATTTGGTGTACCTTTTTCAAAGAAGCCATTTCATTTGTGATTATTGGTTAAGTTCACTTGTCGCTTTGCCTCGCATTTGTTTTGAAATTGATTTTTATACTTAGTGCATGCGCGACTGTCTTCCAGTTCTACAAGTCCCTTCCGAACTTGGAAAGATTCCTCGTGAGACGAGGACGCTCGCCTTCACCGCGGATCGAACGCCTACCACCACCACCACCTGTTGTAATGGCAGAAGACAAGCCCATGAACGAGCTTCTCCAAGCACCCATCGAGGGTTACGGAGATGCTATTGTTGTCCCGACCATCGGTCGACACTTTCGAGCTCAAAACCGGGTTGCTCAATCTAGTAACCCAAAGCCAATTCTATGGTTTTGAGCGAGATGATCCTCATGCACACATTCGATGGTTTAACAAGATTGCATCTACCATCAAGTACAAGAATGTCCCACATGAAGCTATCAAGCTTCTTCTGTTCCCATTTTCTCTAGAGGACAAGCCCGAATTGGCTTGAGAAACAACCCCTCGCTCCATTGAGACATGGGAAGATCTTGTCACCAAGTTTGTTAACGATTTCTATCCTCCATCCCGAACCACAAGTCTTAAGAATGAGATAATGAAATTTTCTAAGAGATTTGATGAATCATTTCGGGAGGCATGGGATCGTTACAAAGAGTTGCTTCGCAAGTGTCCATCACGGTTTTACCGAAGTTAATGCAAATGGATACTTTCTATAATGGTCTCAACCGCACCAATCAAGACTCTTTGAATGCCTCCGCAGGAGGTAATTTCCTGAGCAAGACCACAAAAGAGGCCTTGCAGATCATTGAGAACAAATCTCAGGTCCGCCCTTTCCGAGCAAAGACATATCAGCTCATGCGGACCTTCTTCTTCTTCATATCCCGTGAGTACATCTAGCACCGATGCTAAGATTGACAAACTCACGGACATTGTTCAAGCTTTGGTTCTTGCTAACCAAAAGAAAGTGACCTTCACTCAGACACCAACACATGGTGAAGTGAAGAAAGTCGAGAGTTGTGTTACTTGTGGTGGTCCTCATGCATACTACAATTGTACCGCCATCGATGGTAGTCCATTTGAAGCCAATGCTCTAGCCGGTAGTTCACATCAAGGAGGTAATCAATACCGTCCTCAAAATGAACCACACTACCGTGCTAACACTAATCGTGCACCACCCTTTAACAGAATCATAACATGCAAAACCGAATCGAACCAACCTAGAATGCACCAAGGTTACCAAAACCAAGGTAATTTCTATCCTGCACCAAATCAAGGTTTCTAACATCAAGGGAACCTTCATCAAAACAACTTCAATCGAGGGAATCAATTTCATGGGAATATGAATCATAATCAAGGAAATTTTCAAAACCAAGGCCCTAATCCTAACATTAGAGGCCGATTTTCCTAATCCACCTCTCGCCATTGTTCCAACTGGACCATCATCTGATGAGTTGTTGAAACAATTCATGAAGTCCCAAGATGAAATGAACAGGTTGTTGGTCAGTGATTGTCGATCTTAAGAAGTCTTTAAATGATCAACCCTGAAAACTTCCGAGCAACACGATCGCTAACCCGAGGGGCGATGCAAAGGCGATCACAACCGAAGTGGTGTTTCATATATGGACCTTGTTCCTACTACCTCTTCTTCTCTCCCGAAGGTAGTAGAAAGTGAACCTAGGACATACAATGGACCTACGACTCCAATGCCTCCTCCTCTTGTGGCAATGAGTCAAGTTACAAGGAAACAAAGACAAGGTGCATTATTCAAGCCCACAAAGTACCAAGACATGTCCCACCTTCGGTAGTCCAACCTCAAGTTGTCCGAAACCCAAGTCAAATCCAGGAGTTGTTTTTGAACCTCCTGTAGCTCCCGTTGAAAACCAGAAATCCAAATCTTCTATTCCTTACCCATCACGTTTGAATGAGCAAAAGCTCCGCGAGAAAGCCAGCCATCAAATGGACAAATTTTTCCAAATTTTCCAAGAGTTACATTTTGACATAAGCTTTGCGGATGCTATCATATTGATGCCCAAGTTTGCATCAACTCTCAAACACATGTTAAGCAATAAGGAAAAGCTGTTTGAAATGGCAAAACTCCTTTGAACGAATTGCTCAGCTTATCCGAAGCTTCCAAAAGCTTGGGAATCCGGAAATTTCCTACCTTGTGTATTCCCGTGAATGGTTGAATGCTTTGCCCTAGCGATCTTGGTGCAAGCATAAACTGATGCCTTATTCGTGTGGAAGAAACTTTCTTCCGAACTTACTCCTACATGCATGACTCTCGAGCTTGCAGATCGTTTATATCCCGCCCTCTTGGCATTGCCGAGGACGATTTGTGAAAGTAGGAAAGTTCCATTTCCCAAACGACTTTCGGTTGTTGATTTTGATGCCGATCATCGGGTTCCTCTCATTGTTGGACGAGGATTCCCGAGAACGGCCGCGGCTCTCATTGATGTATTTGAGCAAGAAATCACATTGCGTGTTGGTAATGAAGCTGTCACCTTTAACCTTGATCAAACTTCGAGGTACTCCGCAAATTATGATTCTGAATCGGTTAACCGAATAGATATCATTGATGTTGCTTCTGAAGAGTACTCTCAAGAAATTCTTGGTTATTCTCATAATTCTATGAGTGAGGATCCCACCACATCTTCTCAACCTATCATAGCCAATTCTACCCCTTCTATCACTCCTTTTGAGGGAAGAGACTTCATCTTGGAAGAGATTGAAGCATACTTGGCTAGTGATTCCGTGGGAAATTGATCATGCTCCAATTGACATTGAGGGGACATACTTCTTATTGAGAAGTTGCTTAATGATGATTCATCATCAACCCCTCACCCTAGTGATTCAATTCCGATGAGATTAATCTGAGGAGATATTCTTCTAAAGAAGTTGTTAAATCAGGACAATTCTCCTCCTCTCCCTCCCGTCGAGCTTCATAACAAGGAAGTCAAGTCAGCTTGAGAAAACTGGAATTTCGAGGTTGAGCTTAAGTACTTACCACCTCATCTCGAGTATGCATTTCTTGAAGGTGATGATAAATTACCAGTCATTATTGCTAGAGATTTGAGTAAAGATGAAAAGACTGCTCTCATAAAGGTTTTGAAGTCACACAAGCAAGCAATTGCTTGGAAACTCTCCGACATTAAGGGTATCAACCCCGAGTTCTGTACTCATAAAATCTTGATGGAGGATGACTTTAAACAGTTAGCCAACATCGTGAGACGAGTGAATCCAAAATCCATGATGTTATCAAACAAGAGGTTATCAAACTTGATGCGTGATTGATTTACCCGATCTCAGATAGTCCTTGGGTTAGCCCAATTCATTGTGTTCAAAAGGGTGGCGATCTGTTGTCACAAATGAAGATAACGAGTTAATTCCAACTCGATTGGTTACGGATGGCGCGCGGTGTATTGACTATCGTAAGTTAAATGACGCCACTCGTAAAGACCATTTTCCTCTACCCTTCATGGACCAAATGCTTGAGAGATTAGCAGTGAACGAGTACTATTGTTTCCTTGATGGTTTCTCGGGTTACTTTGATCCCCATTGATCCACGGATCAAGAGAAACCACATTCACCGCCCATACGGAACTTTTGCCTACAAACGTATGCCTTTTGGCTTATGTAATGCTCCCGCACGCTCCAACGATGTATGATGGAAATTTTCCACGACATGATTGGGGAAACAATGGAGGTGTTTATGGATGACTTCTCGGTCATTGGGGATTCGTTTCAAACATGTCTCTCCCATTTAGAAAAATGCTTCAAAGGTGTGAAGACACCAATCTTTGTCTAAATTGGGAGAAAAGCCACTTTATGGTCAAAGAAGGCATAGTCCTTGGCCATAAGATTTCAAAGAATGGGATTGAGGTTGATAGAGCAAAAGTTGATGTTATTGCTAAGTCAGCTCATCCTCGCTACCACAAAGGTATTAGGAGTGTTTTAGGTCATGCCGGTTTCTATCGCAGATTCATACAAGATTTTTCTAAAATCGCCTGGCCTATGACCCATCTTCTTGAAAAGGATGCTCCTTTTATCTTCTCACCCGAGTGCATAGAAGCTTTTGAAACATTGAAGAAAAAGCTTATCGAGGCACCCATTCTCGTTCCCACCGATTTACCCTTTGAGCTCATGTATGCGCAAGTGATTTTGCTATCGGAGCGTCTTAGGGCAACGTGAGAAACAAGCATTTTCAGCCTATCCACTACGCAAGTAAAACTATGATCAAGCTCAAACTCATTACACCACCACGTAAAAAGTGCTATTAGCCGTGGTGTATGCATTTGAGAAGTTTCGGCCGTACTTAATCTTGACCAAATGCGTAGTGTATACGGATCACTCGGCTCTCAAATATCTCTTTGCAAAACAAGATGCAAAGCCGATTGCTTCGTGGATTCTCCTCCGGAATTTGATATCATTATACGTGATAAAAAGGAGTTGAGAATCTAGCCTGCGATCATCTGTCCTGATTAGAAAACCCTCACCAGATGTTTTCGAGAAAAGGAAATAAATGAAACATTTCTCTCAAGACACTCAATGCGTTTCGTGGAAATTCTACCACCCCATGGTTTGCTGACTTCGCAAATTACCATGCGGTAACTTCATTGTGAAAGGGATGTCGACCCAACAGAAGAACAAATTCTTCAAAGATGTTAAACATTATTTTTGGGACGACCCCTTCTTATTCAAAATCTGTGCGGATCAAGTCATCCGACGGTGTGTTTATGGACGTGAAGCTATTGACATTCTCAGCCTTGCCATGCCGACCCACCGGGGCCATCATAGTCCAAACTACACCGCCAAAAAGGTGTTTGATTCAGGGTTTTATTGGCCCACAATCTATAAGGATGCCCACGATTTTGTCAAAGCTTGTGACGCTTGTCAACGTCACGGAAATATATCTCAAAGAAATGAAATGCCACAAAATGCCATTCAAGTTTGTGAGATATTTGACATCCGGGGTATTGATTTTATGGGGCCATTTCCATCTTCTCGAGGTAACAAATACATACTGCGGGTCGTTGACTATTTGTCAAAATGGGTTGAAGCAAAAGCTTTACCTACAAATGATGCCCGAGTAGTTGTGAAATTTTTGAAATCTCTTTTGCCGTGCTTGGAACTCCTCGTGCTATAATCAGTGATCGTGGTACACATTTTTGTAATGACCAATTTGATCGAGTCATTCAAAAGTATGGTGTTACTCACCGTCTATCTATCGCATACCACCCCCAAACAAGTGGGCAAGTGGAAGTTTCCAACCGTGGTATTAAAAGGATCCTTGAAAGGACAAGAGGCGAAAATCGCGGCATCCCGGTCGGATAAACTTGATGACGACTCCGGGCTTTTCGATACTTACAAAACACCCATCGGGTGTACTCCATACAAGCTAGTTTACGGAAAAGCATGTCATCTTCCGATTGAGCTAGAGCACAAGGCATACCGCCTTAAAGCATGCAAATTCGATAGCATGTGACAACGGTGATCACAGAAAAGTTCAAATGAATGAACTAAATGAACTCGCGGATCAAGCTTACGAGAACTCTTTGATCTATAAGCAAAAGACAAAGAAGATTCATGACTCAAAAATCAAGAACCGCATTTTCAACGTTGGTGATCGAGTCCTTCTTTTCAATTCAAGATTGAAGATTTTCTGAATGCTCAAGTCCCGTTGGACTGGTCCATTTACTATCGCTAAGGTTTATCCTTATGGTACCATTGAGTTATCTCAACCCGATGGTCCTAATTTTAAAGTGAATGGTCATCGAGTGAAGCATTATTTTGGAGAGGACATTCCCCTGTGGTTGTCCTGATCTACAAACTTTCCCCATGAACCAATGAATGCGGGATCGAGTCAAGCTAATGACTCGGTAATCAAAAAACTTTAGCACACACCATATGGGTTTTCACCCATATTTCTGTCTTCTTTCTCTGTTTCTACACCCTAGTGTGGGGAGTTGCCCCACACTGTTGTATATAAAATCTTCCAAAAAAAAAAATCTTTTTCATAATAATGGCCGTAGTATTTCCCTTTTACGTTCTCGTTTCGCATAACCCGGTACTTTGAATATTGAGGGCAATATTCATTTCTAGTGTGGGGAATTCTCATAATTTTATCATGTATTATCCTACCCAATTTTGGCCAAATTTTTTTTTTTGGAATAAGTGTTTTTCACTTATTCATCAATTGGTTATCAGTCCGCCATGTTTGATAAACTAAAGGATTGGCTAATCCAGAGCAAACGCTCTTGGTAAAGATTTCTCAACCGCTTTATGGCTTACAATTTGCCCAAAATTGTATGGTATTCAACTCACCATATCCTTAAAAGTGAAGAGTTGGCTAGCCCGCAAGGTTATGGCTTGTGGTAAAGGCAGTGGAAAAACCATAATTGGTATTCACCTCACCAAAGATAATTCTGATAATTTATCTAAGAGTTGGCTAGTCCAGAGCAAACGGCTTCGGGTAAAGACACATCAAATCCGTTATATGGTTTATGATTTGCCAATAAATCGATGGTTATCGTTGTACCATAGTTCTTACTTGAACTGAAACATTTGGCTACCTTAAGTGATGGCTTTTGGTAAAGAGTTTTTAAAATCCATTAAAAGATCTAAATCATTGCTAGGGACTAGCAATATTTCACATGATTGGATGATGGTGTCTAAATACTCATCATTTTGTACAATCTAAACTGCAAAATCATCGAAAACACTCAAAACACATCAAAATGATGAAAATATCACAAACAAGTATTTTATGTGTTTTAAATGCAAAAATACCAAAATCAGATGAAAAATGATTCAAGTTTGCAAAATTGGCACTTTTAGTCCCCCAAGTTTCAAAAGTTGTCAAATCTAGTCCCTGAATTAAAAATGTGGAATTTTATCATTCAAGGCCCCTGAAGTATTCTAAGTTGTTAAAAATGGTCCTTGAATGATTCTTTGGTCAAATGGCGAAAAAGGTCCCTAAAGTTTGAAAATTTGCAAAATTAGTCCTTGGACTTATAAAAAAGGAATTTTATGCAAAAAGGGTCCTTGTACTATCAATGTTTGTCAAGTTTGGTCCTTGTGATAAGTTTGGAAATGTGGCATTTTCGGTCCTTTATCTTTGGTTGAATTTCATTTTTGGTCCTTGTGTGCTAGCTAAACCAAACGGACACCCTTTGATATTATATCAAACCCAAAACAAGCACAAGCCCAAATCCAATATCCAATCCAACCGGCCCAATCCCGCTTGACCCTTGACCCCCAGTCCAAATGTAATTGTGAACCCAGCCATAACCTATTTTGGACCCCCGTTTAATATTAATCCCTCGGTCAACAGAAGTCAAATGGCAGATATACCGCCAATACTGTTCATCTCTCACACAACCACTGAAACACCAGAAACCAGAGCAGTTTTCCACTTTTTCAACCTCACTCACCATACCTTGTCCCCTCCACCTCCACTAACACCAAAAATCCTTAATTGATTGAAACCAAACCCATTAAAGCTCAAACCTGCTAAAGAAGAATTTGGCGCCAAAAATCCACTTGGACGGTTTTGATGCATTTCAATGATCCAATGGCTCAGATATGGTGGGAAACAATCAGAAGTCATCAAGGAGTAATAAAAGTCTATAAAAGAAGGATGAGAGGCATTGTATGAATCTATCTAGCATAACTTAGTTTTCCTTAATGTCGTTTTAGCTTAACTTAAAATTTCAGTGTATGTTTTAAATTTCAAGCTTTGTATTTCAACTCTTCAATGTATTATTAAACTTTTGAAAGAATCAATTTAAAGTTTTAAGCTTAATTTCAAGTTTATGCTGTTTTCATTTCAAAATCTCAATATGTGCTAATGTTGTTATTTGTTGTTTGTATGGATTGATATAATACACATAAGCTCCCATAAAGCTTATTCAAGCTTTTAGAAACACTAAAATTCTTTTAGAAGCAAAAATAGAAAATCACCAAAAATACAAAATAATTAGTGAAAAATCAAAAATCCCATGGAGGTGATATACACGTGGAGCAGGTAAATTTTGATGGCCTTGGGTTAAAAGCTTAGTGGTAAGCTAATAGGGGTGTTAATTGGTTCTTGTTCTCAAGTTTTGAGCTTGGAAGCTTTTGTAAGCCTTCTTGTTCACTTTTGCATATCACTGTTATAATTGTTCATTAGCTTTAATTTCTGTTTCTTAGTGATCACTAGTTATACTTAAGTATTTTTAAAGATTAAAATTAGTTTCTTACTCTTTTAAATTAGTATTTATCAAAAATCTTATCTTGACAGTTAAAATTGCTTCATGGTCATTTCTGAGTTTCATGTTGTAATGGTTGTTGTTTAATGCTTAATTAGTCCTAATAAGTAATTATATAAGGTCTGAAATCAAGTTCATGGTTTAAATCTTTGATAAGCTTTGAAAAACTTCTATACAGTCATATAAAGGTCTGTTTGGATTTGAGAAGTGAAACTGTGTTAGAGGTTGGTTAAGTTTGTAATTGTTGTTGTCTTGAGTCACACTTAGTCATATTAGTCAGTGCAAACAAGAAAAACCAGTGTTCTTTTGGTTAAAAGTCAAAATTCTTTTTGATCTTATCTCATTTCTATCTGTTGGATTTTATAGCTTCATGATCATGGTTTTGTGCTAACAAGTTGTTTAAATTGCTCATATCAGTCTTAGTATAACTTAAAACAACATAATCAGTGCATAAAATCAGTTCAAAGTTCATATTAGTCAACTCTTTTGGTTTTGATAAAAAGTCAAATTGTCACTTGGTCGTTTTTGAATAAACTTTAGGATTTCATTGTGTGTTTAATAGTAAGTTTTAGCTTAAAAGCTCTTGGGATACTATAGTTCAGTTGCTACTCTAAATTAGAAAAATGCTAGTTCATTCTTAATCAACTTATTTAGTGCTTAATTACTAGCTTATTTTGAGTACCAGTTTGAAAAGGGTGCCCCGTGCACGTTGGGAGGTCCAAATTGATCAGCTCACCCAGAGCTTAATTGTTGGTCTTAGCCTGTTATCTTTGGTTCTTTGGATAGCCAACCTAGCTATCTTGAGGATCCAAGTTTACTTTTTCAATTACTAGCTTGTTTACTAGGGTGCTAGTGGTTTTGTTTTCGTCTAATACTGATACTGAGTCACTAAGCCGAAAGCAGGATTTGGTGTCATCTTCATAAGCTCACCAAAAGCTCTATAGTTGTCCATAGCTTTTGATCTTTGGCTTTTTGGAAAGCCAACCAAGCCATCTTGAAGTCTCAAGCTTGGTTTTTCATTTTCTAGCTTGTTTGTTAGGGCTGCAATAAGCCCTAACTTTGTCCCATTTCTGTTTAGTTCATCAATTTAGTCAAAGTGCTTATTGTCTTTTTCCTAGCTTTTCAGTGTGCTTATCTTTGTCTATTAGCTTCATTTGAGTAGCATTAGCCTACTTGCATCTTATTTTGGCTTTTGTTTCAGCTGGTGGGCTTGTTTGAGCTTATTTCTCCAAAATAAGCTCATTAAGCCAACTGTTGGCTCATAAGCTTCTTAAATAGCTTATTTTAGTTTTGTAAAATTTTTGTCTTTGTTAAAGTTTCATAATATCAGTAATTAAGTAGTTTTCAAAAAGAAAATCCAGAAAAATCTCAATTTAAAAATCAGTGATAGTGTTTATTTAATATTTCTTAGCTTTTTGAATTTTCTTTTTAGCTTATTAATAAGCAAATCTTGTTTTTTCACTTTTGTTAGTTTTCTGTCATCATATGATATTTTTAGAAAAAGTTTCATATTTTTCTCTATCTTTTTAGTATTTACTAGAATTTTAAATAGTTAAAAGTATTAAATAATTAGTAAAAAATAATTAAAAAGCATAAAAATATATTTTCAGTTTTAAAATTAGTTTTATAATATTTTAGATTTTTCTGAATCATAATCTTATTTTTCTAGCCTTATTTCATATTTTCTTTTATTTTAGGTTATTTTTAAATAGTTAAAATAGTTTTAATTAATAATAATTAATTAAATAGTGGTAAAAATAATTTTCTTTTTCTAATAATTTTCTTTTATTTTTAGGATTCTAAAAATGTCATTTTCATATTTTTAGGTCTTTTATTTTTTAGATCTCACTTTTTATTTTGTATGTATACGTAGTTTTTAAACGCGCTTTTACGTTTCTTTTATCCGATTGTTGTGCTTTCCAATTCTGTTTCCAATTCCATTCATATCAATCAGTAGTGTAATAATTCATCCAAACCTTTACTGATCACTATCCTTAGTGATCACTCTATCATCCAATTAGTTTTGACACACCATTGAGTCTCCGTGGGACTTAACGACCCAGGAATTCATTCTATTCTCCAGGACTTCATTGTATTTGTGTTTTAAGCAGTTTTAAGTCTATTACGGTTAGCCATTCACAAGTGGCTAGCTTGTGTGATTAGACTTGACGGTTTAGCAAGCGATCGTTGTTTTTACATTTCTCTCTAAAAACAAAAATCGTAGTTATTTCATCTGAATTGAAGTTTTGATTGTACTAAAAGGAAGTCGGGTAAAAAAGAGCATCGAATCGAGCTATTAAGGTTCCGGCTAGATATGGGGATTCAATATTAAGTAATCAGAAGAATAGTGATAAGAACAATGGAAAAGGTTATAATCAAGAGAAAGGAAAAAGTGAGATGGGAAAGAATCGGGGGAAGAAAAGATTACAATGAGGATAAGAATGAAGGGGTTAAGAGTGTGTTTGATGGTGATTTGAATGGTGATGAATTTCCTGGTCTTCAAAGTCAGGTATCTACTGAATCTTTGAATGCAGATAACATCAATAAGACTAGTGAATTGAATAATCATGTGATTGATGATAATGTGGTGAATGATTCTAATGATAAAGGTGTTAGTAATAATACTAATGATGCTATTTTGAATGCTAGTGAAAGACAAGATAGTGTTAGTGCTAGTAAAAATGTTGATGTTAGTGATGAGTTAGTGAATGTGAAATTGGATGATAAGAAAAGTGATAATGAAAATGTGATTAAGAAGAGCACTCTTGTGATTTACTTATGCTAAAACCTTGGATAACACTTTGAATATGGTACAAACTGGGGTTAATGAGAGTGGGGTTGAAATTGCTGTGTTTGATGAGTAGATTATTGAATTAGGAAGTGCTAAGTGGCAAATGACTGTATGTGGACAATTTCTAGGGTGTGTGGTTAATTTCAATGAGGCTAGATACCACCTAAGGAGAATGTAGAGTAAGTATGGCCTAGTGAACATGACTGTAATGATAAGGGATTTTCTTCTTTAAATTCCAAGATGAATGTGGTATATTGCAAGTAATAAGTAATGGTCCTTGGATGGTTAATAACAAGCCATTATTTGTGCAGAGGTGGAGTATAGATGTTTGTTTGGATAAAATGAACCCTAAGCTTCCTGTTTGGGTTAAATTGAGAAACTTACCCTTAGAAGCTTGGAGTGTTAAAGGAATCAGTTCAATTGCAAGCTGTTTGGGTAAGCCTATAATAATGGATGAGGTTACAACTAAAGTTTGTAGGACTGGTGTTGGTAGGCTTGGATTTGCTAGGGTTCTTGTTGAGCTTAATGCTGAAAAGCAATTCAAAGATGTTATTGAAATTGCTTATAGGAGAAAAATGGCATGCACTAGTATGATTAAGTATGTTCAAGTTGAATATGATTGGCAACCTTCTAGATGTAGTCATTCTTTGTTTTTGGACATGAAGTGGACAAGTGTAGAATGGTACCAAAGGAAAGTGTTGTGGAAAATCAAGGACAGAAACAGGATATGGGTAATGATAGCTTTAAACAGGTGCATTACAAAAAAGGGAGGAATGAGAACTATAATAACAAGAATAGTAGTCTTGATCAAAATGGGGTTGGTGGTCAGACTAGAAACTCAGGTTATAATAAGAGAATGAATGGTCCTAAACATAACTAAAATAAGCAAGAGAATTGGAAAAAAAAAGGAATGTAGAGGTAGCTACTAAACCTGGTTTAGATAAAGGAAAGGATGTTTGTGAGACTATGGATAAAGTTGATACAACAAATGAAAAAAGCAAGAGTGTTACTAAATCTCCTAATAAGAATAATTCAGAGGCAAGTACTTGTTATCAGCAAGCAAAAGTTGGAATTATAGGAAGTAACGGTTTTTCCCCTTCAGGAAGTTTGGATAATGAGGAGGAGGAGGAACTAAGTGATCAGGAAAGAATGATGGTCAACCAGGTGTTAGAAACAAATGGAGACCCAACTGTGACTGAATGGGATAGTTGGAGTGACAGAATGAAAAAGTATTATAAAAGGAAAAAAGGTATAACTAATGATAATAAGGAAACAAATGATGAGGAAGATATTGTGCAAGACTTATCCTCTATCAAGAATGTCTCATTAGGAATGAAGTTGAGGGGGTGTAGTACTCTCTTAACTAGTATATCTGATTGTACCATCTCTTTATGAGAAATGTATATAGAAAGTATTTTGTTTTTTAGTATAGTTTTTTGTTTTTGTGTGTAAAAATCAGACAGAGTGAATTGAGAGCCAAAAGAATTAAGAGAGTTGGGGAGATTAAAAACAGAAAGAGAGTATTGTGTGTTTTAAAAACAGACAGAGTGTATTGTGAGCAAAAAGAATTGAGAGAGTTGGTAAGAATAAAAACAAAAAGAGAGTTTTTGTGTGTTTTAAAAACAGCCAGAGTGATTGGGGGAGCCAAAAGAATTGAGAGAATAGGTGAGCAAAAAAAATAGAAAGAGAGCTGTGTGTATAAAAATAGACAGAGTGTATAAGTGATCCAAAAGAATTGAGAGATAAAGTGAGCCAAAAAACAGAAAGAGAGTTATGGATTATAAGTTTGCTACATGGAATATAAGGGGCCTAAGTACTTTTGATAAGCAAAAGGAGGTCAAAAAGTTTATTATTGAGGAAAAATTACAAGTATGTGCCGTGCGAAACACATATCAAATACAAGAATGTCAAGAAAGTTGGAGATAAAGTCTTTGGTGAATGGCAATATGTTACTAATGCCAAGACAACAACAAAGGGTGTAGAATAATGTTTGGATGGGATCAGAATATGATTGAAGCATGGTTGATTCACAAGTCTAAACAAAGTATGTTATTGCTGGTTGAGTCTATATGTAAGAAGATTATATTCTTTTGTACAGTTGTATATGCTAGTAACTCAGGAATGGAAAGAAGGAAACTATGGAAAGAATTGGCAACTTATAAGCAGATTACAAGAGGGTCTGCTTGGATTTTAATGGGTGATTTTAATGTTACTTTAGACATCAATGAACATTCTAATGGTAGTTCAGTCCCTTCAAATGATATGATTGAGTTTAAAAGTTGTGTTGATGATGTGGAAGTTGAAGATTTACCGAGTTCAGATTTCAAGATAACTGGACTAAGAGTTTGAAGAATTCAAAATGTAAAACTATGAAAAACGACAGAGTTATGGTAAATGAGAAGTTCTTGGAATGTTTTGGGACTGCACAATATATTCCTACCTTATATCATTTCGACCATTCACCAACTCGTGCTAGTAATACCAAAATGGGGAAGAAGAAAGAAAACATTCAGAATGACAAATTTTATCACCGAAAGATGAATTTTTGCCAATGGTTAAAGAAGAATGGGAGAAAAGTATTAATGGGTTCCAGATGTACAGAGTTGTTCAAAAAATGAAGTTGCTTAAACATAAGATGAACCATCTAAGCCGAAAATGGAAATGTGCATGAAAGGGTAAATACTTTGAGAGAGAAAGTGAAAGCTGCTCAAGTAAAAGTTGATAAAGAGCCTTTTTGTGAGAAATGGAGAGAGGAAAGCTGTTCATTGTTACAAGAATATTGTGAAGTCTGTAGTGATGAAGAAAGTCTTTTAATTCAAAAATCAAAGATTGAGTAGCTCAAGGAAGGGGATGAAACACTAGTTTTTTCACAAAATCAAAAACCAGAAACACAAAAGTAGGATTATGGAAATTTGTGGGGAGAATGGTGTCAGATATGATAGATAGCAAGTTGCGGGCAGCTTGAACATTTTCAAAAGTTTCGGGAACTAAGGACAATGTAGCCGATTTCATAGGGATACTGTTAACTTCACCAATAAATTATCAAGTGAAGATGCTGAACATTTGATAAGACAAGTAACTGAAAAGGAAGTTAAAGATGACATGTTTGATATAGAGGACTCAAAAGCACAGGACAGATGGATTTACCTCCAAATTTTTCCAAAAAACTTGGAGCATTGTGGGTAATGATGTTGTTCTAGCAGTGCAAGAATTTTTCACATATGGTAAACTACTAGGTGAGTTGAATGCTACTTTAATCTCACTAGTTCCTAAAATTCCTACACCCAATAAGGTTTCTGATTTCAGATCTATAGCATGTCGCAATGTATTGTATAAGTGTATTAGCAAGGTGATTACTAACAAAATCAAAGAAGTTTGGGAAGTTTAGTTGATGAAAACAAAAGTGCTTTTATAGCAGTGCGCAGATAACAGATAATATCTTATTAGTACAGGAACTATTGAGGGGTTATAATAGAAAACAAAAGATTAAGAAATGTGCTCTTAAGATAGATTTACAGAAAGCATATGATACCCCGGACTGGAATTTTCTGAGAAGTACTCTGGAATACTTTGGATTTCATAGTAAAATGGTTGGGTGGATAATGACTTGTATTTCAACAACTAAATTTTCTTTGAATGTAAATGGGGATAGAGTTGGATACTTTAGTAGGGGTAGAGGATTAAGACAAGAGGACCCAATTTCACCTTACTTAGTCACTTTAGCTATGGAAGTGTTCAATCTGCTTTTAAGAATATATAGAGAATAGTGATAAATTTAGGTATCATCAGGGGTGCAAGAAATTAAAGATTACACATTTGGGTTTTGCTGATGATCTGATTGTTTTTTGTCATGGTGATTGCCACCGCTTGGTGTTATTAGAGATACTTTGGATCAATTTAGTAGTTTCTCTGGTCTTAAGGTCAATATGCAGAAGAGTACTATATTCTTTAGTGGTTTATCACTTCCGCAACGGGTAATTTGATTCAAATTCTACCTTTCACTATTGGAAAACACTGTTAGATACTTAGGAGTACCATTGATAACCAAGAATCTAAGTGTCAATGACTGCAAACCCCTGATTGAGAAAGTGAGAAGCAGAGTCCATGATTGGAGAAGTAGAACACTATCTTATGCTGGGAGATTACAACTTATTGCCTCAGTTCTATCTTCTATGCAAGTTTATTGGGCTTCTATATTCATTCTCCCTAGGACAGTGGTTAAGGAAATTAATAAGTTGCTTAAAGGGTTCTTGTGGTGCCAAGGTGAAATTACTAAAGGTAAAGCTAAGATTTCCTGGGAATAGATTTGTAAACCTAAGGATCAAGTGGGGTCCATTAAAGACTTGCGACATGGAATGAGATCTTGATTATGAAACATCTATGGAACATAGCTGCTCCCATACTACCATGGATTGGGTTTGTTGTTGTTGTTGTATGGAAGATAGTCTGCTAAAAAGATACTCTATGGGTAAACTGGATTAGTGTGGAGAAATTGAAAGGAAAAAGTATATGGGAAGTGAATCATGATAGTAATAGTAGTATTGGATGGAAGAATATATTGAAACTTAGAGAAAAAATCAAAAAGCATGTGTTCTATAAGCTTGGAGATGGAAAAAATGTATCCTGGTTTGATAAGTGGTGTAGTGAGGGCCTTGTGTGATTTTATTTCAGCAAGGGAAATTTACAATGCAAGATTGAGTTTAGAATGCACAGTTGGGGAGTTGGTTGTTAATAATAATTGGAGATGGCCAATGGATTGGAGTGTTAAATTTTCCAGACTTCATAATGTTCAAATTCCTTTATTGAATAATGGTTGTAAGGATAAAGCTGTGTGAGTGACAAATTTAGATAAGAGAACCGAGTATGCTAAAAAGTGGTCGGATGGATATGAGAAGTAATGGGAGCACAATTTTGTGGAAAGACTTGGTATGGTTCCATCAAAACATACCTAGACACTCATTTGTTATTTGGTTGGCAATTCAAGAGAGACTATTAACACAGGATAGGATTGTTGTCTGGAAACAAGATGATGAGATGAAATGTGTATTTTGTAAACAATGCCGTGGATTCCCATGATCACCTATTCTTCCAATGTCAAGACATTAACTTACAAAGTTTGGAGCATAATGCGAATCTCACCGATAAAGGTTTTTCTTTATCCGAAAGGAATAATTGATGAGTTTTCTAAGTTGAAGGCTAACAAAAACATTTGGAGTACTATTAGAAGACTGGTCCTGGGTGCAACAATTTATTTTGTGTGGCAAGAAAGGAACTCCAGGATTTTCATGAACAATGAAAGAAGTATTGATACTCTTGTGTAGAATATTATGAATAGTATTAAATGGAGGATTATGAGCTTCACTGTCAAGGAATCAGATGCGATGAGAAATGTGAAAGCTAAATGGAATGTGAAGTTTAAAAGAGCTTTAGTATAATGTCTGATTGCTGGTTATGAAAGTAGATAGTTATATCTGTGTATGTTTTGATATAGAGTATATATTAGCTTAATCTCAATGTATGTTGTTGTTTGTATGAATGCTTATTTGTTTAAGCCTCATTAATGCTTCATGGGGGATGTCCATGAGTGTAAATGAGTGTCTAATACTCTTTTTGTGATTAATAATATTTCTCCTTTTCACAAAAAAAAAAAAAAAAAAAAAACTTGCTGATGATGTCACTGGGATGATATATGAGAGGAGTTCCTTTGGGACGGCGCCGGAAGCGCAGAGGAATTTGTCCAAGAATCGAGGAAGCTTTATATTGGGGACGGGTTGATAGTTTACGTCTCTTTTGACTAAGCTTCGTGCTAAACAGCCTTTGTAAGTGTTTTGTGTTTGTTGGGTTGTTGAATTTAATATAACCTCAACTTGAATAATCAATTTCTGCATAATGAATGAATGACACCTGTAATAAACTTAATTAGCTATGTGATGGGACATATGGTCCCTTAGAGCACTCCCATTCATAACACCATAACACCAATAACACCGTCCACGTCAGCGTCACATCAGCTTTAACATTTAACATTAACATCCCCAAAAAACACTCCCAACCATAACATCCCAATAATATCAATAACATTCCCAACAATTTACAAAAACAACCCCTCATTTAGGGGCATAAATGAAAAAAAAGGAAAAAAAAGAAGAAGAAAATAACGGAAGTTAGCCCTGTGAATTTGTGGACTACGCCGTTATAACGCAGAGGTCCAAGGGTATAACGCGCAAAACGGCGTTATTTCACACCATAACGGCGTTAGCCCGTTATGGATGTGGATGCTCTTATATTCTTCTTTGTGAGTTTGCTTTATGTAATTCCATCACGAGCATAGATAATTAATCAGCATAGTTGGTGTAGGTATTGGTTTGTTATTTTGCTTTTAATTTTGGGAAAAAAATTAGGGTTTGATTGAAGTTCTAATTTGGATAATAAAGATTAGAGTATAAGAGGATTGGTGGTTCTGAATTGGTTATTTAATTTTCACAGGTATATACATGTTTGTTTTTTCTTTGATCTAACGATTTTTAGGGTGCTCTAATTATTTTTTTAATCCCTCATAGGCTCATAGCTCTAATTGTTGATTTATGTATAAAAACACTCTATTAAAAACACTTTGGAGACATTCACTCTATTCGACATGTTAGGCACTTTACATATATGAGTAAGGTTATAGCTATTAAATTACATTTCTATCTTTATGAGCAACAATCGATTGATATGGTTCAAAAACGTTACTTTGGTGTTGGATAATGTATGATTGTTATAAAGAGGTTAACTCTATGTGTTTTACATAATTCTCTTTATATAACATGGCGCGAGGCCTTTGGTTTCCGAGCCATGTGAGGATATATATTTTTTATTATCAGTTATGACCTATGGCGTGTCGACACGTGTTTAATAACGTGTTTAATAATAGTTTTTAATAGCACTCTGCCTCCTTCGAGATCATAGAGTACGTGTCTTCATCATCTTCTCCATCTCCTCCCACCTCTCCATCTGTCCCATTCAATTATCAAAACCATGATTTTCCCAAAATCTTTTCTTCATCAGTGTTTTCCACAAGGTCATAAAAACACACACAAAGCAAACGGTTGAACCACTTCATCTCATCAGATTGATTTGCAACACTTAGAAACACACACAAATTAAATTCGGGTGACCCAAATCTAGGGTTCTTTCATTTTTAATTCCAGCCTTTTATTTTATAAAAAAGTTTGTATTTTTATTCATGGTTTTATAATGGCGTGTTCGACTCTCTTGAGGGGATGCATAAATTGCAAAAAAGGATAATTTTTTTTATCGAAGGTATATGATTCTTTAATTTTTTTAACTAATTTATGATTACTGTTATAATGAATTTTGGTCTTTTAGGCTAGATGTGATGGTTAATTACATAGTAATTTTAGTTTTATCTGAAATTAGCACTTTCAAGGAGGTTTTTGTTTAACCTTTAGGTGTCAAAAGTTTGAGAGTTTTTTCATAATTATGTTTAGAGATAGCTATGCATCTGTGAAGAGTTTGTTGCTTTGAAAGATACTATTTTTGAATAACTTTAAAACAAGCATGTCAAATGGTAGGTATAAAAAGGGGATGTAATTATTTACCGTTTGGAAAGAAGTAACCACAACAACAACAACTATTGTCGCCTTATAAATTCGGAAACAAATTACCATTTAAGTAAGACAGCTTCTGTTTTTAAAGTGCAATCTCAAGACCTTAAATCAGTTAAGGTTAATGGTCTTCGTATTGTTTATAGTTAGTTTTTTGGTAGCTACGATGGAATTTATGTACTTGTTCTTTAAATTGTTGGTTGATTCTTATCTAATGTTTATTTTATTTATTTTTAATGGCAGGTGGAATGACATATAGCAAGGCTTTAATGTTTGATGAGAGCACAAGGTGTGGGAATTTTCGTGGCTCGCCGTGGGTGACGTGGAGCCCCGCCGTGGCTCGCCGCCACACCGGGGTCCTCGTCGTCTCTCCCGGGCTTCCAAAATCGTCGGACGACGGCAAGACTTCGACAAAATGAATTCAATATTGTTTTTAATATACTAGCCGCTGTGTAACGTTTAAAAACGTTTTTAAACCCACCACTCTATAAATTAACATAACATTTCATACAAGTTTTTCATATTCAAGCAAAACAAAACCATTCAAACTTGTTGAAAAAATGAATTACGATAGTCAATCATCTTATTCCGGCGATAGTGATCTTGAAGAGTTAACGGAGTTAGAAATGTTTATTCAAGAGTTCGAGTATGAGCAAACGCTGTGAACAAGCACCCGTCCTTTAAAGCGCCGTCAATATGTCCCTCGTGAACGTGAAATTGCCGCACGCCATCTTGCGACTATTTTGGCGACAACCCAAAATATACGGACGCTAATTTTAGACGTCGATTTCGTATGAGCCGCCGTCTATTTCTACGAGATAGTACAAGGTATTGAAACATGTATTGAAACTCATCATCCTCTTCCTAAGCATTTTGATTTCTTTAGAGTGCGACCCGATGCTAGGGGTGTAATGAGTTTTAGTGTGATTATGAAATGCACATGTGCCCTACGCCAATTGGCTTACGAGATATCATTGATGCATTAGATGAGTATTTACAAATAGGGGAACACTGCGTAACGCGATTGCCTAGATTTTTTCTTATGTGCATAATCCAACTATTTATTAAGGAGTTTTAAGAAAACCGATGAGGATGACATTCGTAACTTATACTATGCACATAACATCGTTCATGGGCTTCCGGAATGTTAGGGAGCATCGATTGTGTAATCGTGAATGGAAAACTGTCCTAAAGAATGGCAAGGCCAATTTCATAGAGGTGATAAAAAATATCCCACTATAATGCTTGAAGCTGTTGATTCATACGATTTGTGGATTTGGCATGCTTTTTGGGGTAGCGGGGTGCAATAACGATCTAACGGTTTTAAATAATTCTACGTTATTCGACGACTTGCTTGATGACATCGCCCCTGAGGTTGAGTTTGAAGTTTATGGGTGTAAATTTAAGCAAGGGTAGGTCGACGGAATCTACCCGAAGTGGGCATCTTTCGTCAAGTCATTTACAGTTGCAACTAATCCAAAAATGCCGCATTCAAAGCGAAACAAGAAAGTGCTCAAAAAGACATCGAAAGAGCTTTTGGTGTCCTCCAAGGACGTTGGCATATCATTGCCCAACCGGCGCGTGCATTTACTATTGGCAGTTACGAGAATCATGTACGCGTGCATCATAATGCATAACATGATTTTGAAAGATGAAAATTTTGCGATATCGATATTTAAACGTATATTTCTCCAACACCAAATTTACAAAGACATGGATTGAACGCCAAGTGCAAAGAAAAAAATCCAAAGAACTACAAGATAAACGCAAACACGCAAAGCTTCAACGATGTCTCATCGAGCATGTTTGGCAACAACTTCAATGGGCACAATTTCAACAACATAATCCGAATAATTAGTTTCGTTATAATTTCATGTATTTCTTGTGTATGTTTTTTTCTATTTTTTTATGTTTAGTACGCTTTTTTATTAAGTTATGTGTTGTATTTTTAATTTGAATGAAATGAATTTATTTAGTTTATTTGGAAATGAAAATTGAATAAAAAAAGGTTTGTAGGGGGCCCAAATGGAGGTTATGTTATATGAAAATGGAGGGGTTTGTTAGGTTAGTTGTAAAATGGGATTGGATGTTCGACACGAATAAGCTTTGTTATGACACATTGTGCTCTGAGATCATAGACTACGTTAAATTTCTCAGCCTCCAAGTGAAGGTATCCATCTCTCTTTTTTTTCTTTGTTAATGATAGCACTTTCTTATATGGCTTAAATAATGTACGAAACTGTAAAGTGGCTGTCAATTTTTAGAGCATATATCGACTTTAAGTTACTGTTATTTTGCAACCAAAGGAGTTGACAAAATGGATTTTATTGTGGATAGACGTAGCAGATTGCTATATTAACTCTCTACTAATTTATGTAAAGGTGCATGAGCTATAAGTTTATGGCCTGCTAAAACTAAAGCAACACGTGGTAAAAAATTGGTGATCCTATATTTTCTTAACGAGCAATTGGCATAGCTGGTATACGAACAGTAAGGTCAATGATACTTGCCAATAAAGAATTATTGTAGTTTTGTGTTGGTTCTGAAAACCATTATAACTTAAGTTTTATACATATTGACAAAACTGTATTCTATAAGGCCCTTAAAAATTTATTGCAATAAGTTTTAGTATAGCTTTACATAGGTTGTAGCTTTATATGTATCCTATCTTTTTGTGTGTGGAATGATTTATAAAATGTTGAAAGTTTATAGACTACTTTCTGACTTAGATCAAATGGAACATCATATGGTTATAACTAGAAGTGCCTTTAGAGATCCTTATGGAGACCAGCTTATAATTCTTAAGTTAGTTGTGCAGTTACTCATGAAAGATGTTTGTAACTGTATTTAGCACGTTCTTGCCACTACCTTCCTTATGTATAAATTGCCCTTCAAGACATTGAACATGACAATATAAAAAGAACACAAGCAGGTATATCAAAGTTTCGGATTATAGTTTCCATCTTGACATATTGTGATAAAAAATCACCGCTAATGATTTTTGTAAATCACAGTGTGGTTTAGCTAGCCATTTTATAAAGTACTAAATGTATGCAATATACTATGTTTTCTTGCCTTTGAAGGATGAAACTATCCCGTTGCACATGTTATTATTGTCACTATATATTTGTTTTTCAAGAACCCAAATACTTTTGGTACAAAGTATATTTGAGTGAAGTCGTCCAACAGGATAGTATAGTTTTTTCTCGCTAGAAGTTACAATTTAAGGTAACAATGAAAAAGTGCAAGAATGTGTAGATTGATTATGACTTTTAAGGATCTTATTAATCAGGTATAGGATGCTCTATGTAGCAGCAAGAAGAAAAGTGTAACTTAGTAAGGATACCCCTAGGTCAATGATTGGTGACGGTTCCATAGGTGGATCTGCGGCACTTGCTTCAGGCTTAGTTATGGTGTTGGTGACGATTTTATAAGCTGGAGGCTAATGATTAGGTTATTCATACAAGCTTAATTATAATCATATATCATTAAAAAATTTGTATGTTTCTTCGGGATATTTTCACTAAGTTCTGCTAGGTGTACGTTGTAAGTATGACTCACTTAAACTTAACGGCTTTTAGGATCTGATTAAAACTGATTGTCAGTACTTGGTGTTAGTAAATTGGTTATGATTTTTGCGAATTAGTTAGAGTCGAAACCATAAGATTTGGATGATCAATTGATAAATTATTATGCTTAATCGTGGCGGTGAAGTTACAGGACAAAGTGAGACCGATTCAGAAGACTTAATATGAAGCGGATATGCTGCCAATAGTCAAGAAGGTATGTATATAATCGAAAAGGAATAATAACATATAAAGGTGGCAACATGGATGGGTTAAGGGTTTGGGGTCACTGGTAATCTGGTATGTGTTGGAATGAGTTGGATCGGTTTAGGTTAGCTTGAGTGACCTTTTGTCCAAATACTTTTACATTTTTATCATTGGCTGATTGGGTAAACAAGGTGACAACAACACTTTTTGATACGAAGTTTCTATTGGAACTATGTATAAATGTTTTGGGAGTGAGATAAGACAAGCTAAATATTTGTAAACTCATGCCATTATTGTGGTACTCCAGTTAGTTATGTAAATCCTTTTTTATGTTATTTTGCACGGTTTTATTTTTATCATGTAAAGTCGACTACATAGATTTATGGAGCATTTGATACAACTAGATTCCAAAATGAGGCTGAATCCTTCGGATTAAGGGGGTAATGAATAAGGTCAATCTGAGGGTCTTGGTTTGTTTTTGTCCAGTTCTCACCATGGACAATCAAATGTAGTTTAGAAGTAAGTTTACCAAAATTTGTAATGTACTACTAGTACTGTATTATTTAAGGTACCTGATAAAGGATCAAATTTGTAGCAAGTTCTTTTAAATGGAGTTATATGACTGAATATGATGATTGCAGTTAATTTTGGTTTGTATACTTTTGTTGTCTGTTTCTTATTACAGATTCTAAGAATATATACTCAATTTGGTTACTTATGATTCGTTAAATTTGGTACATAATCTGATAATTCTTTTTATTCCTGTCGCTAAACTCTTTTAGATGCTTATGGAAGCAGCATTTTACGTCTTTAAAGATTTAAAACTCTAGAAGCCCAAAGTGGGGACCAACCAGTTAGTGATAGCAACCGAGCACTCATCAAGACTCCATCTATTGTGAGTTCTTCTAATGCTAACATGCTGGATCAGACCAAAGCTATAGTCATGGCTGAAAAAATTAAAACAAAAAGATTGTACTATATCAATAACCGGCATGGTAACGGGCGCATCCTTACATGTCAACACAATTAGGTATCAGCAAATTGGTTCGTAAACAATAAGGTCAATGATATTTTCCAATAAATAATTGTTGAACATTTGATTTGGTTCTTAAACCCTTTAACTAATTGAATACTTATGCAGAGTGTTTCTGAAGTTGGGGTTATGAAGAACATGTGAATGAATTTTGAGGTACATAAAATTACGTACATAGCTAGCCTGAATGAAATCTGCAATGCTTTTGAAAAAGGGATGTAATCAATTATAAATTGAGTGCTTGGTGATTGTCATTGCATATTAATGTTGGGGAACTTATATATGACACACATTGGGCTGGCTGAGAAGAAAGCATATCGTGCAACTATCTATGGCAGGTCTGCTATTTAAATAATTGTCGTTGCATATTAAGGCGGTACATGAAGGCAAAATCTATCACGACATGGGTTGTTTCTTCAACGCACAATGGTATTCTATATTGTATGATTGTTTATATGATTTTTATCATTATCAAATAAACTCATGAAGCTAAAGAAGCTAGTCTATCGATTGAACCATGAAATAATTACTCTATATCATTAACACACATTTTGCATCCATTTATTTTGGTTTTAACTTTTATTGATGTTTAGATAAAATCTAAATTTAGATAGAAACTACGTAGTACTTAAAAATGTCACTTATTGTACAGGCTTTTAGATTTGACTAATAAATATTTTTTGTGAGAAATTAAATTGACGTGTCTCCATTATTTTTTGTGAGAAATTAAATTAAATCTAAGTCTATCCTTATCAAGAGGATGCACAAGACCAAATGGTTGACTAACATGGGTAAACACGGATGAAATGAATATAACGCTGCCCCCAATAGGTTAAATCGAGTGTCGATCGAGTGTGTATAGGCGATCGATTAGTATCGATCGTCTTGCTGTGGTTAAATCGATCGCCAACTAAATCTCAACAAATGAATCGTCTGGCCGATCGAGAGAAATGCAATGTTACCGTTTAATATTAATCCAACCGTTGCATATCAAAAAAAAAAAATACCGTTTGTTATTAAAATAAATAAATAAATAATAATACTACTAAAACTATCCTATAAATACACAACATATTTACACACTAAACTCACAAATCTCACAATCCTCTCTATCAAAATCTCATAATTATCTCACCAAAATGTCAGAAAACACCAACAAAAGGCCGGAAAAACCGTTTGGCAAAAACGCCCGCATATTTTAACACCGGATCCACTTCCGTTAACCGGCAGTGTCTCACCAAGAATCAATTTCAAACCCCGCTTTGAATATCAATCCCAACAAGCTCCACAACCTGATTTTTAATAAAAGTTTGTAACGTTTAATAAGTTTCGTAATTGTTTAATTTTATTTGAATTATTATGTAACGTTTTAATTATTAATGAAATTTTATTTTGTGTTAAAATGTTTAAAAAAAAAAATGAACTTGGTCGCCTACTTACTAACACCACTGCCCAATGTCGCTAGAGAGAAAAAGCTGTGGCAGAAAGTAAAGGGATATGAATCCTTACTGGAGGCAGCCTAAACACAACTATAAAAATACAGACATAATCTAATGCACATTAATAACTCATGTTAATTGTTATTAAAAAAAAAACTGATGTTCAACACCTAAATACAAACATAAAACCAACAAGAAAACCAAATTTAATTGGCTAAATCAAAAACCTCCAAAATAAATGACACATGCGAAACCCTAAATGCTAATAATCACAAATACAACAAAAACTATGTAACAATTATGTTAACCACGTTATCAACGATGCTAAAAATTATTATAAACAACAAATAACAAACATCATTAAAAAGACATTAATTACTCTAATACTTTTAAAAAAGACAAATAAAAAATATCATTAAAATGTAATATAAAAAATATAAAATCCGTATGCAGATTATAACTAGTTTTACATATAAAGAGAATTGCATATTCAGAACTTTTTTACGAAATGAATATCAAACATCGGAAAATTAAGTATAAATCAACACGCATTACAATACAGTTTTGCTCAAAGAAACAACAAAACCAAATTTTCGTGTTCAACAAACTAAAAAATTGGTACTCATATTGTATGTTCATCAACAACTAGAAATTATATTAATCAACTCAAACACATATTGTTGAAACTTATAAGCAAGAACCGGATAATCACAACGAAAGCAACCTCGGAAACTTGCCCCAAACGGCCTCGAACAACGCAATCGAACACTCCAAAACAGAACGAACCGCACGGGAAGAACTTCGTCCCTTAAGGATTCTACGGAGCCCGTTTGATCGCTTCAGCCTACGCACCGTACACCCAGATTAATGTCTCAAGTAACGGTTTATAGTAGCGAAAACAATAAACCGAAATGCACAATTGGTTTTTTAGAGAAACAAATGGGTTTGAGTATGGAATGCAACACAAAAATTCTCACAGATGGAGAGTGTATTATACTTGTGGTATTTTGGTATGAAATTTGACTCATCTATTTATAGGTAAAACTATACATAGTTTGAGCCATGACTTAGTTAGTTTCCCATGATCTCATGAACCACAAATCTCTCAAATACATCCCATAAAATCTAGGATACACTATGACTAAGTAACAAACTTTAGTTTTACCAAGTCATACTCAATATCTGCATTAAGTCCTTGTACACTACACTACGTGTGTACGTGTGATGAAGAGTTGAGGACACCCTCAACATGTTCATTATACTCCAATTAATTATAATGGCTTTCTTATATCAACTTATATAAAGAAAGCTAAACCCATTTCTCATTGTTCAACTTATAGATAAATATTAATATCACCAATTATTAATATCCAACAATCCCCCACCAAGTTGAACAAACTTCTCTTGTTACTCAAACATGTCATGCTACAAGGTGTCATGAAGATTAAACCTTGTTTAATATGCATACACAAAGCAAGATCGATTCAATGGTGTCCGAAGATTAAACAACGAACCTTAAGATATAATGGTGTCCGAAGATTAAATCAAAACCTTTTGACCTTACCAGAGAATACATACGCACTTCCATTGTTATATTGTGCATTCTCACCATGCGCGAATATGGCCATGCGCCTAAAACGTGTTTCATAACCCTCTAAGAGATAAACCATGACTCTCTATTCGAGGCGGCACCACCTCTAGATTATATAGGCCTAGCTTCTATCATCTTCGTTGCTAAGACACCTCTAAAGCTTAGTTAAGAGAACAATCTCATCCTTTCTCGTCAACGACGTGCTATCTTAGCTATACATGAGTTATTTGGTTGATAGCACCTTCTATCAGTTAATGACTTTGTTATTACCCATTAAACTCGGAATGTAGGAGCACTACCATCAAGTTGGGTTCCATCACTAACCGATTCTCAATGGTTTCAAACTCATGCCTCTAGCATCTCTCAAAAAGTCTCTCGTCAAAGGCTTAAAGGAGATATCCCACACAAGTCTAAATCGCTTGTCGTTCACATCACAAACATCACCGTCTCTCGTCAGAGGCTCCGGAATGTCGAAATCAAGTTTCTAGATTACTTGACAAACATATCAATAATGGTACCATTCTCTCATATATGTCTTGACTTTCAGTCACTTAAGAAAGTCTTGAGGTATTGAATATCTAATCCACTTAACCTCCTACAAGTGCCACAACCAAGCATATGTCAACTTCCTTCACGAAGTCAAATTATACACGTTATTTGTACTTTCGAAGGTTTATGGATAATTATTAATATTAGTATGACCGATTCGAACTCGAGACTTTGGATTGCACACATTACGTATGAGAATCAATGTATAAATAATTAATATATATAAAATGTTATATTTAATTATTTGATCACGAAATAAATACTTAATGATATTTAATATTTGACGAGTTTGATTATCGGTCATTAAATGTCAACGGGATATGAAGAAAAGTTAACAAGTAAAGAGAAGGTTTAGGAATCCTCTTTGGGCTTGTTTATGAAAACTATAGAATCCCACATCGGGATACTATAGCATCTTGACATCTACCATAAGGCTATAAATACATCCCCATGTATTCATCCTTAGGTACACTAGATTTCAATAAAAGGCCAAACTTCTTCTTTCTTCCTCTTTGTTCTTAGGTGACGAAGCAAAACCCCATGTAGGGATTTACAGTGACCTGGAGCATAACAAAGGTGTTTGGTTAATCTATTGTGATCAAGAACCTAGCTTTTCTCATTGATTCGTTACTAATACGTATGTACAAGAACGAAGAGCAAATACACTTGTGTTTGCATATCTTGGGTATTCGACTTTTGATTTGGTCGAATTATATAAACCCTAATTTATTAGGGTTTAGGTCTTTGGTAGTTGATCTTAATTTGGGGCTTTCATGAACCCTAATTGCATTGATTCAGTGCACGCGATATACTTAATTCGTTAATTAATTTACAAGTATTATTCCCATTATCACTGCATGCTTTGATGATTTTACTTGTTTTATATAATTGTTATGATTAAAACCCAACAGGGCATCATGAGCCGTTAATATGTTGTATTAATTACCGAACACATATAAATTGAATCTTTATGATTATTACATGCTTTTATTGGTTTCTAGGGTTTTGAAAATTGGAACCTCATTTTAATATTGGGTGAATAATTTTATTTTTAACAATTGTTTTATTTTTTTGGAAAACTTGTAAGAAACCTAGGATCAGATGTATATTTTATGTGGTTTTAATGAATAATTATATGTCATGTAATATGTATATAATTGTTATGCGAATCCATGGTGGAACATGTTTTGCCATGGAGTATTGTTTAATAAATGTTTAGTGATACACACATGTTTATTTATTTAATAATTAATGAATGGGACAAAGGAAGCCATTATATTTTAATTTTGGGTGGGCCAAATAGAAGTTAACACTTAACCAAAAACGTAATATTATGACGGTATAACTTCATTCTAATTGCTATTAAAAATACTCTGAAACATAAGACTATATAGCGAATTTTCAAGGAAATATTAACGCTTGACAAAAAAAGTAACATTACGGTATAACTTCATAATTAGCTTAGTTTTTATCAGGGTTGTCTCGTGATTTTTTGTGGCCCTAGGCGATAATAACAAAAAAGCCCCACTACACTTAAATATAGAAAAGTTGTCATAAACTTGAATTATATGACTCATATATATTTAATTTTATACTACGATATGCAAAACTAATAAAATTTGGCCCCTTTTAGATGGACCTGCATGACAACACCTATTGACACTATCCCAAACCCCTGTTTTGATAAAGGAGTGCTACGGAAAAAAAAGGTGATGGTTCAAATCAGCATTTTTCAATTGAAATAAATGAATTATAATAAAAGAATTTTTAATAGAAAAATTCTTTAAACTAAAACAACCATAGACGCTTAAATACAAAAACTAGACATTTATGGTAGTTAACTTTTCTATAAGCCCAAGAAAAAAGTAACACTCTCAACTAATTTGAATCTTCTAACTCCTTTCCATTTAGCCATTTAGGAATGCAAATCTGTTTGGGTTGGTCAAATACTCCAAAGATGGATCTAAGTTTCTGAAATGTGTATTACAATAGAATATCAGTTGAAATTGTAACAGGTTTTGGGTTGGCCATTCACCATATGTTATACATGGCCGTCCCGATGGGGAAGACTCATTATAACTAAAAAAATTCGTTAAGTGCTAGGTATTATTACTTTATTTACTTAATCGACTTGTCGATGCATGTGGCTCATCTACCTTGTAGGTGAAAGCCCTAATGTAATGCATGCATTTATTCGCTAGAATTGTTTATTATATTTTATTGAAATAATTATGCATGTGGCTAATTGTTTTACATATGTTAAATTGTTTAGTTATATGTTTTATTATTTGAGTGTGTTTAATTTTTATTAAAGTGCTTTTTGTTTATAAATTGTTTGACATGTTAGTAAGCAAAAAGGGTTTTTGAATAGAAAATTAAATGGACTAAATATATGGCAAACGATTTGTTATCTAAGTATTGTTCTTGAACTTTAATCGATTGATGCGATGTACTAAATGGTTGAACGGCTCACCCACTAGAACAAACTAAAGGGGTTTAAAGAAGTGCGACAACACAATGAAAGGATGCCTACAGGCATGCTTCACATTCTGCCCTCTCCTCATGCGTTTCGATTGAGTTACCTAGTATAACTATTCTATGTACGAAGCATCTTAGTGCAAAGTTGTATGTTTCTCAACGCATCGATTAAAACTTTGTAGAATTTAATCTTAGCAATTTAAAACTATGAGTAAGGTTTTGAATTTTTTTGTTATGAAGATGTATGCATGCTTCTTCATA
The DNA here is from genome assembly GCA_910596185.1 of Chrysanthemum makinoi. Taxonomy (NCBI): domain Eukaryota; kingdom Viridiplantae; phylum Streptophyta; class Magnoliopsida; order Asterales; family Asteraceae; genus Chrysanthemum; species Chrysanthemum makinoi. The sequence goes on along the minus strand of OU343217.1, from coordinate 201,466,838 downwards.
CATAAGTTTTGATTACACATCAAAATTATACCCTTTAAAATTTAAGTTTATGCCATATAATGATATGAAACACTTGAAGTTGTAATTTAGTTATGTAGACCTTGAGCGATTACAATGACAAGGTGAATTTATGTTGTGTGAGACCTCACTTAATAATTTGTAGTTTTAAATTAGACAACTTAATTAAGTTAGTAGTTGAGACCTATAGCATATGGGATAAAAACATGCTTACATTTTTCATAATTGTTTGGCAAAATTGTAAATCCCATATTTTCTAGGAATTGAAAACTTGTTTGTCAATTGTTGTTCTTCAACAATTACCTATTCTATACTTTCATCACTAGCATCAATGATGTGGTGAAACTATATGATAATGAGGGTCCTAGATTCAAGGAAAATTCTATGGTTAATATGAATATTGACCTAAGGGTATTTTATTTTCTTGAAAGATTTAATTATCAAAAATACTAAAATTGAATTTTGTTAATTCTTTTGATTGTATTAATGCAACATTAAACCGTAACGTATTTGGGCTTTGGTAAATTGATCTAGTTCTGTTTTCAAAAGAATGTTTGATCAAGAAAAATTTACTAAAAGACAAACATAAACTATTTTCCATAGAGTAGGACTCAATCCTATTCTTTTTTATGATTGAGAAAGGTATGTTAGGAACATTAGAATTGTCTAAATTCTAATATAACTCATAGCAACTTTAGTAGTTAAGAAAATTGCACACCATGTTTTCCTTAAGAGATTTCATTACCCTCGGTTGGTGATTGAATTCTTATATGACATTTTGGTCAACTAGGAAACATGTTTGACATTTTATGAGTTATTAAATTATAAGCTAGACTAATTACCAAAAATTGGTAAAGACAAACTAGCATATTTTATCTAGTTGTTTTGTTTTGACTAATTGAAGGTGCTATACATCATTATGCATGATGGTAGACCTATTATGGAAGAAATTGCATGCTCAATTTTTCAAGTTAATAGCATTGATGGATGATTCATCATCTACAGAGTAGAATACACACTTTTACTACCTAAGTAATTGTTACGAATGGTCCTACAAAGGGGTAACAACGTAATAGCACGCTATTTTCACTGGTTAATGAAACACTTACAATGTTGTCAAATCCAGTTGGAGTATGGTGTATTACTGAATAAGACATTATTGTAACGTTGTCTAATTCAGTGGGAGTTACAAGATTTGTCATCTTGGTAGTAACTCAGATTATTTCTAGATTTTCTTGAAATAATATATTACGTTCAAAAATGTAGACATTCATATTCTTAAGGATAGCGTAACGCTTTGATAATTAGTGCTCCTACATCTACTTGTAATGCTTATATATCTATGACACTATCATATTGTTCACATAAACAAAATGCAAGTCGTGTTGTTTGTGTGCTATATGGTGTTGTTCTATGCAATGGGAAGCATTATTGTGTGCAAAGGAACAACATATACAAATATGATTAATGGACTTGATCGTATAAAGAGATTAACGTTCTAGTAAGATTGTCTTGCTTAAAGAACATGTGTCAAGATTATAGCATAGACTACTTTTATGTCTTATGTCATTCAAAATATAGAAACACTTGAAGTTACATTTTAGTTTAAGTGAGATCTTGGCTAGATTGTAATCTCAAGGTAAATCTCACTTGTGTGGGATCCGCGGGATGTTTTTTAGTTTCTTAAATTAGACACTTCATGGAATGACATAAATAAATAAAGTAATTTAATACTATCTTTAAATATTTGTGTATTCTTTGAATGACATAAATAGTTTATTAACTTGAAAATTAATTAATTGAAACCATGGCGTGGTGTTCATAATAACTTTAAATTATACATGGTTATGTGTTTTGTATAAACTCACAAACATGAAGTCTTTTAAAGACTTATAATATAAAGTAAGATATTATAACTGTTATGTCTTTTGACTTGGTCAAAGAATACTTATGTTATAAAACATGCAATTGGCTTGAATATTCTATTATACCATTAAGTTGACTTAGTTGGTAAATAGGTAAGTCAAATGGAATAAGTTTATCTTACATATTGTTAGATTGTCTTACAATATTAATTCTAATGAAATACTGTATGTATATGGTATGTTCGGTTAGAAGAATCAAACTTTTGTCATATTGTTTGATTCAAGATAACTATATCCTCTTTCTTCAAAAAGTTATCAAGGTTAGAAATTGAGTATTGATTGGATATACTTAATAAAACTCAAACCTAGAAGATTATTAAGACACCATTTTAGTATGGAATGTGATGAATCACATTCAGTCTTATATTGAAGTTCTGATTTGTTAAAACTACTTATGGAGTAGGTTATTAACGAACAAGATTTACGAACTGTCAATGTGTTTTGTAATATCCCAAAAGAAAACAATTTAGTGTTGTTCTAATTGCTAAATTATTTATAGACAGTCTTTAAATTACAAAAGCAAGTGGGAGTTTTGTTTAGATCTTGAAGAGATTAAAATACAATTACAAAACACATAATCTTCTAAAATACACTAGTAAATATCATGATGAGGTCAAATATGATAGACCTCAAGATGGTGAAATTCTCATTCATAGATCCGCAAGGATATCTCAGATATTTGATATGATGAGAAATATGAATTACAGGATTATGGTAAACCTGTTAATCATGATGATGCAATTACCTAATATTGAATTGTGGTAAATTATTCATACTATGAATGATAAGATGCTGTCTAAAAAGATAATCAACTTTGGCAACTTGGTTTATCTTAATAAAGATGAGTTTCTTCAAAAAGATGGAAAATCCTAGTGGTTTAAATCTTTGTGTAGAAATCATATGGACAAAATTGTACATGTGTTTAATGCATGACTTGTGACAAGATTATTAATCACACTTAAGCAATTAACTGTGATTGAATATTCTTTCCTTGACACATTAAATATATAATGATTATAATTGTCATACTTATTTTCATTGATATGAAAATGACAATGGAATATTAAAACTATTTCTATGTGATGCTTTTAGGACGATAAGCAATCAAAGGAGTTTTATGAATTCACATAATCTTTGAAAATGTACAAACCGCAAGAATCCATGAATGGATATATGCATGCATCTAGAGATGATTCTTATGTTTAACTATTAAATCCAAGTTTTGGTTTTAAATTAAAATAAGATAATTTCTAAGTATTCCTGAAAGCTAGTGGGAGTATTATGTTTATTTTCTATAAATCTTATATATTGTGGGTAGTAACATTCCATCTAAGATAAATGTTAGTTTAATTTGGAATGGAACTTCACATGAAAGATTTTGAAAATAAGACATACAACCTTGGAATATATGTTTATTATTAATAAACATGTGCGGATGAATAAATGAGTCTAATGGAACATGATATATCATTTGGAAATAGATATGTAGAACATGAATTGAATCTTTGTTTGACATATGGATTTTTCATGTACATCATGTTATTGTTGTATCATGCTTGAATGCAAGATGATTTGACAACATTGATATCTAATGAAGTTATTAGATAACTAGTGTAATGAATATTCTAATAGAATATGTTTGAATCTAGAATTACATTCCTCAGCGAGTTGCTCTCAAAATTCTATGGATGAGCAATACAACAATTGTTGTGTAATTGTCATAGCCAACAAACTTGAAAGTTTGGAAGGAATCAAACATTACACTGTAGATATTGAAGTTTACAAAATTTTTTAAAGAGCATATTGTTGTTTGTATACAATGATGCTGGTTTAATTGAGATGACACTCAATACTAGTCATGGGAGGATTTCATCCTTGTAAATGGTCATGTGAACTGGTTGTGCTCAACTAAGAGCATAGTTGCATTATACAATAAAGAATAAGAATACTTTAAACTTTAAAATGTTTGAAAGTTTGATTGTCATAAATTGGTGCTAGTTGAATTCTTGAAATAAGTATTCTTAAAATTCCAATAGATCAAAGTTAGTTGAAATTATGCCTTGTCAACAAGTATGATTGTCATTACTTGATGCATAATTCATTAACCAGTATTATCATGCATTGATCTATTTAGTATTTGGATAAGGGATGTTTGAACAAATATTATTTAAATGAAATAAAATATTGGTTATGTTTATTTTCATTTTCTTAATATTATATCATATATTTTCATGTTTAATCCGTGAATAACTTATGTTATTCTAAAAGTCCGTTGTCGATCAATGATGGGGAATGTCATTGAATTAAGCAAATTGAGTTTTGTAATATACTTTAAGTATATTGATGTGTGGGACATGTCAAATTCACATGATATTCAATGAATTGAATATATTGAATCCAACTTTACATGATGATACTTTATGGATTCATTACAAGTATATCATGGTTTTATTCCTCAGACTAAGATACCGATAACTGATATGAATGTAGTGCATTTGTAAGATAGTCTAACGCTTTCAGTAATGGTAGTTATAAAGGCTATTTTGAAGTGTTCAAGTTCATGAGTTATTTTTGTAGTCAAGAGAATTTGTTCCTTTGAATTTGTTTCAAAGCATAATACTATATTTTACCGTAGGATTGGCAAGATGTTTGTAAGGCTTACCCAAGATCTATCGGAATACGTTCGGATGATTTGGTAATCTTGTTCAATCAAATAACGAGAAACGAATATTAACTTATGAAATGACTTGATCCATATTCATAGTTAATGTAGTATTAGTGACAAAAGGATAAGTAAAAATGATGAATCATTAAATGGTTTTTTCCGGAGACCATGCCGATTCGATCGGGGGCATTGGCGTGTGCAAGCTAGACTAACCAATGTCATTACTATATTAAGTAATATCCAAGTGGGAGTTGAAAGGTTTATGGATAATTATTAATATTAGTATGACGGATTCAACTTCGAGACTGGGATTGCACACATTATATATGAGAATCAATGTATAAATAATTAATATATAAAATGTTATATTTAATTATTTGATCACGAAATAAATATTTAATGATATTTAATATTTGACGAGTTTTGATTATCGGTCATTAAATGTCAACGGGATATGAAGAAAAATTAACAAGTAAAGAGAAGGTTTTAATCCTCTTTTTGTGTTTTGGCCAAACTATAGAATCCCACCTCGGATACTATAGCAATCTTGACATCTACCATAAGGCTATAAATACATCCCCATGTATTCATCCTTAGGTACACTAGATTTCAATAGAAGGCCAAACTTCTTTCTTTTTCTTCCTCTTGTTCTTAGGTCGACGAAGCAAAACCCCATGTAAGGGATTTCGAGTGGTTGAAGATAACAAAGGTGTTTGGTTAATCTATTGTGATCGAACCTAGCTTTTCATTGATTCGGATTAATACGTGTGTACACGAACGAAGAGCAAATACACTTGTGTTTGCATATCTTGGGTATTCGACTTTTGATTTGGTCGAATTATATAAACCCTAATTTATTAGGGTTTAGGGTTTCTATTGTTGATTAATTTGGGGCTTCATGAACCCTTGCATGTTGATTGCATGCGAAGCGCGCATATACTTTTAATTCAGTTAATTAATTTACAAGTATTATTCCTATTACTTTCGCTGCATGCTTTGATGATGTTTACTTGTTTTATATAATTGTTATGATTAGTAAAACCCAACACTTTCAAACACAACTCATTTTGGGAGTATATAAATTCACCAACTTGTGAAACCGTATCACCACTCTAGCTAATGAACCTGGATTATATAGTGTCATTAAACACCCACTGGTAGGTTTCATATGTTAATGTTCGGACTCAACATGCTCACAACAAGGCATAACTAGCTCAAACATGAAGCATACATCAACATCAAAACCCCCACCATTTGACGCATTCCAGGTTGTGAACTTAGCAATCAAAAATTACTACAAGGCTAATCGCTTCACTGATTTAAGATAGCACTACTAGCCATTCATTTTCCTTTGTGGACTACCACAATTGAACTCAACTGTTTTCTTTTATGATTTAATGTATTATTTCTAACAAGTGTGCTCGGACTACACCATCATTTTCATGAAAACTATAGTTTTGCTATTATCAAATAGTAAACTCTTTGTGCAACTTAACAACACTGATCGAAAAATTTACTTTGGTATGGTTTGCCAAGAAATTCTTAAAGTATGTCTGTAAGCTGTAAACTGTAGTTAAATCAGAAATTGTTAACATGAGCACAAGCTGTATCTTTTTAATAGCAATGTTTGGTAAATTACTGTTAAATGTAATTACGATTTAAAATGACAAAAGGACAAATCTATAATTGTAAATAAATGTTTGGAAGGTATATTAGTAATTTAAAGTTTTAACAGCTCATAGACATTTAAAAAGCTTCATGGATCAGCTTTTCATTTTGGAGCTAGGGCTGAGCATGGAAGGTTCAAAACCGAACCGGACCGACAAAACCGACCGAACCGACAAAAACCGAACTGACCCGACAACCCTTCGTTCGTTTCTTCGGTTTCGGTTTTTTACAATTTTCGGTTTCGGTTCGGTTCGGTCTGACCCAAAACCGACAAAACATGCACAAACACATCGAACCGACCAACGGACGGACAATAAACCGAACCGAACCGACCATATTCGTTCGGTTTCGCTTAGGTTTTGCTTATTTTCGGTTTTTATTGGTTTGTCGGTTCGGTTGGCTGACCGACGTCACCTATTTGGAGCTATTTGTTTGAAATAAAAGCTTGTAGGTAATACATCCAAACGAAACTACTTAGTTTATAGAAGATTATTTTGTAACAAAAAGCTAATAGCTCCTCCAAAAAGCTTATGCCAAACAGGCCCTTTATAAAGTAAAATAAACAATTACAAATAAGACATCAGTTTAAACATAACAAACACTTTTAGTAGATTATGTGCAACAACATTTTGCACAATCTAATAGTGACCACCACAAAACGATCTTGAGACACCATGTCTACTATTCGAAACTATCCATTAGGATCGCATCTCCAATAGAGGACCTCACTTCCCTACGGGCTACCGTGTTATAATCCACAAATTCAAGTTTTGCGTTCCACAAACTAGGAACCCACTATCAAGCAGTGGTTATTCTATTTCTTCGATATAGCACCGAAAATGGATCTCATGAATTGCGTTTGGAATCTCTCTTCTTAGAGCTCCCTGAATTCATAATCTCATATCCACATTTGTAACGTCACAAGAACATAAATTAATAAACCAACAAATATGGTGATGCAACCATTAGTGTTTGTTTTAAAATAGTACCTTATGTACAATTAAAAATCAATCCTCACCACTAATGAAACATGACTAAATATCGTTAATCATGTATCAACTCAATAACTCAACCTCATTTAATATATCATTTCAAAACCCATATTGCATCAGTATACGACTTCCAAATTTTCTTAAGCCAAGCGATTTGAAATCTCATTTTATTATCCTTAGCAAACGCATTAAATCATCTTGCATATCAAGGAAATAAAGAATTGAGATAATAAATTAATTATTAAACACAATGAATATCATTCAATTAAGGTGGTATAGATGGGCTGACCGACATATATGATACCCGCAACCTTTGAGCCTATAATGACTTTCCCATTGAACAATAGAAACCTTAAAGATTGTTGAAACTTATAAGCAACAACCCGATAATCACATAGCAATAAAGCAACCGGAAACGCCCCAAACACCTTAACAACGCAATCGAACACTCCAAAACATAAACGAAACCTGCACGGGAAGAACTTCCCCGCCTTTGTTTCTACGAGCCATTTGACGCTTCTAGCCTACGACCGTACACCCCAGGATTAATGCAGTCTCAAGTAACGGTTTATAGTAAGCGAAAACAATAAACCGAAATGCACAATTGGTTTTTTAGAGAAACAAATGGGTTTGAGTATGGAATGCAACACAGAAATTCTCACAGATGGAGAGTGTATTATACTTGTGGTATTTTGGTATGAAATTTGACTCATCTATTTATAGGTAAACTATACATAGTTTGAGCTAGGACTGAGCATGGAAGGTTCAAAACCGAACCGGACCGACAAAACTGACCGAACCGACAAAAACCGAACTGACCTGACAACCCTTCGGTTCGGTTTCGGTTTCGGTTTTTTACAATTTTCGGTTTCTCGGTTGCGGTTCGGTCCGACCAAAACCGACAAAAACATGCACAAACACACGTAAACCGAACCAACCGGACGGACGACACTAAACCGAACCAACCACCATATTCGTTCGGTTTCATTAGGTTTTTATGGCTTTCGGTTTTCGGTTTTGTCGATTCGGGTCGGTTCGGTTCGGTTTTGGACCGACGCTCAGCCCTAGTTTGAGCCATGACTTTAGTTAGTTTCCCATGATCTCATGAACCACAAATCTCTCTAATACATCCCATAAATCTCGTGATACACTATGACTAAGTAACAAACTTTAGTTTTACCAAGTCATACTCAATATCTACATTAAGTCCTTGTACACTACACTACATGCGTACGTGTGATGAAGAGTTGAGGACACCCTCAACATGTTCATTATACTCCAATTAATTATAATGGCTTTCTTATATCAACTTATATGAAGAAAGCTAAACCCATTTCTCATTCTTCAACTTATAGATAAATATTAATATCACCAATTATTAATATCCAACAAATATACAGTTAATCACACATAAAACAACCTTCAAGGCTTACAACATATGCGGTAAAAGTTCATTTGGACTATTTCTTAGCAAATAAAAGTTCATTTGGACGATGCAACTTATATATTGTATTAAGAAAAAGGGAATTTAAGCTTCACAAAGCTTCTTATTCTATGTATTTCAGGCATTGGCATTTTATATTTTCAATTTTTTTTTCTCGATAGTTATAATGCTTAGCTTATTTCCTTGGTCAAAGGTTATCAGAAGAGCACCTCTTTGGCCTCACGAATAGAGATGGCAAAAAAATCCGAACCCGATGGAGAATCCGATATCCGACCCCGATTTGACCGGGAACTTGAGACCGGTTGGGGATGGAGGCGGGGAATCCCCGATACTGAAAAGCGGGTATGGTATTACCCTCGGATCCCCGGACCCGGCCCCGAACCCGTCTCCGAATATATATTCTGTACAAAATAAATTATATGTCTATATTATGTTTTGGAAATTGGAATGTCATTCATAGAAAATATCCCCTCTGAAAATAAGCATCCATAATTTTAGAAACATGGTTGTAACCGACTCAATTCTCAATCTCCTAAAACTAAAAAAGATTTTGATTCTTGCACAATCAAGAGTATTATTTGAGATTCAAGCATATAAATTAAACCATGAGCGTCTCAATTCATACATCTTTGAGATTCAAGCATATAAATTAAACCATGAGCACAAAGCAGCACCGTTTGCTCTCGATGAAGCTTGGAAGGTTTTGCGTCAGCATAAGAAATGGGACACGCCGGAACCGGTTGATATAACCGGCGATATCCCAAGCCAAACAAACGAGGTTTTGTTTGGTCATGATGAACAAACACGCCCCATGGGAAAGAAACGTGCTTCCAAGAAAAGAAAGATCCGAGCACCATAAGTACTGGGAGCGAGCACCGGAGGAACGAGTTCGTCAAGTTATTTCACCAAACTATACAAAGAAACGAGTATCGTATCAAACGCGAAACCGCCCAGCGACGATCGGCCCAACAAATCAAAAGAAACAATAACAAAGGAAGAGATAAAGTTTTTATGGTTGATAAGGCAAAGATCCGCATTGTCGTGCTTGGATCAATGAGGAAAAGAACGAATAAAAAAATATAACTTGCAACTCGGGCTATTGATCAGATTCTCGCCATTTGTTGTAACGTTTTATTCAGTGTGTTTTTTATTTCGTTGTAACATTTTTTTTTCTCGTATTGTAATATGTTTTCAAATTTAATGATATGTTTAGTTTAATAAATGAAGTGTTTGTTTTAGTTTAGGGGTTGAAATTGAAAATATCAAATGTTAAAGTTTAATTTGGGATGTTATTGTTGTGGGTGTTTATTGGGGATGTTAAGGTGAAATGTTAAAGTTGATGTGACGCTGACGTGACAAATGTTAAAGTTTAACTTATACTATTGTTGGAGATGCTCTAATAACATGTAAAGCGATTATAAAATATTGATCATGCACCTACGGTGTTTATAACTGTTTTGAATTGCTTATTGCAACTGCTTATAAAGGGGTTATATTAGCATTAGGGATCTTTTTGAAGAGCATGTAATACAAATGAATTGAAAAAAGAAACCTTTTTTTTTATTGCTATAATTAATGATTATGGAGTAAAGTTAAAATAAAAATACAAATATCCGTAAAAAGAATAAAAAAATTTATTTTTTTAAAAAAGTTCTCCTAAAATTCTAAAAAAATTTCACAAGATCGGGTATGTTGGTGCATAAAACTTTTGTGAAATATTATTTATAATTTGAGTTTGATACGTCTTTTTAATGTACAAAACGATTTTTGATCAAGAAAATATTTTGATGTACAAAATTTTCAACTTGTTTTGTTAAAATGCAAGAATGTTATTTTGATAAAAAGTCAAAAGAGTTGGGTCAAAAATTAATTTGATGCAAAAAAAAGATTAAATGCCAAAACGTATTTTTATAATTTTAATTCTGAAAAAATATCAACTTTTAGAAAAAAGTTTTTCACGTCTTTTTCATGCACCATCATAACCGATTTTGTGGAATACTTTGATAATTTTTCGAGAACTTTTTTTGAAAAAAAAATATTTTTACCTTTTTACGGATATTTTTCTTTTTATTTGATCTTTATTCATGATTATGCAGTATTAGTTAAGAATAATTGTGTTACTTTTCATCCTTTATTTACCCATTTGCAATGTATGTTTTAAAATTATAAAGATTATAACTTTTGTACATACATGTGTGAAATCTGGCTAAATTTGTTATAGAAGCCTATTCCCTAATCAAACATACCAAGATAATTTAGAAGAAATAGCATACTTAAATCGGCTCCGCCGCAACGCGCGGTAGCCTACTTTCTCGTTCTAACTATAAAGCCCCAAAAGTGAAAGACAAATTTCCAAATATAACCAAACGATCTAAAAACCTTCATGTTTTGATCGAACCAAAACAGAAACAAAACCAAACGAATCACATCCAAAAGATCTCCAAATCAAAAGACAAACGATCAAAACCAAATCTAATCTCTGACAGTTTCTTCTCAAGTTGACAATGTTTCCACGTTCAAGAAACGAGCAAAACCAAATCTTGTACCCATCTTTGTTCTCTTAATATCAATAAACAAATCTGCAACCTTTTTGTATAGTGCGAACATCTTCCATAGATAACTTTGATTCCTAGAGTCAGGGATCCTTGTAAAAACCAAGGTTGTGGTGGATTTCATCATGATCCAATCAAAGTTCGTCAAAACTCGGCATTTCTTTCCCGTGTGTTCTAGAAGAGGATTTGTTGTCATCATTAATCCTTCTCTAATCTTTTCTGTTGTGAACCACTTGAACCCATTCCCCTGTTTCTTCCTCTTGCTCCGTCGCTTCTTTCTCCATTTTGTTGTCCCATCTTAAAACCAACTTAAATTTGAGATTATATTCAATTTAAAAGTTTTTGACTTTTATTGTGAATTATAATCAGATTTATACTGCGCCAATGGCAGCGATGTTTAGTTTCTCGCAGCTCCGGATTAATCTAAGTTTCTTTCAACAAACTCAGTATTTGTAGAAGATTGGGAATCAATAACTACACTCATGCTACTGGTGATACAACATAAATATATAGTTTTTAAAAAATTATATGTGATCTAAGTTACAATGAGTATATTTTCTAACAGGATTGTTTTAAGTTATTAAGATTTTTAGTAATAATAGATTCAAGCATTACAAATGAACCGGGTATTGTAGTTAAGCAATATTATATTGTAGTAGTAGGTATGTACCAAATGTGTGATAGTTTTTTCGTTTGTCGGTAATTTAGCTGATAACTATTTTTTTACGTGTAACGTTTATCATTTGGTGTGTTGCTTTTAAAATTGAATGCTCTGAAATTGGATATCATCATATAAGATTATTTTATACTATCAATTTGTATAGATATTTATGCATTGTTCAATTTTGTTTGAGGTACAAATAATTATCGCTAAAGATAACAATACTATTTATTTTTGTGATTTTAATAAACTTACATAACATTATTGAAGACCTGGTTGCTATAATATATATTAACTTTTAAGCGACGATTCATATATAGGCTAGTCCTTAAATGGTGCAAAGAGCAACATTTTTTAAAATAACATTATACAAAATGACAAATTACATGTGTCAAAGAAAATAAACCAAAACTACAATTACTTTTGTCTCCTTTCAAAAAATGTGGGTTGCCTTACAACTACTTCATCATTTCTCATATAATTTTTTCAAATTTGAAACCCGATTTCACCCGGTGGTTCAACTGGTTGAACCGTTCGATAAAAAAAGCGGTCGATTAAACCGAAGTCAAACCGATAGGTTGAGTCGAAAAATGTCAAATTAAACCGGCCAGGGTTTGAAGCGTCCGGGTCAACTTAAGGTTCGTTTCATTGATTGGTTTAATTTGGTAGATGTGCATTTAATTGGGTGTACAATGTGAATAAATTATTGTACTTTTAAGTAATGAGGTGTTTTAATAAGAATATTAATTATATTATTTATTTCTCTCTCCATTGACCATGTTTTCAACATTCAACTTTCAACATTTTTCACTTTTTCCACTTTGACCATTTTTCCATTTTATATAGTATAGATAGATAAATGTTTTTAGCCATACATTTTAAAAAGAAGAAGGAGATTTTAATATGAGATGTATAATTTTTTGTTGGTGCATCTAAAATGTGCGGCTACAGTTATTTCGCATTCTTCTCATTTTACTTTTATTTCTAGTTTAATCCTTAGTCATTATAATATAACTTTATTTTACATTTAAGATATGGATAAGGATCCTCTCATGTTCATTTGAACATGAGAAGTAATGTTATGCTTGTTGTGATAGTACATTGTCATTATTGTAAAATATTTATTTATTTTAGTTTAAATGTACAATCACATTAAGCATAACATTACCTCTCATTTCAAGTGAATGGATAAGGATCATCTCATGTTCATTTGAACATGAGAAGTAATGTTATGCTTGTTGTGATAGTACATTGAAAAATATTTATTTTATTTTAATTTAAATGTACAATCACATTAAGCATAACATTACCTCTCATTTTCAAGTGAACAAAAATGACAACTGTGATATTTGTTGGTTAGGTTTTATTAGAAGGGGTGATACTCACACCACATTTTTTGATTGATGTATCACAATTTGTTCATTACAGTATTATACGGTACAAATTGTAATGCATAAATTATTGTGCATGCATCAAAATATGTGGTGTATATGAAATTCCCCCCTACTATTTAGACACTTTAGGTAAAAACAAACACTTAGGGTGCGTTTAGTTGGGGGAAAACACCATTGTTTTTCACAAAATGTTTTCATGAAAACAAAGAAAAAATAGATCACGTCAAATTATCATTTTCCAACAAAATGTTTTGCAAAACACAAAACTCTATTCCTAATCTAACAGGAAAATTAAAACAAAATTTGGTTGTTTTCGAACCCCCAACCCTCCCTCTCCTTCTTCAAAATAGAAAATACAAATATCAACTAAACGCATTTTCTATATTTTAAAGTGTTTTGTGGAGATAAATTTCCCATCTAAATTTTTACAAAACTAGAGATAGAAATTTTTTCTTCAACTAAACGCACCCTTAGATTTTTATGATGTCTGATATACATGATTCTTTGACATTTGTCTTTCTTATTATTATTTTTTTTTTGTCCAATATACATTTTTAATGTATTAGAATAGGTCAAAAAAAATAAATAAAAGGTTATGTTTACTTTTGTGGAATATGAAAATATATACTTTTACTATGATGGTAATTTTTCTTCTATAATGAAAATTTCCTGGAAATTTTGCATGTTTTCAAGGCCGCAGCGTTGCGAATGGAAATTGATGTGTTGTATGAGACATTGCATTAACTTTTAAATCGAGAGCATTTTATGAAAATAAATTGTTGAGTGCTTGGATATAATCAAATTTGATTGATATGAGAGCTCAATTTTATTATATGTCAAAATTAAGTTACCTAATAGTAATAAAACTTCACGGTTAGACCCGGCTCAATTTTGGATCGATAACAGAGTCAAAGGTACCTTTCCGTCATGGTTAGAATGAGTGTCGGACCCGGCTCGTGCTTGCAAGTTCTAGGGATCCACGGTTTGTATGATGTGTAAAATTTTTTAGCGTTCATTTTTTTTTTCTTTTTTTCAATGAGCGTGTTTTTGTGGTCTTAACTGTTCCCCCTTTATACTTATGTTTCGACGGCTTGTAGTTTGTTAATATAGGGTAGGAGGAGTTTGTATTTGTTGGTTGTTATTGTTTTGTATCTTCATGTTTGCTTTTCATATACGATTGTTGCCTTACTAAAAAAAAATAAAACTCCAAATTAAACTCTAAATTAGTAAAAATTGACTTAATTTAGTTTCAATAGACTAGAAGCGAAAGAATTTGCATAAAACCCGTGTATAAGATGTAGTTAAAAAATTAAAATGAGTGAGGGTAATTTGTAAAACTATATATGTTAAGGATCAGGATCCTCTTATGTTTACTTGAACATGAGAGGTAATGTTATGCTTAATGTAATTGTATATTTAAACTAAAATAAAATAAGGATAAGGATCCTCTCATGTTCATTTGAACATGAGAAGTAATGTTATGCTTGTTGTGATAGTACATGGTTATTATTGCAAATATTTTAGAAGGATAAGGATCCTTTCATGTTCATTTGAACATGAGAAGTAATGTTATGCTTGTTGTGATAGTACACTGTCATTATTGCAAAATATTTATTTTATTTTAGTTTAAATGTACAATTACATTAAGCATAACATTACCTCTCATGTTCAAGTGAACATAAGAGGATCCTGATCCTCTATTAAATCAAAATTTTAGCATCAAACTATCCAGCATGGCTATCCATGAAACAATTACTAGGCTTAATACACGACGAAACAATTACTATTTCTATTAAACCACAATTTTCGTATCAAACTACAATAAGAAAACAACACGGTAGCAGTAAAATCCATAAAAAGTTACGATCAAACATTTTCACCTTATGTCATCGCTTCATTTTCATCCGCCTTATATTGACACGTCATCAATCAACAACTAACAAATTAAACTGTAACTCCATCTGCATACATTGTCAATCAAAAACTAGAAAGACTAATAACACTATCTGCTTCTATCATCCATCAATCATCACTTACACATCCTACTCGTCTTCATGTTCGTTATTGCTATCAGAAAGCGAGTTACACAATGACGAGCGAAGTGTCAATCACACCTAATGGATCTTCATCAACGTCAACATCTGACTAATCATTATTGTCATCATCTAAATTAGATTTTTCAACTATTTGAGTTGCTGATTCATCAATCATTTTTTCTTCATCTTCTTACTTTTCCTTTTATTTATTTTATTCTCTTTACTCGTTGTCTTTTTAACCACTCTTTCCAAAAACTTCCTTACTCATATTATTTCATCAACATCTTTGATCAAATGAAGTCTAGCTTTTTGTAATGTACATGTAGGGATAACAAAAGGGCGGGTTTGGGGAAGGACAAACATCCTCATCCCTAAACCCGCCCCGATCCCCATCCGGATCTAATCGAGGTGCCCGTTGGGGCACATTGCTCCCCCAAACCCATCAGTGTTTCCTTTTTGCGCAAATGACGTCTAGCTTTCACATTTATTAACCACAGCCGCACCATTTCATATTTATTATTATTTTTACACCGTTAATAATAACTTTAATAATTAAGTACCTATTAATAATAAATTACAAACAAACTTTATTAAGTTTCAACAATAGTATTATGCGCATATAATGATAAATTATACCGCTGCAAATTACAACTTAAAAATATGACATAAACAAGTTTTATGATTAAAATTTTTCAATCTTACATAAATAAATAAATAAAAATAAAAACATTAGAGAAAAATGTTTTTATTACGTAAATATTAACATAAGCCCAAACATGCCCTATAATTGGGTAAACATGCCCCGTCCCGCCCGCTACCCCAGTGATTAGTTGGTTTGATTTTCGATTAGGGTTCGAGTTATGTATACACAATTTCATGACTGTAAATGTAGTAGCGATTGGTACTTATTACTTTGTTACATTTTGAACAAAAGTGGATTTTGGATGGTTTCATAACCGTGTGTGTATTTTTTAGTGTGTGAGAGAGAAAGTGATAGAAGTTTTTTGAGGAAATAGAAGAGTATGAAAGTTTGTTATGGAAAAATGAGGTGAGAGAAGTGGTTATAAGTAGAGACGTATGCATGGATTGATGGCTAAGATTAGTGGTATAAAATGAACGGCGGGGATGAGCTTTTTTATGGTTTGATAAAATGTGAAAATACAAGTTCTGTATTATTGATTTATTTAGTTATTGGCTAATGTCTAGAAATCTCTATATGGCTCAGAGGGTGGGTTTTGTGTGAATGGTTGTAACAATAGTATATATGTTGTTTTCATTTTGTTAGTTATTTCATAGTCTCAATTTATAAGATCTTTTTTCGTTTTGTGTTGTCTGTAAACACATGTCCAATCTAAGACTTTGGCCAATTGAAATAGAATTTAGTCGGTAAAGAAGATATTTGATTAGTAAAAGGTATAGTTTGTGAGAATTTCTTAAACAACATGCAATTTAAAGTGGACTAACAGATTGGTACGAGTGGACTACTAGTTTAAATGTTCATGGGCGTACGGTATTCGAACAATTAGTATAAATATTTTAACTCTATTTATTTTGGTTTAATAGTATTGCCAAAATTTGTTTTTAATGTTATTATTCGAGCAATTTAGAGTTACTATGCATGTTTATATATGTTATAATTAATCTCGTGCACACACCCAATAACACGTGTTTCAGCTAAATATTTATAACATGTACGGTTAAAGAGGTTTTAACATTGCAATCAGTTTAATAATAATAATAATAATAATAATAATAATAATAATAATAATAATAATAATAATAATAATAATAATAATAATAATAACAAAAACAACAACAACAATACAAAAAGTATTTCATCCATATTTTTACAAAACTCTATAACTACATTAATGTCTTTGCAAATTTTAAAATTATTTCATTGTTCTTCCAAAACTTCATAATACTGGTGTTAATCCGAAAAAAAAAATTATATCTCAATTGATTAAAAAAACTCAAATTTCTTCTTAATGAAAAAGTCATATAACGGCTAGGACAAATCCTATTTCTGCTACAAAATATTACATTTGTTATGAGAGAAATGCAAAGTTAATAGAAGTCAAACTCATGTGCAGAACACGTGAGCCTGCAAAACGAAGCCAACAACTATTCAACTGATTTTCCCTCCAAGACTATTCATTTTAAATACTTGTTCATTTCTTATTTGTAACTAGTTCTTGATTTCCTTTCTCTTTCAACTATCTGTAATAATTGCGGATAATTCATAATACAATAACAAATCCTTTTAGTCATTCTCTACTTCGAAGTTACCAATTATTGTGAATTGTCGGTGAGTTGATTGGCTAATTCCGATTATAAATACTTAATCCGATTAGCACATACCAATTGGTATCAGAGCATAATCCTGCTACCTTCCACCATCATAACCGTTTCTGTCATAATTTCTATTAGAACAACCATTTTCTGTTACAACACCACCATAATTCGTTGATTTTTTTATCAACCCACTGTATAACCATCTATTCCTGTCACTCTAGACCATTTGTCTTATCACAAATACGTCATTGTTCAATTTCGTTCCATTTCCAGTTCGTACATACGTTAGTTAGGACTATACGGTGGATCAATCACTCTATGTGGTGTAAACAATGGTTTTTGAAATAGTTTGTTACAGAACTACAATGGTAGGAACAAGAAATGCATCAATGAAGGTTCATGTTGATGAATCAGTCAAGAATTGGGTAACAAATCATGTTGATCAGGTTTCTAGTGGTATCAATGAGAGATTTGATGTGGTTACCACTAAACTGAATCATGTGATGACACAGTTACATTTCTTTGTCACTGATATGAATAGATTGAAAGGCAATGGGGAAAGTACTAGCATATTCAGAAGGCTAGGCAAATTTTGGTGCCCAAAGTTTAATGGAGAGGATGTTTAGGGTTGGATGTATAGAGTCAAACAATTCTTTGCAATTGACAATGTTCATGATGAAGACAATATCAAAATTGTGTCCATTCCATTGCATGACAAGGTTTGACTTGGCACTTGCAGTTCATTAAGAATCAGGGGGATAATGTAGGGTGGAATGTGAATGAGGAGGCTATTCTGAAGAGGTTTGGGTCCATCAATGAAGATCAAATGGCAGAGCTTAAAAATCTCAGGTATGGCAGTAGTTTGAAGGAGTACCAAAGTCTATTTGAATAGTTACTTACTCAAGTTGATATTATAGAATCACAATCTATTAGTATGTTTATTGTTGGCCTACCTACTAGTATTGAGATGACTGTTTGGATGTTTAGACCCCAAACATTAGCAGATGCTTTCAGTCTGGCCAATTTTTAGAAAGCTAGTCTAGCTGTGGTTAAGCAAAGGGTTGTACCAGTGTTGCCAGCTCCTAAAGCCACTACTAGTTATTATGCTAATAAGAATGTGAACTATCCCAACATGACTAACACCTTGAATTTTCCTACACCAACACACGGACCATAACCAAACACCCTGCAAAAATTATTACTACACATAGAAGAAAATTAAGTCAAAGAGAATTTGCTGAAAAGAGGGATAAAAACCAATGCTTTTATTGTGATCAAAAGTACACACCTGGTCACAAGTGTAGTGGCCAAATGAATGCTCTAGAAATAAGCCCTTACAAATTAGAATGTGATTTGAGTTTAGAGGAAACTATGAATGAGGTAGATACACATTCTACTAAGGAGCATGAACTTTTGATGAGTAAATGATGTCCACATATATCCTTGAATACCCTATTAGGAATTCCCACTTTTAACACTATGAGAATGAAAGCTAATGTAGCAAATCATTTGCTGCACTTGTTGGTAGATTATGATAGTACACATAACTTCTTAGATTTGTTCACTGCATAAAAGTTGGGGTGTAAAATGACTGAAACCTGTCCTCTGCAAGTCACAGTAGTTGGTGGTAATAAGTTGGCAAGTTAGTAAATGGTCTATGGGTTTCAATGGAAAATCCAAGGTCACAAGTTCAAGACTGATGTGATGTTACTTCCTTTTGGTAGGTGTGAACTTGTATTAGTAATTCAATGGTTGTCTACAATGGGCACCATCAAGTGGAATTTTCAAGACCTTGTTATGAAGTTTGTGCTTGATGGAAAGAAGCTGTGTCTGAGAGGTACCTATCATTCGAGTAACAATGGATGAGTGGGAAGCAAATGAATAAACAAGTGGTTGAAAAGGGTGATTCATCTGTCTCTCTTATTAACTGTCTATGGCCTACTACAAATTTGAATCTAATGCAAACCACTGAGCAACCAAACACTGTCATTGATCGGATAAGAACCGTCAAGTTTATCACACAAATCAACCACTTGTGAATGGTCAACCGTAATAAAATTCAAACATCTAAAACCAATGCATTTCCCGGAATATAGTGGATTCAGGGTCGTTAAGTCCCCGCGAGGAGGATTAATGGTGTTCAACACTTTCAGATGTCGAATAATCACTAAGGATAGTGATCGATAAGGATTTTGGAATATTTATACCTAAAAAAAAAGTTTTGTAAATTACAGGGCTTAAATGCAAATTAAAGAAAATTAAAAGCTAAATTATATTAAATAAACGCTATCACTATTTTTAAAATGATGTTTTTCTTGATTTATAAAACAAAATAACTTAAATAAACTATTTTAATTAAAGCGTAAACCTAAATTACCTAAAAACGTGACATAGAATGAAAATGTGCTTATATGTAAAATTCGTAGTCTTATGAGAAAAAAAAAGCGTAAAATTTGTAAAATAAAAGTCCTCGAGTGTAAAACAATTTTCTTACTTACTATATGATAAAAGAAAATGAAAAAGATTTATATTTTTTTGACTTTTATATTTATTATTATGAATTAAATACTATTTTAAACTAATTAAATGATTAAAAATACTAAAACTATTCAAAAAATTGAAACTTTTTGTAAAATACTTTATAACAATACAAATCTAAGAAAAATATAAAAGGTGCAACAACTTGTTTTAATAAGCTGGAAATAAGCTAAATAATACGTATAAGCTTAAATTGACAAAGATGGGTTATGTATTAAATTGTGCAAAGAAATACCAGTCAAAGACCCAAGGGCAACTGGTATTGTGTGTGTGTGTG
This sequence comes from Chrysanthemum makinoi, assembly GCA_910596185.1. Lineage (NCBI taxonomy): Eukaryota > Viridiplantae > Streptophyta > Magnoliopsida > Asterales > Asteraceae > Chrysanthemum > Chrysanthemum makinoi. The sequence continues at coordinate 201,446,373 of OU343217.1, read as the reverse complement.
GTAGTGGGTGGCCAGGTTGAATCCCAAAGCTGCTTTTGCTTTTATTTTCTTTTTTGAATTTTTCTTTACAAACTGATTAAGCTACTTAAAATAAGCAATTTATAAAACTAAAACTTTTATGAAAATCACTAATAAGCTCAGTTTGAGCTTATGATACTTAACAGTTAACAAAATAAATGGAATACGCACAATGATGAGCCAAATGGCTAATAAGCTAGTAAATAAGCTAAGGTAAACTAGAAATAAGTTGGACAACTGTTAACAAACTAATATTACAACTGAAAAAGCTAAATAACTTAGAAATAAGCATTGAATAAAATCCAAATAAGCACTAGCTTATCTGTTGAACATGACACTTTATGGTTTTCTAGGTACTTTCTAGCTTAATTTTAAGTACTATAATAAGCTAGGAAATGGAAACAAACACCTAACTAACAAGCTAATCAACTGAGCTTTCCAAAAGCTAAAGCTTTCACAGTGGTGTTCTTGGTGAGCTTTTGCTTAGCTTATGAAATAGCTTATAACAACGAATGGTTTGTACTATGAAATGGAATGAGAACAAAAAGCTAATAGCAGGCTTATTAAATAAGCTAAAAATAGGAAAATGAGAACTGGAACCTTGAGAAAGCTAGGTGAGCTTCTAAAAAGCTAAATGTGCACAGCTAGACTTAATGAGCTCGTGTGAGCTTGTGAAGAGGGTAGCTTAAGCGTACAGGGCATATTTTGACTTTTTAAGAAAATGAGCAAAGTTGACTTTGATGAATTTTAAATCAATACTACTTCCGATTATGATATATTAAGTTGTAATAAGAATGATTTAAGCTAGAGTACCAAGTTTTAAGCTAATATGATGAATTTTATAACTTAAATCCTATCAGTGAACTAATAAGGAGAGATTAAAGGTAACTTTGACTTTTACTCTAACAAACCGGTTTTATTATCTATATGAGCTAATATGACCTATTGTGATATAGAGCAACAACAAACAACAACACAAACAACCTATAAAACAGTTAACTAAGCAAATCCAAACACTCTTTATAAAATGTTTTGTGATTTTCAAGAGGATTTACAGATTAAAACCATGCCATAGATTCAAGACCTTGTATTATCATTCAATAAGACTAAATAAGCACTAAACAATAGTAATAACAACATACAACTCAAGAATGATGTTTATGCTATTATAACTGTTACAAGTAAGATTTTTAGTAACTACAAAATAAAAAGAACAAGAAGCTTGTTTTAATGCTTAATTCTACTTAAATACAACTTAGAAGCATGAACATCAGATTTAAGCTAATCAATGGCTTAAAACAGTGAAATGCCAAAATGGATCAAAAGCTTACAAGTGGCTTCCTCAGGCTGAAACAGGAAACACAACCTATAGCTTTCCAAAAAGCACTAAACCAAGGCAATCCAATATCAACCTTGCTCCAGCTTCTTGATAACCTTCACCATGGATTTTTGATTTTTCAATATTTTTTTATATTTTTGGTAATTTTTTCTTTTTTATACTAAACTGACTTTTAAATGTTTCTAATAGCTTTAATAAGCTATCTAGGAGCTATATGATCTTATCAGTCCATAAAAACAACTAACAACAACATTAGAACATATTGAGATTTTTGAACTTGGAAATGCATAAACTTGAAATTGAGACTGAAAATGAAATTGATTATTGAAAGTAGATTCAAATACACTGGAAAATACTTAAACAAAGACTTGAAAGCTTAGAATTATCTGAAATGGAAAATTAACTTAAAACGACAAAGCTTAAACTAATTTTACACTAGATAGTCTTCACATTGCTTCTCTTTCTCTTTATAATGATCATTTAGGGCTTTGTAGAGCATCTCGAACATTTCCCACTTAACCTCGACCATTGGATCCTCAAATTTCATCTTAACGCCCATTTTCAATTTGGTAGGGAAAAGTCATAGTGCAGTTTTAGCATTAAAAGAATTTTGGGAGATTATAGGGTGGAGAAAACCACTCGGTTTCGGGTTTGTGCGAGTTGGTGAAGGAGATGTGCAAGAACCATGGTTTTTAGGCGTTGACTTAATTTGTGGTTTTATTAATATCTTTGGGGTTCACATTGAGTTATTGTTGGGTTAAGCAGATGATGGATAGCTCAAGGGTCTAGGGGTCAAGTGTGTTGGGTTTGGGCTTGGGTTTACACATTGGGCCACCGGTATATTAAAAAAAAGGGTCCGGTTTGGTTTGTTATTATCATAAGGACCAATTTTGCAATTTATCCAAACATGAGGGAAATGAACGTAATTTCTCCAAAGTTATCTGGGATCAAACTTGACAAACTTTAATAATACAAGGACCATATTTGAATATTTTCCATTTTTAAATATCCAAGGACTATTTTTGACACTTTTGTAAAGTTGAGGGACCTTTTCTGCCATTTGACCAAAGATTCATTCAAGGACCATTTTGGACAACTTAGAATATTTCAGGGACCTCGAATAACATTTTGTTTTATTTTGATTTACCAGGGACTAAATTTGACAACTTTTGAAACTTGGGGACTAAAGCGCCAATTATACAAACTTGATACGTTTTTCACCTGATTTTGGTATTTTTGCATTTAAAACACATAAAACACTTATTTGTGATATTTTTATCATTTTGATGCATTTCTGAGTGTTTTCAGATGTTTTTGCAGTTTAAATGGTACAAAAATGATGAGTATTTAGACACTCATCAATCCCTAAGATATTGCTAGTCCCTAGCAATCTTTATAGAAAACTTAATGGATTTTATCTCTTTACCAAATTCTTACTGAGTAGCCAATTATTTAAGTTCAAGTAAGAACCTTGGCACAATGATAACCAAATGATTTTGAGCAAATCACTTTCAATAGATTTGATTTGTCTTTACCGGCCGTGGCTAAGTGCTTGGACTAGCCAACTCTTAGATAAATTATCAATATTATATTTGGTGAGTCGATTACCAATTATGGTTTTCCAACTGCCTTTACCACAAGCCATAAACTTGCGGGCTAGCCAACTTTTCACTAATTAAAGATATGGTGAGTTGAACACCATACAATTTTGGGCAAATTGCAAGCCGTCAACGGTTTTGAGATATCTTTACCAAGAGCCGTTTGCTCTTGGATTAGCCAATCCTTATGTGGGTTAGACATGGCGGATGATTACCATTTGCTTTGAGTAAGTGAAAAACACTTACTCCAAAAAAAATTTTGGCCAAAAATAGGGGAATTGGGTGGGATAATTACATGATAAAATTCGTGAGAATTCCCCCCCACACTAGAAATGAATATTGCCCTCAATATTCAAAGTACCGGCGGTTATGCCGAAACATAGAACGTAAAAGGGAAATACAACGGCCATTATTTTATTTTTGGTATATACATTTTTTTTTTTTTTTTTTATATACAACAGCGTGGGGCAACTCCCCCACACTAGGGTGGTAGAAAGTAGAAAGAAGTCAGAAATATGGGTGAAAACCCATATGGTGTGTGCTACTGTTTTTGATTCCCGAGTCACTAGCTTGACTCGATCCCCGCATTCATTGGTTCATGGGGAAAGTTTGTAAATCTGGGACAACCATGGGTGGAATGTCCTCTCCAAAATAGTGTTTTAATCGATGACCATTCACTTTAAAATTTGGACCATCGGGTTGAGATAACTCAATAGTACCATAAGGATAAACCTTAGCAATAGTAAATGGACCAGACCAACGGGACTTGAGCTTTCCCGAGAATATCTTCAATCTTGAATTGAAAAGAAGGACTCGATCACCGATGTTGAAAACGCGGTTCTTGATTTTGGAGTCATGAATCTTCTTTGTCTTTTGTTTGTAGATCAAAGAGTTCTCGTATGCTTGATCACGGAGTTCATTTAGTTCATTCATTTGAACTTTCCGGTGATCACCAACTGTCTGAATATCGAACTTTGCATGTTTCAAGGCCCAGTATGCTTTGTGCTCAAGCTCAATCGGCAGATGACATGCCTTTCCGTACACTAGCTTGTATGGAGTACACCCGATTGGTGTTTTATAAGGCATGCGAAGGCCCGTGAGTCGTCATCCGGTTTATCCGACCGGGATGCACGGTTTTCACCTACTGTCCTTTCAAGAATTCTTTTAATACCACGGTTGGAAACTTCCACTTGCCCACTTGTTTGGGGGTGGTGCAGCGAGAGAGGCGGTGGGTTACACCATACTTTTGCATGACTCTATCAAATTGGTCATTGCGAAATGTACCACGATCACTAATTATAGCTCGCGGAGTTCCAAACCTAGCAAAAAGATATTTTAAAAATTTTACAACTACTCGGGCATCATTGGTAGGTAAAGCTTTCGCTTCAATCCATTTTGACAAATAGTCAACAGCCACAAGTATGTATTTGTTTCCTCGAGATGATGGAAATGGCCCCATAAAGTCAATGCCCCAGATGTCAAATATCTCACACATTTGAATGGCGTTTTGCGGCATTTCATTTCTCTGTGAGATATTTCCGTGACGTTGACAAGCGTCACATGCTTTGACAAATTCATGGGCATCCTTATAAATAGTGGGCCAATAAAACCCGGAATCAAACACCTTTTTGGCGGTGTAGTTTGGACTATGATGGCCCCGGTGGGTCCAACATGGCAAGCTTTGAGAATGTCCATAGCTTCTTGTCCATAAACACACCGTCGGATGACTTGATCCGCCTGATTTTGAATAAGTAGGGTCGTCCCAGAAGTAATGTTTAACATCCTTGAAGAATTTGTTCTTCAGTTGGGTCGACATTCCTTTCACTATGAAGTTACCCGCATGGTAATTTGCGAAGTCGGCAAACCATGGGGTGGTAGAGTTTCCACGAAAAGAAACCGCATTGAGTGTCTCGAGAGGAAATGTTTCATTTATTTCCTTTTCTCGAAAACATCTTGGTGAGGGTTTTCTAGACGTGATGATGATCGGCACCTGGTTCTCAGCTCCTTTTTTATCACGAATAATGATATCAAATTCTTGTAGGAGGAGAACCCAACGAAGCAATCTCGGCTTTGCATCTTGTTTTGCAAAGAGATATTTGAGAGCCGAATGATCCGTATACACCGCGCATTTGGTCAAGATTAGATATGGCGAAACTTCTCAACGCATACACCACGCTAATAGCTCTTTTTCGTAGTGGTGTAATGGGTTTGAGCTTGATCATAGTCTTACTTATGCGTAGTCGATAGGCTGAAAATGCTTGGATCTACGTTGCCCTAGGACTGCACCGATAGCAAAATCACTTGCATCGCACATGAGCTCAAAAGGCAAATCCCGGTCGGGAGCAACGAGAATGGGTGCTTGATAAGCTTTTTCTTTAATTTTTCAAAAGCTTTGATGCACTCGAGTGAGAAGATAAAAGGAGCATCTTTTTCAAGAAGATGGGTCATAGGCCGGCGATTTTAGAAAAATCTTGTATGAATCTGCGATAAAAACCGGCATGACCTAAAAACTCCTAATACCTTTGACGGTAGTAGGATGAGGCAATTTAGCAATAACATCGACTTTTGCTCTATCAACCTCAATCCCGTTTTTGGAAATCTTATGGCCAAGGACTATGCCTTCTTTGACCATAAAGTGGCTCTTCTCCCAATTTAGAAAAAGATTGGTGTCTTCACACCGTTTGAGCATTTTTTCTAAATGGGAGAGACATGTTTGAAATGAGTCCCCAATGACCAAGAAGTCATCCATAAACACCTCCATTGTTTCCCCGATCATGTCGTGGAATATGGCCATCATACATCGTTGGAACGTGCCAGGAGCATTACATAAGCCAAAAGGCATACGTCTGTAAGCAAAAGTTTCGTATGGGCAAGTGAATGTGGTCTTTTCTTGATCCTGTGGATCAATGGGGATCTGAAAATAACCCAAGAAACCATCTAGGAAACAATAGTATTCGTTCCCTGCTAATCTCTCAAGCATTTGGTCCATGAAGGGTAGAGGAAAATGGTCTTTACGGGTGGCGTCATTCAACTTACGATAGTCAATGCAAACACGCCATCCCGTAACCAATCGAGTTGGAATTAACTCGTTTTCTTCATTTGTGACAACAGTTATGCCACCCTTTTAGGAACACAATGAATTGGGCTAACCAAGGACTATCGAGATCGGGTAAATCAATCCTGCATCAAGAAGTTTGAGAACCTCTTGTTTAATAACATCATGGATTTTTGGATTTACTCTTCTCGATGTTGAATCTTGGTTTGAAATCATCCTCCATCAAGATTTTGTGAGTACAAAACTCGGGGTTGATACCGCAATGTCGGAGAGTTTCCAAGCAATTGCTTGCTTGTGTGACTTCAAGACCTTTATAAGAGCAACTTTTTCATCTTTACTCAAATCTCGAGCAATAATGATGGGTAATTTATCATCACCCTCAAGAAATGCATACTCGAGATGAGGTGGTAAGTCCTTAAGTTCGACTTGAGGAAATTCTTCGCTTTCTCAACCTGACTTGACTTCCTTGTTATGAAGCTCGACGGGAGGGAGTGATGATGGATCATCATTAAGAAACTTCTCAATGAGAAGTATGTCCCCTTCGATGTCGATGGGAGCGTGATCAATTTCCCATGGAACTGAATCACTAGACAAGTATGCTTCAATCTCTTCTAAGATGAAGTCACTTTCCTCAAATGGAGTGAGAGAAGGAGTAGAATTAGCAATGATGGGTTGAGATGAATGAGTGAGATTATCACTCGAAGAATTATGATCATAACCAAGAATTTCTTGAGAGTACTCTTCAGAAGCAACATCAATGATATCTATTCGGTTAACCGACTTCGAATCATAGTTTCTTTGAGTACCTCGAAGTTTGATCAAGGTTAAAGGTGACTACATACAACCACGTAATGTGATTTCTTGCTCAAATACATCAATGAGAGCACGCCCGTTCTCGTGAATCCTCGTCCAACAATGAGAGGAACCCGATGATCGGCATCGAAATCAACAACTACAAAGTCATCTGGAAAATGGAACTTTCCTACTTTCACGAATACGTCCTCGGCAATGCCAAGAGGACCGAGATATAACGATCTGCAAGCTCGAGAGTCATGCATGTAGGAGTAAGGTCAGGAAGAGAAATTTTCTTCCATCTTGAATGAGGCATCGATTGATGCTTGCACCAAGATCTTCTAAGGCAAAGCATTCAACCATTCACGGAAATACACAAGGTAAGAGAAATTTTCCAAGATCTTCAAGCTTTTCAGGAAGCTTCTTCAAGATAAGCTAGAGCGAGTTCTCGTTCGAGAGGAGTTTAGCCATTTCAAACTGTTTTTCCTTGTTGCTTAACATGTGTTTGAGAGTTGATGCAAACTTGGGCATCGCATGATAGCATCTGTAAAGCTTATGTCAAAATGTAGTTCTTGGAAAATTTGAAAAAATTTGTCCATTTGATGACCGGCTTTTAGCGGAGCTTTGCTCATTCAAGCGTGATGGGTAAAGAATAGAAGATTTGGATTTGGGGTTCTAAACAAGAGCTACTGGAGGTTCAAAAACAACTCCTGGATTGGATTTGGGTTTCAGGACAACTTGAGGATGGACATCGTTGGTACCTCCGTTATTAGTAGGAAGTTCCTTGTCTTTTGTAGCCTCAGGTTCACTTTCTACTACCTTCGGGAGAGAAGAAGAAGAGGTAGTAGGAATAGCGGGTCCATTGTATGAAACACCACTTATGTTTGTGATCGCCTTTGCATAGCCTCGGGTTAGCGATCGTGTTGCTCGGAAGTTTTCCAGAGCTCGAGGGTTGATCATTTAAAGACTTCTTTAGATCAGCTATCGATTGAACAACAACTGTTCATTTCATCTTGGGATTTCATGAATTGTTTCAATAACTCATCAGATGATGGTCCGGTTGGAACAATGGCTTGAGTTTGATTAGGAAAATTCGGCCTCTATTATTGATTAGGGCCTTGATTTTAAAAATTTCCTTGATTAGGATTCATATTCCCATGAAATTGATTCCCTCGATTGAAATTGTTTTGATTAAGGTTTCCTTGATGTTGGAAACCTTGATTTGGTCAGGGATAGAAATTACCTTGGTTTTGATAACCTTGGTTCATTCTAGGTTGGTTCGATTCGGTTGGGCATGTTAGGATTACGGCTAAAACCGGTGGTCCTTGATAAGTATTAGCACGGTAGCTTGGTTCATTTTGAGGACGGTATTGATTACCTCCTTGATGTGAAGTACCGGCTATAGCATTGGCTTCAAACGGACTACCATCGGTGTGATGCAGATTGTAGTATGCATGAAGGCCACCACAAGTGACACAGACCTCGACTTTCTTCACTTCACCATGTGATGGTGTGTGTGTGAAAGTGACTTTCTTTTGGTTAGCAAGAACCAAAGCCCAAACAATATCCGTGAGTTTGTCAATCTTAGCATCGGTGCTAGATGTACTCACGGGAGATGAAATAGAAGGTCTGCATTAGGCCGAGACCTGATATGTCTTTGTTCGGAAAGGGAGGACACGGGACTTGTTTTCAATGATTTGCAAGGCTTCTTTTGTGGGCTTGCTCAGAAATTACCTCCGCGGAGGCATTTAAAGAGTCTTGGTCACTTGTCTCGGACCATTGTAGAAAGTATCCATTTGCATTAACTCGGTAAAACCATGATGTGGACACTTTCAGAGCAACTCTTTGTAACGATCCCATGCCTCACCGAATGATTCATCAAATCTTTGAGAAAATTTCATTGTCTCATTCTTAAGACTTGTAGTTCGGGATGGAGGATAGAATTCGTTAACAAATTTGGTGACTAAATCTTCCCATGTCTCAATGGAACGAGGGGGTTGTTTCTCTAGCCAATTCCGGGCTTGTCCTCAGAGAATGGAAACAGAAGAAGCTTAATTGCTTCATGTGGGACATTCTTGTATTTGATGGTAGATGCTATCTTGTTAAACCATAGAATATGTGCATGAGGATCATCCCGCTCAAAACCATAGAATTGGCTTTGGGTTACAAGATTAAGCAACCCGGTTTTGAGCTCAAAGGTATCGCCCGCGATGGTCGGGACAATAATGGCATCTTCGTAACCCTCGATGGGTTCTTGGAGAAGCTCATTCATCGGTTTGTCTTCGCCATTACTGACGGGGGTGGTGGTACTAGGCGTTCCTGATCACGGTGAAGGAGCGAACGTCCTCTACGCCTACGTGGAATCTTTGCAAGCTCGAAAGTGGACTTGTAGAGCTAGAAGAAGTCGCATGCACTAAGTTTTAAAATCAGGTTCCAAAACAAATGCGTGGCAAAACGACAAGTGAACTTAAACCAATAATCACAAATGAAATGGCTTCTTTGAAAAAGGTACACCAAATCACAAGGACACAAAGGCAAGTTTTAATCTTTAAGATTGGGAACTTATTAATGTTCACACCCCCAGTTGGTAGGTGTACTGCCTTGATTTGCGGTGGTTAATTTTTATGTATTTATTAAGTACCACTAAAAAGACGTAGGTATGGATTTGTGCTAAGGGTTTAAATATTTGGATAATATTTTTGGTATCGTCTCGTTTAACCAAATCGTATCTCTTTAAGAATCACCTTAAAGAAAATTTGGTGTTGTTAACACTTTAGGAAAAGTGTTAATGAACTTTTTTATAACTTTACAAAAAAACTTTACAAAAGGGTATATGTGCAAGTGCAGTTAGAATGCTTAAAACACGCCTCCCGGCGCGGCCAAAATTTGGTCGGATAAGAACCGTCAAGTTTATCACACAAATCAACCACTTGTGAATGGTCAACCGTAATAAAATTCAAACAGTCTAAAACCAATGCAATTTCCCTTGGAATATAGTGGATTCCCGGGTCGTTAAGTCCCACGGAGGATTAATGGTGTTCAACACTTTCAGATGTCGAATAATCACTAAGGATAGTGATCGTAGGATTTTGGAATATTTTTACCTAAAGAAAAAGTTTTGTAAATTACAGGGGCTTAAATGCAAATTAAAGAAAATTAAAAGCTAAATTATATTAAATAAACGCTATCACTATTTTTAAAATGATGTTTTCTTGATTTATAAAACAAAATAACTTAAATAAACTATTTTAATTAAAGCGTAAACCTAAATTACCTAAAAACGTGACATAGAATGAAAATGTCGTTATATGTAAAATTACGCGAGTCTTCAAGAGAAAAAGCGTAAAATTTGTGAGATAAAAGTCCTACGAGTGTAAAAACAATTTTCTTACTTACTATATGATAAAAGAAAATTTTAGAAAAAAGATTTATATTTTTTTTGACTTTTATATTTTTATTATGAATTAAATACTATTTTAAACTAATTAAATGATTAAAAATACTAAAACTATTCAGAAAATTCTGAAACTTTTTGTAAAATACTTTATAACAATACAAATCTAAGAAAAATATAAAAGGTGCAATAACTTGTTTTAATAAGCTGGAAATAAGCTAAATAATACGTATAAGCTTAAATTGACAAAGATGGGTTATGTATTAAATTGTGCAAAGAAATACCAGTCAAAGACCCAAGGGCAACTGGTATTGTGTGTGTGTGGTGAGTTGGGTGGCCGGGTTCAATCCCAAAGCGGCTTTTGCTTTTATTTTCTTTTGGAAATTTTCTTTTACAAACTGATTAAGCTACTTAAAATAAGCAATTTATAAAACTAAAACTTTTATGAAAATCACTAATAAGCTCAGTTTGAGCTTATGATACTATGATTAACAAAATAAATGGAATAAGCACAATGATGAGCCAAATGGCTAATAAGCTAGTAAATAAGCTAAGGTAAACTAGAAATAAGCTGGACAACTGTTAACAAACTAATATTACAACTGAAAAAGCTAAATAACTTAGAAATAAGCACTGAATAAAATCCAAATAAGCACTAGCTTATCTGTTGAACATGACACTTTATGGTTTTCTAGGTACTTTCTAGCTTAATTTTAAGTACTATAATAAGCTAGGAAATGGAAACAAACACTTAACAAACAAGCTAATCAACTGAGCTTTCCAAAAGCTAAAGCTTTCACAGTGGTGTTTCTTGGTGAGCTTTTGCTTAGCTTATGAAATAGCTTATAAACACTGAATGGTTTGTACTACATGAAATGGACAGAACAAAAGCTAATAGCAGAGGCTTATTAAATAAGCTAAAAATAGGAAAATGAGAACTGGAACCTTGAGAAAGCTAGGTGAGCTTCTCAAAAAGCTAAAGTGCACAAGCTAGACTTCTCTAATGAGCTCTGTGTGAGCTTGTGAAATAGGGTAGCTTAAGCGTACACGGGGCATATTTTGACTTTTTAAGAAAATGAGCAAAGTTGACTTTGATGAATTTTAAATCAATACTACTACGATTATGATATATTAAGCTGTAATAAGAATGATTTAAGCTAGAGTACCAAGTTTTAAGCTAATATGATGAATTTTATAACTTAAATCCTATCGGTTGAACTAATAAGGAGAGATTAAAGGTAACTTTGACTTTTACTCTAACAAGTACTGGTTTTTATTATCTATATGAGCTAATATGACCTATTGTGATATAGAGCAACAACAAACAACAACACAAACAACCTATAAAACAGTTAACTAAGCAAATCCAAACACTCTTTATAAAAGCTGTTTTGTGATTTTCAAGAGGTTTTACAGATTAAAACCATGCCATAGATTCAAGACCTTGTATTATCATTCAATAAGACTAAATAAGCACTAAACAACAGTAATAACAACATACAACTCAAGAATGATGTTTATGCTATTATAACTGTTACAAGTAAGATTTTTAGTAACTAAAAAATAAAAAGAACAAGAAGCTTGTTTTAATGCTTAATTCTACTTAAATACAACTTAGAAGCATGAACATACAGAGATTTAAGCTAATCAATGGCTCAAACAGTGAAATGCCAAAATGGATCAAAAGGCTTACAAGTGGCTTCCAAGCTCAAAACTGAGCCGAGGCACACAAACACAATCTATAGCTTCCCAAGAAGCACTAAACCAAGGCAATCCAATATCAACCTTGCTCCAGCTTCTAGATAACCTTCACCATGGATTTTTGATTTTTCACTAATTTATTTGTATTTTTGGTATTTTTTTTTTCTTTCTTATACTAAACTGATTTTAAAGGTTACTAAAAGCTTTAATAAGCTTTCTAGGAGCTTATATGATCTTACTCAGGTCCATAAAACAACTAACAACAACATTAGAACATATTGAGATTTTTGAACTTGGAAATGCATAAACTTGAAATTGAGACCTAAAATGAAATTGATTATTGAAAGTAGATTCAAATACACTGGAAAATACTTAAACAAAGACTTGAAAGCTTAGAATTATCTTGGAAATGGAAAATTAACTTAAAACGACAAAGCTTAAACTAATTTTACACTAGATAGTCTTCACATTGCTTCTCTTTCTCTTTATAATGATCATTTAGGGCTTTGTCGACATCTCTGAACATTTCCCACTTAACCTCAGCCATTGGATCCTCAAATTTCATCATAACTGCCCATTTGTCAATTTGGCGGGAAAAGTCATAGTAGGAGTTTTAGCATTAAAAGAATTTTGGGAGATTATAGAGGTGGAAGGGAGGTGGGTATACAGCTTGGGGAGGTGAGGTGGAAAGGGCAAGTGGAGAAAACCACTCGGTTTCGGTTTGCGGAGGCTTGGTGAAGGAGATGTACAGTAACCATGGTTTTTGGCGGGTTGACTTAATTTGACCGTTTTATTAATATGTTGGGGGTTCACAATTGAGTTATTGACTGGGTTCAAAATAGATGTGGACTGGCTCAAGGGTCTAGGGGTCAAGTGTGTTGGGTTTGGGCTTGGGTTTACACATTGGGCGGTGGTATATTAAAAAAGGTCAGGTTTGGTTTGTTATTATCATAAGGACCAATTTTGCAATTTATCCAAACATGAGGGTGAACTGTAATTTCTCCAAAGTTATCACAAGGATCAAACTTGACAAACTTTAATAGTACAAGGACCATATTTGAATATTTTCCATTTTTAAATATCCAAGGACTATTTTTGACACTTTTGTAAAGTTGAGGGACCTTTTCTGCCATTTGACCAAAGATTCATTCAAGGACCATTTTTGACAACTTAGAATATTTCAGGGACCTCGTATAACATTTTGTTTTATTTTGATTTACGGGGACTAAATTTGACAACTTTTGAAACTTGGGGACTAAAAGCGCCAATTATGCAAACTTGATACGTTTTTCATCCGATTTTGGTATTTTTGCATTTAAAACACATAAAACACTTATTTGTGATATTTTTATCATTTTGATGCATTTCTGAGTGTTTTCAGATGTTTTTGCAGTTTAAATGGTACAAAAATGATGAGTATTTAGACACTCATCAGTCATCGACCCTGCACTTCAATTGTTGTTACAAGAGTTTGAGGATGTTTTTTTTGCCTTCTGGTTTAACTCCTCGGAGAATCTTTGATCACAAAATACCTATGAAGGATGAAGCACATGTGGTCAATATCATGCCATATAGATACCCTCCTGATGTGTGTCGTATGGTATAAGTAATTATGTTATCAAGTTTTACTATTTATATTTTGTTGACTTTACCTATTAACTAACAGTAACGGGCAGTGTACCCGATCAGTTGTAGGTTCATTTGTAAGTAAGGTGTTGATCACTAAGAGTGAACAATAACACTTAATCTGTTAGTATTTTAAATATCTAATTTAACCTAATTAAACCTAAACTAACGCAGGGGGGGCTTTAGCCTGAGAGACTAGCATGAGTTTTGGTTTAATCTAAACTAATAAAACATTAAATAGAACTAGCTACACACAAGTAGATAAACAGAAGATAAAGAAGAGGTCAGGATCAAATGTAAGGAAAAAAATATTAACCAAGTTACTCAAATAAATACAAGATTATTCTACACGTGCTATGATTGTGCTACATACGTTGGTGATTTTATAATGAAAGCTAGATGGTACTTCTCCCTAAACTCTAGGTTTATGTACCAGTTAATCCTGTCACAATCAACCTAAACCGCATAAAGTCTCACTGCTGATTATAATCTATTAAGCCAAAATTAGGAACCTAGAGTACAATTTAAGCCATATAAACTAATCGCCTAATAGTTATTTTTATACCAGTAGCCTACTATCCACTTAACCGCAAAGGAAACAGAACGTTATTTATAGTTCAAAACCTATCATTCACTTAACCAATAGTAGAAACATGATGTTTATATGTAGTACTAGTGATCTAGTCATAAAGATAAGCAATATGTAATATCTAACCCGAAATCCAGTTTACTATCCACTCAACGAAATTACAAGTAATAGTGAAACAAGACTTTATTCATAGATCAAAATCTAGTTACAAGGCTAGCTTATTATCCACTTAACACAATACCAAATAACACGAAACATGACTTTATTAATAAACATACCATTGAATGAAAGATCAAAACATAATTGATCAATAAACGTGGAAAGAGATAAACATAATCAACACACAAAGAGTAAACCATCAATGTAAACGAATCAAAACATTATATTATCATAAACTTGGCTAATACCTACAAGTATAAGCACATAACACATAAATTCTGTATCAATACACAATATAATATTCGAAACAATCAAAGTATAGTTTATAAGATAAACGATATGCTAACCGAACGATTATAGCGAGTATAATGATTATTGGAGTTTTCCTATGGAATGAATGCACTAGCATGACCTTTTTGCCTTCTAAAATCAACCGGAAATCGTACTTGATGGTGCTTGGCTCCCTGAAAACTGTAACCTAGGTTTTCTATTTATACACTTCGAATACGGGTCGATATGGCGTATCGAAGTGACCGATACGGTGTGAGAGGTAACTTTGCGTAGGGTCCAAGATTATATATTCCATAATATTCATTAACCGCCATCTAATACGACGTATCGTTGCACCTGGATGCGGCGTATTGGAGTCTTCCCGTCATGGATGTCTTTGTAAAGTTAGGGCATGGATACACCGTATTACAGATGTGAATACGGCGTATTGTACTAAAATGAACTTGTTCTTATTTTTGACCAAATTATCATATACGGCGTATTGTAGAGTCCAATACGGTGTATGCATCAAAGTCAGGCAATGGTCTTGAATTTTTTGTATACATCATATCCGTCTAGAATGATACGGTGTATTGCTTGTCAGTTATGTAGAATTTTTTGTACTTCATCAATTTAGCTCCAAAATACATCCTTTATGTTATCTTTCACCAATTCCTCGATGATAAATGAGAATTACATAAATATACCATTAAGTATCAATTTTCATATAAAATGATACAGTATAAAACAAGCAATATAAATAGGATAAATGATGCTATAAATTAGTCGTTATTTGATGTTATCATATATCCCCCACTTAAACTTTACTTGTCCTCAAGTAAACTTTAGATAAAACTTATGAAATTGTATCCTAAACATTTGTCCATGTTTTTTATATTTAAGCATTCATGTTCAATCTCAAGTACACAATCAAACAACTCACGAAATAGGTAATGAAATTACTCAAATCACTCAACTAATCTATGTGGTAACATTTAATAGATCGCTGAATTGCTTGGTCGTGTTGAATATTCTATCATAATCTTCGCAATGATACACATCTCCACCACTAAAGCTAAAGAGTAACAAGTCTAAAAAGGTAAATTGGGTGAATATGATAAGGCTTAATGGTTTCATCAATCTTTTTAATCTCTATCGATCTCATATTCCAGAAAAAGCAACATAACCACAAATACATGATCATAACGACGACCACAATACTTGTGATTGCTCAATTCCTTAACTCGAATAAGCTAAGGATAGGACTAAGTAATCTTTCACCAATAATATCACATCAAAAAGGGTGACAATATCACGAATACACAATTGTAATGACGACTGCGATATCCGAGATTGCTCAAATCCCTAATCTCACTAAGCTAAAGGTTAAGATGAAGAATGATATAGGGTAAGGATTAGGCATGGGAAACATTTATAATTGGTGTAAAATAAAATCACAAAATAGATATATTAAGTCCAAATAATAAACAATAATGTCGCTAGCTAACTCATGCTTTAATACAGAAACACATGCTTTGTTTGGTAGACACAAATTAGACTTAATGATGTCTTAATCATCATTCCATAAAAATAAACCTACTTGGCGTTCCCATAACAACCAACTCCCAATCATTTCATAATATAATACAACAATAGTGGCGATATCTCTACTAATACAAAAATACTTAATTGTTTAATTTATGAACAACTTCTAATAATATAAAACAAAACTTTTTTATTGTTGGTTTATAATACAGACCAACGAATAATCGATTAGCTTATAATATAAAATCGGTTAAGTTTAGATGAACCGATTATCTCACAATCCTCTTTTTTTTTTCTCTTTTTGTATTTTTTTTTTCAATTTTAATTAAACGAATCAAAGAAACTAATAAAGGTGTAAACTTTCACCACATCAAGATTATAATAAATCTGGATAATAATTCCATAATGTTCAAAACTTCAGATATAAAATAATAGTGAAAGTAGTAAACACATGAAAACAAAAATAAGTACTTTCACATTCCCATTGCATTGTGCAATTCTCGACATAACCAAAGATAAGAAATACACACACGAACACAGGAAATACACACTTTTACAAAAGTAACTAGAAACCAACCACGATTTTTTAATCTATAGGGTAGGCTAAGGTGTAAAGGTGTAACGAAACATATTTATATTGGTGTAAGAAATGAAAGGAATGACTCTAAAGGTTTTTCTAAGGGTATCTTACTCTAAAAATGAGAGTAGCAAAAGGGTTTTATACAAGGGTTAACTAACTAGTGTAGTTAGTTAATATCCCATAACATATGTAAATGATGTATGTTAGCCTTAATAGTTTTTATTAGAAGTGATGGTCATTCACGGTTAGGAACTTTGTAACGTGTGTTAGATATCGTGATAGAATAGTCAACGGGCTCGTGGATTGGGCTAAGCTAAATGGCTATAAGTTAAGATAAGCTAGCCTTATATCAAATCCAAGTCCAATCCAATCCCACGAAGCCCATATTCGGCCCATGGCCAAGCCTTAGGGCATCCTCTCTATTGTACTATAAATACCCCTCAAGTATGTCATTTGAGGGGTGTGCTTGAGTGTGTGTGTGTGTGTTTTCCTTTGAATCAATATACAACTTATTGTTTTCATTTTCTTTCCTTTATCTCTCTAAATACATACACGGTTTTATACACATCTCTTGTCACCAACCTCTTAATCTTTTCTTCTTCATCTACGCATAACTGTTACGTGTTTGTGTTGGGTTTGCTTGGTAAAGTGATAAGGTATACGTGATAAAAGGGGCTTTACAATTGGTATCAATCGCCTAACAATGGTTTAGGAGTGTTTGTGTTTGTTTTGAAGGGTTACGCATAAAGCTCTCGTTTTACAAAGTTGTCACGCTTAAAGCTTTAATTTTTGCACTTAAAAATTCAAGATTCTTGTGGTTTAAGGTTTATTTGGTGCTAAAGTTTCATTTTTGCAAAAGTTCGAAGCTTTCGTGTTTTTCTTCAAGTTTGAACTTCGTGTTTTGAAGGTGGTCATTTCTACTCGTAACTTTTATAAGCACTTTGGGTGAAAAAGGTCAAAAGATTTGTGTTATTGGAGTGTTTTTAAGGATTTACGTGCAAAAGAAATCATTTGAATCGTTGGAAATTTCTTACAGTAGAAGTCAAAAGTCAAAACCCTAATTTTCTACTCGTAACTTTTCTAAGCACTTTGGGTGAAAAAGGTTAACATTTTGTGTTATTCGAGTGTTTTAAGGATATCGTGCAAGTGAAATTGTTTGAATCATTGGAAATTTTTACGAGTAGGTCAAAACCCTAGTTCTACTCGTAAGAAAGTCAACTACTCATAAGTTTTCTACTCGTAACTTTTTGGTGAAGAATCTTCGAGCTATAACGGTTACTCAGTGCTTCCCTCACTTGGATAAGTTTGTGGAACACTTCGACTTTTGGATATCTCTTACACTGTGATAGTGTAAAGGATTTTTGGGCAAAACCCTAATCTTACGCATAAGTTTCGACTTACGCGTAGAATACTTTACGCATAAGTATTTTTCTTACGCCTAAGTTTTCCTTACGCATTAGCTAAATCTTACACCTAACTTTTTCTACTCGTAACTTTCAACTTACGATAAGATCCTACTAAGGAATCCTACGCATAAGCTTCCTACGCATAAGATCCTACTCGAACCATTTCCTAAAACTTCCTTCTCTACGCTTTTTCTACCCATAAGGTTTAAAAAAAAATAAAAATTTTGAGGAAACTAAACGTTCAATTTTTACGCGAGATTCAAATTTTGGTTTAACTGTGAAAATTTTGGTCAAAAATTCAAATTTTTGGGCCTAAATTCAAATTTTTCGGGTCAAATTTGGCGTCAAAATTGTCATAACTCAAATTTTTCATACGACCTTAGAATTGATTTTTATAGTGAAATTCAAATTTTGGGCGAAAATTTTTTGAACCAAGGTTACGAGTACGACTTTCAGAAACACCTCAACCGAGCTTAATCGTCATCAACCACAACTCCTTTATCGTTGAATCGATCCTACATCAACTTTATCATCACATACCTTCATCAATGGCAACTCTGGCAGATCGTCTCATAACTGCTTTCTTAAAAGGATTCTTCAATGAAGAAAACATTAGTCCCACTACACCAAATAACAACAACCAATGGATTTCATCGTATAATCCGCAGTTTGCTCAACCAAGTATGCATATGGGTCAAGAAGGACAAATGGTTGATGTTATTGGGAATCAGAATGGATTTGCTACGGGTATACAAATGGGGAATCGATGCAATATGCAGGCGCTTTGTTGGACATCAAGGGGGTCGATTATGAATCGAATATGGGATATCAACATGGGAATAAGCGTTATATGACTTCGGTTCGAATGCTACCTCGAACCTCTAAGCCAAAATTCAGGTTATTTTAGTTCGAATCTAGTGTCAAACGACCAATGAAGCTTGAAAGGCTCCAGTACATGTTGATGTTAGCACGAGAAGAAGAGTCGGGAATTGAATTGACTGATGCGAATACGCATTCATGAATCCAAGACGGGCGAGATAAAGCAAAAAATCGCAACCTCCAGTCATAGAATCAATCCGCATGACACAACATCAAGTGGTACTTTTGATACACCTCCAGTCTATGACACAGATCCACTCAATGAGGTACCAAATTATAGTAATGTTTCTAGTCGGTTTACTCATGATGAACGACATTCTGTGACATCAGCACCTACTTATGATACATGCCTGGACAATCCGAGTTGTAGCAATACGAACTCTGAAACTCCAGATGTGGATCCTAATGGAGGCTGTGTGGCACAAAATACTGAGACTGATGAGGAAACCCGTGCTTATTTTGAAAAATTAATTAATAATTGTGGTATTGAAATCGAGAAAGTTAGTAAGGTCAATCGCGAAGTTAAGGCCGCGGATGCTAAATTGACCGCTGAGCTTGAGAGTTACAAGGAGAACGCAAAAGCTTTTGAATTTCAGAAAAACAAAGAATCAGAATTAGAAATTGGTTATCGAAATTTGGTTTCTAAAGAAAAAGAATTGCAAATCAAGTATAACACACTTGATGTGAATTCGAACTTGAAAATTAAATCTCTAAACAAGGAAATTTCTGATTTAAATAACCAACTTTCTAAACAAAAAGAAATGTTTTCTAATCTTGAAAAAGAAAAGAAGCAGTTGATTACTGATTTTTCAAAACGAGAAGATTCTCTTCTTGATGAAATTCTTGATAAAAATGAAAAAATCCAAACTTTGGAAAATTTGCTTCTTAAAACGGGTCACTCTGCTCAAACAATCAAGATGCTTTCTAATCAAGTAAATCCGCGTTTTCATACTAACAATAGAATGGCTCTTGGTAACAACCCTTCTTCGTTCCTCAAGAAAGCTCAGAAATCTCAGAATGTGTTAAACAATGGAAAACCTTTGCATGAACCCATAATTGTTCGTGATTCTCTTGAAACGTTGGAACTATCTGAGGAGAGTAGATCAAAAATGAAACAAAAGAATCCAGATCTTTAACCGATTGATTATAACAAATGGAACAAAATTAATGGAATTACTTTTGTTAATCAAAAAGAACAATCAACGTTTTCCACCACACCAAGTGTTTCAAACAAAGTGTCAACACCAGTTCAAAACCGGTTTGAAACCAGTTTTAGTTTCCAAATCTCTTTCGAAAATCGAACAAATGTCTTCAAACAATCCTTTTAACACAAGTGATACTAGAAGCATTTTAGATGACGTTAAAACTAGAATTGGGTATCTTCAAGAGACTGTCAAGTCTAAAACCAATATTACAACTAACATCTGGTTTACTCGTCATGATGACGAAACAAAAGAGTTTTTAAAACCCAAATTGCCCCTCCGTTAAGCGCCATCGGTCGAGGGTAATTCATGTTGAACAAGCACTTTTGAAAGAAACGAGTAGCTTTGTCAAGGACCATAAATCCCTGGTAAAGCAAGCTAATGAAAGTGTTGAACACATCAAAGTTTTGGAAACTTTAAATGACTCTCTCTTCGAAGATGTTACGACTCTTGATATCATGTCCATCATTTTGCAAACATATTCTGTTGAAGATCATGAAAGACTCCAGTCGGAGACCTCCGAAATTGTTTCAAAATATGAAAAAGCTCTTGAAAAACTTGAAAAAGAAAACGTGTCCTATTTTAAACAACTTGATCGAAAATCTGAGGAATGCAAGTATGACAAACTGTCGTATGAGCGTGCCTACAAGGACATGAAAGAGCAAAATGATCTTTTGAGGGCTCAGCTGGAATGTCAAAAAGGAAAGGCTGTGGATACTAAGTTTGCAAAACCATTGACTGAGGAGAAAACAAATGTTCCCAAACCGGTTTTCAAATCAAAAATGTCTATTTCTCAGTTTCCTCCAAAAGTGAATGAGAATAATGATTTGTCAAAAACAGTCACTCCACAGTCCCTGCCTATTAAAAAGAGAATTGTCAAAAGTTTTGAAAAAGGAAAAGCAGTTGCTGAAACACCAAAAGTGATTACACCTGGCATTTCTAGGAATAGTACACGGAATGTGACCAAAAATCAAGTTAAAGAATCTGTCGGTTCTAACAACATGGTCAACAATCACTATCTAGAAGAAGCTAGGAAAAAGGCACAGACTCGAAAAGACGGAATTTTAGGAAAAATTCTCGTGCCAAGGCACAATCCACTAAGACACCAAATAGAAACAAGCCCGTTGATAAAATGTCAAACAAAAAGAAACCTAATAGGTGGATCTCTTCAGGACGTAGTTTTTCCAAAAATGAGTCTTCCGCTGCATCTGATAAGAAAACAACTCCTCGATCTTACCTTAGGTGGATACCCACGGGCAAAGTTTTCAACTCAATAGGTCTTAGATGGATTCCCACAGGAAAGATTTTTGATACTTGCACCAACACAGATAATAGTGAAACTCATCATGTTAAGGAAGTCGAATCCACTACAACCGTTGATAGTGATCACCCTCGCCGTGAGGAAACATGTACTTCTAACACTGTTATTTGTGAAAACTCTTCTTCTTTGGTTGCAGGTGATTCAAATATCTCTGAACCCAGCTCATCAGAGGGTTCCAATTCGGTAAAATCTTCTTCTCATTCTCTCTATCTTCTATTTTTGATTTTCCATTTCTTTTATAAAACCAACAAAAGCAAAATATAAAAATATAAAACTTTCAAAAAATTCAAAAACAATAGAAAATCAAAAATCCAAAAATATTCTTCTACGACATGTCTCTTGTATAATCAATATTCTGTACGTTTCTAGAAATGTCATTCAACAATGATACGGGTATGTACAGATGCTTGAGCGAGAGTTCTTTAAATGTTTTTCAAAACATATCGTTTCTCAAAATTTCTCAAATAATGGCTTTCGTATACTTCATCGAAACCGGACTTCAACATAATGGCTTCGAACACATCGGTTCAGGACCAGCTTCAAAGAAAGGAAAGTTCTTATCCAAATCAATGGTTTTAAATATTTTTCAAGCACTATTCCTAAAAACATAATGGCTTGTAAGTATTTCAGCTTGCAACCCGATCTTTAAAGAAAGGAAAGTGCTACGCAAAATCGATTTTCATAAATATCGAGCACTTATCCTAAAACAAATGAAGATAACTCTTCTCTAATTATCTTCAAAAGATTTTCAAAATCTTCATCATCTTGAGTACCATTGATTTGAAATTTTTCAAAAAGATTTTTCAAAACCTCTCACATTTGTTACCAAGATAACTCCCTCTAAACCCTTAATTGATTCTAAATTTTCTGTATGAAAAATATGCTTTCGTTAAGGGGGAGTATAAAACAAAATTGTTCCAAAATTCATGCTAAATCAATTTCTCTCCAAATGCTTTTCGAAAAACATATCTTTTAATCATTTTGTTTCAAAAACATCATGGATATGCTATTTTTGAGGGGGAGAAATGTGATGAAAATGTGATCAAAATGTTTTATGATCGATGTTTGAATCTCAAAAGAGCTCGACTCAGTCGTGACCAATGAATTGACGAGAAATCAAAGTCGGGAAATGTACCATTTCGAGAAACTTTCTATGGACTTGACCAAGACGGGTAATAATTTCAAGCTAGTTCTCTAGTGATGTAAACGTGTCTCGAATCGGTCTAGTTCATTTAAAGTCGATCAATTCAAAAAGTGCAAACTCTACCCTCTATGTGCAGATTTCTGTTAAAACTCATAAGCACATGTGAAGGGGAAGTGTTTCTGAAAATATAAAACTCTCGGAGTGTCTCAAACATGTTTTCTATCATAAACACTCTGTGAGATTTTCAAGAAAAATGGTTTTATGGCAACAATAGGACAGTCATGGAGTTATAAGGTGACTAAGGATAGGAAATCCGTCCTATGATCCGCCAGAGCCGGAGGGATCTACCCAAGGACAATACCCATAGTTAGTATTAGAAGTCCTTAGGTATGATTGAAAAAAGGAGTAATGTGAGAAAGGAGAAAGAAGGGGTTGAAGAATTAAAAAGAAATGTAAAAGAAAGGGTGAAAAGAAATAGCCCTCCATATTCAACCTTAGGGCAGAAACCGGGTTCAATACATATGCTACTGGTTGTCACTAGATGACACTGGTATTGAAGACAAAGACGTCATGGACCCAGTGACGCACTGCACCTAACCTTCTAGCCACTCAATTCCTCTTAAAAGGGATTTGTTTCATTCTCACTGGGAACCTTGCATAATCTATCGGCTTTCTCTTAGAGATTGCTGATATTGAAGAAGGAGACCCTCTCCCTAGTCTCCGCTCAGGAAAACCAAAATGCACTATTGAGTCTAGAGCCACGAGATTCATCAAAAGATCTCATAGGAACACATGTCATGACATCGCTTGTTGTTCATCAATAAGGACACAAGTGATATATTCTAGAGTCCTACGCAGGTCTTAGCAATTTGCCAGAACATTTATGAGAAGTTTCACATCTGTGATCTTCAGTGATTGAATGGAAACTCCTTCCAGGGTCAACATCAAGCGACCCGACGGCCGAGTCACTTCGGTAACTCCCTGTGGATTACGCTTAGTGTGTCTCAAACGGTCTATAGTCGTGGGGTGATGCTTCGGTGTACCTCAGCGACTCATCTGAACTGTAGGTGTATTTCGGAACATCGCGTTATCTCACTTGTGGGACTCGGTTCAGAACGGCCTCTGTAAGAATTAGAGACGTGTTTTCACACTATGTTGTTAACACCCTCGAAATTCAAACTTGTAAGTGCCGGAATCCGCTTATCACTAACCTGTTTTATGTTTTCTTCTTATGGAAGCTCCGGAGCGGATGGATCGTGCAGACTCGCCACATGCTCATACCAACAACACATGAAAGTTCTCATCACAATCAAAGGCTACACAAAGTTTAAAGACTCGAGAACTACATCATTGGTAATTCAAAGTCAAATAGAAGTGTGAGCATGGTGGAGAAAGACGTGAAGACACCTATCCAACGAAGTTGACAACGGCAGACAACCACATTATCTGATCACAAAGCATGAAGGAACAAAGATTCAAGACTATTCTATATCTACACACAAAGTTCAAGCTCAAAGAAATTAAAGACCTAATCAAGTGGAGCATCATTTGAATGACCACCCCTTAGGGGGAGATTGTTAGCCTTAATAGTTTTTATTAGAAGTGATGGTCATTCACGGTTAGGAACTTTGTAACGTGTGTTAGATATCGTGATAGAATAGTCAACGGGCTCGTGGATTGGGCTAAGCTAAATGGCTATAAGTTAAGATAAGCTAGCCTTATATCAAATCCAAGTCCAATCCAATCCCACGAAGCCCATATTCGGCCCATGGCCAAGCCTTAGGGCATCCTCTCTGTTGTACTATAAATACCCCTCAAGTATGTCATTTGAGGGGTGTGCTTGAGTGTGTGTGTGTGTGTTTTTCCTTGAAGCAATATACAACTTATTGTTTTCATTTTCTTCTCTCTATCTCTCTAAACATACATACGAATTCATATTCAAGTCACCATCTTTCTATTCTTTTCTTTCTTATTTACGCATAAGTGTTTGGTTTACGTGGTTATACTTGTGTTTGGTTTGCTTGGTAAAGTGATAAGGTATACGTGATAAAGGGGTATAACAATGTACCATTTGGGTGTAATCCTATAAATTTACCAATTTAGACAAGTCACTCCAATTATATTAATAATACTCATTATGGTGGTCTCGAATAGTATAACAAGCCAAGTTCTATAGTTTACTACAAGTCACCGGCACACTCATATTGTTCTGGAATTTGTATAAAACGGGGGAAACAAAATATGTTTAATTCTCACAATATGGAAATAAGGGTTATGTGTGTGGGTTATGCAACTATTGATATTACAAAAAACTGCTATTTTTTTTTAAATTTAAGCATAAATTAAGCATAGTTTAAAAAAAAGTAGGAAAAATAGTGTTCTAATTCTCCATCTCCCCTACTTGAGCAACGTCCATGTTGTATAAATGTAAAATTAAAAACAAAAAATATAAAAAATTAGAATGAGAACTCCCCTGAGATTTGCTTGGTATGATCCTCCATGATGCGTATGTGAGCAACTTTTTCTTTTCGTGTGTGTAAGGGCGTCTGAATTTTCGCATCGCTACAAAACAAAGAAAATACATGATATATGGTATACCACCACTTCGTTCATTGTATTAGTACTTTTCATGTGGTAACATGTATAACATCACAGCAAGTGTATCTCCGATAATCGTTGGTTAGAAAACAAAAATAAAAACTAGAAATAAAAATTGACAGGTCAGTCGATACGCCGTATCCATAGTTATGGATACGCCGTAGTGAGCCTGTATTAAAAACAAAACTAATCCGGGTCAGAGGTCAATACGCCGCATTCAGTTTCCTAAATATGCCGTATTAACAGTTTGACGATAAAGTTCAAAAATGCAGAACATTAAAGATATATATGATTAGTATGGTCAATATGCCGTATCGACTTACTGATCTGACATACTCAATAACAAAAATAATAACTAACATTTCGGGTTGTTTCCCGGGAAGCACTTTTGTTTATTCCAAATTCTTTAAGTTAGATTCATCTTCAACACTTTACGTAGTCCTTGTCACGAACCATCTTTCATCTTTCTTGCGAAAAATATCTTGATAAACTTGTGACACATTTTCTTCAGTTCGTATCCAAACGTCATACTCGTACATCTTTATAGCTATGTATTCTTCTAATGGTCAGAATTAGTACTTGATAACTTTGAATTTTTCATATTCGAAACTAGGTGGTTTCTTGTATGGAATGCCAAGTAATCTACATTTCCTTTCCTTGAATGCTTCTTTCTCCTCATCAACAAAATAGGATTCTTTATTCAAAAGCAAGTAGTCTTCTAATTCTTCCATGTTTCATTCAGTTTTCTTCAAACAATGGCTCACTAGGAATTTTTCTGAAATTATCAAAGGATTTACAAAGATCATCATAAGTGTCGTGGATTGGAATCAATTTGGGTACTTATATAAGTAGTTGGTGTTTCATCATTTTTCTCCTCATTTGGAATAACCATCCCATCCTTCTTCGCATAACTCATACCCATCTTGAAGCTTTTCCCAATCTTTTTCTTGTTTCCATTTCAACCTTTGATCGGGTTTACTATAATTATAAAAAATCCTATGCACCCATTCATAATCTTAGAAATAAATGTCAATTCTTCACATCATAATCTTTATTCTTGAATTTAAGTATTGCTTTTTCTAATAAAGCCTTGTTTTCAACTCGCTATCTTCCAAAGAAATCATACCACTCATAATCTTAGAAATAAATGTTATCTCCAATCCGTTTCATTCCTGGAAAATCTCCTCCATTACAACATCCATCCTTTTCCCAATTACAAGTTGGCCATATTTCAGGTCCATTTTTGAATCGCAAAGGCTTGCACTCATGATCTACTTTCCCAGTATCGTCCCATGGTTTCGAATCTCTTGGGAACTCTTTATCACTATATGTACTTTTATATTCTGTATGTGGCAGGTAATTGGTAAATAAATCTTTATCAATCTGAATAAGATAATTAAATTCCTTTATTTCCTTGCACAAGGGTGTCTCATAATGAAATACATCAATCTCAATTCTAAACAATTGAGCAACTTCATCATTTTGAGCTTCTTCAGTTTCATTACCAAGTTCATCTTTTTCATCAGTTAGCTCCTCTTCATCGTCTCCTCTTGACCAATAGGACCAAAGTGTGTTTTTAGTAAGGGCATCCATCTTCATGTGGTTGCGGAACTTAGAACTTAACCCATTTATGAACTCAGGATCATTAGTTTTTAATTCTTCATGCCCATATTTGCTTAAAACCTTTCTTTTAAGTACCTTCTAAAGAGCAATAGAACCAAAAGGTTCATTATTAAAACATTCCTTTGCCTCACCAGTAAGAGTGATTGGAAAAGCACGAAGCATGAGTTGCTCTAGATCAATATCAACGAGTGTATACAAATAAACAATTTCAAAAACCTTCTTAATGTGTTCATTGCCATCTTCACCTCTGATCCAGTGAAAGTATTTTCATGAAACTCCTTGAGAAATCGACCCTTCAACTCAAATCTTGACTTCTTATCAAACTTAGGCCTAGCAACACCCGATCCATAGTCTTCTCGGGTTTTCATCATGTACTCCTCCATAGTTGGTTCCGTCATTGTTACTGTGATTACTTCTTCAAATTCAGCTTCTTGATAAGAAAAATAGTCGAATTCCAGTGAACTCGAGCAATCAAAACTATTTGTCTTGAAAAGCTTCCTTAAAGAATGAAAAACTTGCTAAGGTTCGTTATAAGGTTCAACGAGCTCTTTGGTCGAACTCCTGGTCATGCACTACCTAAAAACAAGAGATAAGTATCACTAGGATAGGTTCGAAGAAATAAAATTACAGAAAACTAAGAACGAAAATGAAGTACAAAAAAAATTAAATCTGTTTTAATATGAAAATTACGCCGTATTCAGAAGACGGAATACGCCATATTAACTAATTTAAAATTTAACTTAAATGTTTTAATATGAAAATTAATACGCAGTATAGAGAAACTCAATGCGTCGTATTTAGATTTAAAAACTCAGGTTCTGTTTTTAAAAATTGAATACGCCGTATGTACGAAAGTAGATACGTCATATGGATTAAAGTTGTAACAATTTCTATGTAAAACAGCATAAGCCGTATCCAGAAATATGAATACGCCGTATCAGAATAATTAAATCAAATACGTAGTATAAGTCACAAAACAGGATACATTGTATTCAATAAATTGAATAAGCCATATCGGTTAAATCAACAGAAGATAATACAGCAGATGCAGCAGTTATGCAAAAAAAATAAACACAAATAGAGAAAACTAAAAATACACAAAACGAACAAAAATACAGACTATTCTAAAAACAAAAATCTAAACTAAAATACCAATAAACAAGTACTAAAAAATTTCACTCCCCTGCAACGCCGTCAAAACCTTGATGTGTGTCGTGTGGTATAGGTAATTATTTTATCAAATTTTACTATTTATATTTTGCCGAATTTACCTATTAACTAACACTAATGGGTAGTGTACCCAATTAGTTGTAGGTTCGTTGGCAACTAGGGTGTCGATCACTAAGAGTGGAGATTAACACTTAATCTATCAGTATTTTAATTATCTAAATTAACCTAATTAAACCTAAACTAATGGAAAGGGGGGGGGGGTTTAGCCTGAGAGACTAACACGAGTTTTGGTTTACTCTAAACTAATAAAGCAGTATATAGAACTAGCTACGCACACAAGCAGATAAACAAAAGATAAAGAAGAGGTCAAGCTCAAATGTAAGGAAAATGTATTAATCAAGTTACTCAAAATAAATGCAAGATTCGTCTATGCGTGCAATGATTGTACTACATACGTTGGGGTTTTTTTAATGAAAGCTAGGTGGTGCTTCTCCCTAAACTCTAGTTTTATGTATCGGTTAATCCTGTCACAATCAACCGATCCCGCATAAACTCTCACTGGTGATTATAATCTATCAAGCTGCAATCAGCAACCTAGAGTAAAATTTGAAGCCATACAAACTTATCGCCTAATAGTTATTTTTATACCAGTAGCCTACTATCCACTTAACTGTAAAGGAAACATAATGTTATTTATAGTTCAAGAACTATCATTCACTAACCAATAGCAGAAACAAGATGTTTATATGTAGTATTAGTGATCTAGTCATAAAGATAAGCAATATGTAATATCTAACCTCAAATCCAGTTTATTATCGACTTAACGAAATTACATGTAATAGTGAAACATGACTTTATTCATAGATCTAAACCTAGTTACAAGTCTAGCTTATCATCCACTTAACACAATACCAAATGACATGAAACGAGACTTTATTAAAAAACATAGCATCAATTGAATGAAAGATCAAAACATAATTAAGGAATAAACGTGTAAAGAGATAAACATAATCAACACGCAACGAGTAAAAAATCAATGTAAATGAATTAAAACATCATATTATCATAAACTTGGCTAATACCTACAGGTATTAGCCCATAATATCTGTATCAATACACAATATAATATTCGAAACAATCGAAGTATAGTTTATAAGATAAACGATACGCTAAGCGAACGATTATAGCGGAGTATAATGATTATAGGAGTTTTTATATGGAATGAATGTACTAGCATGGCCTTTTTGCCTTCTAAAATCAACTGGAAATCGTACTTGGTGGTACTTGGCTCCCTAGAAACCGTAACCTAGGTTTTCTATTTATACTCTTCGAATACGGGTCGATATGGCGTATCGGAGTGACCGATACGGGATATCAAGGTAACTTCGCATGGGGTCCAAGATTATTATATTCCAAAATATTCATTAACCGCCATCCAATATGGCG
The DNA here is from genome assembly GCA_910596185.1 of Chrysanthemum makinoi. Classification (NCBI taxonomy): domain Eukaryota; kingdom Viridiplantae; phylum Streptophyta; class Magnoliopsida; order Asterales; family Asteraceae; genus Chrysanthemum; species Chrysanthemum makinoi. The sequence continues at coordinate 201,416,918 of OU343217.1, read as the reverse complement.
TATTGCTGCACATGAATACGGCGTATTGGAGTCTTTCCGTCATGGATGTTTTTTGTGTAGTTAGGGCATATATACGCCATATCACATATGTGAATACATCGTATTGGTACTAAAATGAGCTTGTTCTTATTGTTGACCAAAGTATCATATACAATGTATTGTAGAGTCCAATACGACGTATGTATCAAAGTCATGCAATGGTCTTGAATTCGTCCAAGTCTTAGTTTACGGCGTATCATTCGGCATATTGCTTGTCAGTTTAGTAGAATGTCTTTTACTTTATCAATTTAGCTCCAAAATACGTCCTTTATGATAACTTTCAACACTTGCTCGATATTAACTAAGAATTACAGAAAGGAAATTAAGTATCAATTCTTATATAAAATAATATAAAACAAGAAATATAAACAGGATAACTGATGCTATAAATTAGTCGTTATTTGATGTCATCACCCCCCAACCAGAAAGATGTGATTGAGCAAATGGTGAAGGAGCTATTGGATACAGGGGTGATTAGACCAAGTCATGGTCTTTTCTCTTCCCCAATAGTTAGGGTTAAGAAAATAGATGGCTCCTGGAGAATGTGCATAGATTACAAACAATTCAACAAAAACACCATTAAGGATAAATTTCCCATACCTATTATTGAGGAGTTAACTGACGAGTTACATGGAGCTAAGGTCTTTTCAAAGTTAGATCTTAGGTCAAGTTATCATTAAGACAACGTTCAAATCCCATGATGGTCACTATGAGTTTGTAGTCATGTCGTTTTGTCTCACCAATGCACCTTTAACTTTTCAATCATTAATGAACTCAATTTTTAAACCTTTTTTGAGAAACTTACACTAGTCTTCATTGATGATATTCTAGTGTATAATTCTTCAATGAAATCTCATGTTGAGCATCTCAGACAAGTGCTGCAAGTTATGAGATAACATACCTTATTTGCTAAAGAAAGTAAGTGTTTGTTTGGAACAAGTAAGGTAGAGTACTTGGGTCACATTATCTCAGCTCAAGGTATAGCTACAGATCCTAACAAGATACAAGCAATTAAGAATTGGCTTGTACCTTCCAATATTAAACATTTGAGGGGATTTTTAGACTCACTGGTTATTATAGAAGGTTTATACAAGGATATACTAGCATTAGTCAGCCTCTTACTGCATTGTTGAAGAAGAATGCCTTTTCATGGGGTGAACAAGCTCAAATGGCCTTTGAAAAATTGCAACAAGCTATGACTGAAGAACCAGTACTAGCATTACCAATATTCTGAGAAGAATTCACTATTGAGACTGATGCATCAGGGTATGAGATTGGTGCAGTAATAAAACAGAAAGAACATCTAATAGCATTTTTAAGCAAAACATTAGCTCCCAAACACTAGTCCTTAATTGCATATGAAAAAGAGCTTTTGGCAGTGGTTCTAGATTTATAGAAATGGAGAGGCTATCTTCTTGACAACACTTTAAGATAAAGATAGACCACTTCAGCCTCAAATATGTTTTGGATCAAAGGATTACTACCCCATTTCAGTCAAAATGGCTACCAAAGCTCTTGAGTTTTGATTATGAAACAGAGTATAAGAAAGGCAAAGAAAATGTGGTGGCTGATGCACTTTCATGAGTCCAAAGGCAAGGAGAATTTTTTGTTGTGTTGTTTACAGTCATCAATAATAAGTTTATGGATTAAGTGACTCAGCTATGGTTAACTGATCCAGTGTTGAGTAAAGTGATTCAAGAGCTTCAGTCACGTATTGCAACTAAGAGTAAGTACACTTGGCACAATCAACAGATAAAAAGGAAAGGAAAATGGGTAGTAGGAGAAACGAAGAATTCAGGAAAGCCATGGTTCTACATTTTCATAATTCTGTTATTGGTGGAGATAGTGGTGTCCAGGCTACTACTAAGAGGATTGGGTCATTCTTCTATTGGAAATGGATGAGAAAGTTGGTCAAAGAGATAGTCTGAACTTATGATGTATGTCAAGGAAACAAGGCATATTTATCCTCTTATCCTAACCCTTACCAGTTCCTACAAAAATTTGGCTTGATATATCCATGGATTTTGTGGTTGTGGATAAATTGAGCAAATATGCTCATTTCATTGCAGTTACTCCCCCTTATACAGCAAATATCATTGCTTAGTTGTTTCTAAATCATATCTACATGCTTCATGGTCTTCCATAATTCATTGTCAGTGATAGAGATAGGGTTTATGAGCTTATTCTGGCAATCTCTATTTAAGATGCTGCAAGTACAGCTGAAGATGTGTACTGCATACCGCCCTCAGACTGATTGTCAAACTGAGGTGGTTAACAGGTGTTTAGAATGTTACTTGATATGTATGACTGGTGAATCACCAAAGTATTGGAATTTGTAGTTGCCACTTGTTGAGTATTGGTATAATACCAACTACCACAGTGCTACCAAGGTCAATCCTTTTGAGATTGTGTATGGGCAACCACCTTCTCTTCATATTCCCTATGTTGGCAAAGATAGCAAGGTTGAGTTGGTGGACAAGACTTTACAAGAAATGGAAAAGGCTATTGGAATGCTAAAGTTTAACTTAAATAAATCTCAAGATAGGATGAAGTCGCAGGCAGACAAGAACAAAACTGACAGGAACTTTGACATTAATGATTGGGTTTACTTGAAGCTACAACCCTACATGCAGGTCACTGTAAGGCAAGGCAACCATCACAAGCTCTCTACAAATTTATTTGGCCCATTTCAAGTCTTAGAAAAAGTTGGTCAAGTAGCATACAGATTGTAGTTACCATACTATGCCAAAGTACATCTAGTGCTCCATGTTTCCCAATTAAAGAAGTGTTTGTTTCCTAATACCAGTATGGGAATCTTTCCTGAATGTGATGCTCAAGGCTTGATAGCCGCTAAACAGTTAAACTCTTGGACATGAAGATGGTAAAGCAACAGAATATAATGGGAGTGTTTGGCTTAATTCATTGAAGCAATGGAACTGAAGATGATGCTACCTGGAAGGATATCTCAGATATTGTGAAAAGGTTTCCTAACTTTGTTTTAGATTCTTAAGGACAAGGATCTTAAAAGGAGGATTCATTGTTATGAGAGAAATAAAAAGTCAATGGAAGTCAAACCCATGTGCAGAACACGTGAGGCCGCCAAAAGAAGCCAACAACTATTCAACTGATTTTCCCTCCAAAACTATCCGTTTTTAAATACTTGTTCATTTCTCATTTGTAACTAGTTCTTTATTTCCTTTCTCTTTCAACTATCTATAATCATTGTGGATAATTCATAATACCATAAAAAATCCTTTTAATCATTCTCTACTTCAAATTTACCAATTATTGTGAATTCCGGTGAGTTGATTGGCTAATTCCGATTATAAATATTTAATCCAATTAGCATATACCATTTTGGAGTACGTTCTCACAACCAAACCTTTTGAAACATGTTTTCGAAATCAAGAGGTTGACTAGTTACGTTGATGGTGCTATGCTACAAATGTTCCGATTTTTTTTTATGTATTAAAAAGATTATTATTTTATTACTCAAGAGCGGCTCAACTTTTACGAAGGCCTAAAGCTAAGCTTCAAAACAAGGTTTTTTTTATCAGAGTTATTTTCCAGAAAATTATTTATATAAAATTTACTTTGTAGCTTTTTTATTCGAATTTTTTGATTAAGTTTTTAAAATCTATCAATACGGTCTAATTTTTTTAAAATGACAATTTTAATTATCTCAGAATGTTTACACTACAAATTAGGGTTGATCAAAGGTCCAAACCAAACTGACCCGACAAAAATGAACCGACCAAAGAACCGATTTCATGAAAAACATGAACCGAAACCAAACCGAATATGATCGGTTCGGTTCGGTTTTTTGTCGGTTAGTTCGGTTTAGGTGTGTTTTTGTCGGTTTTGTAGTACAAATCAATCTCACATGTCCTAAGCAAGACTTGAACCTACAACCATTTGGTTAGAAGTTTCTCACATAATATTTTATTATATTTCATATCCAATCAACAAATGAGCCAATGTATTTGATATTTCTTATGGCATTTTTTTTATCTAACTTGGAATTGACTTTAGTTTTGGAAATCATAAATCCTGAAAGAAACATTCGATCGAAGAATGACATACGAAGATGATAGAAATCCAGAGAATGAAAGTTTCTGACAAAACTAAACGTAGATTCATAAATTCAAGCGGTTAAATGGTCATTGATAACAATATTCTAACCACATTTTAATGAGACTTATTAATTTGATATTTAATTTTTTAATGCAAGAACGGGCCTTTTATATACTTAATATATTGGGTTAGAATTTTTATAACTTGTAGGCTTAGAAAGTTGAATGAAAAAAACCCTAAAATTTTGATTATTTATCTTTTATCAAAGAGGTGGCTTACATAAACGAATCTTTTAGGATGACGGCTAAAAAAACATGAGATTTGCTTTATCTATACTGTCTGTAAAACAAAAATGGTCAAAGCGAAAAGTGAAAAGTCAAGAAAGTGAAATGTTGATAAAATTAAAAAGGAAATGTTGAGACAATTAATTATGAGCAATTTCAATTATTAATGCACATGTTTCAAAACGAAACTATTAACACACATCGAAAATCGGGTTGACCAGGACGCTTCAAACGCGGCGGGTTGACCCGATTTAATTTGACCCGTTTTTTCGACCCAACCCGTTTGGTTGACCCAGCTTAAATTGACCCGTTTTTTGACCGAAATGGTTTAACCGGTTGAACCTCCCGGGTCGAACCGGGTTTCAAAGCATTATGTTTAATCCCAAAATCTTCAAACTTTTATTAGTTTTCGTTTATAAGCCATACACTTTTTTTATGACTAAAACTATCTGTCGCTATAAAATCTCGTTGCTATGCACGGGTACTCATATATATATACAAGGTCCTAGGAAATTATGGATTTTTGAAATTTGAGAGCCTAAAACTTTAAGGGGGTGTTTGGTTCACTGTAATTCAATGTAATTCGTTGAATTGTAATCTGAATTACATTCTAGTCGTGTTTGGTTGATAGGGTGGAAGGAATTGTAATTCAGATTACATTATAGTGACTGGTTGGTTTGCGTTGTAATTGTAATTCACTCACAACAATTACAACAAGTGAGGGAATCCAGAGTACATAGGAAGTTGGATGGAAAGTTTTGAATTACGTTGTAATTCAGAATTTGTATACTTTTTAAAACATCAGTATTTATACTTTATTATTATTTAAATTATTATTATTGTTGTTATTGTTATTGTTATTGTTATTGTTATTGTTATTATTATTATTATTATTATTATTATTATTATAAACATCACTTTATTAAAAAATCATAAGATTTACAAGAAATTAGTGGGAAGCCGAGATAATATCTAGGCCCTCACTCCTCTAACTATAGCAAAGCTAATCCTACTAAGAATATGAGTCGCAACACATGCCCCAGTGTCTTAAGTCACAGAGAACTTTCGGATCCGCTTCAATCAGGTCACCACATCCTTCTTAAGTTCATCAAAAGAAGAAAATGATAAGGGGAGAAAACCATATCCAATATCCGCGCACTTAGCCTCATACTTGACGCGTTTACGCTGTGCGGCCTCAATCACCGTATGACCAGGCACAAAATATTATCACTATTATTATTATTATTATTATTATTATTATTATTATTATTATTATTATTATTGTTATTATTATTATTATTATAAACTAATCTCCAATGTCGGTTAAACCTTAGAATATTTTTGGTCAGTGCACACTTAAAAGGCTGTTGGAAATGGGCTGTCCTTGGTGGTCTATTTTCTGAGACTGTTAAAATTGCCAGCCCATATCGGTATAGAATAAGGTTTTCCTGTTTGTTTGTGTGTATGAGAGAAGGTTACGTGTTTTGCATCTATGTGTCCAACACGACATATCATCCACTGCCCCCACGCAGTTACCACCTATTAATAGTTGTTAGCCGTTGATTTTATGTTTTTCTAGGAGTTTGGTGTTGTTTCTTTGGCCGGTGGCAAGGGTTTCGTTAGGGTTTTGAGATATGACTGTTTTTTGTTTTTGCATGCATCACATGTTGTTCCTCTAGGTTTTGTTTCTGAGATGGTGGTTGTTTAACCTTTGATTTTATGGGTTTTAATTTTTTGTCAGGTATACTTTGATCTTTATTGATTTTAATTTGATTTTTGGAAAAATTAGGTTTTAGTTAAATTGGGGCTTTTGTTAATTTGATTTTCTGAAAACTTAGGGTTTCAATTAGATTGTGGTTGTTTAGTTTTTTAGTCTTGATGGTGGTTTCATGGTGATTGGTGAGCTTGGTTTGCATATTTCGGATTTCTAAGCTGTTAGTGAGAAAATTAGGGTTTCAATTAAATTGGGGCTTTTGTTAATTTAATTTTTTGAAAAATCAGGGTTTCAGTTAGATTTAGGCTTTGGTGAGCTGGGTTCGCATGATGCGGATTTCTAAACTATTAGTGTTAACGTGTTATATGTATCTTTTGATTACTTTGGGGTGTTAGGTTTTTGTTGTCTGTTTTTGAGTTTGGTTATAGAGAAATGCGGATTTGTGTTTTGCTTATGGCTGTGTTAGGGACCATCTGTCAAAAATCATAGTTTGTGTAAGGCTTGTTGGAAATGTGGGCTTGAGTAGAATTATGGTTTTGCTTTGTGGTGTTTGTCTGCTAGATATGAGTGAAGCTAATGCTGGATTAGCCTTATATGCCCCTATCTTGGCAGGGCATCACGGTAACGTGTTTGCAGCCATGGGGGTAGACTGATGTTGGCGTGGCAACTCACTTGGTTTGCAACCATGTCGTACATAGCGTGGATGCCTCGGCAAATACTGCTTTATACTTGGTTGCATTCGCTGATGGTTCAGAGTGTTTCTGTGATCACTTATCTGATGGGCTGGCGAATTGCTTAAGCTTGCAGCTTTGACCGGTTTGCAGCCATGGCAGGGCAAACAATCATGTTTGCAGCTATGGGCTACGATATATATGTGTTCTCTTCGTGAGTTATAATTGTGTGTGTATAGGAATGGAACACTTAATTGATAAGTGTGTATGTTGGTGGAGCATTTATTTAGTTCATGTATTTGTTGATGGTTTGCTTATGTTGGCATGCATTGCCCGTATCTTGGCACAGCATCCTGTTAGGGTTGCAGCCATGACGGGCATCCCCGCATTTTCTCATTGATGCAACTTCGGCGATATTATTCGCCTCGCTGTTTCACTTTGGGTATTCAGATGTACATTTGTAAGACCTTCTTTTAACAACATTGAGGCTATGATGAGTTTTAACGGGTCAGATTAAAAGTGAGATGGCCCATATCTTGGCACGGCAGCCTGTTGGGGTTGCAACCATGGTGGGCGCATCCCTTTTTTTCCAATTGCTACCCTATCTGAGCCTGTATATTGTGACGTAAGAGACACGAAAGGTTTCTCATTATAGCACGACAACCTTTTTGTTACATATTCAAAAAATAGTTTTCCTTGGGGCCGTTTCCTAAGTCCATTTGTGGTTTTTTTAGCCCAAGCTTTTATACGTATAACGCCACAGTTACCACTTACTAATAGTACTTTAATGGGCCAGTTTAATTGTGAGGTGTGATACACCTTGAGCATGTTTCTGATGATATATGTTTTAGAGACTGGCCTTTGCAGTCTGTTATGGTTGCATCCATGTTGTATCCATGACACGCTAATGGTGTAAGATCATTTTTTACTAATATTGAGGCTATGATGAGTTTAACGGATAAGGATAAACGTGAAATTGGCCGTATATTTTGGTTGCAACCATAAGGATAATCTGTTGTGGTTGCAACCATGGCGTTCACATTTCCAAATACTACCCTATCCGAGCCTAACATTTGGGAGAGGCATATCAAGATAGGTATTAGGCATATTTTTTAGATAAAGTAAATAGATTATTGTTTATAGTTAGAAATATTTGCTTACTTTTTTTACTACATGGATTTTCAGGCGAGGGGAGGCCTGCGGAGTGCCTTTTGCAGCGCCTTTTTAGAGATGGTAGTGAGGAGAGTCAAGTAAAGCCAATCATGTCTTAAGGTAAGCAGCATATTCTAAATGTAAACTTTAAATAGCAGTGACATACTGATATGTGCTTAAACACATATCTTTTATTTATCAAAACTGACCCAAAATAACCAAGAAAGAGCCGTTTATTGCTAATATCTGTTGTTTTCTTGAGTTTGTGCTTGTGCAGGTACGAATATGTAAAAACACACAAAAAGAAGCCAAATCAGACGAAAATCCGAGCACGAGAGATTAAGAGAGCTAAAGCTGAGGAAGGTCGATTTATGCATTTGTGAAGATTTCTACTCTCTGAGGATGATTTTTGAAGATTTGATCAAAGTTTTCAGAATTGTCAGAAATAGTCCCTCTACTTTCAGCACTTGGCAAGAAATACCCTCGAAATTCAAAAGTTGCAAATTCAGTCCCTGGATTATTGAAGAATGACAAGATCAATCCTTGGATTACTTTTTCAGAATTACAGCTTTGGTCCCTTAAGTTTCAGTTTATACACTTTTGGTCCTTGGATTAATAAATGAGTACAAAGCATATCCTAATTCCAAATCCAATCCACACGGCCCAAATAATATACCCAGCCCAAACCAAACACTAAATACCCGGTCCAACACCCCAACCCAATATCCGGATACCCAGCTATACCCGTATACCCGTATTTAACCCTGGTCAAACTCTTTAAACCCGGTCAACAACAACTCGAAATATAATAAACAAAATCCCACGCGCCAAAAACGCCCCCAAATATCCCCAGAACTAGAACCCTAATTTGCCCTCACTCTCAATTGAACAAATTAAACCAATTAAGGGTATAACCGTACAATCACTGACACATCTGACACATGGGGGTTGCCAGGTCAGCTATCCGTGTGCCACACCTCAAATATTGCTCTCTCATTGGTGGATGAAACGTGGAAGCAACAATCCAAGGGTTGAGATCATTTGGGATTCAAGAGGATGATCAATGGCTCTAAATGCACTCAAAGAAGCACACATTTGCAAGTTCTAGATCCTTCCTTGGCCTCAAGCTCGCCTATATAAGGCCCTTTTATTTCACTTGTATTAGTATGTAGAATTTAAGTAGTAGTTGTAGTTTATAATTGTTTTAAATATTTTCATTTCTGTATTCAATCTTACTTTGTATTCAGTTTCAATTAATAAAAGTACTTTTAGCCTAAATTCTCATTTAATTTCAAATTATTGTTTAAGTGTTTAGATTAGCTTATTCTTGTTTCATTCAATCATTTTAGCTTATATTTTATAAATTTCAGCTTATTCTCTCTATTAAACAAAAAAAATAAAAAAATAAGAAAAATATTTCAAAAAAAAAAAAAAAAAAAAATCTCAAATCTGCTCATAAGCTGCAATCAGCTTATGTTTATGTTTTCATAAGCTCTCTTAAGCTCATCAATAGCTTAATCAGAGCTAGTTTAGACTACTACTCAGTTCTACAAACAAATTTCCTCTTAAATCACTTTAGTCAACAGAAGTCAAACTGCAGTGGTTATGTTCATCTGATTAGCTGGAATTGGGTTGATACTAGTTGGATTTGGGTTGAAATCAGTTTAGGAGTGGTTATTTAATCTGTTTGGCAAGCCATAGTGGCTGGACATCTTGTAAGTTTCAATTTCATTTCATTATTAGCTTAATAAAGTAGTAGTAATTGCACTAATTAGTTCTGTTAGATTGCTTTGAATTTGCTTGAAATAGGTCTAGTATAGTCAGTTGTAGTTAAAAGTTGGATTGAGTAAGCTTGGATTAGAGTTTTGGCTAGTTGAAATTTGCATAACAGTTAGTACAAGTGTGTTTGGATCAGATTGCAGATCTGTGTTTGAGGTTACTTTAGTGATAGAACTAAGCTACTTTAATCTCAGTAGGTCATAACTAAGTCAATTCAGTCACTCACTTGCACAAGAAATCAGTGATAGTCAAAATTGCATTGAATCTTCTCTAATGATCTAAACTGTTGAAATCAGTTGCTAATATCTTGAAGATAGGTTTAGGTAGTTTAGATCTAGCTTGCATTAGGTCCATTTTATCACTAAAAATTATAATCATTTTGAGATCAAAGTTCACTTTAGTCAACTTTTGCAAATTCTGTCAAAAAGTCAAAAGTGTCAAATTCAGTTTTTATAAAAGTTTGTGAAATTTTGATGGATTCATTTTTGAGTCATATCTATTGAGATTTTGGGATAAGAAACTTAAGCTGGTCTAGTATCTTAATCTGATTTTTGTGAATTTTTTAGAAACAGTTATAAGCACTTGATAAGCTCTTCTTTAGAGCTGTTTTGCCCTGTTCCTTATCAGCATAACTGATTGAGAACCAGGCTTGATTACAGACCTTGCACAGGTCTCATTATAGCTTGTTAGGATCTGAGATTTTGTTTAGTGGCTCTTAGGTTGGTGGTCTTGAGGTCTACAAATTTGGTTTTCAGTTTTGCTTATTGAATAAGCTGTTTCAGTAGCTTAAATATAGGTCCTTAAAGCTGTTTGGGTTAAGTAGTAATTAGCTCAAAATATTAGTGGTTTGCTTATTTGAGGTTAGAAGTAGTTGTAATAAGTTGCCTTAGAGTAGTTTTAGCATAATATAGCTTCTGTAGTTAATTGGTTCACTCTAGCAGCTTATAGCTTTTTCTTAATAGCTTATTAGGAGCAGTTTACACTACAACTGCTATATCTCTCACATAAGCTTAAGTTTTGATATTTTTCATTAATTTAGGATAATATTTTAGACTTTTCCTGAATTTTTCATAATTTTTAGACACTGTTTGCTATTTTTCTTGATTTAAACTAGTTTTTAACATTTATTAAATAGCATTTAATTCGATTAATTCAGAAAAAGTTCTAAAAAATAATTTTTCAATTTTCCTAGATTAAGAAAATTATAAAAAGCAAAAAAATAATTTTTCCATATTTTTCCTACTTTAATTTGTAATTTTTAGAATTTAAATTAGTTTAAATTAGTTTTTAATTCAAATAAATTCCAGAAAAATCATAAAAATTAGTTTTAATTCTTAGATAATTTTCTAATATCATTTTTAGTTAGAAAGTAATTTTAGATTAATTTTAGGACTTAGAATAGACGTAGTTGCTTTTTATTTACGTTTCTTTTAATACGTTTTAGTATAAGTCGCGTATTTAGGATTTCCCGTAGTGTAATTTCCCTTAATTGTTTTCCTTTTCCCCGTAGTTTTAATATATTCAAATATCCAAAACATCGAGCATTTTAATAACGAACCAATAACGACGTTGCCCATTCACACCTCGTTGGGAAGCGACTCGGATTTCCTAATCCGTATCACTATCACTCACGGGTTTTGATTCATTATCCTTTTTCCTAAAGGGATTTTAAATCATTACTTGTGGTTATTTTTGATATCGATATTGTGGTTTTATCCATACACACACACCCCTAAACCTCAACGAATCAAATTTTGGCCCATTGCGGGGAGGTTGTGTCTCGACAATATCGTTAAAGGTTTGACGATTAGTGACTCGAGATCCTTCCTTTGTGAAGTTACTATTTTTTATAAAAATAAAAAAATATTTTCCTTTTTCTTTTGTATATATATATATCATATTAAAAATACAAAAAGATTTTCTCTTGTGTTTTTGAGCTTAAATAGAATACATCAATTATATAACATTCTCAACGGAGGTGTTATCATTAGTAAGTTCCCGAACCAAAGATTATAAACTTGCCTTTGTGTCGCTTGTGAGTCGATTTATTTCTATTTGATAAACAAACTGTGTGGTGGGTATAAGGACGGCCTGACATTAAATTGCGGTGAAAAGGCGGGTTTTTAATAAGCTTGTGTGACCTAAATAAGCTTCTCCGCTCGCTTGTGCGTTTGTCTTGTAGAAGTGATTTATTCACTTAGGATTATTGGTTAAGTTCATTGTGTTTTCGAATACCGTATCATTTTAATTGCCTTGGTTTTAAGTGCATGCGCACTCGATCTCGATCTAGACGACTTGAGCGAAATCGAGCGTGCAGAGTTACGTAATATGGTCGCTCCCAACGGACCACCAAACCCGGTCCTAATCCTCCTCCCGATAATCAAAATGTAGCTCCGATCTCCGAGCGATGGAGGAGTTATGTCAACCTACAATGTACGGGAGGGGAGGACCCATTGCACCAACTAATTTTCAAGCTACCGATTTTAGCACGAAACACCATATGATAGAACAAGTAAAAACAGTTTGTCAATTTCATGGTTTGCCGATGACGATGCAAACAAGCATCTTGATAAATTTCGACCGTCACTGAGTATGAAACGAGAATGGGGTCTCCGATGACGCCTTCGTCGTATCTTTCCCATACTCTTTGACTCATCATGCCACGTCTTGGTTTGATCGACTCAGAAGAATTCGATTCATACCTTCGAGGAAATGGTTTCGAATTTTCTAGCAAAATACTTTCCACCGTCGATGGTGACGAAGTTGAGGAACGATATCGATAATTCCGCAATATCCCGATGAATCTTTGTTTGAAGCTTGGGAACGATATAAGCTTGTGATTGATCGATGTCCGAATCATAACATGTTGCTTGGCACTCAAATTGATACGTTTTATAATGGTTTGACGTTGAGACACCGTGAAACAATCAATGCTGCTGCTGGTGGAACTTTCATGAAAAGACGCGTCGAGGAATGTTACGATCTTATTGAGAACATGACCGCTCATTACAATTATTGGGATTCTATCGCCGAAAGGGGTGCATCATCTCGATCAAATACGTCTTCTTCTCTCGAAATAGCCGCCATGAACAAAAAGATCGACGATATCTTACGGATTACTCGGATGAATAATCGAGTCGGAATCAACAAGTAAAAGCGGTACAACCGACTTGTGAGACTTGTGGAGGTCCACATTCTTATTCCGAGTGCCCAACCATCGGTGGCTACGCACATGAGAATGTTTATGCTTTGCTAGGAAACTACAATCAACCGCAGGAGATCGAAATCTTCTTAGCTACCGTTCAAACAATTATCTCGGACCTCCCGGTTTCAACCAACCTCAACAACAAAATCAAAATCAAAACCGTTTCAATGGTAACCATCATGTTAATCGAATGAGGAGCTAATGTTAATCACGGTAATCAACACTACCAAGCTCCTCCACCTCAAGTTTACCAACAACCACCTCATCCTCAACAATCTTATCAAGCACCTCCTCAAGTCACCCCGAACAACGATTTTCTAACTTACATGAAGAACTCTGATTACACCATTAAAAGTTTGAAAAATCAAATTAACGGCATGAGGGCGGACTTCAAAAAGGAGATGGAAGCTACAAGCAACAAACAGATGACTGAAATAAGGAATATGATGGCTAGTTTCTTTCAAGCCAATCAGCCGTCTACGTCTCAATCCTCGGGTTCCGGTTCTCTTCCAAGCAATACAATTCCAAACCCGAGAGGTGACATGAAAGCAATCACTACCGAAGTGGTGTAACTACGATGGACCCACGGTTACTACCACTAACACTTCTTCTTCCTCTCATGTGGTAGACCGTGAGACCGGGGTGACAAAGGACCCGGTGCTTCCTACTAATAAAGTATCGAGAATGTCCAACCCACGGTTGTCCAAGATTCCGAGCCGAAGATGCTCCGTAAATGTGAAAGCTAATCCGAAATCGTCTATCCCATATCCGTCTCGTCTTAAAGATCAAACTCTTCGTGAAAAGTCGAATCATCAAATGGAAACGTTCTTCCAAATCTTCAAAGACTTGAATATGGAGATCGGTTTTCGGATGCCCTTCTCTTGATGCCTAAACTTGCTTCTACAATTAAGGGATTGCTTACGAACAAGGAGAAACTATATGAGCTTGCTACGACATCTCTGAATGAGAATTGTTCGGCGGTTATCCTCAAGAAACTTCCCGAAAAGTTAGGAGACCCAAGGCAAGTTCCTCATTCCATGTAATTTTCAAGGAATTGTTCAATGCTCGCCTTGGCGATCTTGGCGCGAGTATAAATTTAATGCCAAATTCAATCTACGAGAAGCTTTCGTTACCCCCACTTACCCCAGCGTGTATGACCCTCGAGCTAGCCGATCGTTCTACGACCCGTCCAAAGGGTATAGCCAGAGATGTCTTTGTCAAAGTGAGGGAGTTCTATTTTCCCACGGATTTTGTTGTGGTAGATTTCGATGCCGACCCTCGAGTACCCATTATTCTTGGAAGATGTTTCTTACGGACTGGTCGTGCTTTAATTGATGTATTCGAAGGAGAGATTACGTTGAGAGTTAATCAAGAAGCCGTCACATTCAACATTAATCAAACGACGGGGTACTCCTCAAATTTCGACGATGCTTCCATCAATCGAATCGACGTTATTGATGTTTCTTGTGAGGATTACACTCAAGAAGTTCTCGGTTTTGCTCACAATTCTACTGATTCACCTTCTAAACAACTTTTTGAGCCTATAATTGCCGACTCTTCCCCCTCTCTTACTCCGTTCGAGGGAGGTGACTTCTGATTCGTTGTGAAGTGAGTGGTGAAAACAAACACAATATCAATATATCAAATTAACCGTAAAATTCGACAAATTAACCCTTTAGGAAAAAGGTCAACGTGCCAAACCTCACGGGTGTGATAAAAGTGATACCGGGAAGTGATTTCCCCGGGTCGTGTCCCAACGAGGTGTGAATGGAAGGATTCGTTGAGTTTCGTGATTTGAACTTGAATTGGTTTTTAATGATTTTGGATTTGATTACGTATTCTACAAATTAATGAACGGGAAAGTAATTAAGGCAAGGGAACCCTAATAAACTAAAAATTAACTATCACTAAGCCTAAGGAATGATAAAACTAAGTTACACTAAGTCCTAGGGTGCTAAAACGTAAAAACGTAAAACGCGGAAAACAACCGAGCCATAAACGTAAAAAATTTGCAATTTAAGGGCTACGGGTGTGAAACCAATTTTCCTACGATCTATTCGACTAAAAATAATTTTAGGAAAAAGCGGAATAATTTTTTGACTTTTAAATTAATTATTACGAATTAAAATCTACTTAACACTAATTAATTGATTAAAAATACTAAACTAATTAAGAAAAATCTGAAAATTTCCCAAAAAGTACTTTAAGTTACACAGATTCTGAGAAAATTGAGAAAGCAGAGGTTGCTATTGGAAATAAGCAACAAATAAGCCAATAAGAGCTTATAGCTTAAACTGTCTAAGGTACCTTAAGAATTTGATTGTGTAAGATTCAACAAGAAAGTCCCAAGGGCTTATGGTTCCGGTACACAAGCTATCACCCTTATCCAGGGAGAGGTCTCAGTTCGCCCCTGCCTCTCCCTTTTTGCAAAATATTTTTTTTTCAAATTTTCTTTTTGCACTTTGTTTATAGGACTAAGATAAGACTTTTTTGTGAAAACACTTTGTGAAAAACCTTTGAATAAGCAGTTTTACAACTGCTTATTTCCAGCAGTGGGCAAATTTCAAACAAGCACCCCTTTTTTCCTTCTTCTGTTTGACAGATTTCTAACCAAACACACCTTTTTTTGTTAACTTTCTTTTTGAAACTTGTTAACAAGACCAAGTTAAACACTGTTTGTAAAGATGAAACTTTTGAAAAGATGGCAATAAGCGTTTGGGTACTGCTTTTGCTCACTGTTTTGGACAGTATACAAACAAACACCCTTTTTGCAACTTTTGTGAGCACAAATAAGCTAGGATAAGCAAATGTTCAACCAGATAAGCTACTAGGGACATGCAATAACTAAAATAAGCTAAGTTTAACAGTAAATAAGCTACACCTAAGGGAAAATAAGCAGTTCACTAGGGGGATCCTAAGGCTAAAATATGAACTCTAAAACTGTCCTAATAAGTGGTAAAGAAAACTAATAACCTCCATCCTAAAGCTACTAACTATACTATATCTAAGCTACCATGAAATTTCCTAAATAAGCTAGGTCTTGTCTTGATAAGCTAAAGAGTAACAAAAAAGTAAGTGACACACACTGGTTTGCAGGCTTCTTGTCTGATAGGAAGGGTGCTGTTTAGAGCTTATTTCTGAGCTGGACAGTGGACCTCCAAACCAAAGACAAGCTGCAAAAACATAGTTAGCCAAGTGGAGATGCAAAGTAAACCAAGTGGGGACCAAAACACAAACTTTTACAGCTTAAAAATAAGCCAAGTTCGACTATCTGTTGCTGTTTTTGACTGGGTACACTAAATGGACAGATTTGGAGTGCAAATTCAACCAAGTTATAGATATCTTTGGTGCATAAAACTGAGCATGAACTAAGTTTGGAACATGATAACTTAAGAAAAACAAAGTTTGCTGATTTTGATTAACAATTGTACTAAAAAATAAGACCAAGACAAGCAGCTAGGCTGCTGTTCTGTCCAGGTACAGAGATAAAAAAAAAATGAATTTGAACTTCAACATGATTTCCACAAAGCTGTTTCAAAATGAACTTAACTTACACAAATTGACTAATGACACTAAAAGGATTTTGACTTCATTGGTCAAAGTGGGTAACAAATAGTTTTGACCCGTTTTCAAGCAATAACCAAACACCCCTGATGCAAGAAGCTTAAGCTTCTATTTTTCTAGATTGGTTTACAAAGCTTTTGACTACTTTTCATTAAGCTAAAACAAACTTTAAACAGAACATGAAACTTAAAAACAGAAATTCCATTGATTTAAAAGGAGATTACAATAAAGCTTAAAAATACAAGAAAACTAAAAACTATTTTTTGAAAACTAGGGGTGCCTTTGAATGGCTACAAAGTTTCCTATTTATACTAAAACTACTGAGGTCTTCATTCTCAGGTCTTGTGTTTCTTCAGTGAGTGAAATCAGCCAAAGCTTCAAATTTGTGTTTTCTTGAGCCTAATCTTGACCCTTGAATAGTTAGGTACCATTTAGAATGAATCTTGGCCATCCACTGAAACCTTTTGTAGCTGGGATTGCCATGGTGGCAAGTCTTGGGGAAGGTGGAATAAGATAGTGGGTTGGGGAGTTGTGATGTTTCTGGGTAAAAGCTAGGGCTTCTGGGTATTGTGAAGTGGAGGGAACAAGGGCACAGGAAAACGTTTTTATTATTTTTTTCTCTTCTTGTGCTCTGTGTGTGTTTGGGCGGAAGGCGAGGGAAGAAGAAGGGGGCGGATTGTTATTTCGTTGACTGGGTGGGTTGAGGGTTTGACCGGGTCTAGGTTTGGGTCGTGGGTTGGGTTTAGTTGGGCCAAGGGGTTTAATTATGGACTTAGGATATATTAGTGAAACCCATTTATCATTTAGGGACCAAATGTGTAACATCCGAAAATCCAAGGACCAATCAAGTAATTTCTGAAAAGTAATCCAAGGGTCAAACATGTGAATCTCAAATAAACCAAGGGTCATTTTTGCAAATTGTGAAATTCCAAGGACTAAACTTGTCAATTTTAAAACCCAGGGACCAAAGCTGTAATTCTCAAACTTTTGAAATATTTCACCAAAGGACTAATTATGATAACTTATGATTTCAAAAGGACCTTTGGTGACTTTTCTTTTTAAATATGTGCTCGGGGACTATTTTGTCAATTTTTGAAAGACGGGGGACTGAAACTGCCAATTATGCAAACTTTGTTCGATTTTCATTTGTTTTGCATCTGAAACATATAAAACACAATTTTGAGATATTTTTAGTATTTTGATGCATTTCGGAGTGTTTTTAGATGTTTTGCAGATTCAGTTTTGACCTAAAATAATGAGTGAATACGCACTCATCAAATCCCCCACACTAAAACATTGCTAGTCCCTAGCAATCTTTTGAAAACTTAATGGATTTGAGTCTCTTTACCAAAAGCCATTACTTACGAGTAGCCAAATGTTTTAGTTCAAGTCACGAACCATGGTACACGATAACCATGTGATTTTGAGCAAACCACCGACTTTCAGCGGTTTTGATTTGTCTTTACCAGAAGCCGTTTGCTTACGGACTAGACAACTCTTAGATAAATTATCAATATTATCTTTGGTGAGTTGATTACCAATTATGGATTTCCAACTGCCTTTACCACAAGCCATAAACTTGCGGGCTAGCCAACTCTTCACTTATTAAAGATATGGTGAGCTGACCACCATACAATTTTGGGCAAATTGCAAGCCGTCAACGGATTTGATAAATCTTTACCAAGAGCCGTTTGCTCTTGGATTAGCCAATCCTTTAGTTTATTAGACAAGGCGGACTGATAACCAATTGAGTAAGTGCAAAACACTTACTCCAAAAAAATTTTGGCCAAAAATGGGGAATTGGGTGGTAAAACATATGATAAAATTCGCGAGAATTCTCCCCCACACTAGAAATGAATATTGCCCTCAATATTCAAAGTATCGGCGGTTATGCGAAACAAAAACGTAAAAGGGAAATACTACGGCCATTATTGAAGATTTTTTTTTTTTTTTTTTTAGAAAACCTTTATACAATAGCGGGGGGCAACTCCCTCACACTAGGGTGGTAGAAAGTAGAAAGAAGTCAGAAATACGGGTGAAAACCCATATAGTGTGCTCTGTTTTTGTTGTAACCGAGTTCGCTAGCTTGACTCAATCCCCGCATTCATTGGTTCATGGGGAAAGTTTGTAGATCCGGGACAACCAAGGATGGTATGTCCCCTCCAAAATAATGTTTCAATCTATGTCCATTCACCTTGAAGTTTGGTCCATCGGTTTGAGATAACTTCAGCGGTTGCCATATGGAAAAACTTTGGCAATGGTGAATGGACCGGTCCAACGGGTCTTAAGTTTCCCGGAGAAGATTTTCAATCTAGAATTGAAAAGAAGGACTTCGTCATACGTTGAAAATCACGGTTCTTAATCTTTGACTCATGGATCTTCTTTGTCTTTTCCTTGTAAATCAACGAGTTCTCGTAGGCTTGATCACGGAGTTCATTTAATTCATTGAGTTGAACTTTCCGGTGATCACCCGCGGACTTAAGGTCAAAATTAGCATGCTTCAAGGCCCAATAGGCTTTGTGCTCGAGCTCGATCGGGAGATGACACGCCTTTCCATACACAAGCTTGTAAGGAGTACACCCGATGGGTGTTTTGAAAGCGTTACGGAAGGCCCAAAGTGCATCTTCAAGTTTGTCCGACCAAGAGGCACGGTTTTCACCTACGGTCCTCTCAAAGATTCTTTTCAAACCACGATTCGAAACTTCCACTTGCCCACTAGTTTGGGGGTGATCTGCGGTAGAAAGGCGGTTGAGTGACACCGTACCAAAGCATGACTTTTGCGGGTGGTGCGTTGCAAAAGTGTGTACGCGATCACTAATGATGGCACGGGGAGTTCCGAAGCGGGTAAAGAGAGACTTTAGAAACTTCACAACTACTCGGGTGTCGTTAGTGGGGAGCGCTTTCGCTTCCACCCATTTGGACAAATAATCGACCGCCACGAGTATATACTTGTTCCCTCGAGAAGGCGGAGCGGACCCATAAAGTCAGTGCCCCATACGTCAAAGATCTCGCACACTTGAATAGCATTTTGAGGCATTTCATCTCTTTTAGAGATGTTGCTATAACGTTGGCAAGAGTCGCAAGATTTGACGAGGTCATGGGCATCTTTGTAAATCGTGGGCCAATAGAAACTGGAATCAAACACCTTTTTAGCGGTGTAGTTCGGGCCATGATGTCCCCCGTGGGTCCATGATGACAAGCCTTGAGAATTTCATCGGCGTCTTGGCCGTGAACACACCGTCGGATGACTTGATCCGCACAAACCTTAAACAAGTAGGGGTCGTCCCAGAAATAATGCTTAACATCTTTGAAAATTTTGTTCTTTTGTTGGGACGACATCCCTTTCACAACAAAGTTACCCGCATGATAGTTTGCAAAGTCGGCAAACCAAGGGGTACTCGAATTTTCATGATGAGATACCACATTAAGAGTCTCGAGAGGAAGCGTTTCATTTATTTCCTTTTTCTCGAACACACCTTGATGTGGATTTTCATGACGAGAGAGATGATCAGCCGCTAGGTTCTCCGCTCCTTTTTTATCACGGATAATGATATCAAATTCTTGTATGGAGGAGAACCCATGAGACAACCTCGGCTTTGCATCTTGCTTAGCAAAGAGATATTTGAGAGCCGAGTGATCCTTATACACTATGCTTTTGGACAAGATCAAGTATGGCCGAAATTTCTCGAAAGCATACACCACGGCTAGTAATTCTTTCTCCGTCGTAGTGTAATGTGCTTGAGCTTCGGTCAAAGTTTTGCTAGCATAATGTATAGGCTGGAAATGTTTTGATTTTCGTTGCCCCAAAACGGCACCTATGGCGAAATCACTTGCATCGCACATAAGCTCAAATGGTAATTCCCAATCGGGGGCAACTAGAATTGGTGCTTCCGTGAGCTTCTTCTTAAGAGTTTGAAAAGCTTCAACGCACTCACTAGAGAAGATGAAAGGAGTATCCTTTTCAAGAAGTCGGGTCATAGGCCGGGATATCTTTGAAAAATCTTGAATGAAGCGGCGATAGAAACCGGCATGACCAAGGAAACTTCTAACTCCTTTGACGGTTGTGGGAGGAGGTAATTTTGAAATGACATCGACTTTAGCTTTGTCAACCTCAATCCCGCTCTTAGAAATCTTATGGCCAAGGACAATGCCCTCTTTGACCATAAAGTGACATTTCTCCCAATTTAGACTAAGATTCGTGTTTTCACAACGTTCAAGCATTTTGTCCAAATGGGAGAGACATGTTTGAAAAGAATCTCCAAAGACCGAAAAATCATCCATAAAGACTTCCATAGTCTTTTCGATCATGTCATGGAAAATAGCCATCATACACCTTTGGAGCGTCCGGGAGCATTACACAAGCAAAAAGGCATGCGTCGGTAAGCAAATGTTCCATAAGGACATGTGAATGTGGTCTTTTCTTGATCTTGTGGGTCAATGGGAATTTGGAAGTAACCCGAGAAACCATCGAGAAAACAATAGTATTCGTTTCCAGCTAATCTCTCAAGCATTTGATCCATAAAGGGTAATGGAAAGTGGTCTTCTGGGTGGCTTCATTTAACTTTCGATAGTCAATGCAAACCACGCCATCCCGTAACCAATCGGTAGGAATTAACTTCGTTTTCATCATTTTCAACAACGGTAATGCCACCTTTTTGGGCACACAATGAACGGGGCTAACCCAAGGACTATCCGAGATAGGGTAAATCAATCCGGCATCGAGAAGTTTTATGACTTCCGCTTTGATAACCTCATGAATTTTAGGATTCACCCTTCTTTGGTGTTGAACCGCCGGTTTGAAGTCATCTTCCATGAGAATTTTGTGAGTACAAAATCTCGGGTCAATACCCTTGATGTCGGAAAGGTTCCAAGCGATGGCTCGCTTGTGTGACTTCAAAACCTTTATGAGGCGGCTTTTCATCCTCACTCACGTCTTTAGCAATGATGACGGGTGATTTATTGTCACCCTCCAAAAATGCATACTCGAGATGAGGTGGTAAGTCCTTAAGTTCGACCTCGGGAGGATCATTAGATTTTCAATGCGTTTTGATTTCCTCTTTATGAAGTTCTTGAGGAGGGAGTGAGGAAGGATCTTCATTGAGCAACTTCTCGATGAGAAGTATATCTCCCTCAATGTCGATGGGAGCGTGATCTATTTTCCATGGAACAGAATCACTAGCCAAGTATGCTTCAATCTCTTCCAAAATAAAGTCACTTCCCTCAAGCGGGTGAGGGAGGGAAGAGAAGGCAACGATGGGATCAACCGAAGTGGGATTGCCACTCAAGAATCCAAGAATTTCTTGAGAATACTCCTCCGACACAATGTCAAGGACATCAATTTTGTTGACAGAATTGTCTTCATAATTGGGGAGTATTTCGTAACTTGATTGAGATTGAAAGTAACGGCTTCCTTGTTTACTCTCAAAGTAATTTCCCCTTCATCAACGTCGATCAATGCACGACCCGTTTTCAAGAAGCACCTCCCAAGGATGAGGGGTGCTCGGGGATCGGCATCAAATTCGACAACAACAAAGTCGTGAGGAAATGAAACTTGCCTACTTTCACAAATACATCCTCGGCTATACCTAGCGGACGAGAACTTATGCGGTCCGCAATCAAGGATCATACATGTAGGTGTAAGCGGAGGTAATGCAAGCTTTTTCCACATGGAGTGTGGCATCAAGTTAATGCTAGCGCCAAGATCGGCCAAAGCGGAGCATTGAACTATGCCTTGAAAATCACATGGGATGAGAAATTTTCTGGGGTCTCCTAACTTTTCGGGAAGTTTTTTAAGGATAACCGCCGAACAATTTTCGTTCAAAGAAGTTTTAGCCATTTCGGAAATCTTTTCTTTGTTATTCAACAAATTTTGATTGTTGGACCGAACTTTGGCATTAGAAGAAGAGCGTCCGCGAAACTAATCTCGAAGTGCAAATCTTGAAAGATTTGGACAAGTTTCTCCATTTGTTGACTAGTTTTATCACGGAGCTTTTGGTCATTAAGCTTTGAAGGATAAGGAAGTGAAGGCTTAGGAGTGGTCATCGGAACAACGGGTTCCGGAATTGGAGGTAAGACCACCGGAGGTTGGACTTGTGCGGTACTTCGTGGGCTTGAGTTTTGCACCTTGTCCTTTGATACCTCGGTTACTTGACTCATTGCTCCTGGTGGAGGAGGCATTGGAGTCGAAGGTCCATCATAAGATTTACCACTTCGGGTAGCAATAGCATTCAATTCACCTTTTGGGTTGGGAATGGTATTACTTGGAAGGGCACCCGAAGTTGAAGGTTGATCCTTTTGACTCATGAGACTAGCAATCATACTTTCAATCTTGCTGTGAGATTGATCAATCTTGTTACTAGTAGCTCTAAGCTCAGAAGTGAAGTCATTCTTCAAAGTGGTAATTTGATTTTGCATGGACACCATCTTAGCTTCATTGCTTTTGATGTAATTAGCAATGTCAATGGAAGCTTGAGGAGGCTTTGGGCATGCACATTTTGCTGAGGAGCTTGGAATCGGTTTTGATTGAAATTTCCTTGATTTTGAAAACCTTGATTTTGATTTTGAAAATTCCGATTCGACTCGATTTTGATTGAGCTGATTATTTCTATTTTGCACATTTTGATTGTTCGATTTTGATTAAACCGGGTGGTCCAAGGAAATTGTTAGAACGATAGCTGAGAAGGGTTCGGTCCCCTTGCGGTTGGTAGGAATTACCTCCCGTATTGTAGGAACCAGCGGCATAAATGCTCTCTTGAGTGAAGCCACCGGTTTGGACACTCAAAATAAGGATGTGGACCACCACAAGTTTCACAACTCTTGTTTACGACATTCACTTGTTGATTGTTGTTATTTTGACTCATTTTAGAATACGGCAGGTGGATATTTCTTCAATTTTTTTGGTTAGAGTCGTGTATTCCGAAGATGGAAGGGTGGTAGATCTCCTTGACTCACTCCTCTCGGTTGAGGAATCCCAATAATTGTGGTGGGCAGTCATGTTTTCAATGAGATCGTAGCACTCTTGAATCGCCTTTTCATAAAGGTACCACCCGGCACAGCATTTATCGTGTCACGATGTCTCAATGTTAACCCGTTATAGAATGTATCTATTTGGGTGACAAGCAACATGTTGTGATTTGGACATCGATCAATCGAAAGCTTATAACGTTCCCATGCCTCAAATAAGGACTCATCGGGATGCTTGCCAGAAAATTCGATTTCATTCCGTAGTTTCGTCACCATCGACGGTGGAAAATATTTCGCTAAGAATTTGGAGATCATTTCGTCGAAACTATGGATTGAATTTTTGGGAAGACGATCAAACCATGCGGTGGCATGAAGCGTCAAGGAATATGGAAAGAGATATAAGCGAAGGGCGTCATCGGTGACCCCATTTTGCTTCATACTTTGGGTGACGGTGAGAAATTTGTCGAGATGCTTGTTGGCATCGTCACACGGTGATCCGTGAAATTGGCAAAAACTTTGGACTTGTTGAATCATGTGATGCTTAAGTCCAAAATCCGTGGCAACCTCGATGTTGACGGGGCAATTGGACCGCCCCGTCCATCCATCGTGGGTTGGCAAAGCGCCTCCATCGTTCGGAGATCGGGAGCTGGATCTTGTGGATCAGGTACTGGGACTCGAGGTCCGTTCCCTTGGTTATGTGTCATTGTGATTTGTTCGACGGTACGTATCTCGGGTGCGTTTGCTTGGTTCTGGTTACGTCTACGAGCTTCGCGAGCGAGTCGCATGCACTTCCAAATACAACACTTTCAATTAAAACAAGACCGAGGCAAAACAACAGTGAACTTAAACCAATAATCCCACGTGAAATGATCACTTCTACAAGTAAAACGCACAAAGGAGCGGAGAGACTCTGTAGGTGTGCGAAGCTTATTAAAAACCCGTCTCTTCTGGCCGCAATTTAATGTCGGGCCGTCCTTATACCCCTCACACAGTTTGTTAAACCGATAAAAGTAAACCAAAACATGAGCGACACAAAGGCAAGTTTTAAATCTTTTGTTCGGGAACTTATAATGATAACACCTCAGTTAAGAATGTTATATTGATTGTGTCTTCTATTTATTTAAAACAACAAGCAAAAATCTTTTTGTACTTTTAATCTTTTACATATATATACAAAGAAAAGAAAAATATTTTTGTATTTTTGTATTTTTATAAAAACAATAACTTCACGAGGAAGGTTCTTCAAGTCACTAATCGCAAAAACTTCACGATATTGTCGCAACACACCTCCGGCGGGCGTAAAATTTGATTAGTTGTAAAGTGAGTGGTGAAAACAAACACAATATCAATATATCAAATTAACCGTAAAATTCGACAAATTAACCCTTTAGGAAAAAGGTCAGCGTGCCAAACCTCACGGGTGTGATAAAAGTGATACCGGGAAGTGATTTCCCGGGTCGTGTCCCAACGAGGTGTGAATGGAAGGATTAGTTGAGTTTCGTGATTTGAACTTGAATTGGTTTTTAATGATTTTTGGATTTGATTACTTATTCTACAAATTAATGAGCGGAAAGTAATTAAGGAAAGGGAACCCTAATAAACTAAAAATTAACTATCACTAAGCCTAAGGAATGATAAAACTAAGTTACACTAAGTCCTAGGGTGCTAAAAGCATAAAAGCGTAAAAGCGGAAAACAACTAGAGCCATAAGCGTAAAAGTTTTGCAATTTAAGGGCTACGGGTGTGAAACCAATTTTCCTACGATCTATTCGACTAAAAATAATTTTAGGAAAAAGCGGAATATTTTTTCGACTTTTAAATTAATTACTATGAATTAAAATCTATTTAACACTAATTAATTTATTAAAAATACTAAACTAGTTAAGAAAAATCTGAAAATTTCCCAAAAAGTACTTTAAGTTACACAGTTACGAGAAAATTGAGAAAAAGCAGTAGAGTTGCTATTGGAAATAAGCAACAAATAAGCCAATAAGAGCTTATAGCTTAAACTGTCTAAGGTACCTTAAGAATTTGATTGTGTAAGATTCAACAAGAAAGTCCCAAGGGCGCTTATGGTTCCAGGTACACAAGCTATCACCCTTATCCAAGGGAGAGGTCTCGGAGTTCGACCCACTGCCTCTCCCTTTTTGCAAAATATTTTTTTTTCAAATTTTCTTTTTGCACTTTGTTTATAGGACTAAGATAAGACTTTTTTGTGAAAACACTTTGTGAAAAACCTTTGAATAAGCGGTTTACAAGCTGCTTATTTCCAGCAGTGGGCAAATTTCAAACAAGCACCCCTTTTTCCTTCTTGTTTGTGATTTCTAACCAAACACACCTTTTTTTGTTAACTTTCTTTTTGAAACTTGTTAACAAGACCAAGTTAAACACTGTTTGTAAAGATGAAACTTTTGAAAAGATGGCAATAAGCAGTTTGGACTGCTTTTTGCTCACTGTTTTTAGACAGTATACAAACAAACACCCTTTTTGCAACTTTTGTGAGCACAAATAAGCTAGGATAAGCAAATGTTCAACCAGATAAGCTACTAGGGACATGCAATAACTAAAATAAGCTAAGTTTAACAGTAAATAAGCTACACCTAAGGGAAAATAAGCAGTTCACTAGGGGGATCCTAAGGCTAAAATATGAACTCTAAAACTGTCCTAATAAGTGGTAAAGAAAACTAATAACCTCCATCCTAAAGCTACTAACTATACTATATCTAAGCTACCATGAAATTTCCTAAATAAGCTAGGTCTTGTACTGATAAGCTAAAGAGTAACAAAAAAGTAAGTGACACTGTGCACTGGTTTGCAGGTTTGCTGATACAGGCCAAGGGTGCCTGTTTAGAGCTTATTTCTGAGCTGGACAGTGGACCTCCAAACCAAAGACAAGCTGCAAAAACATAGTTAGCCAAGTGGAGATGCAAAGTAAACCAAGTGGGGTACAAAAGAAGCTTTTAACAGACTTCAAAATAAGCCAAGTTCGCTATCATTTGCTGTTTTGACTGCTGGTACACTAAATGGGACAGATTTGGAGTGCAAATTCAACCAAGTTATAGATATCTTTGGTGCATAAAACTGAGCATGAACTAAGTTTGGAACATGATAACTTAAGAAAAACAAAGTTTGCTGATTTTGATTAACAATTGTACTAAAAAATAAGACCAAGAACAGCACCTAGAGCTGCTGTTCTGTCAGGTACAGAGAGATAAAAAAAATGAATTTGAACTTCAACATGATTTCCACAAAGCTGTTTCAAAATGAACTTAACTTGCACAAATTGACTAATGACACTAAAAGGATTTTGACTTCATTGGTCAAAGTGGGTAACAAATAGTTTTGACCCGTTTTCAAGCAATAACCAAACACCCCTGATGCAAGAAGCTTAAGCTTCTATTTTTCTAGATTGGTTTACAAAGCTTTTGACTACTTTTCATTAAGCTAAAACAAACTTTAAACAGAACATGAAACTTAAAAACAGAAATTCCATTGATTTAAAAGGAGATTACAATAAAGCTTAAAAATACAAGAAAACTAAAAAACTATTTTTTGAAAACTAGGGGTGCCTTTAAATGGCTTACAAGGCTTCCTATTTATACTAAATCTACTTAGGTCTTCATTCTCAGGTCTTGTGTTTCTTGATTGAGTGAAATCAGCCAAAGCTTCAAATTTGTGTTTTCTTGAGCTTAATCTTGACCCTTGAATAGTTAGGTACCATTTAGAATGAATCTTGGCCATCCACTGAAACCTTTTGTAGCTGGGATTGCCATGGTGGCAAGTCTTGGGGAAGGTGGAATAAGATAGTGGGTTGGGGAGTTGTGATGTTTCTGGGTAAAAGCTAGGGCTTCTGGGTATTGTGAAGTGGAGGGAACAAGGGCACAGGAAAAACGTTTTTTATTATTTTTTTCTCTTCTTGTGCTCTGTGTGTGTTTGGGCGGGAAGACAGGGAAGAAGAAGGGGGTGGATTGTTATTTCGTTGTTGGGTGGGTTGAGGGTTTGACGGGTCTAGGTTTGGGTCGTGGGTTGGGTTTAGTTGGGCCAAGGGGTTTAATTATGGACTTAGGATATATTAGTGAAACCCATTTATCATTTAGGGACCAAATGTGTAACATCCGAAAATCCAAGGACCATTTATGTAATTTCTGCAAAGTATTCCAAGGGCCAATCTTGTGAATCTCAAATAAACCAAGGGTCATTTTTGCAAATTGTGAAATTCCAAGGACTAAACTTGTCAATTTTAAAACCCAGGGGACCAAAAGCTGTAATTTCTCAAAACTTTTGACATTTTTCACCAAAGGACTAATTATGATAACTTATGATTTCAAAAGGACCTTTGGTGACTTTTCTTTTTAAATATGTGCTCGGGGACTATTTTTGTCAATTTTTGAAAGGCGGGGACTGAAGCGCCAATTATGCAAACTTTGTTTGTTTTTCATTTGTTTTGCATCTGAAACATATAAAACACAATTTTGAGATATTTTTAGTATTTTGATGCATTTCGGAGTGTTTTTAGATGTTTTGCAGTTCAGTTTTGACCTAAAATGATGAGTGAATACGCACTCATCAACTTCCTTTTGGAAGAGATCGATGAATTTCTTGCTAATGACGAATCGATTCCACCGGGAATTGATAATGGTGTTTATGATTCGGAGGGAGATATCCTTTATCTTGAGCAATTGTTGAATGAAGATCCATCACCGTCAACTCCCTCGAAAAAGATTACGATTGAAGAAATCAAATCCGTACAAGCGTCTAATGAAAAACCTCCGGAGCCCGAGCTCAAGGATTTACCTCCTCATCTTGAATACGCTTTTCTTGAAGAATCGAACAAGTTTCCCGTTATCATTGCTAAAAACTTGAAAGATGAGGAGAAAACCGCACTTTTGGAAATTCTTCGTAAACATAAGAGTGCCATAAACGGCAAATTCACGATATCAAAGGCATTAACCCTCGTTTTTGTACTCACAAGATCTTAATGGAAGACGATTGCAAACCCGTTATTCAACAACAACGTAGGGTTAATCCGAAAATTCATGAGGTTATCAAAAAGGAAGTTCTTAAACTCCTCGGCGCCGAATCATTTATCCAATCTCGATAGCTCATGGGTTAGCCCTACCCATTGTGTCCGAAGAAAGGTGGCATGGCCGTCATTGCCAATGAAGATAATGAATTGATTTCCACACGCCTCGTCACCGGATGGAGGGTGTGTATTGATTATCGAAAATTGAATGATGCTACACGGAAGGATCATTTCCCGCTACCTTTTATGGATCAGATGCTCGAGCGTTTAGCGGGGAATGAGTTCTATTGCTTTCTCGATGGTTTTTCTGGTTACTTTCAAATTCCGATTGATCCGCATGATCAAGAAAACGACTTTCATGTGCCCTTATGGAACGTTTGCTTACCGACGAATGCCATTTGGCTTATGCAATGCTCCCGGTACGTTCCAAAGGTGCATGATGGCTATTTTTCATGACATGGATCGAAAAGTCTATGGAAGTTTTTATGGACGATTTCTCGGTTTATGGAGATTCTTTCACTTCTTGCCTCTCTCATCTAGTCCACATGCTCAAACGGTGTGAAGACACTAACTTGGTTTTGAATTGGGAGAAGTGCCACTTCATGGTTCGAGAGGGCATTGTCCTCGGCCATAAGATTTCAAAATCTGGGATTGAGGTCGACCGAGCTAAAGTCGACGTTATAGCTAAACTCCCTCATCCCACTACCGTCAAAGGTATTCGGAGTTTTTTGGTCATGCCGGTTTCTATCGCCGTTTCATCCAAGATTTCTCTAAGATAGCCGCCCTCGACCCATCTCCTCGATAAGGATGCTCCGTTTATCTTCACCAATGAATGCGTTGAAGCATTTAATTTTCTCAAAAGAAATTAACGAGGCTCCGATCTTAGTTGCCCCGAAGGGATTTGCCCTTTGAACTCATGTGTGATGCAAGTGATTACGCAATTGGGGCAGTCTTGGGACAACGTAAATCAAAACATTTTCAACCCATACACTATGCGAGTAAGACATTGTCTGAGGCCCAACACAATTATACGACTACTGAAAAGGAATTATTGGCCGTTGTTTATGCTTTTGAGAAATTTAGACCCTACCTTATCTTATCGAAGACCATAGTGTATACCGACCATTCTTCCCTAAAGTATCTTTTGGCAAAGCAAGATGCTAAGCCACGATTACTTCGGTGGGTTCTCCTTCTTCAAGAGTTTGATGTTACTATTCTTGACAAAAAAGGAGCGGAGAACCTGGCTGCCGATCACCTTTCTAGACTTGAGAATCCCCATCAAAGTGTGCTCGAGAAAAAAGAGATCACAGAAACATTTCCTCTTGAGACACTTGGGATGATTGCTAAGAAAGACCCAAACACCCCATGGTTTGCCGACTTTGCAAATTACCATGCGGGCAATTTCCTTATGAAAGGGATGTCGTCCCAACAGAAGAAAAAGTTTTTCAAAGATGTTAAGCATTATTTCTGGGACGATCCCTACTTGTTTAAGATTTGTGCGGATCAAATAATCCGGCGGTGTGTTCATGGCCAAGAGGCCATTGATATTCTTAATGCTTGCCATAACGGACCCACTGGTGGCCATCATGGTGCAAGCTACACCGCTAAGAAGGTTTTTGATTCCGGGTTTTATTGGCCTACCATATATCGAGATGCTCATGATTTAGTTAAGTCTTGTGATTCTTGCCAACGTCAAGGGAAAATTTAGCAAAAGGATGAAATGCCACAAAATGCTATTCAAGTTTGTGAGATTTTTGACGTGTAGGGCATCGATTTTATGGGGCCATTTCCATCATCTAAGGGTAATAAGTATATCCTCGTGGCCGTCGACTACTTGTCTAAATGGGTTGAAGCGAAGGCGCTCCATACCAATGACGCCCGAGTGGTTGTGAAGTTTCTGAAGAACTTGTTTTCCCGATTCGGAGCACCTCGTGCTATCATCAGTGATCGCGGTACCCATTTCTGTAATGAACAATTTGCTAAAGTAATGGCTAAATATGGAGTTACCCATCATCTTTCTACCGCGTATCACCCGCAAACGAGAGGACAAGTTGAGGTCTCGAATCGTGGTTTGAAAAGGATTTTAGAAAGGACCGTAGGAGAAAATCGAGCTTCATGGGCTGATAAGTTAGATGATGCATTATGGGCTTTCCGCACCGCCTACAAGACACCCATCGGGTGCACCCCATTTAAGTTGGTGTATGGAAAAGCTTGTCACTTGCCCATAGAGCTCGAACATAAGGCATTCTGGGCCTTGAAACATGTAAACTTTGATCTTAAGACCGCGGGTGATCACCGGAAAGTTCAATTGAATGAATTAAATGAGCTTAGGGATCAGGCTTACGAGAATTCTTTGATTTTCAAAGAGAAGACTAAGAGGATTCATGATGCTAAAATCAAAAATCGCGTTTTCAACGTTGGTGATCAAGTTCTCCTCTTTAACTCTCGCTTGAAGATATTCTCGGGCAAACTCAAAACCCGTTGGTCCGGACCATTCACCGTTGCTCAGGTTTTCCCGTATGGGACGGTGGAGCTTTCTCAGCCCAATGGCCCAAATTTCAAGGTGAATGGTCATCGTGTGAAACATTATTTTGGAAGGGACATCCCATCTATGGTTGTCCCGGATCTCCAAACTTTCCCTAAGGACAACTGAATTCGGGGATCGAGTCAAGCTAGCGACTCGGTGACCAAAAACGATGGCGCTCGTGGGAGGCACCCCCTGCTTATCCTTCTATCTTCTTTCTATTTTCTAATAAGTGACGTGAAGGGGTTAGCCTCTTCGATTTCTCGTGTTTGGTTGTTTGTGATGTTGTTCAGGATTTTCGCCGATATGAAGACTCTCGTGCTCGAAGTTTGTCATTTTCTCTACTCGAGTTTCATGATCGATGCTGATGGAAATCCGATATCCGAAATCTTATCGACTAACGTTTATCTTTGAGCATACTTAATAAACGGCTTTTAGATTTTCGTTGATACCCTTGCTTTTAAACATTGAGGACAATGTTTCGTTCTAGTCTGGGGTAGGGTAATCTTCGATTTGATTTGACCGCACTTGCTTATTTTCTGTCATGTACTCACGCAACCTCGTTTTTCCTTAGAAAATGAAAAAAATTGTGCTATAAATGAGACAATTTAAAATTTTTCTAAGCTTTTGTTAAGTCTTTTTGATTGAAAAGTTTGCTAGTCTCTTAGACAAGAAGCTATAAAAAGCGAATTCTAGCTCACAAGGCCAAGATTTTGCAAGTTTCCCTGAGTGATTTTAAATATGCATTACTTAACTTCATTTAGACGAAGCATTTGCTAAGTTAATATATGTTTTGACACCTTGTTGACTTTCAGCTGGTGAGAGTAGGAATGGAATTCTGACTTGACCGGGCGTGTTGAGCCCTAGCTTGTTCCATTAACCATAGATAATCTAATTATCGGCTAAGCATCCGCGGATCTCATTATTTGGGATTTTAAATTTGCGGAGATCGAGGAATGATAGAGTTACTTATGAGTTTAGATGCAAAACGTGGAGTAGTTGGTTCTCTTTAGAGCCCATCGAAGGTACTTATGGCTTTTTGTTCCCACAAAATTGTTTCACCCCATATTTGTCTAATAATAATTAAAGATGTTGAGTTTTTGGCGATAGTTAGTTCTTTGTCTTCTTTAGAGAATCCTTGCCCATGAGAGTTGGGTACACATCGAGGTACTGTCAGTGTTACGGTGTAATAGACAACTGATTCCTGATAGTTTTCTGCTATTGTTTCTATTGTTATAAAAGCCGTAGGGTTTGGAGTTTGGCACAAAAATTAACATGAAATAGAGCCCAAATGTTTTAAAATTAAAAATCCAAAGCTATAAAAGTTGTCATAGACTTCTATAAAGGCAGAGGAAAATTCAAAGTCATAATAAGACTTCTGATAAAGCGGTAATCCCGTTGAGTTAGTAGTTTAAAAGACCAAGGGCCTAAATTGCAAAATTGCAAATGTGCTGAAATAGTGTTAAGCCAAACTTCGGATCCGGGAGATGTCTAAATAAAGCTTCTGTCTCTGGACTCGTAGATGAGTTGTCTCGCCGCTATAAAAGGATATTCTCCTAAATCGTGTGAAATTAGGACCTTGATGTGGACCTCATTCTTGTGTGCAATGGTTTTCGAGGGAAGGTGAATAACTAATTAGCGACTTAGCTTCATATCTTTATTGGAATAAAAGTTATCGAAACGAGAAACTTGAAGAAATTCATTTCTCACAAAAATCAAAAAAAAAATCTAGAGGAAAATAGGAAAATGGGAGCAAAAGGTAATTACACAAGTAACTTCCATGGGTAGTGTTAGCATCTAGAGTCATATTTAACAATGATTTCGATTTTACGCTTAGTTTGGGAACTTGTGAAAAATCAGGGACGATGTATTCTATCTGTATGGTCACTTCACGCTGTGTTGTGACAATCCGTACTTTCAGGTCATTTCTCGACACGATTCATGTCTCATTATTTCAACATTTATAGTAAACTTGGTTTACTTGTTTCAAATTCGCGTAACCTTGGAGGTTTAGCGGCGAATTCATGATCATGACATCACGTACATTTCATATGGACTATGAGTAGTCTACATTTCATGGACATCATGTACATATCATTCATTCATTCACGACATTTCATTTCACCCTTCAACGCGTAATTTTTATGTTTAAAAATCTTTATCGCGTGAGTTTTTATTTTAACATTTAACTCGTTACTTTCAAAAATGATCCCGAGGTATTTTTAAACTCTCATTTAGTTTGTAAAAACTATATTTTTAGTCTTCCTAGTGTTTCAAATTTATTTGGTACCTTAATCGTTAAAAATTAAATTGTTACGTCGTTTTTCTTAAAATCTTACGATAATTATTTTATCACCCGATTTTCACGAGGAAAGTATTTTTACAATTTTTATCAACTCATTACATTGTATTTTGATCTAATAAAAACTTTCATTTACTTTATCTTAACTTTACAATAACTTACACATTTATTCAAAAATCTCACAAATATCTACAAGTAAAGTTTTAAAAAGAAAAAAAAAAATAATATGGGAAGACAACCCTCCCCAAAAACCGGCCAAGGGGGAGGGTGTCTCATAAATGTTAGTATGGTTTTCTTACTTATTTGTCTAGCTAATAATTCACAAGTTACATAAAGTCTTATAACCTCAAATCACTTCACATACATCTCATATTTCTCAAAGTGTTAAACCAAAGTTATTTCTCTCCTTCCTTCTTGAGTCCATAACCGGCCACATACAAGACACCAAGGGATCAAGATATTTTGCAACATCAAGTGTTTAAACAACCTAGATCATATCCTTTTTCATGGTTTTGAAATAAAAACCAAGGATATCTAAGTAAAACCTTTGTTACCTACACCTCTTCATATCATTTGTAAGCATATTCTTGTCATTTTTAAGTTTTCTCTTCATTTTCATATGATTCTTATCATTTTTGGAGCTTTTATGCATGTTATGTAGTTTATACCATTTCTTTCTTGATTTTTAAGGTTTTATATACTTATTAGTCATCCTATAATTATTCCCAAGTTATTCTTTGGTCTTGATGGTGATTAGGAACCCATGACACCCTAAGAAGGTGTATGGTAGGTTTAGATTAGTTTCGGAGTTGATTTGAAGGGATTAGAATAGGTTTTGTCCGTGAAAAACTATTTTCGTAAACTATATTTTGTGATCTGTCCTTAAAACGAATTTCTGGAAAAATCAGTTGGTGGTACGAAAGTTTGGCCTTGATTTTTGGAAAATACACTTAAAAACGAATCCGTGGCCGCTTGAACGGATAAAAACGGACTTATAACGAAGCCGTGGTGAATTTTTAAAGTTTGACGACGAAAAGTATTATTTTCTGAAAAGACACTTTTGTTTTTTACACATTTCGGTCAAAAGCGAGCCTTAAGCTTCACAAAATATTTCGACTTCTCAAAATTATATTAGTTTACTTCGATACGAAGCTAAGGACATATTAAACGTAGAAAGCGGATTTGAAACGACAAAGATATACACTTTTTCATAAACTTGCGTAACTAATTTTACGCATACGATTAGCCAAAAACCACCCACTTTAACCCTTAATATCTTTATGATCGAGACCTTTTGGACGAAAACTCCTGAATTGAAACTTTTAGATATGGATACAAACTTTCCAAAACCGTCGATTTCGTTCTCTAACGATCAACGTGTACTTGTTTTACAATTGTTTTTCCGGAGCCATTTTTGGCAATTTCATGATTTTTCCGACGACATTGTTTTGCGACGAAAAGTGGTAATTTCTCCAAAAATCATTTTAAAACCATTGTAGGATGACATTTTGACGTAAAAACATGTAAAGTGATTTTTGTTTGGTCAAGGCGTCAAAAGAGTATTTTTCGACGTCGAGTATTATTTTCAAAACTCATAAATGGTATAAATAACATATCAAGTGCATGCATAACATTACATTGCAACTCATGACATATCATATCATTGATAATAGGTCCCGTTGACGCATCACTTTAAACCTCGGTTATACTCACTTTTGCCGTTATTCCAGTTTATCCAAGTGAGTTTTCATAGCCCCGTTTTACATGCTTTCGATTATTTTCAAACCCACGGGGAGAATACATTGCACTACATTTTTCTTTGTACGATACCAAGTATGTTAAATTCATTACATTGCTTAAGTTACCACATATGCCAATTTGAAAGTCCCCATTTCCTGAACCATGAACCGTTAATCATTGAAGCGAGGATGAGTGGATAGATCTATCGAGGGTGACGCCTCCATCCGGGTTGGTGAATCCCAACCAGTGAACGGATGCATTTCATTTGATTTCATTACGAGTTGTCCGGCAAACACTCTGTGGAGGGGCATACATTATTGATCAGTCTAGTTTCGGGGTCATGGGCTTAAGGCAATTGTAACATTATTTTACGTGACTTGATTGTCATGCATGGTCTATACTTGTGTAGTCGTATAAAATGTTTACATAAACCTATGATTTCTCACCAACATTATTGTTGACGTTTTTAGCAATGTATTTTCAGTGTAACGAGGCACGTTCATCATGACATGGTTTAGGGACCTATATTTTTGAGTCGCGGCGTCGACTTACATTATGTACATTATGGTTTATTTCAAAACATCGTTGGAATTTGTAACATATTTGTATTTTGGCAAACTTGTTAAACCTTTTGGGACCGATGTTGTACTCTGATTATGTTTTTATGATATATCCAACGATGTGTTTTTAAAACGACACTTTAGGTCGTTCAATATAACTGTGATGTGGTGCTATGACGTCAATGCCCCGGGAATTCCATTCCGCCGCAAAACAGTAAATTGGGGGTGTGACAGATTGGTACCAGAGCTACAAGTTATAGAGAACTAGGTTGCATCATTGACCCTAGACTATAGCTACATTATCATAGCATCTCATCATTTCATCATAGTACATATTCATGTTTATCATGCGGATTCACTTACACTTTATTCGAGATTATTTACATTTATTTCATATCGTTGTCCGCATGTCTTGATTCTCACCCTATTACCATATCATCGGATGATGATCCATCACATTCCACCGAGATTGTATCTTCTATCGGATCCACTCCAGTCTTTCCACCTATCATGATCGACACTGAGACCGAACCCTTCGAGGAGGGCGAGGTTGCACCCACACCTCACATTAGCCCTGCTCCTTACCAGATGCACCCACCATCACCACTACCATCACCACCACCAGCACCACTGCCAGTATCATCACCATCATCGTCATATTTTCTTAGGGATCCTGCACCCGCATCGGACTTGCCGCCCAAAAAGCGTGCACGTTTCGATATCCCTTCACCACCGTCGACAGAGCAGAGCCGCCCGCTAGATTTGAGTTAGGCGAGAGTTCTAGGGCAGCGCCGCGTCGCCTTCTACGAGGCATTAGGTGCCCGTGTCGATGCAGAGCATTCTGATTGATAGTTTGACTCGACAGTTGCAGGAGTTGTCGGTTGACAGGATTGAGCCCATCGCCGAGGAGGTCGAGGGTTTGATATTAGGCGGTGGTTTGTATTGACTTAGAGTTTCGGGTCTTCAACCGACGATTGAGGATAGAGAGCACATCACGGAGTTGAGGCAGAGATGCCCGAGCTGTTGGACCGAGATGACTCAGATGAGTTACAGAGTCAGTCACAGGAGTTAGCTTTAGCCCGTGAGCGTATTGTTACATTGCAGGGTCAGATGGATGAGATGAGGAGTTTGATTGATAGTTTGGTTATGCAGGTTCGTGATCTTCAGGACAGGGCCGGCGGAGCACCATGAGGTGCCTTATGTAGACTTTTGTCATTGTATAGTTTTGACCATTATCATCCTAGTCACGGGGTGTGTGACGTAGTTCAAAGAACTTGTTGTATTTTGGTTGTTGTACAAACAAATTATCAAGTATTGACTCTACTATGTAGGAATGGTTATTATTATCTATGATATCGGTCCATGTAGGCCGAAATTTTCATGTATATTATCCACGTGTGTTGTGATTATATTTGTGATATTTCGTTATTGTTCCGTTGTGATTCCATTTATCTTTGTACATGTTGTGGTTGTGGATATATTTGTATGATGGTTGTTTCTACTTACGAGTTCTCATGATTGTTTCATCTTGTGATTTTGAAGAGTTATGGCACCGAAGAAAGCTACAGTTGAAATTACCCAAGCAGAAATTCAAAAGTTGGTGAATGATAGCATTGCTAATGCACTAAGAGTCGAAAGGGAAAGCGATGGCTTCTTTGAAGCCGCTAGGCTTCTTTGCTACTACTGGTAATGCCGGAGGATCTGGGGTTAAGAAATGCTCGTACAAAGATTTCAAGAGTGGTGAACCCACTAAGTTCCGAGGTACCGAGGGAGCAACTGCAATGATTAGATGGTTTGAAAAGTTGGAATCGGTGTTTTTACTTTGTAACTGTCCGGATGACAGTAAAGTTAAGTTTGCTACGAGCACTTTGCTCGATGGAGCGTTGTCATGGTGGAATTCATACGCTCAACCAATTGGTATGGAGAATGCTTTTAAGCTTTCGTGGGAGGAATTCAAGAGCTTGGTGACTAAGAAGTTTTGTCCCCGAACGGAAATCAAGAAGTTGGAGACGGAGTTCTACGAATTGGTCACTGTTGGTTACGATATTGATACATACATTCGGAGATTTCAGGAATTAGCCGCGTTATGCCCATCAATGGTATCGGATAATGAAAAGTTGCTAGAGGCTTTTATTGGAGGACTGCCCGAGGTCATTCAAGGAGATGTGACTTCGTTTGATCCACAGACAATTGAGGAAGCTATTCGTGTGACTCAGAAATTGATGGCACAAGTGGTGAAACGAGGCAAGAACATCACCACCAACCGAAGCAACAACAACAATCCCAACAACCGTTTCAACAACAACCGAGGCAACTACTACAACAACAATAATAGCAACAACAACAAACGCAAGTGGGACAACAGGGGTAGGAATGCTACTCAACAACCGCCCAAGAGGCAAGAAGTTGCTAAGGCTTATGTTGCGGGACCAAAAGAAGGAAAAGGATATACGGGAGTTTTGCCGAAATGTAACAAGTGTTTGAGTCACCACAATCCGGGTAGATGTCCTGATCCGTGTGAAAAGTGCAAGAAAGTTGGTCACCGTACTAGGGATTGCAATGCACCACAAGTTACATGTTTTGGTTGCGGAGAAATTGGACACTACAAGAGGGATTGCAAGAAGGGAAAGAATCAAGCAAATCCGAATCAAGAAGGTTTGGCACGAGGAAGGGTTTACGTCATCGGAGGCGGAGAAGATAGGGAGGACCGAATGTCATAACGGGTACGTTTCTTCTCAATAATCGTTATGCTTCAGTTTTATTTGATTCAGGTGCCGATAAAAGTTTTGTGTCCAATGCATTTGCACCTTTGCTCAACATTAAACCAACCACCTTAGATACATCATACATTGTCGAATTAGCTAATGGTAGCGTAGTTTGCACCAACACCATTATCCGCGGTTGCACGTTCAATTTTCTTAATCATCCTTTCAACATAGACCTCATGCCCGTAGAGCTTGGTAGTTTTGACGTCGTCATCGGCATGGACTGGTTATCTAAGCATCGCGCGAAGATCATTTGTGATGAGAAAGTAGTTCATCTTCCCTACAATGGCGAAACTTTGATTATTCGTGGGAGCGAAGTGGAACTAGAATTAGTATCATATCGAGTATCAAAACGGAGAAGTACATTAAGAAAGGTTGTCTTGCTTTCTTAGCTCATGTAACGAGAAAAGTCGGAGGAGAAGCGACTTGAAGATGTTCCTATTGTTCGTGAATTTTAGAGTATTTCCCGAGGATCTACCGGGACTTCCACCGGCGCGTCAAGTAGAATTTCATATTGACTTAGTGCCCGGAGCTGCACCGATTGCGAGAGCACCGTATCGTTTAGCGCCATCCGAAATGCAAGAGTTGTCTAATCAATTGCAAGAGCTTCTAGACAAAGGATTCATTAGGCCGGTTCTTAGCCTTGGGAGCACCGGTCTTGTTTGTGAAGAAGAAGGATGGATCCTTCCGTATGTGCATAGATTATCGAGAATTGAACAAGTTAACGGTGAAGAATCGTTATCCACTCCCTAGAATTGATGACTTGTTCGATCAGTTGCAAGGTTCCAGTATTTACTCCAAGATTGATCTTCGATCGGGTTATCATCAGCTTCGAGTTCGGGAAGAGGATATTCTGAAAACAGCGTTTAGAACACGTTACGGTCATTACGAGTTTCAAGTGATGCCGTTTGGATTGACTAATGCACCGGCGGTATTCATGGATCTCATGAATAGAGTTTGTAAGCCGTATTTGGACAAGTTTGTTATAGTGTTCATTGACGACATCTTGATCTACTCAAAGAGCAAAGAAGAGCACGAAGAGCATTTAAGGATGATTTTAAGGCTACTCAAGAATGAGAAGTTGTATGCCAAGTTTTCGAAGTGTGATTTTTGGAACCACAAAGTGCAATTTCTTGGTCATATCATTGATAGTCAAGGACTACAAGTTGATCCAGCAAAGATTGAAGCCGTGAAAGATTGGGCTACTCCAACGAATCCTACGGAAATTCGACAATTTCTAGGACTAGCCGGGTATTACCGAAGGTTCATCGAAGGCTTTTCGAAGATAGCGAGACCTTTGACCAAGTTGACCTGAGAAAAACAAGAAGTACAAATGGGGAAAGAAACAAGAAGTTGCTTTTCAGTTGTTGAAGCAAAAGCTTTGCGGTCTTGGATTTTGGCACTACCCGAAGGCATTGAGAACTTTGTTGTATATTGCGACGCCTCGCATAAAGGACTTGGGGCTGTTTTAATGCAAAATGAGAAGGTGATTGCGTATGCTTCTCGACAACTTAAGACTCATGAAAAGAATTACACAACTCATGATCTCGAGTTAGGAGCCGTAGTTTTTGCACTTAAGATTTGGAGACATTACCTTTACGGTACAAAGTGCACAGTGTTTACCGACCACAAGAGTTTGCAATATATTCTTGATCGGAAGGAGCTTAATATGAGGCAACGTCGTTGGTTGGAGTTACTCAGCGACTATGATTGTGAAATCAAGTATCACCCGGAAAAGCCAATGTTGTGGCTGATGCTCTTAGTCGGAGAGAGAGGCCTAAACCTTTAAGAGTTCGTTCATTGGGAATGACGATTATTTCTCCTCTACCGTCGAAAATCCACGAAGCACAAGTCGAAGCACTTAAGGAGGAAAACCGACCAAGTGAAAAGCTTTATGGTATGCCCGAAAGCGCAAATGGTTTTGTAAAGAGAGCAGATGGAGTACTATGTTTCAAGGATAGAATGTGGGTTCCATTGTATGGCGGAATACGAGAATTGATTATGCATGAGTCGCATAAGTCAAAATATTCTATTCATCCAGGATCGGATAAGATGTATCAAGATCTTAAGAAGCTTTATTGGTGGCCGAACATGAAAGCGAGATTGCCGCGTCGTTAGCAAATGTCTTACCCGCGCTAAGGTAAAAGTCGAATATCGAAGCCTTCGGTTTACTCCAACAACCGGAAATTCCTTAATGGAAATGGGAACGTATTACAATGGACTTTGTTACGAAACTTCCTAAGACATCGGGAGGTTACGACGCTATTTGGGTAATTGTTGATCGCCTTACCAAGTCAACCCATTTCATACCGATTAGAGAGACATATTCCATGGAGCAACTCACTAGACTTTATGTCAAGGAAATAGTCTCGAGGCACGGAGCACCATTTCTATCATTTCCGATGAGATAGTCGATTCACTTCAAATTTTGGAATTCATTGCAAGATTCATTCGAACCGATTAGAGATGAGCACAAAGATATCACCCACAAACCGGCGGTCAAAGTGAAAG
This sequence comes from Chrysanthemum makinoi, assembly GCA_910596185.1. NCBI lineage: Eukaryota > Viridiplantae > Streptophyta > Magnoliopsida > Asterales > Asteraceae > Chrysanthemum > Chrysanthemum makinoi. Next base: position 201,376,048 of record OU343217.1, on the reverse strand, counting down.
GACCATTCAAACATTAGAAGACATGCTTAGAGCATGTGTCATTGATTTTGGAAATGGTTGGGCTAACCATTTGCCATTGATAGAATTCTCGTACAACACTAGTTATCACACCAGTATCAAGATGGCACCATTCGAGGCAATCATGGTCGTAGTGCCGTTCACACCGTTTGTTGGGCCGAAGTAGGAGACGCACAACTTATCGGTCCGAAATGGTACGGAAACCACGGAAAAGATTGTTCAAATTCGTGATAGACTCAGAACCGCAAGGAGTCGACAGAAAAGTTATGCGGATGTTAGACGCAAGGATTTGGAATTTCAAGTGGGAGACAAAGTAATGTTGAAAGTATCGCCTTGGAAGGGCGTGGTGCGTTTGGAAACGTGGAAAGTTAAACCCGAGATACATTGGACCATTCAAGATTTTAAGCAGAGTTGGTCCGGTAGCTTATCGACTTGATCTTCCACGTAACTTAGTCATGTGCATAACACGTTTCACGTTTCAAACTTGAAGAAGTGTCTTTCGGACGAATCGCTCGTTATTCCATTGGCCGAAGTTCAGCTTGACGACAAACTCCATTTTGTGGAAGAACTGAGAAATCATGGACCGCGAGGTCAAGCGGTTGAAACAGAGTCGTATTCCTATTGTGAAAGTTCGTTGGAATTCTCGACGAGGTCCCGAGTTTACTTGGGAACGGGAAGACCGGATGCTGACGCAAGTATCCTCTTCTTTTCGCCGACACCGTTACACCTAACAACGATTGAATTCAGGGACTGAATTCCTTTGATGGGCTTAATGTGACAATCCGTACTTCAGGTCATTTCTCGACACGATTCATGTTTCATTATTTCAACATTTATAGTAAACTTGGTTTACTTGTTTCAAATTCGCGTAACCTTGGAGGTTTAGCGGCGAATTCATGATCATGACATCACGTACATTTCATATGGACTATGAGTAGTCTACATTTCATGGACATCATGTACATATCATTCATTCATTCACGACATTTCATTTCACCCTTCAACGCGTAATTTTTATGTTTAAAAATCTTTATCGCTGAGTTTTATTTTTAACATTTAATCCATTACTTTCAAAAATGATCCCGAGGTATTTTTAAACTCTCATTTAGTTTGTAAAAACTATATTTTTAGTCTTCCTAGTGTTTCAAATTTATTTGGTACCTTAATCGTTAAAAATTAAATTGTTACGTCGTTTTTCTTAAAATCTTACGATAATTATTTTATCACCCGATTTTCACGAGGAAAGTATTTTTACAATTTTTATCAACTCATTACATTGTATTTTGATCTAATAAAAACTTTCATTTACTTTATCTTAACTTTACAATAACTTACACATTTATTCAAAAATCTCACAAATATCTACAAGTAAAGTTTTAAAAAGAAAAAAAAAAAATAATATGGGAAGACAACCCTCCCCAAAAACCGGCCAAGGGGGAGGGTGTCTCATAAATGTTAGTATGGTTTTCTTACTTATTTGTCTAGCTAATAATTCACAAGTTACATAAAGTCTTATAACCTCAAATCACTTCACATACATCTCATATTTCTCAAAGTGTTAAACCAAAGTTATTTCTCTCCTTCCTTCTTGAGTCCATAACCGGCCACATACAAGACACCAAGGGATCAAGATATTTTGCAACATCAAGTGTTTAAACAACCTAGATCATATCCTTTTTCATGGTTTTGAAATAAAAACCAAGGATATCTAAGTAAAACCTTTGTTACCTACACCTCTTCATATCATTTGTAAGCATATTCTTGTCATTTTTAAGTTTTCTCTTCATTTTCATATGATTCTTATCATTTTTGGAGCTTTTATGCATGTTATGTAGTTTATACCATTTCTTTCTTGATTTTTAAGGTTTTATATACTTATTAGTCATCCTATAATTATTCCCAAGTTATTCTTTGGTCTTGATGGTGATTAGGAACCCATGACACCCTAAGAAGGTGTATGGTAGGTTTAGATTAGTTTCGGAGTTGATTTGAAGGGATTAGAATAGGTTTTGTCCGTGAAAAACTATTTTCGTAAACTATATTTTGTGATCTGTCCTTAAAACGAATTTCTGGAAAAATCAGTTGGTGGTACGAAAGTTTGGCCTTGATTTTTGGAAAATACACTTAAAAACGAATCCGTGGCCGCTTGAACGGATAAAAACGGACTTATAACGAAGCCGTGGTGAATTTTTAAAGTTTGACGACGAAAAGTATTATTTTCTGAAAAAGACAGCTTTCTGTTTTTACACATTTCGGGTCAAAAACGAGCCTTAAGCTTCACAAAATATTTCGACTTCTCAAAATTATATTAGTTTACTTCGATACGAAGCTAAGGACATATTAAACGTAGAAAACGGATTTGAAACGACAAAGATATACACTTTTTCATAAACTTGCCGTAACTAATTTTCTGTACACGATTAGCCAAAAACCACCATCTTTAACCCTTAATATCTTTATGATCGAGACCTTTTGGACGAAAACTCCTGAATTGAAACTTTTAGATATGGATACAAACTTTCCAAAACCGTCGATTTCGTTCTCTAACGATCAACATGTACTGTTTTACAATTGTTTTTCCGGAGCCATTTTTGGCAATTTCATGATTTTTCCGACGACATTGTTTTGCGACGAAAAGTGGTAATTTCTCCAAAAATCATTTTAAAACCATTGTAGGATGACATTTTGACGTAAAAACATGTAAAGTGATTTTTGTTTGGTCAAGGCGTCAAAAGAGTATTTTTCGACGTCGAGTATTATTTTCAAAACTCATAAATGGTATAAATAACATATCAAGTGCATGCATAACATTACATTGCAACTCATGACATATCATATCATTGATAATAGGTCCCGGTTGACGCATCACTTTAAACCTCAGTGTACTCACTTTTGCCGTTATTCCAGTTTATCCAAGTGAGTTTTCATAGCCCCGTTTTACATGCTTTCGATTATTTTCAAACCCACGGGGAGAATACATTGCACTACATTTTTTCTTTGTACGATACCAAGTATGTTAAATTCATTACATTGCTTAAGTTACCACATATGCCAATTTGAAAGTCCCCATTTCTTGAACCATGAACCGTTAATCATTGAAGCGAGGATGAGTGGATAGATCTATCGAGGGTGACGCCTCCATCCGGTTTGGTGAATCCCAACCAGGTGAACGGATGCATTTCATTTGATTTCATTCAGAGTTGTCCGCAAACACTCTGTGGCGGGGCATACATTATTGATCAGTCTAGTTTCGGGGTCATGGGCTTAAGGCAATTGTAACATTATTTTCACGTGACTTGATTGTCATGCATGGTCTATACTTGTGTAGTCGTATAAAATGTTTACATAAACCTATGATTTCTCACCAACATTATTGTTGACGTTTTTAGCAATGTATTTTCGTGTAACTGAGGCACGTGCATCATGACATGGTTAGGGACCTATATTTTGAGTCGCGGCGTCGACTTACATTATGTACATTATGGTTTATTTCAAAACATCGTTGGAATTTGTAACATATTTGTATTTTGGCAAACTTGTTAAACCTTTTGGGACCGATGTTGTACTCTGATTATGTTTTTATGATATATCCAACGATGTGTTTTTAAAACGACACTTTAGGTCGTTCAATATAACTGTGATGTGGTGCTATGACAGTCAATGCCCCCAGGAATTCCATTCCGCTGCAAAACAGGTAAATTGGGGGTGTGACATGTGTTGTGTTTCCTACTCCGTGATCCTAACGTGTCGTTTGAAAAATGTTGGAGTTATTGATCGACATGAAAGTTCAACTAACCGTCACTCATAATCAGAATGTGCTTAATCGTAATATCTACTTGTGAATTAAAAGGTAAACGGGGCGTTTTTAGAATGAAGGCTTTCTTAATCTCTTTTGAGGAATCTTTGCTACTTCTTCATAGGTTTAATAGAAAGAGATTGAAATCCTTGGTTTTAGAAGCGTGAGTTGATTGCATTATGGGGACACGCAAATGGTTTCGTCTGGGGTATTTTGATATGTGCTTAAACACATATCTTTTATTTATCAAAACTGACCCAAAATAACCAAGAAAGAGCCGTTTATTGCTAATATCTGTTGTTTTCTTGAGTTTGTGCTTGTGCAGTACGGATATGTAAAACACACAAAAGAAGCCAAATCGAAAGAAAATCCGAGCACGAGATTAAGAGAGCTAAAGGCGAGGAAGGTCGATTTATGCATTTGTGAAGATTTCTACTCGAGGATGATTTTTGAAGATTTGATCAAAGTTTGCGTAATTGTCAAATAGTCCCTCTACTTTCAAAGACTTGGCAAGAAATACCCTCAAAATTCAAAAGTTGCAAATTCAGTCCCTGGATTATTGAAGAATGACAAGATCAATCCTTGGATTACTTTTTCAGAATTACAGCTTTGGTCCCTTAAGTTTCAGTTTATACACTTTTGGTCCTTGGATTAATAAATGAGTACAAAGCATATCCTAATTCCAAATCCAATCCACACGGCCCAAATAATATACCCAGCCCAAACCAAACACTAAATACCCGGTCCAACACCCCAACCCAATATCCGGATACCCAGCTATACCCGTATACCCGTATTTAACCCTGGTCAAACTCTTTAAACCCGGTCAACAACAACTCGAAATATAATAAACAAAATCCCACGCGCCAAAAACGCCCCCAAATATCCCCAGAACTAGAACCCTAATTTGCCCTCACTCTCAATTGAACAAATTAAACCAATTAAGGGTATAACCGTACAATTACTGACACATCTGACACATGGGGGTTGCCGTGTCGACTATCCGTGCCACACCTCAAATACTGCTCTCTCATTGGTGGATGAAACGTGGAAGCAACAATCCAAGGGTTGAGATCATTTGGGATTCGAAGAGGGATGATCAATGGCTCTAATGCACTCAAAGAAGCACACATTTGCAAGTTCTAGATCCTTCCTTGGCCTCAAGCTCGCCTATATAAGGCCCTTTTATTTCACTTGTATTAGTATGTAGAATTTAAGTAGTAGTTGTAGTTTATAATTGTTTTAAATATTTTCATTTATGTATTCAATCTTACTTTGTATTCAGTTTCAATTAATAAAAGTACTTTTAGCCTAAATTCTCATTTAATTTCAAATTATTGTTTAAGTGTTTAGATTAGCTTATTACTGTTTCATTCAATCATTTTAGCTTATATTTTATAAATTTCAGCTTATTCTCTCTATTAAACAAAAAAAATAAAAAAATAAGAAAAATATTTCAAAAAAAAAATCTCAAATCTGCTCATAAGCTGCAATCAGCTTATGTTTATGTTTTCATAAGCTCTCTTAAGCTCATCAATAGCTTAATCAGAGCTAGTTTAGACTACTACTCAGTTCTACAAACAAATTTCCTCTTAAATCACTTTAGTCAACAGAAGTCAAACTGCAGTGGTTATGTTCATCTGATTAGCTGGAATTGGGTTGATACTAGTTGGATTTGGGTTGAAATCAGTTTAGGAGTGGTTATTTAATCTGTTTGGCAAGCCATAGTGGCTGGACATCTTGTAAGTTTCAATTTCATTTCATTATTAGCTTAATAAAGTAGTAGTAATTGCACTAATTAGTTCTGTTAGATTGCTTTGAATTTGCTTGAAATAGGTCTAGTATAGTCAGTTGTAGTTAAAAGTTGGATTGAGTAAGCTTGGATTAGAGTTTTGGCTAGTTGAAATTTGCATAACAGTTAGTATAAGTGTGTTTGGATCAGATTGAAGATCTGTGTTTGAGGTTACTTTAGTGATAGAACTAAGCTACTTTAATCTCGGTAGGTCATAACTAAGTCAATTCAGTCACTCACTTGCACAAGAAATCAGTGATAGTCAAAATTGCATTGAATCTTCTCTTATGATCTAAACTGTTGAAATCAGTTGCTAATATCTTGAAGATAGGTTTAGGTAGTTTAGATCTAGCTTGCATTAGGTCCATTTTATCACTAAACATTATAATTAGTTCATCATTTGAGATCAAAGTTCACTTTAGTCAACTTTTGCAAATTCTGTCAAAAAGTCAAAAGTGTCAAATTCAGTTTTTATAAAAGTTTGTGAAATTTTGATGGATTCATTTTTGAGTCATATCTATTGAGATTTTGGGATAAGAAACTTAAGCTGGTCTAGTATCTTAATCTGATTTTTGTGAATTTTTTAGAAACAGTTATAAGCACTTGATAAGCTCTTCTTTAGAGCTGTTTTGCCCTGTTCCTTATCAGCATAACTGATTGAGAACCAGGCTTGATTACAGACCTTGCACAGGTCTCATTATAGCTTGTTAGGATCTGAGATTTTTTTTAGTGGCTCTTAGGTTGGTGGTATTGAGGTCTACAAATTTGGTTTTCAGTTTTGCTTATTGAATAAGCTGTTTCAGTAGCTTAAATATAGGTCCATAAAGCTGTTTGGGTTAAGTAGTAATTAGCTCAAAATATTAGTGGTTTGCTTATTTGAGGTTAGAAGTAGTTGTAATAAGTTGCCTTAGAGTAGTTTTAGCATAATATAGCTTCTGTAGTTAATTGGTTCACTCTAGCAGCTTATAGCTTTTTCTTAATTGCTTATTAGGAGCAGTTTACACTACAGCTGCTATATCTCTCACATAAGCTTAATTTTTGATATTTTTCATTAATTTAGAATAATATTTTAAACTTTTCATGAATTTTTCATAATTTTTAGACACTGTTTGCTATTTTTCTTGATTTAAACTAGTTTTTAACATTTATTAAATAGCATTTAATTCGATCAATTCAGAAAAAGTTCTAAAAAATAATTTTTCAATTTTCCTAGATTAAGAAAATTATAAAAAGCAAAAAAATAATTTTTCCATATTTTTCCTACTTTAATTTGTAATTTTTAGAATTTAAATTAGTTTAAATTAGTTTTTAATTCAAATAAATTCCTGAAAAATCATAAAAATTAGTTTTAATTCTTAGATAATTTTCTAATATCATTTTTAGTTAGAAAGTAATTTTAGATTAATTTTAGGACTTAGAATAGACGTAGTTGCTTTTTATTTACGTTTCTTTTAATACGTTTTAGTATAAGTCGCGTATTTAGGATTTCCCGTAGTGTAATTTCCCTTAATTGTTTTCCCTTTCCCCGTAGTTTTAATATATTCAAATATCCAAAACATCGAGCATTTTAATAACGAACCAATAACGACGTTGCCCATTCACACCTCGTTGGGAAACGACTCGGATTTCTAATCCGTCACTATCACTCACGTGTTTTGATTCATTATCCTTTTTCCTAAAGGGATTTTAAATCATTACTTGTGGTTATTTTTTATATCGATATTGTGGTTTTATCCATACACACACACCTCTAAACCTCAACGAATCACATACCATTAGATTCAACAAAGTTACTATATGTAAACTTTAAATAGCAGTGACATACCATTAGATTCAACAAAGTTATATGCTATTATGATCCTTTATATTATTTCCTTTGAAGTTTGAACTCTATTTGGATGCTTACCACAAAAGTGCCACAGAACTTTCAAGCTGGGAGCGTGACTTGCAGCGAAGGGAAAAGTATGACGTGACTGCTGAACCATTACCAGATTCACACTGTGGTAAAGCTAAATAAATGTTTGTTGACCTAATGTATATGTTTTGATCATAGCCGATGTACTTAGTTTATTTTAGCTTATATTGTGTCAAGTATCAAGTTAATAGCAGAGACGAACACCCCGCATCGGAGCGCAGGTTCAAATACTCGGTATTATTATTATTATTATTATTATTATTATTATTATTATTATTATTATTATTATTATTATTATTATTTTATTTTTTATTTTTTATTTTATTTTTTATTTTTTTTTATAAAAATATCACTTCATTAGAAAATCATAGGAAATTACAAGAAATTAGTGGGAAGCCGAGAAACTAACTGGGCCCCAACTCCTCTAGCAATAGCAAAACAAACCCTACTAAAAATATAGTTAGCACCACGGGCACCAATCTCTTGAGTGACTGAGAACTTTCGGATTCGCTTTAACAGGGTCACAGCCTCCTTCTCGAGTTCACCAAAAGAAGAGAAAGAGAAGGGGATGAACCCATATCCAATATCACAAGATTTCGCACTTGACCGCTTTATGCACTTCAATCACAGCCCGCCTGCCACAAAGTCAGCCATACCAGCTGCGTCGAAGGGCGATGACCCAAGAAGATCAACGCACACATCAAGACCTCTCTCCCACGAGTAAAGTAACAAGTCAGCCGGGCGTAGGTGTTTGTTCCTCTCTTGCCGAGCCCGATATCAACTTCTTTACGAAATAAACCCCACCCGAGCAGATATCATGAGAGTATCACGCACCACATTATGTCGATGTTTAATGCCAATAATACTGTGCATGATACAAAGATGATTCCCATAGATATCACCCGTAAAAACCTTGGAACAAGCGAGCATGACATCCGAGTGGAGAAAAGGGGAACCCCTAGTCGATAGCATAAAACACATCGGTAGGTTTTAGCATTCATAGTCCGCCTACCCAACCATATCGGGACTACTCGAGCCACCGAAGCATGGTCTTCCATTTGCATGATCTCCATAAGGCCATCTCTGTCTAGCGATAAGCAAAAGGTGAATTCGGCCTCTTTTGTGACATCGGTGAAATAGAAATCGCCAATTTCTTTATGATTTTGGGGCGAAATCTCACAAGAGCTACCCAAAAGGTCGGTCTCCATTTTCTCGTTAAAACCTGCGGGGCATCATCAAAGGAAGATCCGAAGCAACAACACCGCATCGCCGAGAAGTTCAACAGAGGTGGCAGATTGGAGTCTAGAAGCAAGGAAGGCATAATTCAAGACATCACCGGCGTATACACCAAGCCCCCCAAATTCAAAGGAAGAGTGGCCATCTCAATTGCCAATTTCCAAACCCGAGCCAGGCGGTGACAATACGCTCCAAAGAGGCCGGTGCTTCATCGAATGAAATCGAGCACGCTTCAAATAAACGGGAACATGATAGAGAAATACAACTTGGAAATGCCTAAGCACAAGCACGGAGGAGCAGCAACTCACATTGGGGATCATTAAGCTTAGCAACAGCGTCCATAAGTTCAATGGTTTTAGCAACCCGCTTTCAAAACGAGCTTCTTGCTAAACTCAAGGTCTACACCACAGGCCCACCCAACAATTTAACACCATGTAGGGGCCGCGGCAATATTAGGAGGGAAAACACCGCAAGCCCGCTTCTAGGGTCTTCCCTTGGCCAAAAAACCTCAGTTTTATCGACGTTAAGGTGTAAACCATAGCGAGGTCCATCCGTCATAATGAGCTCCAGGGCCTTCCCAACAAGCAGAGTATCTCCAATGATCGTACCATCATCTAGGTACCAAGCTTGAAAGGGGAGAGAAAAGGAGTCTTTGATCTTGCGAGCCAAAGGATGTAGCACCAACGCAAAAAGGAGAGGTCCAAGAGGGTCACCTTGCTGCACGCCTTGGTGTGACCATAAGGTGTGTTCCCCATAATATAATCTGGCTGGGCTGGAGTAGCAAAATTCAAACCAACGTGATATGGCAGGACAATGGAGGCGAACCTCCTGTAACATCACCTCACGGTCCACCAAATTGAAGGCTTTTTTGAAATCCACCAACAGCATCGAAAAACCCACATCATCTCCACGATCTTCAACAAACCGATTCACGGCATGAAGAATGGCCTCCCCTCCACCAGAAACCCCAACTCCGAACTGTAAATCATTCAAGTAACCATCTAAAGAGTGGCAAATCATAGAATCTCCCACCTTGGAGACTAAACGCCTCCAGATAGTCCCCACTGCAATAGGACGGATACCACCACCTGGTTAGATCAGCGGTGTGAGAGGAGCACTTGCAATATACTCGCCCAAAGCCTTAGGGCACTTACCACCAAGGAAAAGATTTACCACCTGGGTGATGGAGTTGATTAACTCATCAGATATAGCCACAGCAGCACCACTAAAATAATCCAATAGGTGTTGGGCGCGTAAACCATCTCGACCACAAGATGTACCACGGGGGAAACTCTTAATCATGTCAAGAACCATAGCCGGAGATGCAATGAGGTTATGATGATCGATGAGTATATCAGGCAGTGAAGGAGCAGACTTGAAGGGATGCTTAGCTTTTAGGTCCTCAAGGGTAGTATCATTGTAAGGAGCAACACCTGAAGAAGAAAGAACTCTGACAGCAGCAGTATAATGACCATCACAAATCTTCCTCCTACATTGCTTGACATTACGCTCACCCAGCTCCAGGTTATCCTTATTATTATTATTATTATTATTATTATTATTATTATTATTATTATTATTATTATTATTATTATTATTATTATTATTATTATTATTATTATTATTATTATTATTATTTTATTATTATTATTATTATTATTATTATTATTATTATTATTATTAATAAACATCACTTTATTAGAAATGCAAAGGATTTACAAGAAGTTAGTGGGAAGCCGAGATACTAACTGGGCTCCCACTCCTCTAGCTATAGAAAAGCTAATCCTACTAAAGATATGAGAAGCAGCACGTGCTCCAATGTCTTGGGTCATCGATAACTTTCAGATTCGCTTCAATAAGGCCACAACATCCTTCTCAAGCTCCCCAAAAGAAGAGAATGAGAAGGGGAGAAACCCATATCCAATATTCGCGCACTTAGCCTCATACTTGACGCGTTTATGTTGTGCGGCCACAGACACCGCATGACCAGGCACAAAATCAACCATACCTGTTTGCGTCAAGGGCGATGACCCAGTCAAATCAACACATACATCAAGCCCTCCGTCCCATGAATAGAGCAACATATCAGCTGGACGTAAGGGTTTGTCCCTTTCTTCACTAAGCCCGATAGAGCAACATATCAGCTTTATTATTATTATTATTATTATTATTATTATTATTATTATTATTATTATTATTTTTATTTTTATTTTTTTTTAAACATCACTTTATTTTTTATTTTATTATTATTATTATTATTATTATTATTATTATTATTATTATTATTATTATTATTTTATTATAAATCATCACTTTTTTTTTATTATTATTATTATTATAATAACACTTTTATTATTATTATTATTATTAGTATTATTATTATTAGACTAAAATACACTGTTGGTCCCTAAACTTGTCTAGAAACATCACGTTGAACCAAAACTTGCCATTTTCATCGTCAGTAGTCCAAAGTATGGGTTTTTGAGGCTAAACCAGTCCCTTGACCCATTTTTCGTTAATCAATGTCCAGTTATATGTTGTTAAATCCCGTTATTCTTGTTAAATGACTATTTTGCTTATTTGTATATAAAAACCTCAAACACATCTTCATTTCATCACCCTCTTCCAGCCTTCACCTTCACCTTCTCCAACCAACATCACTATCGCCTTCACCTTCACCATCACCGTCACCATCACTCTCTCCATCGCCAACGCGATTTATTGTTCAAATCAGAAGTTTTGAACGTTAGTCAAAAGGCTAATTACCCCCAATCCTTCACCCCCAATCTGTCGGATTAACCCTAACCATAACCATAAATCCCCAAATTAAAAACACTAATTAACATACACCGATCTTCAATTCATCTCACATGCTGATCATATGCCAAAACTTTAAGGGAATATAGATGCTTGAGAAAAGATAGTATTTGGATCTTCAAGAAAATGAGTAGTTTGAAGCTGAAAATGGCTAATATTAGGTGGCAATCTAAGCATTATAGTCAACAGATACAAAAGAGGTACAAAGAGGGTTTCCAAGTACTTGAGAAGTCATTAAGGGAATATATTAAAGCCACGACATCTTTGTCTTTGAACATGGGAAATGAAGTGAAGAATTTGGAAATTAAAGAAGTTGGTGATGTACCAGCTAATGGAGCTGCTGCAACTGGCTGTGAATGAACCAAAACTGCTCTACCTTCTTCAACTATACTTTTTAGCGATGTTTAATGGCAAGTGCACTGGCACTAGTTTCTATTATGAATTTATGATGAGTATTTGATATTGTCGAATGTTTAATTGTTTTGATGGTTCTGGTATGAAAGAGTAATGTATCTCTAAATTATAATTTTTTTGCTTGTGTGTATTTTATTAAAAGCTTTGAAATACTGTTAATTTTCTAATGCTTACACCTTCAAAGTGCTTAATATTTATTCAAGATTCAACCCCAAACACCCCTTTAAGACATGAAAACATATCAAGAGTATTAAGCATTTCCTAGCACCTCTAGGATCTTCCAATTTATGGACCACTGAGTGTGTATTTAACTATGTCTGCTAACGACCCAATGACTGGTGCTTGTTCTGACCAAAGAAGTCTGACATTTTAAAATTCTCTCATTCAAACGAAGCCAAGAAACGACAGTAGCCATAAGTATGTATGTTTCTTGTGCACAAATAGTTAATATTGGAAATTTTCAATATATTTAACTGTGTTTGATTGTCCCAGTCTATACCTCAAGTCCGGTAATTCATTGTATTGGTGAATCATGACCACTGGCAAAGGAAAGATCTTATTTTGAAGCCATAACTCTTAAACGTCAACATGGTTTGTCACCAATACATGTCCCGGAAGTTTATCACTTTGACAGAACCATGTCAGTGAATCATATGCGATACATAGAGCCTCCACATATAATTTTGAGAAAGGACTAATTGATGTAGTTGAGTATCCGTTGTTAACGGAACACATGGCGGAATTCATGGCTAAGTGGCTAACATTTCTTTTACACATCTGATAAGGATTTAAAAGGTACACTTTTGAGGGGTCATTTAAGCCCTTAATTGATCACTTTTGTATCCATTACTACTTAATTTCGTTCCTTTTCACTTTTTAGGTCTCTTGAAGGAAAATTGATGGAATGACACTTATTTGGACGAAAAGGCGCGATTATATGAAGAAAATGGCCAAAGTCAAGAATCGAGACACTCAAGCTACTGGAAATGAAGAAGACAGCGTCACAGCTTAATAGCGACGCCGTCGCGACACACCTTGTGACGACTCAGAGAGCAAATTGCTATTTTACATGTGACGGCATCAGGTTTAAAAGAGTAGGGCGTCGCAGCTCAGACGGCCTAGATTTGATCCAGACGGCGTCAGAGACTGAAGGCGACGGCGTCACAGGCATAAGGTGACATCGTCACAGAGTTGACGTGGCCAAGACGAAAACCTAATGGCGGCGACCCGACGGCGTCACAATTAAAGAGTGACGCCGTTGCATATTGTAACTCTATATATAGAATTCGAATTTTCAGTATTTTAGAGAGGTAGTTTTGTTGAGTAAAACATAAACCGGACATAGGCTATCTTGGGCAGTATCTTAGGGTTCCATACCCTATTTTACAACAAGATAAGTGATTTACTTCATTAATTCAATTATGTCTTCAATTTTTTGTGTGTATGCTTGCATGTTTTCCATGTCCGGCTAATTTACTTGTGTGTTTGCTTAGATCTATGAAACCTATGTATTGAATATTGATTGGTTGTCTCTTATCTTAATTTTGATTGACCTAGTATTGCGATAGGTCATCCGTTGTGTTTTTAATGCTTGAGTAATCTTTGTGAGCATTAGTTTATAATCACCTAGAGTTATTGTAGTCTAAACATCCAAAGATAACCTTAGAGGTAGTTTATGAATCTTAGAGATTTCGTAGGCAATAACCTTAAGGTAGACTTAAAGATTTAGGGAAAAACGCATACCCTACGACCTTAGAAGACACAACGCGTCAAGAATAAGGACGTGACAATTCAACCATCAATAGGAGATAGCTAGGGAGTAATAGCATCTAAGTAAACACATTTTTAATCATTATAAGAGCACACAACAATAGACATAGACTATACTCACCCTAGCTTAGTTAATTAGAATAGATAATAGTAGAGTAATCGGTAGAAATACCAACCCCCCCCCAAATCCAATACCCCGAGATTCGTACCTTTCAATTTTCTAAAAAAGATAAAAAAAATAATCTTCCTCAACCCCAACCTGTAGTAATTTCTCACTAGCATTCCTATTCCCCTAGAGAACGATATCAATTCTTGAGGCTTACCCTAATACTACACTACAACGATTAGGTTCACTGCCTAGGGTGTTGAAAAACTTGCTCGACGAAAAGGAAGTTTCTTTGACCCCGAACGCGCGTCGTACGCGTATCAAGTTTTTGGCGCCGCTGCCGGGGAATATAATAGCTAGTTAGATTTCTACCTCGTTTAGGTTTCCTTGCTTGATTCCTATCAAGTAAGCTTTTTTTTTCTCCTTTTTAGCTTCTTCGTAGTCTATCCCCCTTCTTCCTGACCTTTGTTAGTAATCCCATCACTTTTCCTCATGGAAGGTGATAATCAACCACCACTCATCAACCCACCACCAAATGACCCACCAAGAGGCCGTACTCTTGGTGAATACTCAAGACCAAGCCACCTAGGCTATAGGAACACCATTGAGCTTCCCGACCAAGCCCAAACTACGGCCCTTCGATCCGACACCATTCGGTTGGTGCAAAACGGATGTGCATTCCATGGACTTCGTTCCGAAGATCCTAATCAGCATCTTAAGGATTTCCTTAAAATCATTGATTCCATCGACCTCGATGCTACTACTCAGGAGACCATGCGCTTGCGTCTCTTCCAATTCTCTCTACGGGACCAAGCTAGCAATTGGCTTGAGCGACTTCCCGCCGGCTCCATCTCAAGTTGGGATGATCTCACCTCTCGTTTCCTTGCTCAATTTTTCCCACCGGGGATAACTACTAAGCTTAGGAATGAAATCTTGATGTTCCAACAACATCAAGGTGAATCTCTCTACGAAACATGGACTCGATTCAAGGACTTACTCCATAGAGTCCCTCATCACGGCATTGATCTTTGGCTTCAAGTCCAACTCTTCTATGATCATGTCAACTTCCCTACTAAGCGATCCATTGACCAAGCGGCTGGTGGTAAACTTAGTGATCTCACCGCGGAAGAATCGTGGGGTATAATAGAGGACCTTTCTCTCTATGACAACGAAAGTTGGGATGACCCCCGTGAGTTGCCCAAAACCGTAAAGGCAATCTCCTTGCCTCCCATTGACTCACAATCTTCTGACCGTAGGATGCTCGAGCTTGAAGATCAAGTTAAATTCCTAATGAGCTCCTACGACAATCCTAAGTCTTCACATAAAGTGAACAAAATCACTTTACCTTGTGAATTGTGTAGTGGTCCCCACGACACTCGTAATTGCACAAGACTCCCCGAACAAGCTTTTGCGGACTACACCTCCACGCGTACTGACGGAGCGGGAGAGAAGTGGTACACTTTCAAGCCCGAACAAAATAACTTAGGAAACTCCTATAACCCCTCATGGAGGAATCACCCTAACCTTAAGTGGAACCAAAATTCAAACCCACCCCAAAGCTCATCTAGTCCACCTAATAGGTTCGACCCTCCAAACACTGAGAACCCCACTAGTCTTGACGCAATTGCGTCTAGATTCATGTCATTTCAAGATACTCGATTGACTAAGCTTGAAGCCAATTTCAAGCAATGACAAGACGAGATGACAAATAAGCTTGACGCCCTCTTAAAAGCCTTCAACGACCGAGAAATTAGAGCACTCCCAAGTGATACTATAAAGAACCCAAAAGTGAGTTCGATTTCATCGACTTCATGTTCTTGTTCACCATAGGAGAGTGCACATCCATGCCCCTCACACCCAACGGTCCACTCGGTAAATGCTATCAACAAGGGTTCTAAGCGATCCCAAATGAGGTACCAAGGCCCCCGCACCATTGGTACGACCTACTCTTGAGAAACCCGTCAACCAAGAACCCAAACCTAATCTAGAGGTGGAGTACAAGGAACTCCATCAAGAAAAACCGGTTCTTGAAGTCTTAGCTCATGCACCTTATTATAATGCTTTAAAAGAAAAATATGAGCGAGAACTAAAACTTGAAAAACATGGGTCCGCGTTTTTGCAAAATAATTTACCTAAGAAGTTAGACGATCCTGGGCTATTCACTCTTCCGTGTAGGCTTGGAACTTCCAAACCTCTTGATGCTCTAGCCGACTTAGGATCATGCATCAATCTTGTTCCGTTGTCCCTCCATAGAAGCCTTAACTTAGGTAAGATAGAACCAACGGAAACCATCTTAGGTCTAGCGGACGGTAGTATTGCATATCCGGTAGGGATAATAAAAGACATGGTAGTACACGTAGGAGAATTGACTCTTTTGGCGGATTTCCATGTGCTAGACATTAATAAGGACCCGACATGCCCATTGCTAGTAGGAAGGGGATTTTTAGCCACCGCTAGTGCCATCATTGATTGTAAGATGTCTAAGACAGTGGTAGGAGAAGGAAGTGCTAGGTCAATTTACGATGTCAAAAAGTATATTTACTACAAGTAAGAGGAAATCCCACATGAGATTAGGTTGGATAGAACACCATCTAGATATGGACCTTGGATTAATAAAGACTTCATAGGTCCCCAACGACCTTTCTATCTAGATGAAGCCTTTGCTAGTCAAGCGACTTTCCATGAAAAAGAATTGGCTAGGGACATGGAAGTGAACCCGTTTGAGGACGCCTAAGTATTTAGGAAGATGACCGAGTTCCTAGGAAGCTTGCCCGTCAACCTTGTCATGAATAAGTGGAAAGTTGAGAGTGATAAGCCTAAGCATAAGTGGAATTGGGATAGACCGCCTAGTGATGGTAATGGAGAGTGGCACATTAGGATAACTGTTAGGATTTAGAAAATCCATACTGAAGTGTCGGTCACCCCAACGTATGTTTAGCATATTATAGCTCGTAGACGTAATAGTTTATTAGTTAGATTAGCAGTAGTGTAAGTAACACCGTGGAAGAAGGACGGGTCTTTACCCACTGTATGCCTGATCCACAGCCCGAAGGAGGGCGTAATCATTTGTATAAATAGCCCTCTCCCCACAAGGGAGAGGGTTGGATGTTCATTTGGTAATCTAACCTTCCATTTGTTTTATCTCATGAGAATATCCCACTTTCTCTCTCTAAACTCTTAAACTATACGCATACTTATGTTATGATATAATGTGTTTGTGAAATCCACTATGTTACAAATGGTATCAAGAGCCATGGTTTGATCATTCATCTTTCATGTTCTTGGATTTCTAGTGGATTTCATAAGGTTTTTGGGTTTGAATGAGTCTAGAGTAGTTTGCACCATTTGGATCATTTCTAGTGTTAAAGTTTGGATTTTGATAGTACTTTTGTTTTTAGAATCATCATAAGTGTTTAGGTTTTGATGTGTAAGGCTTGAATCATCGTGGTTGGGTTGTTTTTGGATTGAAAAGTGGTGGTTTTTTGAATATTGGTACAAATCGAGTTGAGTCTTGTAGAGATATTCTTGTGTGCGAGTTGTCTTGTTCTGTGAAGCGAGTTGTCATATAAGTGAGTTGTACCTTAAGCGAGTTTTCGTTTAAGCGAGTTATTTTGGAAGCGAGTTATCAGCTTGTGCGAGTTGTCATTTAAGCGAGTTGTATCTTAAGCGAGTTGCCTTGGAAGCGAGTTGTCAGCTTATGCGAGTTGTCATTTAAGCGAGTTGTGCCCTAAGTGAGTTGTTGTTGAAGCGTGTTGGGTTTTATGCGACTTGACCATTAAGCGAGTTATACTTTAAGCGAGCCATCTTGAGTGCAACTAGTATATTAATACTTGTTATCTGATTTTAACATAATGGCTTACACCACTGATCCATTATTTTCCAATGTCCTCAAACTATATGATTCAGTAGACAACAAAGAAAGAATTTACTACTCAGAAAGTTTAACCATGACTGACTCAGCCAATGATGATCAAAGCACTTCACATTCAGAGTCCAATCCTAAGGAATTATACCTGTTAATGCTACAAAATTCCATGCAAATGGAATGCAACATTGAGCCCTATCAGCTACTTCACTCTCACATCGTACAACTGTTATCCATGATTAAGAATCGAACATGTAGTGCCCTCTTCCGTCAGGACTTATCTACAATGACTAGAACCACACTGTTGAACTTAGAACAATTGAAGCTACAACTTACTAATAAAAAGGTTCAAAATGATGGTTCTAGTGCAGCTCTTCAAGAAATCTACAAACAATTTCAGCCATTCATCAGTGGGGAATATTCAGCAGATTAAGATCAACACTTGACTGGAATTTCTTTCATAAAACATACTGGAATGGAACTCCATGAGTTCATTGACACATTCAACCATCTTATGGACAATGTGAAGAAGTATATTGAAGAAGTACATAACAGTGATCACATGAATAAACATGGGATACTATCAATGGAGAAGTGTGGAGAGTTAGGTAATCTATCGGGTAGTGCTAAAGCCAGATATACAGACACATCAACAATGGAAGCAACCAGCAGTTCATAAACTTTTGCCTCACCAATGAAGGATGCAAAGGGGAAAACATTGAACGAACAAACGTTGGGTGGAGAATCTTCATCAAGTGTTGAATCTTCGGTAACACCTATTGATAATTCGTCTGTGCTTAATTCTGTGCATACTAATAGTCTTACAGAACATGTGGTTAGTACACGTCCTGTAACTGAGACTGAGTCAATAATGAAACATATCGTGATTCACAACATGGTTGATAAGAAACTTTTCGAAGAACTTTCAAACAAATATTCAATTCTCGAAAAACATTGCATTTCTTTAGAAATTGCAATACAACAAAAGGAAGAATGTTTTCTTGCAACAAAAGCTTGCATAAATCCGGAATTCCCAGAATTTCGAGAATTTTTCGAAATTAACCAGTTAAAAACTCAGCTTCAAGACAAAGACTCAACCATATGTAATCTGAAAAATCAAATCTCTGACTTACATATGCAAATTGATATGGGGGTGAATAATCTTAACAATGAAGTTAGTGATGAGGTTAAATCTAGGAATGATGAATTGGCATTGTGTGTGGCCAAGTTGTTAAGGGAAAATGAGTCTTTAAGGAAGAATCAATTAGAGGATAAGACCAAATTTTTAGATCAAACTAATTCCTTGTTGGCTGACATAGATGCCCTCAACACTAATCTTCAGAACAAGAGCTCCACCATAGTTGCCTTTAAAAATGAGCTTAGGAAAATTAGTAGGAATGGTAGGAACACTAAGTCTGCAAAATCATCTACCTTGGAGAAACCAGATTCACAAAGGGCTAATGAACGATCTGTTGTTAGGCAACCAAATGCATTTAGGTCAGAAAGAATTAAACCATTCAAATCTAGGTTTGCTTCCCAAGTCAAAGAGAACACAGTTTTGCCAAAATCAGTCGCCTCACTAAAGCCTTCTCAGTCTAATGCTCAAAACTCTAAGATCAGGAATATAAGGAGATCATCTAGTCCACATAAAAAGCATCAAATGGCTGACCACTCCCCTAAGAAACAAACTAATTGCAAAAGGACCAATGTTCGGAACAGGGAAATGGTTACATCTTCTTCTGTAACTAAAGGATCTAACTTTGCTAGCTGCTTTCTTAAGTGGATGCCTACTGGTAGATTATTTAAGTACACAGGATCCAAACGGACTTACTCACCTAGATCTTGTCTTTAGTGGATGCCCACAAGGAAAATCTTCAAGAATGTTGGACTTAAAGGGATTTCCATCAATGACACTCCAAGGCATGATCAAAACATCCAAAGATGAGGATACAACTATCACTAACCCATCTATTTGTAATACTACATGTTCTATTAGTGCAAATTTTCCTCAGTCTTTTTCAGGTACAATGCTCAATTCTATCATGAACATCATGACCTGGTTTCCAACTGATTTGAAGGCAAATTATCAAGGAAGTGCTGCTTGTCAATGTTGATTTGCATGTACTGTGACTTTTGATTGTTTCTGCTCAGAACTCGTAACTTACTGATTGTTTAAAAAAAAAACCATAAAAGTCAAAATTTGAAAAATACCAAAAATATTTTTTCTGTTATCGATAACATCTACGGTCCTAGAAATGTCATTCAACAATGGCACGGGTCTTTAGATGAAGTTCGAACGGATACTTTACCCTTTTTTACATGTCCTAATACTCACATACTCAAAGTTGACTAGGACTTACGGCAAGGAATTGATTCAATCAATGATCACTCACTCACTTGTATCATTGATTGAGGGGGAGAATTGTATCTATCTACTAGTCGATAAGTCTCTTCATTTGCTTCTTGCTTGAGGAGGAATACTTATGTCCCTTTATGTGCTTGTGTCAGTTATCTTGCTTGTGTGTTTTAGTCGTTGCATGCTACTTGGAGTGATTTAAGTTGCATAATTTTATGTATATTGGACTCATGTGCTTGACTTTTGAAGTTATGCAAGTTGATAAGTCTCTTCATGTATGCGAGTTGTTATGAAGTGTTTGTATATGCGAGTTGATAATATGCGAGTTATTAAGTCTTTAACTACATGCGAGTTGTTCTGTAATGGCTGTATATGCGAGTTAATAACTCACTTGATACATGCGAGTTGTGTTACCTGTCTAAACATGCGAGTTGTTAGTATAGGTACTTAAAGTGTCAAGTCGCAATACCCATTTCTTGGTTTAAGTAAAGCGTGTTGACTAATAGTCAAAACACTTGTCTTTTTGGTCAAACATGTTCACACCATTCTCTCTCTATTTTCTTCGAAGCGAGTTTCCTTTTGCGTATTCGTGTGGTAGGATTCTTGACATTGCTTTTCATGATTGTGTTATGAATACTTATACATCATTCCTCTAAACCTTACGTATCTTGCAGATCCCCTCACCTTTGATCCGCTCGTCTTATAACTGATTATTAGGCTTGAATCCCTCAATTTATTTCCTGTTATGTGTAATCGTTAGAAGCATTAGATATTGAATGTGTTGAGGTTTCATTATCATAATCTGATGATTGATTATAAGCGCGCATTATGGATTTAGGTGATGTGGTGTTTGATTGGGTTTAGATCGATGTATTAGATTTTGATTGTATGATTGGTTATTATCAGTGGATTGTCTCCCTTGTATCCTACATCCATGTGTTTCTCTTTCAGTGTTGTGGTTATAGACTTATCGTGTGTAAATGAGCAATTTGATCTGAGACAATCGTTGTGTATTCTTGTATGCGAGTTATCCTTGGTTGCTTGTATGCGAGTTACATATGTTATTCTTGTATGCGAGTTGCACGAGTTGTTTTTCAATGTGTGTTGTCCCTTGGTTATTAATTTATGCGAGTTGCCATATGCGACTTGTCTCATACGTATTGACGTATGCGTGTTATTATACACACTGTGACCCATGCGTGTTATGTTATGCGAGTTAATCACTTCTTTGACCAAAGCGAGTTATGTGATGCGAGTTGTCTTTTGCTACTTGATGTATGCGAGTTGTCCTATGCATGTAGAGGTGTGCGAGTTATTATATGCAATTTGACCTATGCGAGTTGTATCATGCGAGTTGTCCATATTGCAAGTTGTATTAACGTACAACTTGTCCTATGCAACTTGTTCATATTGTAGATGTGTCCATGCAACTTGATTTATATATCTTTCTATCTAGGTCTCTGCATGCTAATTGCATTTTGCCATTGATGTGCTTTTTATGTCTCCGTCTTAGTCATATCTTGCTTTCTGATGTTTGCATTTATCTTCGTATACTTTAAATCACTATCTAAGAACTTATGATATGGGGTGGCTATTTGGTCAAACTAATAACTTTGTTTTACCTTACAAAATTTCCGGATATTGTTGTTGTTGTATGTGTCCTCTTCAGATCTCAATGGCAGACACCACATCCTTTGAGAACCTTGCTACCACTGCACCAACCATTGTTCCTACTGATGAGGAATTACTTCCATATGCGGAATGGGTAACAATAGCAAAGAGCAACTGCTATGTGGATGTGGATAGAAGCCAACATAATCCAATTTACCGATTGGCTATTGATATTTTGAAGGACACCAACTTCTTTGGAGCCTTAACCATGCGTTGCACAATTCCCTCCATTTATATTCAACAATTCTGGAATACTGTTACATGGGACAAGATCTCTGCTACATACTCGTGTAAGCTTGAAGACAAGTGGTATGACATCACCACTGAGGCTCTCAGGGATGCTCTTCAGATCACTCCAAGAGACCCCTCAAATCCATTCGTCGCTCCACCCACCACTGAAGAACTAAAAGAATTTGTTGACGAATTAGGATATCCAGAAAAGTTAACTAAGTTCTCTGCATTCATCAACGCAGAAGTGTATCAACCATGGAGAGCCATTGTTACGATTCTCAACTTATGCTTAACTGGTGAAACTTCGTGGACAGAGTAAGATCTCCTATTCTTCAAATTCTGTGGGGGCTGGTTAAAGGGAAAAACATTGACTTTGCAGAACGTATTTGGGAAGAATTCTCCTTGTCTTTAGACACATTCATCATCGATAGCAAAACTCTCTGAATAAAGTCAAATGAAGGAAAGGCCTAGGCAAGAGAGTGATTCCTAGCATCAGGTTTTCAAATCTCATTATCCAAAGATCTCAAGAACGGACTCACAAGTTTACTTCAAGTAAGTCACTCTCTATGAAGCCGATGATGAATTCATTCTTGGCAACTTGAAATATGTTGCCAGAGGACGAGACAAAGAAATCTTTGGAATGCCTATCCCCAAGCTCTTCTTACTGAAAGAATTAAAAAAGCCGACTATTTTAAGAATTACATGAAGAAGGTCTCAAGCACAGCCAATGATGACTCATCAAATCCTACTCTCACGAAATCCATATCCAAACAATCTGAGTCTACCTACGCAAGTCTTCCCAAGAAGAAGAAGAGACCTGATAGCTCAGTATCTACTGACTCTCCGTCTCAAAAGCAAAAAAGGAAAAGGAGAGACGCTGGAAAGCGTAAAGATAAAGGAGAGATGAGATTACTGGATGAAGACGAAGCAGCACTGCAACAAGGAATCCAATTGAGCTTGGAAAGTCTCGACACACCACAAAGACAACCAGCGGGAGGGGTTACGATACGTGAACCTGAGTCAGCATCACGCCAAACCACTCTCGTTGCACAGGGCAAAGGCAAAGGAATTGCAGGAGTAGAAGCTGAACAAGCTGCTCAAATGTTATTGACCATTTCCTCTCCGACTCCAAAAACAACAACACGATTTGTACTCAAGAAAAGAAATGTTGAATCATCCTCAGCTCAAGTACAATCTAGAGTGGAAAAGGATGTGTCTGATACACCGTAGGAAACCATTGCTGCTAGTGACACTCAGTCAAAAAGTCAGGAATCAGCACCTTCTACAGAAACGGTTCCGGTGCTTGAGAAAGAGACTGAAAGACAAGATACGGAGGTTGGGGGAAATGTACTGCTGGAAGGTTCACAGGAGACTCTTAAGCCAAGATCTGAGGATCACGTGAGTCTAGAAGAAGCAAACATACTATGGGTTCTCTGTCTTCACTAAAGAATCTTGAACCTGACTTTACTTATGGCGACCAATTTTTAAAAGACAAACCATCAGACATTGAGTCTGACAAGCCAAATGATGAAAAATAAGAAGTTGAGTCTATGTTCACGGTCACCATCCAGCAAGACACATCGACTATTCCTCCGATGTCAACACCCATTGTCACCTCATCATCAACAACTCCATCAATCGCACCTTCACTACTAACTCCTGCTCAAGCAAACGCACTTCCACCACCAGAGCCTGCTACAATTCCTCCACCAGTTGTCATTGTTAGTGACTCTGTCACTCCATCAGTTTCAGCACCTCCCGCCAAGTCTACGGAACAACTTCTTGAAGAAGCACTCAAAAGAATCAATGTCCTCGAAAAGCACCATTTGCCCGAATCCGTCATGCATCTGGATCGTCGTGTATCCAAGCTGGAGAACCTTAACTTCGATACTGCAGTAGCAAATTCCATTGAAGCAAAAGTTAAAGATGCTGTAGAATGGGCAATGAAAGCTCCACTACTTCAACGGTTTAAAGATTTTCCTATTTCGGATATGAGAGCAGTTCTTTCAGATAGAATGTATGACGCTAACGAGCATCTGGATGAGGTCCACAAGAAGTTATACGAGGCTCTCGAAGAATCGATAAAGCATGATAATCATTTGCAGTTTCTGGAGGACATTCGAGAAAGAGAGGCAAAGAAGAAAAGAAGGACTGCTCTGATGGAATCGATGCCTAGAGGTCCTAAATCTCCACCACCTCCTCCTCCTCCAATTGGTGGAGCTGGAACATCTGGAACTGGTGGATCTTCTGGCGTAGCTACAACTCAAAAGACAACACCTCCAACGCCTCCACCAGAATCTTCACAACAAACTGGCTCATCAGGCGGTCAAAGGTCTCAGAAGACCTCTACTGCATGGACAACTTTTGATTCCCGGTTCACACCTACTTTCTCTACTATTCCAGAAGAGCAAATGCTTAATGAAGAGTCTTACGTTGCCCAAGAGTCAGAATCTGAAGACGATGATGCTTCCACCAAGCATATCCCTAAGCTGTCCAAAGACGAAGATTGGTTTGATGCATACATTTCGGGTAAACGCATTAAAACCACTAGAGCTGCACCATCCAAGGATACATCTCAAAGCAGGTTAACCAAAGAAAGACCTCAAACTCCTGAACCTTCGTGGGCTATACCGGAGTTGATACGCTTACACAGCGCGTTCGGGGTCAAAGGAACTTCCTTTTCGTCGAGCAAGTTTTTCAACACCCTAGGCAGTGAACCTAATCGTTGTAGTGTAGTATTAG
This sequence comes from Chrysanthemum makinoi, assembly GCA_910596185.1. NCBI lineage: Eukaryota > Viridiplantae > Streptophyta > Magnoliopsida > Asterales > Asteraceae > Chrysanthemum > Chrysanthemum makinoi. The sequence goes on along the minus strand of OU343217.1, from coordinate 201,351,319 downwards.
GGTAAGCCACGGGTATTGATATCGTTCTCTAGGGGAATAGGAATGCTAGTAAGAAGTGACTACGCTAAGGTTGGGGTTGAGGAAGATTATTTTTTTATCTTTTTTATTTTTTTTAGGAAATGGAAAGGTACGAATCTCGGGGTTTGGATTTGGGGTTGGTATTTCTACCGATTACTCTACTTATCTAATTATCTAATTAACTAAGCTAGGGTGAGTCTATGTCTATTGTTGTATGCTCGTATGATGATTAAAAATGTGTTTACTTAGGTTTTATTACTCCCTAGTTATCTCCTATTGATGGTTGAATTGTCACGTCCTTATTCTTAACGCGTTGTGTTTCTAAGGTCGTAGGGTATGCGTTTATCCCTAACTCTTTGAAGCTACCAAAGGTTAATGACTACAAAATCTCTAGGATTCATAAACTTAACACTAAGGTATTCTTTGGATGTTTAGCCTACAATAACTCTAGGTGATTATAAACTAAGGTTCAACAAAGATTAATCAAGCATTAATAACACAACGAATGACCTATCGCAATACTAGGTCAATCACAATTAAGATAAGAGACAACCAATCAATATTCAATAACTAGGTTTCATATTACCCAAGAAAACACACAACTAAACTAGCCGGACATGGAGAACATGCAAGCATACACACAATCAATTGAAGACATAATTGAATTAATGAAGTAAAACACTTATCTTGATGTACAATAGAAAATAATGTACAAGAAAGCCTTGGTTCGGTTTAGGTTTTTACTCCACAAAACTACCTCCCAAAAAACTGAAAAATTCGGATTCTATATATAGTGTTACAAACTGCGACGACGTCACTCTTTAATTGTGACACCATCGGGTCGCCGTCATTAAGTTTTCGTCTTGGCCCATTGTGATGGCATCACCTTATGCCTGTGACGCCGTCGCCTTCAGTCTCTGACGCCGTCTGGATCAAATCTAGGTCGTCTGAGCTGCGACGCCCTACTCTTTTAAAACCTGATTCCGTCACTTGTAAATAAGCAATTTGGCTACTGAGTCGTCACAAATAGAACCTGACGCCGTCCCCTTTCAATTCAGCAGCTTGAGTGTCTCGATTCTTGACTTTGGCCATTTTCTTCGTATATTCGAGCCTTTTCGTCTGAATAAGTGTCATTCCAGCAATTTGCCTTCAAGAGACCTAAAAAGTGAAAAGGAACGAAATTAAGTAATAACGGATACAAAAGTGATCAATTAAGGGCGTAGTTATCAGCGGCGTGGAACCTCATTTGACCTAATATAGTTACGTTGTAGCCTTAGGGAAGAGTTACGTCGTAACCTTCTGATGAGTTGGTTTTCAGAGTCATGCAATAGTTACGGCGTAATGTGAGAGAAGAGTTACGCCGTAACTTCTTCAAAATCAGCATACTATGATAAATCTTTAGATAATTCTCCAATTCCGCGTCTCTTTAGCTCCAATGCTCGTAATTCACCTGAAAGTGGAAAACAAGCGTAAATCCATATAAATGATATAAATTACAAGCATTAACGGGGGAAATTGACACTTAATATTCAGGACTATTTGATGTTATCAGATCCTATCCTTTTCGCGGTTCTCATGATGTTTCGGTTTTCCATAATAGCAATGAAGAGCATTGTTTACAATCCACCCCCAAATGTACACCCAAATCGCCTTAGCCTACCTTGTATGTACTCACTTTTAGTGCATTATTGTTATCATACTAAACCCTTAGTTCAATTATCTAGTTGCTTGTATAAGTTGCTAAGTCGAGTCATATCCTTTGTACACATTTTTGGGACGATTGGGACTCATGGGAAAAGTTAAATTTTATGAAATGACGGGAAGGAAAGTTAAATTCAAATTCCCTTTATATGCGTAATAATGTACTCCAAGTGTTTTGATCTTTTCAATTCGGGTCAAATTATAGTTAGAGTAATAAAAACTCAAGTGTAGGGATGTGCCTATAATTCCCTATTATTTTGATGTTATCGTAGAGGATGGTAGAGTAAAAGTGTATGGAAAAAAATGAAAAAACATACGGGCTACCATCCTACATCTATCTTTAAATTTATGTTTGTTTATTTCAAAGTTATCTAGAGTTTAGAGTGTCGAGTCTTGGCTTAGCAACGCCATTCTTCTCATGCTTGTAACATAAATATTTTTGACTTGCCACCACTAAATCGCCTATCCCACCAAACCCTTTGTTTCCCTACCGAAAACCTAACGTTACAACCCTTTAAAAGTCCTCTTGGATAGTTTTTCCTAGGTGCTTACGCCAAAGCGATGGAGGTTTGATCTAGTCTCAAGCCTATGGTAATCTATGTACTAGGACCGGTTAATGAGTGTTTATCTTCCATTTCCAACTTGATATATTTCATATACACCCGAGAGATGAGAGTATCCAAACACCACTTGTGAGGTGCTAGTATATAATTTCCGTGCTTGTTATGACTTTTGCGGGGCTTATACGTGTTGTGAATTGTTCTAACTAATGCTTCATCACCCCTAACTTACAAATTAATTGGCTAAAAGCACATTTGCTTGAGGACAAGCAAATACCAAGTGTAGGGATATTTGATAAGGAATTAAAAGGTACACTTTTGAGGGGTCATTTAAGCCCTTAATTGATCACTTTTGTATCCGTTACTACTTAATTTCGTTCCTTTTCACTTTTTAGGTTTCTTGAAGGCAAATTGATGGAATGACACTTATTCGGACAAAAAGGCGCGATGATATGAAGAAAATGACCAAAGTCAAGAATCGAGACACTCAAGCTGCTGGAACTGAAGAAGACGACGTCACAGCTTAATAGCGACGCCGTCGCGACACACCTTGTGACGACTCAGAGAGCAAATTGCTATTTTATCGCTGACGCATCGTTTAAAAGAGTAGGGCCGCAACTCGCACGGCCTAGATTTGGATCCCGACGGCCGAGGTTGAAGCCGACGGCGTCACAAGCATAAGGTGACGCCGTCACAGAGTTGATGTGGCCAAGACGAAAACCTAATGGCGGCGACCCGACGGCGTCACAATTAAAGAGTGACGTCGTCGCATATTGTAACTCTATATATAGAATTCGAATTTTTAGTATTTTAGAGAGGTAGTTTTGCGGAGTAAAACCTAAATCGAACATAGGCTGTCTTGGGCAGTATCTTAGGGTTCCATACCCTATTTTATAACAAGATAAGTGATTTACTTCATTAATTCAATTATGTATTCAATTGTTTGTGTGTATGCTTGCATGTTATCCATGTCCGGCTAATTTACTTGTGTGTTTGCTTAGATCTATGAAACCTAGGTATTGAATATTGATTGGTTGTCTCTTATCTTAATTGTGATTGACCTAGTATTGCGATAGGTCATCAGTTGTGTTTTTAATACTTGAGTAATCTTTGTGAACATTAGTTTATAATCACCTAGAGTTATTGTAGTCTAAACATCCAAAGATAACCTTAGAGTTAGTTTATGAATCCTAGAGATTTCGTAGGCAATAGCCTTAAGGTAGACTTAAAGAGCTAGGGAAAAATGCATACCCTACGACCTTAGAAGACACAAAGCGTTAAGAATAAGGACGTGACAATTCAACCATCAATAAGAGATAACTAGGGAGTAATAGCATCTAAGTAAACACATTTTTAATCATCATAAGAGCACACAACAATAGACATAGACTTCACTCACCTTAGCTTAGTTAATTAGAATAGATAATAGTAGAGTAATCGGTAGAAATACCAACCCCCCCCCCCCCAAATCCAATACCCCGAGATTCGTACCTTTCAATTTTCTAAAAAACATAAAAAAGATAAAAAAAAATAATCTTCCTCAACCCCAACCTTAGTGTCACACCCCCAAATTACCTGTTTTGCAGCGGAATGGAATTCCAAGGGGATGACTGTCATAGCATCACAATCACAGTTATATTGAACGACCTAAAGTGTCGTTTGGAAAATACATCGTTTGATTGAGTAAAATAATCAGAGTTTACAAAGTATAGGTCCCAAAAAGTAGTCAACATTTGTGGAAATAAGTTTGTTACAATCCAAACGATGTTTAAAGTGCATAAAATCCATGTGAGACGCGTCGTCACCGCGACTCTATGATAAGTCCACATGCATGCCATGAAGTGTATGCCTTAGATACCTGAGATAAAACATGCTAAAAGTGTCAACACAAAGGTTGAGTGAGTTCATAGAGTTTGTATTGTCATGAAGAAAACCTTTAAAGAATGTTCATGCAGCAAAGGCATTGCAAATCCACTCAGTTCCAAGTTCCGCCCATACAAAACTTGCAACTTGTGTGTTTACAACCCATTGCCAAAATGTTATAGTTTATGTTCAAGCACATGTTGTCAAATGAATTCACATAATAGTACATAACTTAGTGTATCAATAGCAAATGGATATAACACATAATTCGTATAGTTTCAAATAGTTCCAAGACCATTAGTTCATGATTGTACCAAGTCCGCTAGTTCAACATTATACCAAGACCGCTAGTTCAACATTATACCAAGACCGCTAGACCGTGATCATACCAAGTCAGCTAGCCCAATGATTTATGATATAGAAATTCTAAGTATGACAATACTGTTACTTCGTATGACTAAACATTCAGTTCAGATAAACACATAGTTTGCAAATAGACATGAATGTCATAAAAGTTGATGAGCATGTATCTCCCCCAAAAGTAGTATAAAACAATTGAAAATGGGGCTATGGAACTCACCTGATGCAATGATTATGATGACAAAAGTGGATACACTGAAATGAGGTGCAATTCTAACTGCAACCTATTATGAATGATATGATCTAATATAAGTCATGAAACAATGTCGTACATGCAAATTCACATGATATCCATACCACTTGTACATTTTTGAAAATGAAGTTTATCGTCGAAATATATGTTTATGACATCTCGTCATGTTATAAAATACTTTACAAGTATTTACGTTGAAACAACATCCTACGATAGTCGTTTAATGATTTATCAAGAAATTATAGCTTTTCGTCGCAAAACAATACACTTTGACAATTCATGAAAATGGCTAAATGGCCTCGAAAAGCTAGTCGTAAAATAGTGAATATCGAGTGTTAGGAAACAAACTCAATGGTTTTGGAAAGCTTGCCACATTATCTCAAAGTCTTAGCTTTTAAATTTTTATCATAGAGGTCTCGATCATGGAGAAAAATATAGATGAAGTAGGGTACTTGGACTAAAAATATTGCTTAAGGTTAGTCTTCGGCAAAGTTTGAGTGACCGTATTTTATTCGTTACAACTCCGTTTGACGAACGGTTGAACATTTTGGAAAATAGGCTAGGTGAACTCACTTTTACTAGAAGACATCGTTTTCTCAAAAGTATTCTATCGATGTGAAAAACGACTCCAAACATGGTCACTATAGTTTGGTTATAGAAATATATATATATATATATATATATATATATATATATATATATATATATATATATATATATATATATATATATATATATATATATATATATATATATATATAGTGTTTTATACTTGTGAGAAATAGTTACGACAACCTTATTTAAACGCGTGTAATTTAGTCGTTATAAGTCCGTTTTCTACGTTTTATATGTCCTTAGCTTCGTGTTAATGTATACTAATATATTTTTGATAAATCGACTCATCTAGACAATGTTTAAAACTCATTTTTGCCCTTAAAATAACTCTTAACAGCATGCGTTTTCCTGAAAATATAGTTTTCGTCGTTAAACTTGAAAATATCGTAACTTCTTCGTTACAAATCCGTTTTAACCCGTTCAAGCGACCACGGTTTCGTTTTAAAGTATATTTTCTGAATATCTAGCCCAAAATAATTTATAACCTGTCGAATTTTCCAGATTTTACAAAAACCAACAGACCACTATTTAATGTTGTCGAAAGTGATTTTTCTTGCGTAATACTTATTCTAACCACTTCAAATCAACACCAAATCTATTCTAAACCTACCATACACCATCTTAGGGTGTCATGGGTTCCTAAAAATCATCAACCATGATATGTTTCAAGGGATTAATTATAGGATGATATATACTAATTATAAATACTAAAAACAATAAAAGTGGTATAGATACACATGAAACTTGCATGTTTTCTTTCAAGCATAATAAAAATAACTTAAGTATGAATATGAAAGATTAAAAATGATCATGAAATGCTTGCTAGTATGGTGATGAGGTTTATGGAACAATGTTTTCCTAAATACTCTAGGTTTTTATTGCAAAACCTTAAAAGAGAGTATACTAGAGTTTATAAAATTGCTTGTTCTTGAAAATCTTGTGCTTCTTCCTTGGTTTTTCTCCTTGGCCGGTTCTAAGAGAAGAAATGGGAGAGTGTTTTTAATTTTTCACCTTTGCAAATGAGTGTATGTGTTTGTGTAAGTAATTATTGTATATAGCAAATATCTAATATGTTGAATAGGTGTACATACTAGTATCAAAAACCAAATTGGCTACTAATGGTGACTGGGGGGGGGGGATGTGGCCGGCCAAGGGGCTATGGGGTAAAGGGTCAGATAGTTTTGATAAATAAATGTATTATTTGTTAAGTATAGTGTGTAATTTGTAAATATAATTAGGTATTTAATGTAGCGTTAGCCAAAAATATATTTTAACGGAACAAAATAAAATATATCAAAGTCGTAAAAATTATCAAAATACATTTCTTACAAGAATTGAGTGAAATAATAATTATCGAGTAGTATTTACGAAAACCGTCGTAAATATATATATATAACAATTTATATACAAAATAAATTGAAAACATCGGGTAAACTAATAATATAATTTTCATAGTCTTAAAATGAGTATAAAAATATTTTAGGATTATTTTTGGTAGTGTCGGATCAATTATTCAAAATAAATGATTATGCGATAGCGTTTATTTAATAGGAAAAATATACGTAAATGAAAAATGCAAACCCATGCATGAACTAACATGAAAATGATATTACTAATAATATGTAGACTAAATCTAGTCTATATGAAATGTCCTCAATGATGTTTCATGAATTCGCAGCTAAACCATTACGGTTACACGAATTTGATACTCGTAAACCTAGTTTACGAAAAATGATGAATAGTGAATCATGAATAGTGATTTTTCTCCGGGAATGAATAGTGTTTCGTGAATAGTAAAATTTTGAAATACGTTATCAGAATATCATATCGACTTCAAAAATGATGAATAGTAACCGATGAATAGTAAATTCCCGAGATGAATAGTGGAATTTTCAAAGTTTGTAAAATGACCTGAAATTACGAGTTGTCACACTTAGCGTAGTAATTTCTCACTAGCATTCCTATTCCCCTAGAGAACGATATCAATTCCCTAGGCTTACCCTAATACTACACTACAACGATTAGGTTCACTGCCTAGGGTGTTGAAAAACTTGCTCGACGAAAAGGAAGTTCCTTTGACCCCGAACGCGTTTTGTACGCATATCAACATCTCTCCTCTATCTCACAACCACACATCACAAAAGTGTAGGTGAGTGAGCATAAATAAAAATAATGATTATTTCCTGGCACGACTATTTTAATATGCACATGACTCGGTATTCTTGTGCAATGGTCAAGTAGTGCATAAACGTGTAGCTATGTAGATTGACTGAGCAAGTAGTGTTTTCAGACCCTAACAAACGTTTTGAGTTCAATTGTTACATGTTGACGCAGTTCGAAATGACAACCTATTGAAGCTAGAAGTTTCTGAGCTGAAATATAAGTACAGACTTATTTACCTATATATTTACATTTCTAGTGTTCTAAGATTTGGAAAGATGTACCTTCTAAAAGTTAATGGTTACTGTGCCGATTCTGTGAAAAAACACAAGCATTAATACATGGTGATCTTCATACTGTCTTTTGGTCATGGCGACTCATGAATCAACTCAAATAATTGATCCGAAATTTGCTTTTTACGGGCTGATGGGGTTAAGTTTGACATTGGTGCTTTTATTGCAAACCTATTTTTGTCATATTTCTCGCAAGATGGGCATGCGGTTCATGGGAATGACTGAAAAGTATGTTCACGAATTATTAATCATGTTACAGTATTTTTCTTTTGTTGAGATTTTGGATTTCATGAGACAAAAACTTTGAATGCAGGAATATAAAGGATGGATAAAGGATACGTAGCAGACACATGGAATTTGTTCCAAAAAAGTTTACGACTCTTTGGGATATACACGAGGGGCCTGGTGAAGCATACCTTCATGAAAGTTATTGCGATGTGGAGATTCGTGAGCTTCTCAAAGAGAAATACATGATCGAGTTGTTTCATGATTCACCTGGATTTGCTGCTGCGAAAATGATAAGGTAATTGGGAGCTTATGCAACTATGTTTACGTAATCTATTCATTTTATGAGCTTACAATGTTTGATTTGAGACATAGTTGAAGGAACTTGTTTGACCAAGTACTGGATCAATATCAGGATACAAATTAAATAAACAACATGGAGATTAACTTTGTATCTTGATATGATATTATGCCTCGGGCGGATTGTCAAGGTGGCTCATGTAGAGGATTTCGAGTCGATCACTTATTTTGGCAAAAGAGCAGATTGTGAACGACAAACACCTTTGCCAAGATGCTTATGAAGAATCAAAGAAATTTCAACACCGTTACTACTGATGTTATTTTCTGCAGCCGAGTAACTTTATATGCAATCTGAATGGCATGCAAATATATAATGGCTCTGCATAAAACTTATCTGCACCAAACATTAAAGAACTGTGAATTGCACTTATTTTTGTCCCTCTTTTGTATATGTATTGTATATGATATGGGGTATAACATGTCAGAAGAGTTTTAGCCTATATCGGATAGGTTGTAGTATGTTGATTGTATCTCTGATTGGAATTGTCCAATTCAGTAGTATGTTTATGTGATTGTAATATGTTTGGTATTAATATACATTCAATTTTCATGTTTTGTTGTAATTTTTTTTGCAATTGTATACTTGATAATATTGCATACAAGTGCATTCTTTCATTCTATGGTGATGCTGTTAATTTTAGAGAGAGAAGCAGAATTTTAGAGAGGAAAAAGAGATGAAGGGATGGTCGTGGTAGTGATGGTATAACCAAAACAATGAAATGACTATTTTGCCCCCATGTGCAAGGCACATGGGAAAAATAACAGAAGTTGACTAACGGAAAATGGGTCAAGGGACTGGTTTAGCCTCAAAAACCCATACTTTGGACTACTGACGATGAAAATGACAAGTTTTGGTTTAACATGATGTTTCTGGACAAGTTTAGGGACCAATTGTGTATTTTAGTCTTATTATTATTATTATTGTTATTATTTATTATTATATTATTTTAATTATTATTATATTAACTTTTTAAGTTTTATAAAAAAGAATTAAGTTACATTACTTTGCGAGTCAACCAAACACATCGACAGATTTCATCAATTACAATTGCAACATATTATAATTACAACACATTCCAATTCTTAGAATTACAATTACATTAAATTACAATTCCTTCAAAAATATTTTGTGAACCAAACGCCAACTTTACTTACTTTACCCTTTAACTACTCTTCTAGTTACTCTTTATCATAACACATTTGTTGGACTTTTCTATTTATAAATTTATTTTCTTGTGCTAATGTTTTTCATAATTAGTCATTTATCCAAGTTATACTTATGGAAATAAAATTAATTCTACTTGTCTTTAAACCAAACATTAATTAATTACAATATTAAAACAAAAAAGTGAAACGTAATGATCAAAAAAGTTTCTCCTGGTGGACCACAAAATTTACCACTTTTCCCTTTAAAACAAAATTTTGAATTAAAAAATTATTTTTCCATGAATTGTTTTCTGGAAAAGAAACTTTACATAAAGTTGAAAACATACTTTTTAGATTTTTTTTTTTCTTGATTTGCAAATAAGTAACTTTTTTTCCTTAAAAGTCAAATTTAAATCTTTCAAAAAGAAACAAAGAAAAAAACAAAAATAGTATTTTATTTACAAAAAATCCAACTAATTTGATGACCCCATATAAACCATTTAATGCTTCTGAAAAAAATAAATAAAAGAATGAGACCACTTAAAAAACAAATAATCTTCTTAAATTCCTCAAAATCTATGCATTCTGCAAATCATTTCTTTGTCTTTATGTTCTGTTTTCATTTGTTTAGTAGTATAGTAAATTTGTGTCTTTATTCACTATAGAAGCTTCATAGAATAAAACAGAGTGAAAAGACTAATTGACCCCATTTGCAGATCTTGTTTTCTTCATGTTTATGTAAGTTTTCTTAGCTTTTAATGATCTGGGTCTGTTTATTTTTATGAATTATTGGATATGTAAAATGGGTTTTGTTTTTATGCTTGTTTTGATTTGGGAGTGTAAGGTGTAAGTAGACTGTTGACTTAGCAAAAGTCAATGATGTAGATTAAAGCTTAAGCCAATGTAGCTAAGTTTATAAGCTTCTTTATTTCGTTAGTTATCTTGATTTGTTTGGCTTTTTATATTTGATTAAGAGCTAAACTTGGTAAGTTAGTTATCTAGTTATGGTTGTGATCTTTGGTGTTTCTAGTGTATCCTTATAGTGTTGCATAGTGGAATATAAGAGGCTTTTTTTTTTTATAAGTGTGACTTGGAATAGTTGTCGACTGGAATTGATTTTGACCCGATAAAACTTAGCAGCTCGACTCAGGTAGAATTTAGGGACTTAATTCGTATGCTAACGGCCGTTAGGCTCGAAGTATACATTAGTTATAAGTTTAGGATTTTATTTGTGCAGATTCTGGCCTAATGGTAGCTAGTCACATTGTGAATATACATGATTTAGGTTACTTGTAATCTGTATGGTCAATAAGAAGAAGATCTCCTTTGTGTCCGTGGATGTAGGTCAGTCACACCAGAGCGACTCGACTGAACAACTTAAACTGTCACGTGCTTGTTTTCTTCTTTACTTTTGTTTGATTTACCTGTCAGCTTAAGTTTAAAATATAAGCTCACTGAAACGCTGACTTACTTATTCTTTTTAATGGTTTACTTATTAGAATTTCAAGTTCACATTAAAATCAGTTCGCTGAACCTCGTCTTTTACAACAAATGCTTTACGTCATTTTGGCCTTTAACCTTCTTTATAACTAATATGTTTGACTCTTAAAATTTAAAAGTGGACTCATGGAGGAGTATCACATGTATCCATTGCAAGCAACCCCAAAGGTTTGGTTGTTGGGAATTAGATTGTTTTGTTATTTAGGATCAATAGCTTGATGCCTTTCTAAGCAACTGAGCATATTTATCATTTCTTTTAGTTCCTTCTATTTTTTTTATTTTTTATTTTTTTAATATTGTCTTAAAAGGTGTTAAACCGATGATGTTAGTAAGAGATTACTAGGAATTAGTCACTTCATGAATCATCAAAAATGTGTCTTTTCGTTGCAAACTAAATATTGTTCTTTCCAAAATGCAAAAAAGACAGATTTTGCAAGAAGTAGAGAGTTTGGACCAAAAGTGTCAAGTAAGTTGGTCAGTTTTTTTGCATATATATACATGTTAGTCCAAAATTTCTCATTTTCGCAAACTACAGTGCTATTTTTGTTAGTTCCACAACCGGTTCGCTTTGCATAACTTGAATAACAAGATAGTAAGATACATATAACTGTTTGGTACAACTAATTTTACAACTTTTCACTTCGCAGATGTAAATACATTTGTTGATATTTTCTGGATAGCAGTTTCTACTCGTTACAAATGATGCGAGTATGAAAGTTGAGAAACAAATATTAAGTGGCCAGGGGGGTCGTTCAGTTGCTGGTTTTCGTCATTTATTCGATTGGAATGCAAAATCACGTAAGAAGTTACTAGCGAAAAATTTATCAGGTATTATAATATTATTTACTAAATAATAGCTTCTTCTAAATATCGAAATATTGCATCTTTTGCACATTTTGACCATGCGTTCAAATTCATGTAGAACAACTCAAGCAGAAAATAAGTGGCAATACAAACATGCCAATCACTCGGCATCAACCGGTATAAATCACGATGCAACTCTATACTCGATTCGTTTTGTTTTGAAGCTGAATTGACATGTTAGACCTTAATAGTCAAAGTCAGACACAAGCTTGCTATGTAGAAGAACCCGAGAATCTTTTTTTTTCTTGACTGGACGATCTTTTTATTAAAGTTTTATGATGTTATATGTACAGGTGATCGAAAATTACACAGCAGGCAGCTTGATTCTTAACAGTTGTGCGTCTTCACTAATTGATGAAGATGATTGTAGTAAAGCCCCTGGGGTGGTTGCTAGGCTTATGGGATTAGATTCTTTCCCAATTTCAAATGTGTCCGACACAAAGTCAAAGTCAACTCGATTCATCGACACTCGATCTATGCATAATTCTTCTCCACCGTGTGTTAAAAAAAGCCCCGAACTTGAACATAAAGATCACCACCAAATCAACCAAAAACATAAAGTGATCGAAAAGTTTCAAACGGAAAGTTTACCTTCAAAATCTGCTAGATCAGTTCCCATCACTCATCTCAAACTCTTATCTCCTATGAAGAGGTCCGGACTCGTGCCCTTAAATGACCCCGCTTGTATAATGGAAGCAGCTTCAACTATACATCTTGCTAGATTATCTTCTGTTCATGTTCCTGTTCCTGCTAGAAAGCCGTATTCCCGCAGGCCTGTGGAGGCAAAAGTGTCGTCTCGAAGGGTAACGGAGTCGAATGCTGCAATTAGTCTAAAAGGGCAATCAATGAACAAGAGTTGGGATGGTTGTTTAGAACGCAAGCCGTTCTTAGAAGAAGGAAAAAGATCAGTTTCTTTAGCTATTCAAGCAAAGGTTAATGTTAAAAAACGAGAAAGTTTAAGTTTAATTGGCGAATCTACCAGTGGTCAGCAAAGTAGGCAAAAGGATACACGCAAGAAACCTTCTACAAACAATGTGCTCAAACAGAACAACCAAAAACAAAACTATGTAACTGATAGAGGAACGTCGGCTGCAAAATCTTCAATGTCCGTTATCAACCGGCAATCTAAAAAACCTGTTTCCGAGACAAGTAAAATTCCTGTGAACAAAGCTATTAATAGACAGAAACGTTCTCCTGAAGATATGAAGAACAAGGTTCATGATAAAAACAATATAAGTGGAAATGCAGTTAAATCAAATGGATCGGATGTTATTTCTTTTACATTCACGTCCCCAATCTCACGTTCAACGGAGAAGAAGAACTTATTTTTGGCTGATAATCATGGTAAACATGCACTGATCAACTTCACTGGGAATAGAAATAGTTTGAGTTTAGCACCGAAAGGTGATTCGTCAAGTACGCTTATGAACAAGAAACTAAATAAAAACATGTCTTACGTGAAGGGAGGTGATTCTTTAAGTACCCTTTTGGAGAAAAAACTAAAAAATAAGTTGTCTTTAGCTCCGGGAGGTGAGTTTTTAGGTGCCCTTTTGGAGCAAAACCTAAGGGAATTAACTGCAATGAGTTCCACTTCTGTTTCGATGTTTCAAGATACAAGAAACGTAGATAGAATCAGACCTATTTTTCTTGTGGAAAATTGCATTCCGGGCACCAAAGGTATAAATCACTCAGATTTGCTTTATATATTTAAAGTCTGTTATTTATTGCTCAAGAACCTGGTGCAGGTTGGTTAAGGAAATCCACAATGATGGAAGTTGAATCTGAGTCAGAATCAAGCTACGTGAAGGACCTACTATCCAACATCGAGTCCATGTTTGAAGATTTTACCTTAAACAGGACAAGCAAGATTGTGAATCCACGTCTATTTGATAAACTAGAAGCTCAAAAACAATTTCTTGAGAACAATCGCAAGCCTAAGTTAAGGCGTAAGCTCGTGTTTGACTGTGTGAGTGAATGCGTTGACTCAAGATGTAGAGTTTGGTTTAGAGGGGTGGCAGTTGTAAGCAGAAAAGAGCGGTTAGTTGAAGACGTGTGTAACAAGATATTGAAGTGGGAACAGATGAAAGATTGTATGGTGGAGGAACTCGTATACAAGGATATGAGTGATGATCCGCATAAAACATGGCTTGATTATGACGTCGAAGCATTTGAACTTGGGGTAGAGATCGAGAAGCGGTTACTTAGTGACTTAATCGGTGAAGCTCTTGTTGATATGATGGTACTTTAGCCTTGTAGGTAAGTTTAAGACGTGCAAAATTTTGTTGATTTATTGTTTGTTTATGGTTTTTCGTTCAAATATTGCTTCTTTATACATATAAATTTTTTCCTAAATAAATTTGAAGTTTTAGTGTTTGTTATGTCTGTTCCATTGCATATACGTAAATTTTCATAAGCAAATTGTTTAAAAGATCTTTATTCCATGACTATTGACTAGTGTATATGTTTTATGCATTATGAAGTACTGTATCTGCTATCTGGGCTATTGGTTTTATAGAAGTAGTGCGATATGGGGTTGTAGTGTTGTACACTTGAATTATCTATGCTTTTCCACATTAAGGATTCCGGGCCTCTTGAGACATAGTGTGGTGGTGTTGTACTTTTCTATTCCGACATAGCGCATGGCACACTGCATCAGCAACTTAGCATCCTATAATGTATAGTGCAAGTTGTTTTCCAAGTGCATCACGGGGTTGCACTTTTGATTTAAAATGCAATTCGGGGTCATGGGATGTACATTGGAAGACGCCGTTTGAATGCATATAGAGTCGCACCTTACCATCATTCATTGCACTAATAAGAATATATGTTCATGTCATATGGCTATTATACAAAGGATGTTTCCAAGATTTTTTGCAATTTAACCCACAATGTTGAATCTAATTGCCATCATGCAGTGTTGAGTAGTAGCTGTGTAGTTGGTATGGTCAACATTACATATTTATCTTTTACTATTATTACCATTACTAATTTACTCTTATTATGATTCAGTACTAGCACAAACACCTTTCGACATACATGCATCATGTTTACAAATTTTGTTGAATTTACTAAAGATTCAATTTTGGGCCACTTGCTTTTAAGCTGTTGTGGCTTGAAATTGTATGAACATAAAGCTGATGCTTTTATGGCGTTACTCTTTTACTATCCAAATTTCTTTAGAGTTTTGGGCTCCTTTACTTTCAATTGGTGTAAAATCCAAGTTTTTGCTTTATCACGCAATATTTTCAGGGAACACATTTGTATAGCATGTTGCACCCAACTATAGATATACACAATTAACCTAAGCCTAAGATCCGTGCACCATGCATATATCTACATAGTTTTGGTATTTACTTTCACTTTTTGTTGATTCCGAGTTTTGAAATGTCGCCCAAAGCTCCTAGTATTAGACTTGTTCGATATATTGTTGTCTTGATCGCTTTAAAAGTGACTACACTGTGTATGTTCTTTACTTTTGTTCTGCATCAAATATCCACAAAGCAAAGATAATAGAGGTATGTGTCGAGTGTGTGGGTGGGAGAGGGGATATATTGTGGCAATAACACGCACTATAGGAGACAAGTGGTACATTCTTGTCGAATCAATATATGCAATCTCGAAGAACATAAAGCCTCTTAGCAAGACTCAAATCTAACGGTTAGTGCCATATCAATTTCTAAAATGACAGTAAATCCGAGACCATACGATGTGACATGTAGGGGCAGCAATTTCTAAAATGACAGTAAATCCGAGACCCATACGATGATAAGCGGGTTAGGATTTAGGCTTTGTTTGGGTTTTAAATGAGTTGGCATGTGTAACTTTATCGGTTGTAAATGGGCTTGGTTTGAATTGAGGTTCTCGACCCTAAATTTTAGAAGTTACGTATTCAGTGTTATTTATAAAATAAAAATGTTTACATCTTATGATTCACCATACACTTTCTAAGCATTTCACTTATGATTTATGCTTATGCCTGAATATATATCGTGTTGCTTAAATATGTTCCAATTCTCAACCTCTAATATTAAATAAACAAGTACTCGCGCATAGTGACGGCGGTGTATAATTTCCACAAAATCCATTTGCTTCGATCTTGTGTATGTTTTTACATTTTGTGTGGTTAAATATGATGCCGCGATATTTATATTTTTCCTCTATTAACATCATTTCTTTATTCTTTTTTACTTGATACCATCTCCATCTTATACGTAGTAAAGATTATATTAAGTTTAGGGGGAATTGCATATATACCCACTAAAACTCAAAAATTTGCATATTTCCCCATAATACAAGTTTTTAATGCATGATGTACAATACAACTTAAGCATGTTTTGGGTATATATGCAAATATGCAAGTTTTAGTGGGTATATATGCAATTGCCCCTTAAGTTTATAAAGTATAAGAAAATGACAATTTTAGGATGATGAAGATGGAAAGTTGAAAAAGAATGTGGTGTTTGAATTGTGTAGCTACGAGAGAAGTAAATATTTTAAAATTTTGACTAAAGGGTATGTTAGTAAAATCACTTTTCCTATTTTGTTAGCTTTTAAGTAAAATAGTTTTTGCTTTATAAATAGTGAAAATGTGTACCTATTATTTTTTGGGGTAAAATGTGTACCTATTACTTATAGTTTGAGTAGTAAACGAATCGACGTGACTAACTCGTTGTATGGGTTGGAGTTGAACTTCTCGACACTAGTAACTATATATAAATATCGGGTTATGGTTGAAATATATGAGCGTCAGTTTGTCTATGCGAACCCGCTAACTCATAGACACGACATGTGTTACCACCCCTAATCTAAGTTGCTTACAATATGTAGTATTTTTCTTTCTGAAAACATGAAATTATTTGCAATTCTACATATTTATTAATACAATATTATTACTTCATCCGTTCCATATTAAATGTCTAAATTTGACTTTTTAAGTCTTTCTTTTATAACTTTGACCTTAAATATTTTTGTTTTTGTTATATAGTATTAGATAAAAATAATACGTAGCGGAAATACATTTAAAACTCAATCTATTCATATATTTTGCATCAAATATTATATAACACAACCAAAAATATTTATGGATTAAAAAAGAAATACTCAGAAAATTCAAACTGTACATTTAATATGGGACGGAAGGAGTACAAAATACTGTAGGTAACTCTAACAAGGTTTTCTAAATTTTACTTTGCGTATTTAAATGTTAATCAAGAGTTTAATTAAATATGCGCAAAATTAAATGTTAATATCCTATTTGTTGATCGTCCATTCATACATTTAATACATGTCATCCCAGTTTTACGGATGCATAATAAATCCAGTGAGGAATTTTCATTTGCTTACTTTTATTTTGGTGCTTACCAATGGACAAATCTCCACCGTCCATTTATTTTGATCTAATGGTGAGGATTAACTTAAGATTTAATATGCTTAACCTTAATTATCCCAACTATATAAAGCTTTTTCTTTTTTTTTTGTTCATTTGCTTCATTTTTTTTCACACAGTTACTGTGTGTTTTCCTCCCAACCTCTCTCTTCATTTCCTCCAAAGTAGTTATTCCAATCAACTATTATCGTTTGATCATCATCAGTTGGATCACCATCACCATCACCATTCCAATCACCATCACCATTCCGATCATCATTTCATCATCACCTCCTGATCATTTCATCATTTTCTATGTCTTCTTTTGATTTGAATGAACCGTCTGTTTCAGAAGTTGATTTGATTGATGTTGTTGCGGGTGATAATGTTGTTGATCGGTTGTTAATTATATGGCTCAAGTTGTTAACATTCCTTCTTTTAAAGTTGCACACAAAGTGTTTGATGAAATGTGTGAGTGAAAAATGTTTGATAATCTTGTTATATGCTCATGTAATTCTGCTTATTAATTAAGTAGTTAGTTGAATTTTTTTTTTAACTGCATTTGAATGTTTTTTTGTCGATTGTTGTTTTGAATCGCTATGTATCGTGCGTGTAGTATCACCAGTGATATTTGAAGTTGAACTGTATATGTGTATTATCACTAGTAATATTTGTATTATTACTTACGAAATTTTGTTTATTTGATACTTTTAGTTTATGTTTTAGATTGTGAGTAGCATTAGGTTTGAGTATGCTATCATTTTGTGATGGGCGAATTGATGAAAATTTGATGCATGGAAAGTATTTGACAAAATGCCTAAGAGAGGGTTGCACAAGTTGGAAAGCAATCACATGTTCCTGTTTTGTCCATCATTTCATATATAACCAAATCAAAAATATTTATTTGAATAAACAACCTTTAGGGAATTAATCAAAGTGCACTGTAGTTATTGTAAATGAGTAATCATATCCTATGTTGCATTAGTTGATGCTTATTTTCATTTTTCCAAATGGCGTCCTTTTGAATTATTTTAGTGCGTTTTGTATTTTGCTTTCTCCATCACTCTATATCTGAGGTGATGCAAATTTGATGTACTGTTTGATAATTGTGCAGTGACCTAGAGCTTAAGCCACAAGGACTTCTTACCTTAACAATCGTGAAGGAAAATAATTTGAAAAACATGGAAATGATTTGGAAAGTCGGATCCTTATGTGATTGCATATATTCGGCCACTTGAAAAGTTCAAAAGAAAGGTTGTTGATTACAACTTAAACCCTGTTTGGAATCATGTAATTCGGTTAATTGCAGAAGATAAAAAGACCCGGTGTGTTGTACTTGAGGTTATGCTTTTCTCCTTTTCTCTTTTCTGTATTGCTAGTTTCTCAGTTGTATCACAGGTGATATCAAATGTGATATCACAGATGTGTCAGCTTTCTTTTATTTTGTTGAATCAGTTGTGGTAATGGAAGATCTTATGATATCATAGGCGATATCAAAGTTGTTTGAGCTTCTTCAATTTGTTTTGTGGAGTCTGTTGTGCTTTTTGAACCACGCCTACAGCTTGTTGTTGATTCTTTCAGTTGATCGGGCCATTTTTTTGCAAATTGCAATCACAAGTAGTTTGGTCATATCGTCTCTTTTTATGCCACATACAAAACAAACAAGTATGCTTTTTAATTTGTAATATGTCCTGTGAGATTTCATTGTTTTTTGTACATTTTGTATATATTATCACCGAGATATTTCTTTTCAAGGTACATGATGGTTTTGTGCCTTTTCTGCAATTGACAATCACGCGAGATGTGTTCTTGTTGGTTCGATCTACTTAAGAATGAAACTATTGAATCTTGTGTATGGTTACTCCAAGCATTCAAGAAAGCTTTTGTGCGTTATCCAAATATCATTGTAACTGGTCAATATGGTGCTATGCTTAAAAGCAATTGCAACCGGGCTTCCCGGTTCCAAGCCCCGCTTTGTCATAAATTAGAATTTATGTATCTCTTGTGATAAATAGTTGGAATTAATTTTTATGAGTTCTTTGTGAGTTTATGAAATATTTTGTCATTTTATCACTTTTGATAAAGCATAAAAATGATGAAATGTTTACATCATTTATTTGTTTACTTGTTTTACTTGTTTTAACATGTATCACTTGTGATATTATTCTTTAATTGATATATATGTTGACTTTTTTTTTGCTGAATCGTTATGTTACTCAAAAGCAATGCTTAATTAATCCTATTTTTGTTTGATTTTTAGAATATGTCATTTTTTTATTTTTATAGTTTTCTTCATGAAGTCAATGGTATTTTTATCTGACTTTTCATTAATATCACTTGTGATACTCTAATAAAATTACCAAAAGAAGTTATATTCAGATAAACCAAAATCATTGTTTACAATTTAAGTAGCAAGAGAAAATTACAATTTAAGTAGCAAAAGAAAATTACTAATTGATGCTTTTGTCTTTTTATTTTTTACAACTTTCTTCTTGCCAGCTTTATGAGCATCCCTCCTTTTGTCTTATTTCCTACTTCATTCTTTTTGGTTTGCAGCTTCTTCTTCTTCTTTTTCTGCAATTGTCTTTGCTTTCTTACATGTAGTCTCTGTTGTCGGTTCAGCAGCTTACTACCGGTGGTGTTGGTGGTTGTAGATCCCGTTATATCACGGTGATATCACGATGTTTCTTAGAATTTGTTGGTGGTGTATCTGTTTATGTTTTTGTTCTTCATGCTTTCTAAGCTTAAAGGTCTAGCAAAGGATTTTGTTAATTTGCTTGGTATTGTTAGTGTTGTCGGTGATGATGTTGCTTCTTTGTTTACTTCTTCAGTTTGAATTGGTTGTTTTTTCGCGAAGGTCTTTTTCCTTTCACCGTCACCTTGCTTTTTGCTTCTTGATAGTTCTCGCTTTTATATTCAAATATGCATAAAATATATAACATGTTATTGTATGAATAGTTCATTGTTTTTTAATATCATACGTGATATATAAACTGAATAAGTATACGTCATCAAATATCATAGGTGATATACTACCAACAAGCAATCATTACAACTGTTGTATCACGATGATATACTACCAACTAGCAATCATTACAACTGTTGTATCACAGGTGATATACTACAAATAAGCAATCGTTGCAACTGTTGTATCACAGGGGTGATATACTAACAATACGCAATCATTGGAACTGTTTTATCATAGGTGATATACTACCAACTAATACTAGAGTCAAATACCGCTTTTAAACATATCGAAGCATCCCAATCTATCCATTATGCACATATATCTACCACAAATCTAACAAAAGCATGTTACAATCACAATATTTATTTTAGCCTGTTTAGTCTCTCATATTATCACAATAATCATCTAACTTTCACAACAATCCCTCAATAAACTACTCAAATCTACAAAACAAAGAAAGTGTTCATACTGTAGAATAAATATTCGTGTTTTTAGGGATACCATTATAACATTCTACTGAAAGTATACATACGCATTCTACTGAATGTGTATGTATCACTGATGATATAACACATAAGCTAAATGTTAAATCAAGTACGCAGATACATTTAGGGTTTTATCACAAGAAATTCTTCTAAAGGAGACATGCTTATACGCTTACAATATACCTTTAATTTTATGAATCTCTGGAGATGGAGTCAAAAATTTGACGACATAACGGCATTTACTCACAGTAAATATTATATCATCAAAGCTTTTAGCAAAAAAAAAAGTTTAACTATGATTACAAAACAATAACAATATATCAAAAATGATACTATACATGACATATAATAAATCTTAACAAGTAAACAAAAAAACCTATCAAATAAACAAAAATTTCACAAGTGATAATACAAATATCACTAGTGATAATACATATGTACAGTTCAACTTCAAATATCACTGGTGATACTACACGTATGATACTTTTCACTCACACATTTCATCAAACACTTGGTGTGCATCAATGTTTACAAAGTGTTTTACTCAGAAACTCAACCAAATTTAAACACTAAAAAATACAACCAAAAGCATGTCACAATCACAATAAAAATAATACCAAAACAAATTTATTTTTCTATATTTTATAACAACATTCATCAATTTATTATAACAATCCCTCAATAAAACTCAAACAAGTACATAATCATCACATGCATCACACAATATCACTTCAAAAATCAACAAAAAAATACACAAAAATCTTCATAAGCAGTAATAATATTCATAAATAAATACAAAATACTAGAGATTCTAATAAAACATCTAAATAATTAGTCGGAAGCATCATACCTTCATCTCGAGACTCAGTAGGTTCATCTTTAACCCTTTTTTTTGTGGATCCGCTTTGCACTCGATGATTCTTCCATTTTGTGTTTTTCTTTGATTCTAACGGTTAAGCGGTTGATTTTGAATTTTTATGGCAATTTTTTATTTTGGTTAGAGAGAGAGTGCAGATTTTGTTGATAAGGAATTTGAGAAAGTGAAAGGTCTGAGGGTGGGATTGGTAGGGTAAGTTTCTTTGAATTGGCAGGAGTGGTCCTTCCGTGTTTTTTATTATTAAAATATGTCTTTTTGATCCAACGGCCCATATGCATCCATTGGTATGTAGTGGAATGTCAATATCCAAAATAAAGCGCCTCCGAGTTCAATATACCAAAACAAAATATTTAAGTTGTAAACAGCTAGATTGTCATGAAAAAGGAATGCAACCTTGATATTATTGGAGCATTAAATTATCTCCACATGGAAAACTGAATAAAGTGTATAAAGCGAGGATATGAGACATAAGTATCAGGATTCGGATCAATCAAATAATGGTAACAAGTAACCACTAACCAAATGTTATCTACACTTCTTGCATGTAAAAAGGTGAGTGGTATTTATTAATCACTAGCATGGGTGTTAGTTGAGATGGGTTGGTCGGGTTCGAGTCAATTCGGGTCGAGTCTAAAAATAACATACTTGAATATGATTTTATTTGAATTCGGTTAGTCAGGTTCGGGTTCATTCGGATTCGGGTCAACCCGAATATGATTAAAATGACAATAATGAGAAAAAAATCATCAAATAGTAATGAAGTTTCGTTCGTGTTTCAATTTAGTCACTCATTTTTATTTTTTATTTTGAGGTTAAACCACTCAAGTTTCACAAGTGTTCAATTCTTATGTAATTTTTATGTTTAAGTGATCAAAACGGAACAATTATCAAACTTTGTTATTATTTTGTGACTTATATTTCATTTTACATAAGTTGATTGTACATTGAGTTGGTTGAGATTAGTGAAAATCAAGGGTGTGTGTTCATTATTAAGGTACAATCAGACAATGCATTTATTTTGAACATTTACACAACAATTAAACACTATTGAAACTTGAATGATTTTTGTGGTTAATATAAAATTCGAGTGACTGAATTAGAACAATGGTGAAACTTTGTTACTATTAAGCAACATTTTTCCAATAATTTATTAAAAAAAAAAAAAAAAAAAAAACTTATTCGGGTCAAACTCGACCCCGAACCCGAGTTAGCCAACTACTTTCAACTCGATACTATTTAGTATTCAGGTTAATTGGGTTGACCCGAATAATCCGAATAAATTTTTTGACCCGAGTAACCTGACCCGAATAGACTAAATCAGGTTCGACTTCGATTCAGATTATGTCGGTTTTTTTGGCACCCATAATCAATAGGCTAAATAAATGAAAAGCTAATACTTATTGCGTCATGTTCGCTTTACTAATTCTTTAAAGATAAAATATTCATCATCCAATCTATTTGAACTAGGAGGGTAGATTAAAACTAATTATAACTACAAATTTAGTTGTATTGAAATCATTAATAACATATAGACAATATTATCTTTTTACATGACCCACCTAATATCTCATCATACATTCAAGTAATCTGCAATAATTTTTATTACAATCACACCTCTTACTATTCAAACAGAATCACAAGTGAGATTATCTTTAAGAGCAGCTGCATTTTCTTCAAAATCCATATCTATCCATATCTGCATATATTTACACAATAACTTGATTTTCTTCTTCAACATGACTTCGTCATAAATAACATGATTTTCGTCCTCAACTGTTACATATTGGTTTTCACAAACACACAATCACACAATATATGGGGCGTATGATATGAGTTTTAGAGAGAGAAAGTGGAAGAGAGTTGAGAACTTTAATGAGACAAAGAAAAATGAATTATGAAAGCTCCAACCCTTTGCCTTGCTAGGCAAAGGGTATTTATAGGTTCATACAAGACACGCCTCCTACAGGCTGTGGATCAGTCATACAGTGGGTAAAGACCCGTCCGTCCTCCACGGTGTTACTTAACAAATTACTTACTAACACTAAATGACTACGACTATGAGTTTTCTAACGAATACATATACTTGAGGTGACTGACTCTTTAACTATAGATTTTCTAAATCCTAACAATCTCCCCCTAAGGGAGGTCACTTACAAAAAGATATTACTTTTTGGTGTTCTTGGATTCTTGATTAAGTTCTTTGCTCTGTAGCCCGTAGCCTTTGATTCTTCATGTTCTGCATGTTTTGATCATAATGTGGAGGTCTTTAACTGATACACGTGATGTTGAGTTTTGAGCCAGCTTTGAGATCATCAGCCATAGTAAATCTCTGACTCATCCTCTGTTGTGTAGCCATTATGTGAAGTTGTGACTTTTGGACCGACATGCTTACATTTTGGATCATGATATCTTCTCATCAGAGTTGCGGAAGCTTTTGTTGATTCATGATATTTGCAGCAGCGTAGCAGAAGCATGGAGTGAAAATATCAGAGTCAGTTGATGAAGTTATGCGCTCATCATGATTTCTTTAGAAGTGAATGTGATGTGTGAGCATGCGGCTATGGATTGACTCCTCAATTCTGATCAGCTGCAACCGTCTGGTGTCCCTGCAAACAACAATTAGCAATAAAGCGCACGAAAGTGTCTTTGATCAACTTCGTTGAATAGGTTGCAAGAACCACGGTTCTCCGTTGATCAGTACAAGTACTGCCTGTGATCAGGTATAATTCCGAAGAATCTCCTTGACAGGGTTTCGCAGCTGCTCTAGCCTTTCTCAAACCGGAACATCTCAAAAAAGACAACGCAGAGTGAGTGAACCAGCAAATTGAGATTCGCTGATTGAAGAAAAATGATTTGAAAAACAATCATCTATTGCTTAATAAAATTTGAAATCGTTTGGCACATGTAGGGAGGAGTGCTTGTTATTATATTTCTAAAACCACTTATTGAATTATCAGTTTTATATCCAATTTAAATAACAAATTCTCCCCCGATCACAATTTTCAAACCCTTTGAGATTTGTGATCTTAATTGATTTAAATTATTCTGAAAGCTTTTTGAGGAGAAAATGTGACTTGCTTTTAAAACATTTAACTAATAAGGATCAGATTTTGAGACTTTAAACTCCAATAATCAAACATGCTTAGGTATCTTATGAAAACACAACATTAGCCTTGGTCTGGTTCCAATTGTACAAAAATTGTTCTTTTGATTTTCCGAAAGATGTTAGGAATTGGAAATTCCATGTTAAAGTGTCGGTCACCCCAATTAAGGTCTAGCATATGTTAGCTCGTAGACGTGTCGGTATTTACGTTATTTAGTAGTTAGTTAGTTAATTATTAGCATAGTTTAGTTTAGAGTAACACCGTGGAGGAAGGACGGGTCTTTACCCACTGTATGCCTGATCCACAGTCCGATAGGAGGACGTTAGCTTTGTAACTATAAATACCCCTTCCATCCATGGAAGGGATGGAGCTTTTCTTTCAATCTAACATTCCATATTTTGTGAAGCAAGTCTCTAGCAAGAAACTCCCTCTCTTCTACTTTCTCTCTCTAAAATGTTTAACATGTATTTTGATCATCCAAGACCACCCGAATCATCAAACACATTAATATTATCGATCCTACAAATGGTACCAGAGCCAAGGTTATTGTGTTGTGTTGATTTGTTGTGGTTTTTTTTTGTACCTTGGTAAAACTGTTTTTGTACTTTTAATGGTCGGATTATTTTCTGTTTTGTATGTTTGGTAGAACAGTTCGTTATCATGTATTGTATCCTTTTTGTTTGGTCAAATATTAAAAGTCTTAGTCTTTACATGTGAAAAATATTTGTCTTTGTGTCATCTATGTCCAAAACTGATATTTGTATTTCCATCCTTTTAGACTTTTGGTACTTACTGTGAAAAAAAATGGTCTTAAATGGTAAAAAAAAAGGGGTCAAACTGGTATGTTTTTCATGGTCAAATGGGTTAATATGATGCAATTTCTGCTGGGTTTTTCTGGGTTTGGGTCTGTACATTTTGGCATTCTTGGTGGCGACTTGGTGAGTTTGATGTTTCTGGATTTGTTGTTTCATCTTGGTGGCGAGTTGACTCTTGAGTCAGGTCATTAGCGACTTGTCACAACATCAAGAAGCGAGTTGTGCTAGCGACTTGTTTGTTAACAATGTTAGCGACTTGTGAATGATATCATAGCGACTTGTTGCTACATGAGATCTAGCGACTTGACACATTTCTCACCTAGTGACTTGTCTAAGCGTGTTGACTATTGAGTCAACCGCAGCTAGCGACTTGTCTTATCTAGCTACTTGTCAAAGCTGTAGCGACTTGTCACATGACATAGCGACATGACATGAACTGAAATGAAGAATAAGAATGACGAAGCTAACCTCGACCTCACCAACAAGACCATGACCAACAAACGCCAATACAAATTACCAAATACCACAGACACGACCTCAGTTCTAAATCATCATCAGTCCGATTTATCCATATCAAAACCGACTCCAAACAAAATCATCTAATTTTCAATGGTCCAAACCCAAGACATAATCCATCACAGATCTTAAAGTCAAAACGAATAAAATAATAACAAAAGTAAATTGAATATAAGATCTCAGATCTTGTCTACCTTCGTGGGTTTAAAAGTAATATCAAGACTCCTTTAGGGTCTAGCACACGAAAGATACACATGTCCTCATCAATCTTAATTTTTGAAGCAGAACCTCAGATATATCCGAAACAATATAAGAAAAATAAATCAACAAGCATGTTATTTCTTTGTCTTGGTTCGTTCTTTTAATTAAACTCTTAAACAAGGATCGAAAAACCTGTACTACTCTGATTAAATCTCAGCTCATCATGTTGTTTATTCAATATTTCGTTCCTTTAACATAACCACAACAGATTGTCCTCATTGATTTTGTAAAGAAAAGAACTTCTCTATTATTCGAATCTTATTAAGAAAGAACGAAAAACCAATTGGTTTTCAATCAATCTTTCATTCGGTTAATACATTACGATAAACAAGATTCAATGAAATAAACCTACATGTGGCGTTGATTAAGACCCGTGCCATCCCTGTGGCATTTATGTAAGACCTTTGAGCCATCCCTGTGGCTAGGTCACTCTTGAACGAAGCTATTGTTATACACGAGATTTTTGAGATTTGATACTTGAGTTAAGATGAAGCAGGTTTGGTGGGGGGCGGATATGTTGAAAGACTAGGGTTTGTAATGAGGATTATTGAGCAAATGTGAGATATGTGGTGATTATATATCCCTAATAATTAGGGCAACCAGGTGAGTTAACTACTTGAGTATTTGTATGGGCCGGTTGTTAATCAAGTGTTTGTATGGGCCGAATGGAATTATTGGACCTTATTGGATCAGATTGTATAACTTGATCTCATGGGCTGTGTTGCATTGCCATCTAATATTACTTCATACGTTTCGACATATCAAATGTCATGGATATTTGAAGCTATTTTGTGCAGAAATTATTTTTGATGGTATGAGTTGATCTCAAATGATACTTCAAATTTGATGGGCCTCTATGTGCGATATTGAGTGGTATTGGGTGACTATATTGACTGGGTTTAATAATTTGTTATTATATCGAGTTAGTTTATGAAACGGATATGGGTCAGGCCTTGATTATTACTTGTAACCAAAGTTTGGGCCATACACATGATTGGGTCGGATGGATTTCTTTCTGAGGATTGGATTATATGAGACTTAGATTAAATGAGATTCGTTGGAAAAATTTGTGAGAAATAAGATTTGTTGAACATACTTGATGATGTGATTTAATTTGATGATGAGTTATGATGCTGAGATTCGTTATGATTATGTGGTTTGGTACTTTGGTATATACATTTTCATGGATAATATTTCGTCATGGCTTGAAATTGTTTATTTGAACTAAGTTGACTATGGGGTTGTTTGTAATTGGTATTACTTATTTGGATTTGAAGTGAGGTTTTCCGAGCGCGTTTACTTATTTCGTCTTCTTTCTTTCTACCCTTCCGCGAAGATGACTTGTTTGGGAATTTACAGAGTGTGATAAAGACTTGGCTATTTAGTTACGGTTGTAATTCTTTCTCACTTAACCCACAACGTAACTATCACTTCGGTGTCTCACACAGTTGAGAATACGTCAAGAGGTTTTGTACATGGGGTACACCGTTTCTTCTTCACAAGGATTAGTACAAGTTTAAGTAACAAATCTGGGGAATTTTACTTCATGATCAAGTTTGGCATATTGGGTTTACTTTTCCATGTTGTCACTGCAATAGCCGACAGAATGCGTGAATGATGTGTTTACCAAAGAGTTTACTGGATGGTTGATGATATTGTTGATGTTGGATAATGAACCATTGATGAACCGCTGCATGTTCCCCTAAAACAGATATTCATCAAAACCAAAGTTGTCATAACATATTCAAGCTGACATTGTTTACGGTTTTGTCTTGATTTTGTAAAATCCCGCGAAAGAACCTATTTCTCGGTTTAAATCATAGACTTGTAAAATCCCGTGACAATGGAAACATCCGGGTAATAATAAAGTGCATTTCCGGATCTATCTTACGGTTTATTCTTGGTTTTGTAAAATCCCGCGAAAGAAACTATTTCTCGGTTTAAACCATAGAATTGTAAAATGACGTAATGATAGAACCATCCTGGAGAAAGGGAAGTGTAATTCTGGGATCATATCTGATCTTTGGTGCTACGGTTTCTGCTTCAAAGAAGGGAAAAAAGGGTGTACTTCATGAATTGGGTGTGTGTTTGGGTTGTCTTCATGGCAGTTTGGTTATTACATGGTTTTACGGGGGTATGCTCACTAAACCACGGTCAGGATGAAAACCATTATCATAGTTCAATTAAAACGTCAAAGGAGGCTAGATTTGAGCTTTTAACCAAGAAGATGTGACAACAGAGTTAATTCACTATTATTTATTTTAGGGTGAAGTGAAATATCACGGGCGAGTGTACTTAGTATCTGAAGGTATCGGGGATGGATGGATGAAGATTCTTCAAGATCCTTGTTCGAGCTTAATAAAAAACGAAGAATTGGAAATCTAGTTATTGTTGGGTGTCTTTTACCTTTTCTTTTACCACTTGGGGGAATTGGGCTCTTACCACCACAAAATAACTATCACTTAAAGGAGTTATGTTGTAGTGCTCAGTGTCACATTCAATTGTGGATTTTCAAGAGGTGATATATGTCTAATACTCGATGGTTGGTTGGTTGAAGAGTATAGAGTACTTAGAGATTCAAATGGGCATGAAGTCTCAGCACCGCTCTTTGTTACATATGTGCAAGTTTAAGTCACGAGTTCGGGTTAGTTTACTTCAGGGTCAAATTCATCATATTGGGTTTTCTCCATCAGCTGTCACGACAAAGAGCCTACAGAATGATAATGGGGTTGATTACATGTTTTGCCAAGAGATGATGAAAAGAGAGAGATTATGACGTCTGTTCACATCAGTTCAGGCCTCGTACTCTAAAGAAAAGAAATGTGTACGCTTCAGTGCGCATTATCTTCGGAAGAAGAGAAATCTTCTCATTATGACCATTCTCATCAACATACTTCATGCTTTTTCCAAGCGCTTTAGTCATCAAGTGAACCGGGCTACCATTGATTGTTTTCTTATTCCACTTGCTCAACTATAATGACGATGTCGACATCATGTGCTAATTTTGCGAGGGAGAAGTGTGAATAGAATACTTTTGGATGATTTCACTTATTTAGTCAAGAATGGCAACTTCGTCTGCAATTCTTGAGGGGGAGAAGAAGTATGATGACACTACATGTTGTTTTATATGAGAATAAATGGTCAAACGGCTCCTAACTCATGTAAGAACCGAGCTTCTTCTTATCGGGTCATCTTCACATGGAGTTTCTTTTAAGAGCCATTGGTTGACATCTTCACTCGGATTGATGAGTTTATCGACAAAGTGCTTCCGGTTAATGCTTCACGTATACATCAACATGATGATTCCGAACAATCTCTATGTTCTTGTTTGATGTGATTGGTAGTTTGGTGTTACCATCTTGTGTGTTCGTTGCGTCCTGATTGCTGATTTCCTTGATGAACATCTTTCTGTTCTTGTTTGATTGGGAGGGATTTTAGTTAAGGGGATTTGCAAGATGTAAGTTAATTGGGATGCTTTTTGTTGGGATGCTTTTTGGTGGGAGTTGAAGATGTTAACACTCTATTCCCCATTCGGAAAATCTTGAAGATGGTCGAGTCTACAGTCGGTTCTACATTCTCTGCTACATGTTAGAAGACTAAAGACGAGTTGAATTTGATTATCTAAAGACTTCTTCTTAATCTGGGCATTTATCAAACAGATTGTCGGTTTAGGGGAGAGCACTAATTAGGGGAGAGTGATATGTTGAATTTAATCCCCAATTAGACTTGCTCATATTCTTCAGCAAGTTGATTCTCACAAAGACTTCTAATGTTCTTCTCACATGATTTCTAGTATTTGGGCTTATATTAAGTTGCTGATTCTGAAGTATCAAAACCAGCAAGGGGGAAGGAGACATACATATAAAAGCATAACGAGTACACATGATGAACTTAATACTTCTAAGTGATTGAAGATATCCCAGGAAGACTAATGTCATTACCGCAGAGACACTCAAGGTTTGACTCATGGCGTTTAGTGTTCTTATTCCAACTATGTGGGGGAAGAGATGGAAGAGTTAATTTCTGAAGATGAAAGAGGTACACAAGTGGGTGATGATTTTGATGTTATCACAATCATCAGGGGAGAGAGATTGTGTACATTGGGGACGCTCAGCTGTTTCACTTGAGTGCTTAATCGTGATTCGAGATATAATCACTTATTCCGGAGTTGAAATCCGCAGAGATAGTCCTCCGCAGAGATAATCGTGATTCACCTGCTTCTTCAATGTTGTCAGTTATTCTCTCTTTGGGCATTCGGGTACTTCGGGTTCTTGAGCTTCATACACTTTCTTCAGGGGGAGAGAAAAGTTTACATCTGGGTTATTCTTTGGCTATTGAAATTAATCTGCTACTTCGATGGTATAAGTTTCTTTGTCTTCGGGTATGTGTATTCGGGTTCGTGAGCTCTAGTCTAAGAGACTGACTGCATCAATTTAACTACTCGGGGGAAGTGGTCTCTTGACACCTTTTGGAATGGATTGCTTCAGATGTCAGTAGAAAAGAAATATGAGAAGACTGTTTTATGTGTGGGATGATACGTTTCTGTTTTTCTATTTTGATGATATAACCCCGAACGGAGAATCTCGATTATCGTTCTTAAAAGGAGCAGCGGGATTTATGTTAAATGGTGTGCTTTTCTGTGCACCTGGCTAAGACAACCTTGAAATAGAGCTTCGAATCTGCTCATCCAAAGGATTTTCGGTTTGGGGGGAAGCTGCCAAAGTCTCACTTTCAGATGGTTCAATTTATTTCTTCAATGCAAGAGCCTCGGAAGCATTGGTGGTGAAAGTTTTAGGGATGATGACTTCTATCTTCTACAACGGGGCTGCTTGATATCCTTATCTCGGTACTCGTATCATCATCTTCTTAAACTATATCATCTACTCTATCTGTGTATATATTTTTCAAAAACAAAATACAAAAATATAAAACCTACAAAATCAAAATAGAAAAATATAAAATCATCAAAAATCCCATAAAAATCATAAAATTGAAAAATACCAAAAATATGTTTTCTCAAGACATGTCTTCTGGTATCGATAACATCTGCGGTCTTAGAAATGTCATTCAATAATGGCACGGAACCATAGATGAAGTTCGATCAGGAGGTGTAAATATTATTTTTCCAAAACATGTCTCAAAATATGGCTTGCAGTTACTTCTGACTGTGACCCGCGCTTAAACCATGGCTTGCTATTATTTCCGATAGCAACCCACTCTTCAAGGAAGGAAAGTGCTGCGCTAAACAATTTTTCAAAAATTCGTGCACTTATCCTAAAACCAAATTGAGGAAAGTATGTCGAAGGACTGCTGTTCCCACACAAATGTTTTTCCGTCTAAAATTCTTCAGAAAAATATTTGTTGTATTAAAAAAAAAATGGTGGAAAATGAGTTGCGTGTAAATCAATCAGATTCAGAGTTTTCGTAATAATTGAAAACTCAATCAATGACTTCAGCGCTTTTAACCTTTTCAGAAAAATAAGTCATTGATTGAGGGGGAGAATGTTTTCAAATCTGTATCATCTAACGAGATTATCTTAATCATCCTACGTGCTTATCTGTAAAATACAATTGCCTATGTTGAAGGACTAGGTTTCTAGGATGTGATTGTTAGGATTAGATGATTAGAGTTTGATGAACACATTAATCCCATACCTTATATGAACTGATTGTTATGTTGGATTGACTTTTATTAGTCGATTGCTGTTTGGGTGATGTCGACCACCATATATCTGTATGTGTGTTCACTAACGTATGCAGGTATATTGGTATATAAGAATGTTCCCGATCCGGATCCCACTATTGATGATGATTGGATGCCGAAAGGAAAGGGTAACTATATCTTGGATTGACAAATGAAGAAAAGGAGCTTAATTTGACTTCAATGGAAAGTTGGCATAAATGCAACGTAAGAGGTCTCACTGCATCAGCAGATGGTTTTCTTCTAAGTGACTGAAGAAACGGAGCTTAATTTGACCTCAGTTGGCATTAAAATGCAACGTAAGAAGTCTCACTGCATCTGCAAACGGTTTTTCTTCCAAACCCTACAGCAACAACATAAGCTTCTCAACCACCTAACGTATCTTTGTGCAGGACAAGTAGTGAATGATACCATTTAAAAAAAAAAACAATTTTTAAAATAATATTGTTTTGAAAATAAATTGGACTTAATTTTGAAAATCACCGGACTTCATTTTATCAAAACTTAAGTCACTCAATCATCGACTACGGTCATCGATTGAGGGGGATAGTGATTTAAAATAAAATAATTTCAAACGATATTTCTTCACAAATGTTCCGTTTTGTACAACAAAAAGTGGTGATCTAAAGATTTAATGTTATGTCATGGTATGATTTTCTTCAAAGGTCAAAGGTCTTTCAAAATGAAAATTTTCTGTTCTTGTTTGATTGTGAAAATGTTTTATTTTACCTAAAAGATCTCTTAAAAAATTATCATACCTGACACTAACAATCTTTTAATGTCTAAATCTGTTCCACTATCAGAATTAAATTAATCTGAACACAGTTTTCTCCCATGTTTTCTAAACCTATTTAAATCACTTAGGATCCAAAATCTCAAAGGATTTGATATTTTTGATCGGGGGAGAAAATGTGATTTAAATATGAAATCTGATAACAAGTGATCGTTTTGACTCAAAGTGCAGGCAGCTCTCCCATATGTGCTAAAACGCTTTCGAATCTCGAACCACATATTAAGGGGGAGCATTTCTAAAGAAATTAAACTATCAAGGTACAAAGGTTTCAACGTTTTATCACATGTACCTTGATTGAGTTTGAAATGGTTTCTTAATGGATTTTGTGATCGTGGATGTACTTCAAAAGAACTCTTTCCTCTATGTGATAAAATGATTTCACTTATCCTATGCACATATTGAGGGGGAGAATTTACCAAGAAAATCAAATGGCTTTTTCTATGAAAATTATGATCAAAGAAAATATTTCAAAGTCCTCTTGCCTCTATGTGCTAAACAATTTATAAATCATATGCACATGTTGAGGGGGAGGTTTCCAAAATGATCAAAACTATTAAGGTACAAAATGCTTTGATCTCGTATCACAAGTACCTTGATTGTGTTTCCAAATGATTTTTCAATTGGTTTCAAGGAAGAATGAACTGTACCAAAAGACCGACCATTTTACTTTATGTATGGAGTTATAAGGATGGTGAGGTTAGGTATTAGTTCCCACGATCCGCCAGAGCCGGAGGGATCTACCCAGGGACAATCCACTAGATAGTGTAGAGTCCTTAGGTATGATGAAAAAAAGGAGAAATGTGAGATATGAGAAGAGTGCGGACTCAGACAGAGCTAGTACTGGAATAAACCTCACAAGGTTCTAGTAATGAAGTCTCGGTAAGCACTGAAGGGGTTGAAGAATGAAAAAGAAATGAATGTGAAAAAGGGTGAAAAGAAATAGCCCTATAATAATTCAACCTTAGGGCAGAAACCGGGTTCAATTCATATGCTACTAGTGGTTACTAAGGTAAAATTGGTATTGAAGACAAGACATCATGGACCCAGTGATGCACTGCACTACAACTTCCCAACTACTCAAGTTCCTCTTAAAAGGGCTTGTTTCATTCTCACGGGGAACCGACATAATCTATCGACTCTCTCTTAGAGATTGTTGATATTGAAGAAGGAGACCCTCTCCCTAGTCTCCGACATAGGAACCAAATATGCACAATTGAGTCTAGAGCCAAGAGATCATCCACAATATTTCGTTAGGACACAAAATTAATGAAGACTTGCTGTTTCACACAATGTGGAAAGTAAGAATATATTAAGAGTCCTACGCTTTATCCTTGTGGTATTGCCAGAACATCCGAATGATATGAAAATATTCACGATGAAGATGGAAATCCTTCTAGAGCCAACATCAAACAAGCTCTTGGTGGGTGACATGTGAGATCTTGCAAAAGATCAAGCTTGTGACAACTGGATAGAAACAATGGGGCGATTCATTATTGAATCAACCTTGGTCCAGGAAATGGATTGACGGATACCTTTGAAAAACCGGTCGTTGTGCTCAACCATTCTTTTCTCTAGCACATCGACTGTGTATTAATCTTTCAAAATTAAAAGGGTATTTATGATTGAAAATTGATTTTTCTTATACAACCTTCGTCGTATTGCAAAACTCTTTCTTCAAGCAATACGCGATTGTTTTCAAATCATTTTGAATCAATCAGTAAATCTCAATTTGCTGGTTCACTCACTCCGTGTTGTCTTCTTTGAGACTTTTCGGTTTGAGAACGGCTAGAACAGCTGCGAAACCCTGTCAAGGAGATTCTTCGGAATTATACCTGATCACAGGCAGTACTTGTACTGATCAACGGGGAACCGTGGGCCGTGTACCTCAATTCAACGAAAGTTGTCAAAGACACTTTCGTGTGTTTTATTGCTAACTGTTGTTTGCAGGTACATTTGGACGGTTGCAGCTGATCAGAATCGAGGAGTCAATCCAAAGCCGCATGCTCATAGCATCCACACTTAATTGAAGAAATCATGACTGGTGCATATCTACAGAACCTGGCTCAGATATTTTTATACTATGCTTCTGCTACGCTGCTGCAAATATCTTGAACCAGTAAAAGCTTCCGCTACTCTGATGAAAGATGTCATGATCCAAAAGTGTGAGCATGTCAGTCCAAAAGCCACAACATCACATGAAGGCAACACAACTATGGATGATCCAGAGAGATTTGTTGTGGCTGATGATCTCAATGAAAGCTCGAAGATCATCAAAGATGTGGATCAGTTAAAGGCCTCCACTGAAAGTACAAAACTATGCGGACTTTGAAGTATCACTGCTAAAGCACAAGATTGCGGATTTGAAGAATTGAAGTCTACGAGCTCAAAAACGAAGTCAAGAAAAGAATGATAGGATTCAAAACGTAAATCATGGGGTGACCTCCCTTAGGGGGAGATTGTTAGGAATTGGAAATTCCATGTTAAAGTGTCGGTCACCCCAATTAAGGTCTAGCATATGTTAGCTCGTAGACGTGTTGGTATTTACGTTATTTAGTAGTTAGTTAGTTAATTATTAGCATAGTTTAGTTTAGAGTAACACCGTGGAGGAAGGACGGGTCTTTACCCACTGTATGCCTGATCCACAGTCCGATAGGAGGACGTTAGCTTTGTAACTATAAATACCCCTTCCATCCATGGAAGGGGTGGAGCTTTTCTTTCAATCTAACATTCCATATTTTGTGAAGCAAGTCTCTAGCAAGAAACTCCATCTCTTCTACTTTCTCTCTCTAAAATGTCTAACATGTATTTTGATCATCCAAGACCACCCGAATCATCAAACACATTAATATTATCGATCCTACAAAAGAAGACCTTGCTCATTTTCGTGCCAATTGTTTGAAACCTTTTAAATTAAGTCCGAGTTATTTTCAAAGCAATTTAATTTTCATTAGATGACAAATATTTTTCAGAAGAATATTTAGAAGGAAAAATATTTGTGATGAAACCTTTATCTTTTTGGTGACAAACTTTCCTTATAAGTTTTTATTTTTAGAATCAGAGCAAGAGGTTTCAAAATTAGATTAAGCATGGCTCTGTTCTTTCTTTGAAAATGGGTTACTGCCAGAAATGACAATAAACCTTCATTTTTCTCCATATATATATATATATATATATATATATATATATATATATATATATATATATATATATATATATATATATATTATATATATATATATATATATAGAAGAAAATAAAATATATATTACAACTGATCGAACTTCATCTAAAGACCCGTGCTATTCTTTGAATGACAAATCTGAATCCGTAGATGTTATTGAAACCAGATAACGTGATAAGAAAAATATTTTTGGACTTTTTCAAAATTTTCTGATTTTTATGGGTTTTGAAATTTTATATTTTTCTATTTTCTTTTTGTTGGTTTTATAATTTTGTATTTTGCTTTTTGATAAAAATATTTACAGAGAATAGATGAAGAGATACCTTTACTCCTCTTCTTCCTCTTGAAGACGTTTGAGTGTCTCAGGTTGTTTACTCTTTAGCTCGAGTTGTGGAAGAATAAACTCAAAACGTTCTCTAGGAAGAGCTTTAGTGAAGATGTCTGCCAGCTGATATTCAGTCCTTACAAAGTATAGTTCAACCACACCTTTTTCCACTTGTTCCCTGATGAAGTGATGTCGAATGTCAATGTGCTTTGCTCTTGAATGTTGAACATTGTTGCAGTAGAGAGCAATGGCACTTCTATTATCACAGTACAGAGGAACTTTGTTAAATACAAAGCCATAGTCAGATAATTGAGATATCATCCATAGGATTTGAGCACAACAAGATGACATGGCTATGTATTCCGCCTCTGTAGAGGATATAGATGTACTCATTTGTTTCTTTGAAGGCCGGCTTACTAACTTATCTCCCAAGAATTGAGCACCACCTGACGTACTTCGACGTGTATCTTGACACCCTGCATGGTCTGCATCTGCATATGCTGTTAGTGACATATCGGTGGATCCCATATCTCAGCCTGTTACATAGGCGAAAAGCTTACATAATAAGATACTTCCTATTCTCTATTAAAGAAAGTAACCACTACTCGAAAGATAACATTAGACTCCTTTGGAGATAAAATTACTTCCTACCAAGGCCTTGGAGCTTGATACCATACGTGTAATAATAGGCATCCAAATTACCTGGAAGATCGTAAACCTGATCCGCATAGTTATCATTATCATAGTCATCATAATCATCTTCACGATCATAACCACCACCAAATAGATTACTCGACTCATCAAAGGTGTTAACAACCTCCTCTTCTTAACTATCAGAATCAACAATCTCTCCCACTTTAGTGAATGGATTAACCCTCTTAGGAAAAGAACTAGACGGGAAATCCTTATTATAACCCTGATAATCAACCTTCTTAATAGGATTTCCATTATCATCAACAAGAGTAGCTTTTCCATCAATAAGAAGCCTTTAAAACTCCCCAATTTTCTCAACAATAGGGGTAGGACCAACCTCGTTAGCTTCCATTGAATCACTCATAAGCGGAACTTGTGATACATTACCTGTCTTAAGAGACCCAACCTCCTTTGCTTCCATTGTATTACCAGAATCCTCTACATCAGTAGGATTGCGACATTCATCAGAATCAATCGTATTTAGTGCATCAAAAGGATTAGATGTAGCAATCTTCGTCCCACTCGTACTAGTCACATCAATAGCTTTCTTCTTTGCATTATCCATCTTCTTGGGTTCAGGAGGAGGCGCTTTAGGTTGATACCTAAATTTAGGACCCACTTTAGTAAAACCTCCCTTACCTGGAACACTTGGACCACCATTTCTACCTTATTCTTGTTAGTGACAGTTTGAAAACCATCATTAACAATCTATTCAGACTGAGTAGGAAGTGGAACAGATTTAGGACAATCAATCAGCGTATGACCAAACAATTTAAACGTATCACACCGAGGCGGTTTCCATTCGTATTCAACCCGAATCTTTTCAATAGTAGATCCTGTCCCATCAAGTAATGGAATCTCAACAGTGATACTCTCCCTAAGAACCTGATCTGCCTTAACTTCAATCAAGCACCTAGCAAAACTACTTCGACCCCATGATTCTAAGCACATTTGACTAGTATAAGAATCTAACATTTTTGGCGTACCAAGCAATGAAGCTAGGAGGCTGAGGCCATCATCAGAGAACATAGCAAGCGGAACATCATGGAATTTAACCCATATTGGAATATTAGTCAAATCCTCTTTAAGAATATTAGTATTCAAAGTCCACGTTTTAAGAATAATTGGCACATTCCTAATCATCCACGGTCCATTTTCAAGCACATCTTCAACACCTTTACGAGTGGAAAACTTAAAGAAAAAGAACCCCTTTGCATTCATCATAACCTTTTGAATACCATACTTGGCCAATGTATTACGAACATAATAATCAATGTAGGATATTGGTTTTCATAAACACATAATCAAACATAAACAAGGGGCGTATAAAATGAGTCTAGAGAGAGAAAGTGGAAGAGTTATGGGAACTTTAGAGAGACAAAGAAAAATGATATTGAAAGCTCCAACCCTTTGCCTTGCTAGGCAAATGGTATTTATAGTTACAAGCTCAGACGCCCTCCTTCGGGCTGTGGATCAGGTATACAGTGGGTAAAGACCCGTCCGTCCTCCACGGTTTTACTTAACAAACTACTTACTAACACTAAATGACTACGACTACGAGCTTTCTAATGATTACATATACTTGAGGTGACCAACTCTTTAACTACCGGATTTTCTAAATCCTAACAATCTCCCCCTAAGAGAGGTCACCTCAAATTACATTGATTACAAACATATATTACATTTTGGATGTTCTTGGATTCTTGTTTAAGTTATTTGCTCTATAGCCTGTAGTCTTTGATTCTTCATGTACCGTATGTTTTGTAATTTCAAGTGGAGGTCTTTAACTGATCCACGTGATGATGAGTTTTGAGCCAACATTGAGATCATCAGCCACCATAATTCTCTGACTCATCCTTTGAAGTGTTGCCATCATGTGAAGTTGTGACTTTTGGACCGACATGCTCACATTCTGGATCATGATATCTTCTTATCAGAGTTGCGGAAGCTTTTGTTGATTCATGATATTTGCAGCAGCGTAGCAGAAGCATGGAGTGAAAAAATCAGATTCACTTTGATGAAGATATGTACTTATCATGATTTCTTTGAGATGAACATGATGTGTGAGCATGCGGCTATGGAATGACGCCTCAATTCTGATCAGCTGCAACCATCGTGTGTTCCTGCAGACAACAGTTAGCAATAAAAGCGCATGAAATTGTCTTTGATCCCTTTCATTGAATTTGAGGTACACGGTTCACGGTTCCCCGTTGATCAGTACAAGTACTGCCTGTGATCAGGTATAATTACAATGAATCTCCTTGACAGGGTTTCGCAGCTGCTCTAGCCGTTCTCAAATCGGAACGTCCCAAAGAAGACAACACGGAGTGAGTGAACCAGCGAATTAAGATTCACTGATTGATGAAAAACGATCTGAAAAACAATCGTGTATTGCTTAATATAAAGTGTTTTGAAATACAACGAAGGTTTTATTAGAAAATCAATTATCAATCACAAATACCATTTTAATTTTGAAACATTAATACACAGTCAATGTGCTACAGAAAAGAATTTTTAAGCACAACGACCGGTTTTTCAAAGGTATCCGTCAATCCATTCCTGGACCAAGGTTGATTCAAGATTGAATCACCCCATCGTTTCTATTCAGTTGTCACAAGCTTGATCTTATGAAAGATCTCACATGTCACCCACCAAGAGCTTGTTAGATGTTGGCACTAGAAGGATTTCCATCTTCATCGTGAATACTTTACATATCACTCGGATGTTCTGGCAATACCACAAGGATAATGCGTAGGACTCTTAAATATATTATTACTTTCCACATTGTGTGAAACAACAAGTCTTCAAGAATAGTGTGTCCTGATTGAGATTTATTGTTGATCTCTTGGCTCTAGACTCAATAGTGCACCTTTGGTTTCGTATTCCGGAGACTAGGGAGAGGGTCTCCTTCTTCAATATCAACAATTTCTAAGAGAAAGTCGATAGATTTTGTAGGTTCCCCATGAGAATGAAACAAGACCTTTTAAGAGGAACTTTAGTAGCATGGGAGGTTTAGTGCAGTGCGTCACTGGGTCCATGACGTCTTGTCTTCAATACCAGTGTTACCTTAGTAACCACCGGTAGCATATGAATTGAACCCGGTTTCTGCCCTAAGGTTTAATAAATGGAGGGCTATTTCTTTTCACCCTTTTCTCATTTAATTCTTTTCATTCTTCAACCCCTTCAGTGCTTACCGAGACTTCATTACTAGAACCTTGTTGGGTTTATTCCAGTTCTAGCTCTTTCTCAGTCCGCACTCTTCCCGTATTCTCATTTTTCTCCTTTTTTTCATCATACCTAAGGACTTCTACACTATCTAGTGGATTGTCCCTGGGTAGATCCCTCCAGCTCTGGCGGGATCGTGGGAACGAATACCTAACCTAAACATCCTTATATCTCCATGCATAAAATAAATGGGTAGCTCTTTTGGTATTGTTTATTCCGCCTCGAAACCAATTGAAAATCATTTAAAAATAATCAAGGTACTTGTGATATAGAGTCAAAGCATTTTGTACCTTAATTGTTTTTGATATTTTAGAAATGCTCCCCCTCAACATGTGCTTTAAGTATTAAAAATTGTTTTAGCACATGGAGGCAAGAGGAATTTGAAATCTTAGATTAAGAATTAAGGATCCAATCTTTGATTAACATTTTCTAAAATGATCATCATCACTTCCCGATCAAATCTAGTATTTTACATACTTTGAATGAAATATCTTGGGAAGGATGAGGTTTTCTTTTGATTGCTCCCCTTCAATATGTGCATCGAGATTTGAGAGTGTTTTGCACATATTAGAGAGAACCTGCACTTAGAGACAAATCAATCACGTTTCGATCCATTTGGGTTTGAGATAGATACTCCCCCTTAACATGTGCATGGAAAATTTGAAATCGTTTGGCACATGTAGGGAGGAGTGCTTGTTATTATATTTATAAAACCACTTATTGAATTATCAGTTTATATCCAATTTAAATCACAAATTCTCCCCCGATCACAATTTTCAAATCCTTTGAGATTTGTGACCTCTATTGATTTAAATTATTTTTGAAAGCTTTTGAGGAGAATTGTGACTTGCTTTCAAAACATTTAACTGATAAGGATCAAATTCTGAGACTTTAAACTCTAATGATTAAACATGCTTAAGTATCTTATGAAAACACAACATTAGCCTTGGTCTGGATCCAATTGTACAAAAACATTGTTCTATTTGATTATCCAAAATTAGACCTTGCTCGATTATGGGCCAACTGATTTTGATTTGATGGAAATCATTCTCCCCCTCAATCAGTGACATAAGTTGTTGATTGAGTTTTAGATATTTTGACAAATGATAAGTCCGGATGTTTTTCAAAAATATAGTCCAAGTTATTTTCAAAGCAATTTTGTTTTCATTAGATGACAAATATTTTTCAGAAGAATATTTAGAAGGAAACATATTTGTGAAGGAAATATTTGTCTTTTTGGTGACAAACATTTGTTTTTAGCATCAGAGCATGAGGTTTCAAATATTAGATTAAGAATGGCTCTGTTCTTTCTTTTAAAAACTGGTTACTGCCTGAAATGGCAATAAATCATCATTTTTCTCCATATATTTTTTTTATTTTTTTTTATTTTTTTATTTTTATTTTTATTTTTTTTTACAAAAAGTTTATGTACATTCGAAGTTCATCTAAAGATCCGTGCCATTCTTTGAGTGACAAATCAAAGTTCGTAGATGTTATCGAAAAACAGAAATTTGATTAAAAGAAAATAATATTTTTGGGCTTTTTCAAAGATTTTCTGATTTTTATGGATTTTGTAATTTTTCTATTTTCTTTTTGTGGGTTTTATAATTTTGTATTTTGTTTTTTGATAAAATATGTACAAGAGATAGATGAAGAAAAGCCTTTACTCCTCGTCTTCCGCTAGAAGACGTTTGAGTGTTTCCGGTTGTAGACCCTTTAGTCCAAGTCGTGGAAGAATAAACTCAAAACGTTCTCTAGGAAGAGCTTTAGTGAAGATGTCTGCCAGCTGATATTCAGTTCTCACAAAATATAGTTCCACCACACCTTTATCCACTTGTTCCCTGATGAAATGATGTCGAATGTCTATATGATTTGCTCTTGAATGTTGAACATTGTTGCAGCAGAGAGCGATGGCACTTTTGTTATCACAATACAGAGGGATTTTGTTGAATTCTTTGCCATAGTCAGATAATTGTGATCTCATCCATAGGATCTGAGCATAGCAAGATGACATGGCTATGTATTCCGCCTCTGTAGATGATATAGACGTACTCATTTGTTTCTTTGAAGACCAGCTTACTAATTTATCTCCCAAGAATTGAGAACCACCCGACGTGCTTCGACGTGTATCTTGACACCCTGTATGGTCTGCATCTGCATATGCTGTTAGTGACATATTGGTGTCCTTCGGATACCAAAGTCCCATGTTAATGGTTCCTTGAAGATACCGAAAGACCCGTTTAACCGCTTCAAGGTGCTTTTTTGTAGGCTTAGCCTGGTATCTAGCACACATGCATACAGCGAACAGAATATCAGGTCTACTGGCTGTGAGGTACATCAGGGATCCAATCATAGTTCGATATTTTGTTTGATCAACCATGATCCCTGAGTTGTCCTCATCCAGTTTTGTGCTCTCCACCATGGGAGTGTCAACAGGGTCACAAGAGTCAAATCAAAATTTCTTTAAAGTTTCATTAGCATATTTAGATTGATTAATGAAAATGCCTCTAGGACTTTGTGAAATTTGTAATCCCAAGAAAAATAAAATTTGTCCCATCATAAACATTTGAAATTTGGAGCCCATCTCCTTTGAAAAACGGTCACATTCATTAGGGTCGGTCGAGGAAAAAATAATATCATCAACATAAATTTGAACATGAATTAAGTGTTTGCCTGACTTACTGGTGAACAATGTGGGATCAACTGCTCCTTTGCTGAATCCATTTGTCAATAGAAACTTTGACAGTGTATCATACCATGCCTTTGGAGCTTCCTTTAAGCCGTAGAGCGCCTTCTTCAAGCGGTATACATGGGTAGGATGCTCTAGATTCACAAAACCTTTGGGTTGACTGACGTAAACTACTTCTTTGAGATCACCATTAAGAAAAGCAGTCTTTACATCCATCTGATAAACCACCATGTTCTTGCTAGCTGCATTTGCCAGGAAGATTCTCATAGCCTCAATTCGTGCAACCGGAGTAAATGATTCTTCAAAGTCAATACCCTCCTCTTGTCGGTATCCTTTAGCCACTAATCTTGCCTTTTTTTTCAGAACATCACCATGCTCATCAAGCTTAACTTTAAAGATCCATTTGAGAGCAATGATCATAGTACAATCTGGAGCAGGTACCAATTCCCATACATCAAGATGATCAAACTCATGGATTTCTTCTTGCATAGCACTAAACCAGCTGTTCTCAGACATGGCTGTTTTGACATCTTTAGATTCAATCTTTGATAATACAGAATTGAAGAAGCACCATAAGGAATCTGTGGCAAGTTGTTTACGAGTGGATACCGGACGAGACGGATTTCCAATAATGTTGTCCAAAGGATGATCATGTGTCCATTTTCTGAGATGTTCATGTGGTTGGTGATGAGGAACTGATGTAGCAGAGTTTGGATCCCCTGATGAAGATGGTTCAGGTGTTGGTTCAGGGGCAAATATATTTTCAAACGGTGCATCTTCTGGAGTGGCAAAGGGGTTATCTCCATCATAGTTAGCTGAAACATTTCCATGATGTACACTCGAAGATTGAGGATTTGAGGATGATGATGAGTGATCTGCAGCAGGCGCTTCTTGAGTTAGTGACACAGAAACTGTAGGATTATTTGTGTTGACTGGATTAGGAGCCGCCACTGTTGTTGGTGTAGATTGATCATTGACAAGAGGTTCATAGTATTCATCAAACATCGGATCAAATAGTTTCTTCAAATCTTCTTCAGAAAGAGGTACATATGGAACTGCAGGTGAGGGATTCTGTACAAGAGAAGAACTAATGGGAATACTTACTGAATGTTGAGATGATGGTCCAGAACTAGATTGTCCAGGAGCCATTTGCTCAGACAGCTCATCGAACGTGACGTGAATAGTTTCCATGATATCTCGGGTTCTTTTATTGTAGATTCGATAACCCTTCCGGCTTGGTGCGTAACCAACAAAAACTCCAATGTCTGCCTTAGCTCTTAACTTT
The DNA here is from genome assembly GCA_910596185.1 of Chrysanthemum makinoi. Classification (NCBI taxonomy): domain Eukaryota; kingdom Viridiplantae; phylum Streptophyta; class Magnoliopsida; order Asterales; family Asteraceae; genus Chrysanthemum; species Chrysanthemum makinoi. The sequence continues at coordinate 201,307,118 of OU343217.1, read as the reverse complement.
CCCAAATCTTGACCATCATTCGTTGGATAGCATAAAGCACCGAATACACGAAGGAAAGAAAGATATGGTTTTCAGTTGTGGACTAGTTCGTGTGGAGTTTTTCCATGAGTGATGTGGATAAGGGAACGGTTTTGGGTATAGCAATCAGTGGCAATGGCTTCAGCCTAGAGAAACATTGAAACCTTTGAGTAGATTAGCATAGTTCTTGCAGCTTCCACAAGAGTCCGATTTCGTCTTTCAACTACACCGTTTTGTTGGGGAGTACGTGGAACAATTCTTTGATGGCTGATTCCAATGCTTTCATAAAACTGACTTAGTTCTTTGTTAACAAACTCAGTTCCATTGTCCGTTCGGATAATTCTGACAGTTTTATTAAGTCGAAGCTGCAGCTGTTTGATAAGTTTGATAATGACATCTGGAGTTTCATCTTTTGACCTCAAAAACTTAACCCAAGTACCGAGAGTAGTCATCAACCATGACTAGCACATATTTCTTCCCGTTTATAGTTTGCACTCTCATGGGTCCGCACAAATCCATATGAAGAGTATGAAGAACTTCCATAATTGAGTTTGCAAGTTTGGGTTTATGGGCGTATTTCTTGCTTTTTCCCAATTGGCATGCTGAACAAAGATGATCTTTCTCATATTTCAATCTGGTCAAACCTCTTACGAGGTCCTTTATAGAAAGATCATTTATGGTTCCGAAGTTCAAATGATTGAGACGACGATGCCATAACCATGACTTTGTTTTCGAAGCCTTTGACAACAAGCAGATTGGAGAGGACTTCTTCATGTCTTCGATAGAGATGGTGTAAAGATTGGTTCCACAGGTTCCCTTTAAAAGTTCAGCACCATCTAGTTCTCTAACGAAGCAAGTATGTTTTCTAAATGCCACTTCTAGACCAGAATCACAGAATTGACCAACAGAGAACAAATTATGACCAAGACCTTCAACATAATAGACCCTGTAAATTACACTGTCACCAACAACATAGTCTCCGTAACCCATAATTGCCCCAAAGTGGTCATTCCTGAATCTAACAGTCCCGATGAATTTACTCACGAAGTTCATGAGCATGGCGATTTCCAGTCATATGCTTGGAACAGCCTGAGTCCAAATACAACAAAACGATTTGTACGACCTGCAGTTGAACACAGACAAGTATGGATGACTGGATAATTTGGATTCCCATGCAAGAATGGGTTCCATTTGGTTAGTAAATGAGATTGGAACACCCACATCAGAAGCAAAATCAATGAGATCATTAGAGGTAGATGGAGGACTAGTAGTGACAGTAGATCTGTTCAAAGTGTGTTCACTTCTTAAAGGTATAGTTCTACCAGTAGGCATCCATTTCCTAATGGGCATTGATCATGATAATTTAGGGCACAATTCATTAAGATTGAATTTACGACAGTAGGTATCCATTGATAACCTACATTACTAAATTTTCTTCCTGTTGGTTTCCAATGTTTCTTAACCTTTTTCCACCTTGGTTTTCTGACATCCTTAACCTGTTTAGCACTTCTAACAGTTTCGACTGGAGACTTAGCAACATATTTTACTTCATTCACAACACATTCATGATAAGTACCAGAAACCAAACATTCATTACATGTTTTGCAAATCGTAGCAGAATTCAAATTAATTATAGTACGCTTATAGCTAATACTAGAATCAACACGATTCATTTTATTAAACTCAAACTTATTGTTCCTAGGATGGTCTTTTACTTCTTTCCTTTGATCACTCTTAGCTTGCGAGGTCCTATCTTGCTTTGTATTGCCTGGAGGCTTTGAACTGCTTGCCTTAGCGTCATTGATTACTCCTGTAGAGGGAACGATGGGAACATTAGTTGGTTTCACTACCTTCTGCATTCCTGGTCTAGAAGTACTGGGATCTGAAGTACTAGGAGGCACATCAAAGGACACTTTGTTGGCTTTGGGCATAGAGCAAGTGTAGGACCTTACTTTTATCAACCTTATCACAAACCCAACACGTTATGCGTATAACACGTTCAACACAAACACAAACCTATGCGTAAATAAAGAAGGAAAGATTAAGATGTTGGTGACTTGATGTTTATAAAACCGTGTATGTTGTGAGAGAAATATGTAAACAATAAGTTGTATATTCCAAAGGAAAAACACACACACACACTCAAGCACACCCCTCAAATGACTCATTTGAGGTGTATTTATAGTTGGAATACATGATGCCCTAAAAGGCTTTCTATGGGCCGTGGATATGGACTTGGATTGGATTGGGTTACTTGGACTTATACAAGGCAAGCTTATCATAACGCCTAGCCATTTAGCTTAGTCCAATCCACGAGCCCGTTGACTATTCTAGCACGATATCTAACACATGATATAAAGTTCCTAAATGTGAATGACCATCACTTCAAATAAAAACTATTAAGGCTAACAATCTCCCCCTAAGGGGTGGTCATTCAAATGATGCTCCACTTGATTAGGTCTTTACTTTTCTCGAGCTTGAACTTTGTGTGTAGATATGGAATAGTCTTAAATCTTTGTTCCTTCATGCTTTGTGATCAATTAATGTGGTTGTCTGCCGTTGTCAACTTCGTTGGTTAGGTGTCTCCACGTATTTCTCCACCATGCTCACACTTCTATTTGTCTTTTGGTTAACAATGATGTAGTTCTCGAGTCTTTAAACTTTGTAGATTCTTTGACATTGACGAAGAATCATCTTTAACTTTGAGAAGCCTTTGATTTTGATGAGAACTTTCATGTGTTGTTGGTATGAGCATGTAGAGAATCTGCACGATCAATCCGCTCCGGAGCTTCCATAAGAAGAAAACATAAAACAAGTTAGTAATAAGCGGATTCCGGCACTTACAAGTTTGAATTTCGAGGGTGTTAACAGCATAGTGTGAAAACACTTCTCTAATTCTCACAAAGGCCGTTCCTGAACTAGAGTCCCACAAGTGAGATAACGCGATATACCGAAGTACATCTACAGTTCAGATGAGTCGCTGAGGTACACCGAAGCATCACCTCACGACTGTAGACCGTTTGAGACACACTAAGCATAATCCACGGCGTTACCGAAGTGACTGCTGTGGGCTTGATGTTGACCCTGGCAGGAGTTTTCATTCAATCACTGAAGATCACAGAAGTGAAACTTCTCATAAATGTTCTGGCAGATTGCTAAGATCTGCGTAGGACTCTAGAATATATCACTTGTGCCCTTAATGATGAACAACAAGTGATGTCATGTCATGTATTCCTATGAGATCTTTTGATGAATCTCGTGGCTCTAGACTCAATGGTGCATATTGGTTTTCCTGAGCGGAGACTAGGGAGAGGGTCTCCTTCTTCAATACCAACAATCTCTAAGAGAAAGTCGATAGATTATGCAAGGTTCCCAGTGAGAATGAAACAAATCCTTTTAAGAGGAATTGAGTGGCTAGAAGGTTTAGTGCAGTGCGTCACTGGGTCCATGACGTCTTTGTCTTCAATACCAGCGTCATCTAGTGACAACCAGTAGCAGATGGATTGAACCCGGTTTCTGCCCTAAGGTTGAATATGGAGGGCTATTTCTTTTCACCCTTTCTTTTACATTTCTTTTTAATTCTTCAACCCCTTCTTTCTCCTTTCTTACATAACTCCTTTTTTCAATCATTCCTAAGGACTTCTAATACTAACTATTTGTGATGTCCTTGGGTAGATCCCTCCGGCTCTGGCGGATCATATGACGAATTTCCTATCCTTAGTCACCTTATAACTCCATGACTGTCCCATGTTGCCATAAAACCATTTTTTTTGAAAATCTCACAGAGTGTTTATGATAGAAAACATGTTTGAGACACTCATGAGTTTTATATTTTCAAAAACACTCCCCCTTCACATGTGCTTATGAGTTTTAACAAAAATCTGCACATCGAGGGTAGAGTTTGCACTTTTTGAATTGATCGGCTTATGATAGACAATTCCCCACAAGACACGGTTACGTTGCCTAGTTAAAGAGTTCCATTTTCAGTTTTTAGGTGACAACTAGCTCTAATAACTAACTTGAAGTTGTAAACACTCCTTGAAAAGGAGGTTAGACCCATGAAGGTGCATATCTATCACAAGTTTCTCGAGATGGTACATATACTGACTTAGATTCCCGTCAATTCATTGGTTTCGTCTGAGTCAAGCTCATTTTGAGATTCAAACACCGATTTTGATCACATTTTAATCACGTCTCCTCCCCCTCAAAAATAGCATATTCGTGATATTTTTGATATCAACGGATTAAACAACATTTTAGAATCTTTTGGGGAGACAAACGGATTTGATTTAAGCATGAATTTGGAACATTTTAGTTTTATACTCCCCCTTTAATAAAGCATAATCAATTAAAGGGTTTTAGAGGGAGTTATCTTGAACACAAAATATTTTGAAAGATTTTGAAAAATCTTGAAAAGGTGCTCAAGATGGTGATGATTTCTCACCATTTTTAAATGTAGTGCACTGAAGCGTACACTTAATTTTTTCTATAAAAGCACGAGTTTTGATTTGAAAAATAATCAAAAGTCATCATTTTAGTCCGGGTTTCGTACTGAGGTATACGAAAGCCATTTTATGAAGAAATTTTGAGAAACGACATGTTTTGAAAAACATTAAAGAAGTATTGCTCAAGCATCTGTACATACCCGTATCATTGTTGAATGACATTTCTAGAAACGTACAGAATATCGATTATACGAGAGACATGTCGTGAGAAGAATATTTTTGGATTTTATATTTTTTTTGTTTTTGTATTTTTTGAAAGTTTTATATTTTTATATTTTGCTTTTGTTGGTTTTTCAAATTTTGTATTTTGTTTTTCAAAAATATTTACAGCGAAGCTTTTTGGAAAATCATTTTCAAGAAGATTCGAGAAGACGATCTAACTCCTCAGGGGTTATGCTTCGCATTCCAATTCGTCGAACTAAATCGTCAAACCTTTCTTTTGGAAGGGCTTTAGTAAATAGATCGGCGAGTTGGTAATCTGTCTTCACGAAGAATAATTCAACAGTACCATTTTCGACGTACTCTTTGATGAAGTGATAGCGGACTCGGATATGCTTAGTCTTTGAGTGATGAACAGGATTGCATGATATGGCTATGGCACTTTTCGAGTCACAATACATAGGTATTTTATCGAAAGTAAAGCCATAATCTGTGAGTTGTGTTCTCATCCATAGAACTTGAGCACAACACGCAGATAGAGACACATACTCAGCTTCAGCGGTTGAAAGTGCAGTGCAATCTTGTTTCTTTGAAAACCAGCTTACTAACTTTTCACCCAAAATTGTGCTCCTCCGGATGTACTTTTTGCTGTAACTTGATCACCTGCGTGGTCTGCATCTGAAAAAGCAATTAGATCAAATCCGGATTCCTTCGGATACCAAAGTCCCATGTGAATGGATGTCTTCAGGTACCGAAAGATCCTTTTAACCTCTTTGAGGTACAGTTTGGTAGGCTTTGCCTGAAACCGTGCTAATAAGCAAACAGCAAAATGAATATCTGGTCGACTAGCAGTGAGGTACATGAGAGAACCAATCATGCTCCGATATTTCTTCGGATCAATAGGTTTCCCAAACAAATCGGCTCCAATTTTTGGTGATGTTACCATTGGTGTTCTGACCGAATCAAAATTATCCATACCATGATTTTTCAAAATCTCAGTCGTATATTTAGCTTGATTTATAAAAATTCCACGAGGGGATTGATGTATTTGTAAACCAAGAAAGAATTTTAGTTCCCCATCATGGACATTTCAAATTTGCTTTTCATGAGATTTTCAAAATGTTTTGAAAGATTCGGATTAGTGGACCCAAAGATGATGTCGCCCACATAAATCTGAACAATCAAAATGTCGTTTTGCATTTTTGTGTAAACAAGGTAGGATCAACTGTTCCTTTGGTGAAATTGTTTTGGATAAGGAAAGAGGACGTTCGTTATACCACGCTCTCAGAGCTTGTTTCAAACCATAGATTGCCTTTTTGAGTTTGTAGACGTAGTCGGATGATTCATGTCTATGAAGCCTTCTGGTTGACTCACGTACACTTCTTCTTTCAGAGTTCCATTCAAGAACGCGGTCTTAATGTCCATCCGATAAACCGTGATGTTTTTGTGAGCGGCGTAGGCTAAGAAAATCCTGACTGCTTCTAGTCTAGCTACCGGCGCGAATGACTCTTCAAAGTCTATCCCTTCCTCTTGTCTGTATCCTTTGGCCACAAGACGAGCTTTGTTGCGAATTACAGTCATCTCTTCGTCCCTTTTGTTCTTCCATAACCATTTGAGATCGATGACGCGAACGTCAATTGGTCTTGGAACCATTTCCCAAGAGTTATGTAGACGGTATTGGAGAAGTTCCTCCTGCATTGCTTCTATCCATGCGGGATCTGCCATTGACTCGCGAATGTTCTTTGGCTCTATATTGCTAATGGAGCAAAAGTAAATGCATAAGTCGCAATCGGTGGCAAGTTGGCGTCTCGTCTGAATTGGCCTTGAAGGTTCACCAATAACTTGTTCAATTGGGTGGTCTTTTGTCCACTTCAGAGTCGAAGGATACCGTTGGTTAAACGTATGCGAGTTAGATGGTTCTCGTAAGCTTGAGGATGATTCAGCTGATTCCGTAGCAAACGGGTTTTCAAATAAGTCTTCATCTAACGTTGCATCGTTCTGGTTTTGATTTTGCTCATCAACTGCTTGTAGAATGGGTGCAATAACTGTAGTAGATGTAGATTATGTTGATGGAGTTGGTGCATTGGTTTCGACCATTGTAGATGCATCTTCTGTTGGTGGTGGTGGTAGTATTCATCGAACATTAACTCGAAGAAATTCTCCCATTCTTGTTCTTTAGGATTGTCAAGCAAAGTTGATTGAGCTCTTTGAGGTACGAGTCCTGAACTGATGTGTCCAGAAGTCTGCTGGTTTAGTGCGGGTTCTAGAGCGAGTCTCTCAGAAGCCATATGTGAAAGTTCATCAAATTTCACATTCATCGTCTCCATGATCCTCCTAGTTCTCCTGTTATACACCCTGAATGCCCTCGAGTTATCTGAATATCCATGAAGATTCCAATATCACCTTTTGCTTTCGTTTTCCAAGATCTTCTCTCGTCGTTCGTCGGATAGCACAAAGCGCCAAACACGTGAAAGTAAGAGATATCAAGTTTTCTGTTGTTCACAAGCTCATATGGGGTTTTATTGAATCTTGGATGGATTAGGGATCGGTTCTGAGTGAAACAAGTAGTGGCAACAGCATCAGCCCATAGAAATAACGGTGCACTAGAATAGATTAGCATTGTGCGAGCAGCTTCCATAAGAGTTCTATTTCTTCTTTCAACTACCCCATTCTGCTGTGGAGTTCTAACAACTGATGTCTGATGTGTAATTCCAACATCTTCAAAATAAGATTTTAACTCCTGATTTGTGAATTCAGTGCCGTTGTCTGTTCTTACAACCCTTACTGGAGTTTGAAGAAGTACTTGAATTTGCACCAAATAAACCAAGCTTATTTTTAAATGATGAACAAAACTTTGTAACCAAATAAACAAAAAAACTAAAACTTTAACACCAAATAAACCTTAAACCAAAAGAATCTTGAATTTTTAAGTGCAAAAATTAAAGCTTTAAGCGTGGCTAATATGAATAACGTGAGCCTTTACGCGTAACCCTTCAAAACAAACACAAACACTCCTAAACCTGGCTCTGATACCAATTGTTGGACCTTACTTTTATCAACCTTATCACAAACCCAACACGTTATGCGTATAACACGCTCAACACAAACACAAACCTATGCGTAAATAAAGAAGGAAAGATTAAGATGTTGGTGACTTGATGTTTATAAAACCGTGTATGTTGTGAGAGAAATATGTAAACAATAAGTTGTATATTCCAAAGGAAAAACACACACACACACACACTCAAGCACACCCCTCAAATGACTCATTTGAGGTGTATTTATAGTTGGAATACATGATGCCCTAAAAGGCTTTCTATGGGCCGTGGATATGGACTTGGATTGGATTGGGTTACTTGGACTTATACAAGGCAAGCTTATCATAACGCCTAGCCATTTAGCTTAGTCCAATCCACGAGCCCGTTGACTATTCTAGCACGATATCTAACACACGATATAAAGTTCCTAAATGTGAATGACCATCACTTCTAATAAAAACTATTAAGGCTAACAACAAGGCATAACTACTCTCTCTTTCTTAGTACCAAATTTAGGACATATATTTATTAGGCATTCTAACAGCTGCTGAGATCGTTTGGCATATAAGCATGCATCCTTAATCGCACTATCAAGTGGCTTCTCTTTCTTATCATGTTCAACAATCTCACGGAGACATTCTTGACTATCCTTAAGGTACGAAAAGTATGTTTGAAGTGCAAGTTCATTATTCCTAAGATGAGGTGGAATGTACTTCACAGTCATAGCATATTTTGCACAAGCAGGCACCTTTGGTGCACTAGTCTCACAATTTGTGATTGGCATTTTCCCTTTTACCTGAATCTTTAGATTATCAATTTCATTTTGAAAAGAAGTTACCTTTTCGTTGTTCTTGTCACGAGTGACTTTAATTTATTCATATAACTCTTTGAAATGCAATTTAACCTTTTCATTTTCTGCTAAAAAACATTCACTTTCATGTTGTAATGCATTAATGATGTTTTGAAGATGAAAATTCTAAGAATTCTGAGAATCTAAAGGAGGAGGCATTTGGGAGCCATTCACATCATTCTTATCACACTTTAATTGTGAGATTTGGGTTTTCAATCGTTTGATCGTGTTACAATGAGCTCGAATCTGTTCATCACTTTTGTTGATTTCAAAAACTGTATCAAACTCAGGAGCATCCGAGGATGTCTTGGCATTTGAGGTTTTAACATTTTCTTTTAGATGTTGATATTTTAATTGCAAAGCAAAATGTTCAACTTCCAATTTAGAAAAATTTTTGACCAAGTTATCATGATCATCTTGTTCTATTTTCTCATACAATTTTGAATTTTTGGACTCAAGCTCAATGACACGATCATGGGAAACTTTCAAGGCAACAAATAATTCATGAAATTGAGAAGCAGTGATAGAATAATTTGTAACAATATAGAACACATCCTAAGCAACACATCTAGAAATCAAGTTATCATTTAAGATATGCAGATTTTTCCTCTCAATTTCATTACTTTTAAGCTCACGTTCATAATCTTTGACCTCAATTTCCATTTCATTGAACACCTTTTTCATTTCTTTAATCTCTGTATCAATGCCCTTTTGAAGACTTTCAAATTGTTCTTTTAGTAGTTTAAAGAAAGGCATAACCTCAGTTAAATAACACTCTTTAGTTTGCTCAAAACCCCTTTCCCCTTCAGTAATCCCTGTGGGTGTAATTCTCTTCTTACATGTTTTCTCAAAGTCAACAAATAATTGATAAACTACGTATAGGCTGATTAGGGTCTTGCTTTGAGTTGAAAGGGTTCTGGGCACTCAATGCATAGGTGTATTTGGGGGATACACAGTGGCTGAAGGCATTTCCCTACAAGGAGGATTCTTCTCAATAAGATTATCGAGTTTTTGCTTATCCAAATCTTTCTTCCAGAATACTTGCTCAGGGGTTAATAGAGTTTGAGGTTTAAACATATTCAAGGCTATCCAGTTTTCTTTAGTGTAATCATGGGGTTTAAACTTTATGTTAGGAATTGGAAATTCCATGTTAAAGTGTCGGTCACCCCAATTATGGTCTAGCATATGTTAGCTAATAGACGTGTCGTTATTTACGTTATTTAGTAGCTTATTAGTTAGTTTGTAGCGTAGATTAGTTTAGTGTAACACCGTGGAGGAAAGACGGGTCTTTACCCACTGTATACCTGATCCACAGGCCGTCAGGAGGTCGTGTAGTCTGTAAGAATAAATACCCCTTCCATCCTTGGAAGGGGTGGTGCTTCTCATTAATCTAACCTTGCATTTTGTATTACAACTCTCTAACAAGAACACCCTCTCATCTCTTTCTCTCTCTAAACCATGGCATACTTGATTCATCACCATCCAAGGCCACCCGAATCATCATCAACACAATACTTAAGATCCAACAATTGGTATCAGAGCCAGGTTATTGTGTTTTGATAATTTATTGTGGTTTCGATACATGTTTTAAACTGTTTTTGGTACTAGTTTTTGGTCGGAACAATTGTTTTTCCCTATCTTTGTGATAAACAGTTTATACATGTTTTCTTTGTGTATCATTTTTGGTCATAAAATGTCTTGTGGGTTATAGTGAACAATCTGTCTTGTGTCAACTATTTGTCCAAGTCAGTTTCTTTGTTCCGTTTTTTTAATGACATTTTTACCAATCCAGATTCATTATTCATTTTAATGACAGATTCATTTTAATGACTTGTCATTATTCAGTCCAGATTCATTGAATCTTCAAAGCGACTTGTCTTTACAAGTCATAGCGATTTGTCTATAATGTGGCGACTTGTCTAAATCAGGTCAAAAGCGACTTGTCTAAATCGCTTTATTGAAAGCGACTTGTCACATGAATTAGGCGGTTTATCTTGTTAAAACTGAAGCGAGTTGTGTGTTTTGACATACATATAATCTAATGCGACTTGAGTCTAGCGACTTGAGTCTAGTGACCCTTGACTGAAGCAACTTGACCGAAAGGTAGAAGATGAAAAGAAGACCATGACATTTTTGACTATACGTAAAAGACCATAATAAGACTCTCGACCACATACCATATACCAAAACAACGACTCAATGACCTCAGTTTCATAATGAACATCATTAGTCAACGAAATCAAAATGAAAAAGGAAATCAGATCCGAATCAAAACCTTCAACTAATCCTTGACCTAGACTTAACCCAAAGGACCCTCACCCACTCCTCAACTCTCAAACAATCAAGTATCAAAATGAAAAATTAAAATGATCTTAGAAACGATTCAAGTTATATCTCAAAAGGATTTTTCTTGAATCTACATCTTCACCAATCAATGATAATATCCAAATAATTAAGATAAATCAATCAACAAGATTGTTAATTGGTTTCTCTTGATTCGTTCAAACTAAACATGAAGGAACAAAATACCTACCTTGAACTGTTTTGTTATAACTCGAACCATCCATGTGGTGAGTAAAGATTGCGTATACTCTGTGTGGTCAGGTACGTGGGATTTGTGCAGCGGCTACATGTACAAGGAGATTCGAGAATTAGTGGTTAGGGTTGGATGATTTTTGTGAGATTATTCTGAAATGAGAAAGAGGAGTGGTAGGCGTTTTTTTAGTGAGATTAGGTTAGACTTATGTGAGAATATTTAGGGTTAAGGTATAAATTTATAACCGGTTATAAGAATGTGGTAAATGTGGATCGGGCCTATCTATTCGGTTTTGGGCTTTGGCTTCACAATTCAGAGTTGGGCCTGGTATTAATGATTGTTGGGCTGATAATTTTAATACTTTTAAAGTGGGATGCAATTGATGAATTGAAATATCAAATGATAATATCCGAATTTCAGTATTTAGATATAAGTTTGATAATATTGGTAAATTGAGTGGTATTTTGGTATGGTCAAATTTCAAGAAAGGATAGATAATTCACGGCTTGAGCGAAAAGTTGAAAAAATGACGACGGGGTTTTTGTATCGTATTACTTATGAGATATTAGTTGCATCGGGTTATTCCCATATGTGGTCATTCTTTTAGCCGGTGAATCATAGGAGGTTCGTTTACAGCAATTCTCTTGGGATATTCGACGCTACATAATGTCAATGATACTTCACAGTCTAAGCAAAATTGTTTAAGAATCTTCAGTGTCACTCATGCTTTTTCAAGATGTTTGCTTATGACAAGAACTTCTCGTGCAAACGGTCATACACGTTATGATGCTTCCGAAAGTTCGAAACCATCATGGGGGAGAAACGGGTACTTTGATGTTTTACGGTTAACCTCCAGGGAAAAGGAGTTTATACTACTTGACTTAGTATGGTTTGTGAAGTTGTCTACATTCGGGTAAAGAATTGTTGATGATGAAGGTGATTTGTTGATGAACCGCTGCATGTTCCCCTAAAACAGATATTCACCGAAACCAATGCTGTCATAACATATTCAACCTGATATTGTTTACGGTTTATTCTTGGTCTTGTAAAATCCCGAGAAAGAAACTATTTCTCGGTTTAGACCATAGAATTGTAAAATCCCGTGATGATGGAACCATCCTGGAGATAGGAAAGTGTATTTCGGGATCTTTTCTGATGCTGGTGCTATGGTTTCTGCTTCGAAGAAGGGATAAAAGGGTGTACTTCATGAATTGGGTGTGTTGGGATATTCGTCATGGCAGTTTGGTTATTACATGGTTTTACGGGGTTTGTGCTTCTAACCATGGTAGGGATGAAAACCATTATCATAGTTCACTTAAAACGTCAAAGGAAGCTAGATTTGAGCTTTTAACCAGAAGATGTGACAACGGGGTTAATTCACTATTATTTATTTGAGGTTGAAGTGAAATATCACGGGCGAGTGTACTTAGTATCTGAAGGTATCGGTGATGGTTGGATGAAGATTCTTCATGATCCTTGTTCGAGCTTATTATTAAAAACAAAGACTTGGAAATCTAGTTATTACTGGGTGATATTTTCCTTTTCTTTTACCACTTGGGGGAATTGGGCTCGTACCACCACAAAATAACTATCACTTTAAGGAGTTACGTTGTAGTGCTCAGTGTCACATTCAATTGTGGATTTTCAAGAGGTGATGTACGTCTTATACTTGATGGTTGGTTAGATGAAGAGTATAGAGTACTTAGAGATTCAATGGAGGATGAAGTCTCGGCACCGCTCTTTGTTACATATGTGCCAGTTTAAGTCACGAGTTCGGGTTAGTTTACTTCAGGGTCAAATTCATCATATTAGATTTTCTCCATCAGCTATCACGACAAAGAGCCTACTGAATGATAATGGGATTGATTACAAGTTTGCCAAGAGAGAATTGTGTACATTGAGGGCGCTCAGCTGTTTCACTTGAGTGCTTAATCAGTGATTCAGAGATATAATCACTTATTCTGGAGTTGTCATCCGCAGAGATAATCAGTGATTCGGCCTGCTTCTTCAATGTTATCGGTTATTCTCTCTTTGGGCATTCGGGTACTTCGGGTTCTTGAGCTTCATACACTTTCTTTAGGGGAGAGAAAATTATATATCGGGGTTATTCTTTGGCTATCGGACTTAATCTGCTACTTCGATGGTATAAGTTTCTCTGTCTTCGGGTATATGTGTATTTGGGTTCGTGAGCTCTAGTCTAAGAGACTGACTGCATCAATTCAACTACGTGGGGGAAGTTGTCTCGTGACACCTTTTGGAATGGATTGCTTCTGACTTCAGTGGAAAAGGAATTTAAGAAGATTATTCAAGTGTGGGATGATTCTTTGCTGTTCTACTTGATGATATAACCCTGAACGAAGAATCACAAAGATCATTCTTAAAAGGAGTAGCAAGATCGATGATAATGGTGTGCTTCTTTGTGCACCTGGCTAAAGCAAGCTTGAAATAGAGCTTCGTATCTACTCAACATAAGGATTTTCGGTTTGGGGGGAAGTTGCCAAAGTCTCTCTTTCTCAAAGGCTCGGGTTCTATCTTCTATTCTGGAGCCTCAGAAGCTTTGTCGGTGGAAGTTTAAGAGATGACGAATTCTATCTTCTACGACGTGTTGTTCGATATCCTTATCTCGGTACTCGTATCATCATCTTCTTAAACTATATCATCTACTCTATCTGTAAATATTTATCAAAAACAAAATACAAAAATATAAAACCATCAAAAAGAAAATAGAAAAATAGAAAATTTCAAAAACCCATAAAAATCAGAAAATTTAAAAATACCAAAAAGAAGTTTTCTAAAGACATGTCTTCTGGTATCGATAACATCTACGGTCTTAGAAATGTCATTCAATAATGGCACGGGACCATAGATGAAGTTCGAACAGGAGGTGTAAATATTCTTTTTCAAAACATGTCTCAAAATATGGCTTGCAGTTATTTCAGACTGTAACCCGTGCTTACACCATGGTTTGCTATGATTTCAGATAGCAACCCGCTCTTTAAAATAAGGAAAGTGTTGCGCTAAACCAATTTTCAAATATTTTGTGCACTTATCCTAAAAACAAATTGAGGAAAGTATGTCGAAGGACTGCTGTTCCTACAAAAATGTTTTTCCTTCTATAAATTCTTCAGAAAAATATTTGTTGTTTTAACAAAATTATGGTAAATGAGTTGCTTGTAAATCAATCAGAATCAGTGTTTTCATAAAATTGAAAACTCAATCAATGACTTCAGCGCTTTTAAACTTGATTGAGGGGGAGAATGTTTTCAAATTTATATCATCTAACGGGCTTTCTTAATTATCCTATATGCTTAACTAAAAAATGATGTTAACCTACATTGAAGGACTAGGTGCCTAGGATATGATTGTTAGGATTAGATGATTAGAGTTTGAAGAACACATAAATCCCATGCCTTATATTATTTGATTGATATGTTGAATTGACTTTTATTAGTTGATTGCTATTTGGGTGTTGTCGACCACCATATATCTGTATGTGTTGGAATCACTCCTAAACCTAAATCAAGTGTTAGTGACTTATATGTAATAGTTAGCTTAATATGGCCTTTATGTTAGTATTTAGCCTTAGGCTTATGTAGAAGGACCATAAGCCTAGGCCTAGTCCAATAAGGAAAAGGATGGGAACTAGGAGTGTTGCCCTAGCTTCCCTCCTATAAATACCTTGTTATAACCCTCACTTGAGGGTTGGTTGTTCAATTTATCTTTCACTTCATACTCTACGCATAACCATCTTAGTATATCGTGTGTGTGTGTGTGTTTGGTTTATTGTTCATCCGCCTCTATCTCTTCTCTATTTCTTCTATTGTTACTTGTGTTGCATATTTGGGAACCTAACAGTGGTATCAATCGCCAAATAGTTGGGTGAATCATTATTGTTCTTGAAGTGGGTTTTGGTCCTACGCGTAGAACATACGACTCGTGGTTTGATACTTTGGTTTGCTTAAAAACGCATTTTTTTCACTTTTTAATCCAAGATTCTTGTACTTTCAATGTTTTAAGGTGTTAAAATAACTGTTTTTGGCATAAAGTTTCAAACTTTACGCGTAAATCTTTGTTTTTGAACTTGGTTTTGAACGAGGGTTTCATTCTACGCTTAACTGTTTTAGAAGCTTTGGATCATCAAGTTTCACACTTTTGTGTTATTTTGGTGATATTGAAGCTATTTCATCACAAAAATCTGGTTTAGAAACATCTTTGGGAAAAAGTCACCTTACGAGTAGAACTACGCGTATCAAAACCCTAGTTCTACGCGTAACTCACTCCTTGGTTTGATCTTCAGTTTCGTGGTTTACTCCGTGTTTTCTTTCTTGGATAAGCCTGAAAATACGTCGACTTTGGATATCTTTTGCACTGTGATTGTGTAAAAGATCATTTGGGCAAAACCCTAAAATTACGCATAAGCATAAAGCTTACGCGTAGAAAATCCTACGCATAAGATTTATCTTACGCCTAAGCTTAGTCTTACGCATAAAGTAATCCTACGCCTAAGTTTTCTACGCCTAACTTCTTGTTTTACGCATAACTTTAGAGTTTGTTCTTTTCTTACGCGTAAGCTAAACCTACGCGTAACTCTTGATGTTACGCGTACCTTTGGTGTTTTTACGCATAAGTGCTACTTGGTTTATTGTGATTTCTACGCCTAAGGATACTTCTTCAACAAAGGTTCATTCGACTACAAAGATCCATTTAACAACACACGTTTTCAACATGTCACAACCACCATACTCTAACTATTTTCCTTACACTTATAATCAACAAAAACAACAACAACAACTAAGTCCACAACATCAACAATGGAATCAACAACAAGCAATTTATCAACAACAATTTAATCAACAACATACTCCACTACTTGCAGCAATTCCACAATCTCAAATGGTACAACCACCACTTAGTCTTCAAGTACAACCTTACACAAACTTCTACAATCAACATTCATCCAGGAATACTATGAAGGAACCAGCATGGTTTGGCAAGATGTGTGAAGCCTTGAGTAGCCAACAACAATTCATGAAGCTGGCTCACTTGATAGACCTCCAATGCTCACTCCCGGTAATTATGATCAATGGGTGATTCGGTTCTTTAGGTTTTGTGATCTAAAGAAGCCACATGGAAAGTTTTTAAAGAAGGTCATTATGGAAGGTCCATTTCAGATGCCTACTATCGTTACACCCGGAGATCCTAATGCTGTTCCACCAAGAGATGATGTCACCAACATTGCAACTGTTGCAGAACTCACGGGTGATCAACTTCTACACTTTGAAGCCGACGAACTTGCAATGCAATACATCCTTTTAGGATTACCCAACCCAATCCTTCGAAGTGTTGATCCTCAAAAGACTGCAAAAGCAATGTGGGAACAGATTCATCTTCTTATACAGGCACAACACTCAATCAGGAAGACATGGAATCCAAAATCTACTTGGCTTATGAACACTTCATGATTGAACCATGAGAGTCATTAGAATCTTATCATCATCGCTTTTCAGACATCATTAATGATTTGGACAAACACAATATCATCATGCCACGAATTGCTGTCAACACAAAGTTCCTAAGTAGTCTTGGTCCGGAATGGGAGAAGTATGTCATTTTTCTCCGTCAAGCTAAAGATATGCATCATGCTACCTACGGATTGTTGTACGACTATCTGAAGCCTCACCAAAAAGAAGTTGATAAGGAAAGGATTCTCCGTGGTCAAACTGTTTCACCATCACTTCCGGACAATCAACAACTTGCTTTGTGAGCTCAAACAAATATTCCTCCTCAAAAAGCTATTCAACCCACTCCTCACACAACTGCAACCATCAAACCTTCTGATCCGTCACAGCAACAACCTCAACACAATCAATTGGTTCCATACAACAACAACACTGCTCAAGCTCTTTACTGTGAAGCTGATGAGGACTTCGATGCCTTCGATGAACTGCAACAAGGATTTGTTATGATTGCTAAAGCATTTGGCCGTTATAAAAACAAATCCAACAATCACATTCGTTCCTCATCTAATACAAGGAATCAGGCTGTTGTGAACAATGGACGCGTTGAAGTTCAGAATCGTGGTTATGGTCGTCAGATGGGAGGTGGTCAAGGGTTCAATGCTATGGGAAGGAATAATATGGGTGCTCCGCAACAGCAAAGGGCTTAAGTGGTTGAACAAGGGAATGCTCAGAATGGGGTTAATGGTCTTCGATGCTATAACTGTAATGAGAAGGGTCATCTGGCTAATGCATGTCCTAAACAGAGGACAAGAGGCAGTGCTTATTTCAAAGAGGCTTTGCTCTTGGCTCTTAAGGATGAAGCTGGTGGAACTCTTACCAACAAGGAACAGAGCTTTATGGCAGATTCAGATTCAGATGATGATATGGAGGACCTGCAGGCTAATGTAGCAGTCATGTTGATGGCACAAATGCAAGCACTACACATGAGTGATACAGGCCCAGTGTATGACACTGACGGCTTGTCTCAGGTACCTGAACAAACAATTATCATCAATGATCTGATATCTCCGCCATTTTCTCTATCTGACAAGGATCAAAGTGTTCAACATGAGTCTTCCACATCTCATTCCGATGATTATCAAATAGATCCCGTAGTTATATTTGATGATCAAAATGACCTTATGGTTCATATTGATAATCAAGTTGACTCCGTGGTTATTTTTGAGGATCTAAACAATGATCATGTTGAGATTTACGTTGAACAAAATGAGCTTTTGTCTGACAGATAAACTGAGCTCTTGACCTTAATTAAAGACCAACATTCTCGTTTGGAAATTTGCACGAAATTAAAAGAGAAAAATGCACTGTTAACCAGGGATAATGAATGCTGAATTCGACAACTCAACTTTTTCAAAACTCAAGAAAACCGTGAAAAAGGTTTTGAAGCCGCTTTTGCCAAATCACACCAAAATGAAAAATCTTTGGAATGACAGATTCGTGATCTAGCCGCTTCGAAGAATGCTTTATTGTCTCAAATAGAACAAATGAAACATGAACATAAACAACAAATTAACGCTCTTACTTTGGAAACTCAAAAAGCCAAGGCTGAGTTGTTAAATTGTCAAAAACAGTTCTCTGAGTACAAAAAGCATTCAACAAAACGAATAGATGACTATCTTGAGGAAATTGTCGACTTACAACACAAAATCAAAGAGTTTAAAACTGTTGTTTATAAACATGGTGAATCAATCACAACGATTCAAAAGTTTTCTTTCAAACCAAATCCAAATGGATATGGACCGAATCTTGCTGATTACAAACCTAAGTTTTCACACAGAGCATTCAAACCAAATCCTGAAGTTTACAGTGCAGAACATAGAATTGATGATTCAATTATGACTGTTGTGGAATATAATCGCATGGAGGAATTAGATGCACATGACGAGAGTCGGTCAAAAATGGAAAATGTCGTTTATAACAAACCATTTAACTATTCAAAAGCCGTAACTTTTGTCACACAACAAGATACTCCAAACACACCTTTGGTTGTCACACCAGTTTCTGAAGTTAGTCCCCAACACAATGGTGCACAAGTTAATGGTCCTTTACCTTCACTTAGTGAAGTAAAAACAAAAGCCGAAAGTTGTCGTGTTATCAAATATTTTGACACTTTCTTATCTCCATCAAACTTTTGGAACGTGCGATTGAATTTCATTCTGAAATAAAAGTTGAACATTTTACCTCGCCATTGGCACGAGAACAACGAGATATTTTACAGAAAATAATTTTACCACACGTCAAAAATTTGAAAAACTGTGCACTATATTGGGAACGGGATTTTCACAAGGAACTTGGTCTCATGAAAACAGTTTTCGAGAAAACAGAAACATCAATTTCAAATACTAAACGCAAAAAGAAATTATTGAGAAAAGATGTTGATCGACTCTTGGAAGATGTTATCTGTGCTGATATCTATAATGCTGTGTTATTGCATTCTTTGCCATATGCATCTGATTCTATATCTGCTGATACTGTTGATTCTGTTGAAACTGTTGAAAATACGGATAATGTGCTTCAGTTCGAGTCTTTAAAAACTGAAAATGAACGATTGTCAAATGAGCTTTCAACTGTAATACGTCGTCTTAATTGGTGTCAAAAAGATATTCACGATCAACAACTTGCTTTTCATAACAAAATCGCCCAGTTGCGTGCAAAATCGTCTGATCCTAAAATTGAGCAACTGAATGATCAAAACGTGTCTTTTAAGTGTCAAATCTCAAAATATGAACAAGAACTTGCAAAAGTTAAAAAGGAATATGGTGTCATATTTGATTTACTCAAACAGACTCGTGATGAAGCATCAAACGAACTTGATCATTATCTTGCATACACTAAAGATGTCATGAATTATTTTGGAAATCTTCGTTCTGAAAATCAAGAGCTGGTGCACACTATTTTTAAGTTAAGGGAAATGTTAGGAAAGTATGAACAAGTTCAGCCTAGCATCATTAAGAGAGTTGCACCTGTAACACTTAGCAATCATGTCCCCAGAATACCTACTGACAAAACACAAGTTACTAATGTGCTTCCCTCTACTGAAACAGGACTAGTTGCATCTTTTCCAAACGTCCGCACTTCACAGCCTTAGGAGCAATACAAGGAAGAATAGGAAGTTGCGACCTAAGAAAAGACAAATAAAGAATGTTGAAGTAGAAGAACACCGTAGGATTTTGAATAAGACTTCAGTTGCACCCACTTTAGATATTGCGTCTGGCAAATGTAATGGAAAAAGTGTTGTAACTAATGCTGAACCTTTAAGTACTTTTGATATTCAGTCTGATGCTTCTTGTGTTATATGTCGTAAAAGTATGCGTTCTGATTGTCATGATAAATGTGTTGCTAAGGCTATCTTGTCTCGTTTACGGAATCCTAAGACCCGGAATACCTCTAGGCCCACTACTGCTTCTAAGTCTGTGCTTGGTAAACCGCCCTCTTTAGATTCTAAGAACCACATTGATGTACCTGTAGTTCCAGTATCACCTCCAAGGATTGTTGTACCACCTAGTGCATTCACTAAGACTAAAGCTAAGACTAGTTGGAGATGGCAGAAATAGATACATAATACATTAGGATTTAAATGGATGCATAAAGTTATTGATGTGTGTATTTCTACTATAACTGCTTTGGAACCCTCTAACACTTCGGGTTCCACATCTACTTCTATTCCATCTGTGTCGTCTGTGTCTAATGCAGGTGATACAGATCATCCTTTGGATTGTTGATAGCGGATGTTCCCGACACATGACAGGCAATCTTAAACTGTTATCAAACTTTGTTTCAAAGTTCATTGGCACTGTCAGATTCGGGAATGATCACTTCGCAGCTATCATGGGCTACGGAGATTACATTAATGGCAACATCGAAATTAGCAGGGTTTATTATGTGGAAGGCCTCGGTCACAATCTTTTTTCTGTTGGTCAATTCTGTGATGGAGATTTGGAAGTTGCATTTCGGGAGAAAACTTGTTTCATTCGTGATCTACAAGGAAACGATCTCATGTCTGGCTCTCTCAATTCTAGTCTCTACACCATCTCAATGCAAGACATGATTGCTTCATCTCCCATATGTCTACTCTCAAAGGCTACATCTACAAAATCTTGGCTATGGCACCGTCGTCTCTCACATCTAAACTTTCAAACCATAACCAACCTTGCTCGACACAAACTTGTTGAAGGTCTCCCGAGATTCCGGTATTCTAAAGATCACCTATGCTCAGCTTGTGAACAAGGGAAAAGCACTCGTGCTCATTTTCCTTCAAAGGTGGAACACAGCTCTCAGCATGTGCTACACCTTCTTCACATGGATTTGTGTGGCCCGATGCGCGTGCAGACTATTAACGGAAAACGCTACATCCTGGTAATTGTTGATGACTATTCAAGATGGACTTGGGTTTATTTTCTTCGAAGTAAAGACCAAGCTCCACAGATGATCATCACCTTTCTCACGAAAATTCAAATTCAACTCCGAAACACCGTCCGACAAATTCGAACAGACAAAGGAACTGAATTTGTGAATCAAACTCTTTGGGAATATTATGAGAAAGTAGGAATTGAGCATCAAACATCTATTGCTCGCACACCAGAACAAAACGGAGTTGTTGAAAGACGAAACTGTACGTTAGTGGAAGCTTCCATAACGATGTTAATCAATGCTAAACTTCCAGATTACTTGTGGGCTGAAGCTGTCTCAACTGCATGCTACACTCAGAACCGTTCAATAATTACAAAACGCCACAACAAAACACCATTTGAGCTTCTCCACAATCGTAAACCGAATCTCAAACACTTTCATGTCTTTGGATCTCTTTGCTATCCAAATAATGATCGTGATGACTTTGGAAAGCTCAAAGCTAAAGCTGACATTGGAGTCTTTATTGGATATTGTGAGAATTCTAAAGGTTACCGGATCTGGAATCGTCGGACAAAGCAGGTTATGGAAACGATTCATGCTAATTTTGATGAACTCACTGAAATGGCTTCTGAGTATAACAGCTTGGAACCCGGTCACAACTGCTTAAACTTTCCCCAAACCTCATCATTAGCTGATACAAGCCCTCAGCTTACTCGTCAACAAATGGAAAGACTATTCGCTCCTCTGTTCAGTGACGATATTGATGAACGTGCTCCAGGTGTATCCGCTGTTTCCGCTGCTCAACCTGATAATACTCCTATACCTGATACACCTGCTACAACAACTACTGTTGAAGATGCACCACCAGTTGACTCTACTACAACAGTTGAACAAACTGCATCCAACGACGTAGAACCAGCTGATGATGTTCTGAATGAAGTACCCCCACCTGCAGATTTTGATCCAAATGCGTTCTTTAACCCGTTTGCTAATGAAACTGCTGCACCTGATGTCGCGGAATCATCTACAAGCCATTTGAATCCTCAGAATCTGCATAATGTATATCAACATCAACCCTCTACACATCGATGGACAAAAGACCATCATCTGGAAAATATTATTGGCAACCCAAACCAACTAGTCGTTACGAGACAACGTCTTTACAATGACGGTGAACATTGCATTTATGCACTCACTGTCTGCCAAACTGAACCCAAAAACATTAAGGATGCAATGACAAAAGATAACTGGATTTAATCCATGCAAGAAGAACTCAACCAATTCAAACGTCTTGAAGTATGGGAACTGGTTGAAAGACCATCAGGGGTCTACGTCATTGGTCTAAAATGGATTTGGAAGAACAAATTGGATGTGAAGAGAATGTCATCGAAACAAGTCACGTCTAGTGGCTAAAGGTTATAGACAGGAAGAGGGTATTGACTTTGAAGAATCATTTGCTCCGGTTGCTCGTCTTGAGGTGTTCGGATATTTCGGCATTCGCAGCTCATATGAATATAACGGTCTTTCAAATGGACGTCAAAACCGCTTTTCTGAATGGTCAACTGAAAGAAACAGTTTATGTCAGCCAGCCAGAAGGATTCGTTGATCCCGCGCTTCGAACCATGTTTACAAACTGAACAAAGCTCTGTATGGTCTAAAACAAGCTCCTCGGGCATGGTATGATAAGCTATCATCTTTCCTCATTACCAATAATTTTACCAAAGGTTCGGTCGACCCAACTCTTTTCATACAATATCACGGGGAACATATTTTAATTGTTCAAATTTATGGGGATGACATCATTTTTGGGTCAACTCATAAAAAGTACTCAATCGCTTTTGAAAAACTAATGAAGAAACATTTTGAAATGTCCATGATGGGTGAACGAACGTTCTTTCTAGGATTGCAAGTTCATCAATCACCCCGTGGTATTTTCTTGAGTCAGTCCAAATATGCCCTTGAAATTCTGAACAAATTCGGAATGAATACTTGTGATACTTATGCCACACCAATGGCACATACCAAGAAGCTGGACGCTGATTTGCATGGGAAATTGGTTGACCCTACCAAATACCGTAGTATCATTGGGTCTCTCATGTATCTAACAGCCAGCAGACCTGATATTGTCTTTGCCGTTTATCTTTGCTCCCTGTTAGCCTTAATAGTTTTTATTAGAAGTGATGGTCATTCACGATTAGGAACTTTGTAATGTGTGTTAGATATCGTGATAGAATAGTCAACGGGCTCGTGGATTGGGCTAAGCTAATTGGGCATTAGTTAAGATAAGCTAGCCTTGTCTAGTTTGTGAAACCCAAGCCCAATCCAAGTCCATCTCAAGGCCCATGGCCAAGCCTTAGGGCATCATCTCTCTTACCTATATATACCCCTCAAGTATGTCATTTGAGGGGTGTGCTTGAAAGTGTGTGTGTGTGTGTTTTTCCTTTGAAGCAATATACAACTTATTGTTTTCATCTTTCTTCTCTCTACCTCTCTAAACATATACACGAATTCATATTCAAGTCACCATCTTTCTATTCTTAATCTTTCTTATCTACGTTTGTGTTTGTATAACGTGGGTGTTTGTGTGAGACGTGTTCTTGTTGTGATAAGGTATAAGTGATAAAGGGGTATAACAATTGGTATCAATCGCCTAACAATGGTTTTGGAGTGTTTGTGTTTGTTTTGAAGCTTGGTATTGTACGCGTAAAGGCTCACGTTTTTCATAGTTGTCAAGCTTAAAGCTTTAATTTTTGCACTCAAAAATTAAAGATTCTTGTGGTTTAAGGTTTATTTGGTGCTAAAGTTTCAGTTTTTTGCAAAAAGTTCCAAGCTTTACGTGTTTTTCTTCATTTTTAAGCTCGTATTTGGTTATTGGTCATTTCTACTCATAACTTTTCTAAGCACTTTGGGTGAAAAAGGTCAACATTTTTGTGTTATTGGAGTGTTTCTAAGGATATCTGTGCAAGCGAATTTGTTTGAATCGTTGGAAATTTTTTACGAGTAAGTCAAAACCCTAGTTCTACTCGTAAGAAAGTCAACTACTCATAAGTTTTCTACTCGTAACTTTTTGGTGAAGAATCTTCGAGCTATAACTGTTACTCAGTGCTTCCCTCACTTGGATAAGTGTGTGGAACACTTCGACTTTTGGATATCTTTTACACTGTGATAGTGCAAAGGATTTTTTGGATTCTACGCGTAAGCCATTCCTACGCGTAAGCCATTCCTACGCGTAAGCTATTCCTACGCGTAAGCACTCTTGCTACGCGTAAGTTGGGTTTTACGCATAAGAATTTCCTACGCCTAAGGATTTCCTACGCCTAAGGATTCCTACGCCTAAGCAATCTACGCATAAGATCCTACGCTTAAGAATCCTACGCCTAAGCTTCCTACGCATAAGATCCTACTCGTAACTACATCCTACTCGTAACCATTTCCTACTCGTAACTTCTTTGGTCTACGCCTAAGCTCTTTCTACGCCTAAGGTTTTAAAAAAAAAAAATTCAAAATTTTGAGGAGACTAAACGTTCAATTTTTACGCGAGATTCAAATTTTGGTTTAACTGTGAAAATTTTGGTCAAAAATTCAAATTTTTGGGCCTAAATTCAAATTTTTCGGGTCAAATTTGGCGTTAAAATTGTCATAACTCAAATTTTTCATACGACCTTAGAATTGATTTTTAACGTGAATTTCAAATTTTGGGCGAAAATTTTTTTTCGACTAAGAACCAAGGTTACGAGTACGACTTTCAGAAAACACCTCAACCGAGCTTAATCTTCATCAACCACAACTCCTTTATCGTTGAATCGATCCTACATCAACTTTATCATATCATACCTTCATCTATGGCAACTCAACAAGACATTCATGCAGCCGGTGCTGAAAACCGACCTCCTATGTTGGCAAAAGGTGGTTATCTTCAATGGACAAGTCGTATGCTCCGCTACATCAAGACCAAACCTAATGGCAAACTCATGATTAAATCCATTCAGATGGACCCTTCAAGGCTCGACAAGTTAATGTCCCTGGAAATGCAGATGCAACACCTCCCATCCCACCATCCTCTCATCTTCAAACTGAATCAGAATACAATGAAGAGGATCAGAAACAAGTCGATGCAGATGACATGGCAATTCATATTGTCCAACTGGGTTTACCAATAGACATTTTGCTCTGTAGACGGTTGTGAAACTGCTTTCGATATGTGGGAACGTGTTAGACGGCTATGTTATGGAACAGAAATTGGTAAACAAGACATGGAGAACAAGCTGCTAACTGAATGGGAAAAGTTTACATCTACACCAGGAGAATCCATTGAATCCTACTATGGAAGGTTTTGCACTTTAATGAATGAGCTTATCAGAAACAAGTTGGCACCCAGAACAATCGTTCAAAACATCAAGTTCTGAATAATCTTCCGTAAGAATGGGGACGATATGTCACTATTGTCAACCAAACAAAAGACTTACATCGGGTGAACTTTGATCAACTGAATGATTTTCTGAAACAAAACCAAGCTGAAGCGAATGAAGTCAGGCAAGAAAAATTAGCAAAGAATCATGATTCATTGGCACTCATTGCAAAGACTCAAACTACAGTAAATACACAACAACAAGCTTCATCATCTTCCAACAACAACAACTTGCATCAATACATTCCACAACCACAACAACAATTCTATCCAGATCAACAATACCAGAACAAGGAATCATCGATCCCGAAACCGACCAGAAGCGACCTTGCAATGATATTTTCTTTATTGGATAAAGCTTTTAACAATGCATCGGTAATCAGCGTTCCGTATCGGGTAATCACGGGTCAGATGTTGGAAATCGATGGGACAAAATGTTGGGAATAGAGCAGTGGGTAATCGAATGGGTATGTTGCAGATCCAGTCGTTGGGAATCATGGAAATGTGAATCAGGGTAATCAGGTTAAGTGTTATAACTGTCAAGGAGTGGGTCACATGGCAAGAAACTGTCCCACTAAGCCGCACAAAAAGAATGGTGATTTTCTTCGGAAAGCTGCTTTGTTAGCAGATAAGCAAGAAGCGGGTTACAGTTGAGTGCTGAGGAACATGACTTTTTCGCTATTATGGATGATTTGGAAGACCTCGAGGAACTCAATGTGAACTGCATCTACATGGCAAATCTTCAGGAGACTAAGTACGACACTGACTCTGACGCACCTCCTGTCTATGACGCAAATGCAGTATCTAAGGTACCAATCATTGATCCATGCTATAACAATGTCATATGTGATGTGTTTACTCATGACGAACAGCATTCTGTGACATCCGCACCTACTTATGATACATACATGGACAATCCGAGTTGTAGCAATACTAACTCTAAAACTCCATATGTGGATCCTAGTGGAGGCTGTGTGGCACAAAATACTGAGACTGATGAGGAAACACGTGCTTATGTTGAATCATTAATCAATCAATGTGGCATTGAAGTTGAGAAAGTTAAAACGGTCAATCGCGAAGTTAAAGCCGCGAATGCTAAATTGACCGCTGAGCTTGAGAGTTACAAAGAGCACGCCAAAGCCTATGAATTTCATACAAACAAAATGTCAGAATTAGAAATTGGTTATCGAGATTCTGTTTTAAGAGAAAAAGATTTGCAACTCAAGTATGACACACTTGATGTGAATCAATGAAAATCAAATCTTCAAACAAGGAAATTTCTGAACTAAATGACCAACTTTCAAAACAAAAAGCAACATATTCTGATCTTGAAAAGGAGAAGAAGAAGTTGATAACTGATTTTGCAAAACGAGAAGATTCTCTTCTTGATGAGATTCTGGATAAAACTGAAACGATCAAAAAATTGGACAATTTACTTCTTACAACGGGTCATTCCGCTAAGACAATCAAGATGCTTTCTAATCAAGTAAATCCGATTTTTCATACTTCGCAAAAAATGGCTCTTGGTAACTCACCTCCTTGTTTTCTCAAGAAAGCTCAGAAAGAACGGAATGTGTTGAACAATGGACAACCATTGCATGAACCTATAATTGTGCATGATTCTCTTGAAACATTGGAAATATCTGAGGAGAGTAGATCAAAAATGAAACAAAAACATCCGGAAATCAAACCTATTGATTATAATAAATGGAACCAAATTAATGGTATTTCGTTTGTTTCTCAAACAACGTTTTCCACCAAACCAAGTGTTTCAAACAAAGTGTCAACACCAGTTTCAAAATCAGTTTCAAAACCAGTTGTTGTCTCCAAATCTCTTTCGAACATTGAACAAATGTCTTCAAACAATCCTTTTAACACAAGTGATGCCAGAAGTATTTTGGAAAATGTGAAAACGAGAATTGCAGATCTTCAAGAGACCGTTAAAACTAAAACCAATATTAGAACAAACATCTGGTTTAATAGTTTTGATAATGAACAGAAAAAGTTTTTTGAAACTCAAATTGCCCCTCAGCTGAATAACATCAGTGCAAGGGTAATTCATTTTGAACAAGCGCTTTTGAAAGAAACAACTGACTTTGTCAAGGACCATAAATCCCTGGTAAAGCAAGCTAATGAAAGTATTGAACACATCAAAGTTTTGGAAAAACTAAATGATTCTCTCTTCGAAGATGTTATGACTACCGATATCATGTCCATTATCTTACAAACATATTCTGTTGAAGATCATGAAAGACTCCAGTCTGAGACCTCCGCAATTGTTTCAAAATATGAAAATGCTCTTGCAAAACTTGAAAAAGAAAACGTGTCCTATGTTAAACAGCTTGATCGAAAATCTGAGGAATGCAAGTATGACAAACTGTCGTATGAGCGTGCCTACAAGGACATGAAAGAGCAAAATGATCTTTTGAGAGCTCAGTTGGAAAGTCAAAAAGGAAAGGCTGTGGATACTAAGTTTGCAAAACCATTGACTGAGGAGAAAACAAAGATTTTTAAACCAAAAATATCAATTTCTCAGCCTCCTCCAAAAGTCAATGAGAAATTTGATTTGTCAAAAACAGTCACTCCACAGTCCCTGCCTATTAAAAAGAGAATTGTCAAAGCTTTTGAAAATCCTGTTTTTGAGAAAGAAAAAGTGTTTACACCTGGCATCTCTAGGAATAGTACACGGAATGTGACCAAAAATCCAGTTAAAGAATCATGGGTTCTAACGACATGGTCCACAATCACTATCTAGAAGAAGCTAGGAAAAAGGCACGGACTCGAAAAGACGGAATTCTAGGTGCAACATCTAGGGTGATGAATTCTACAAGATTTCAAGGCACTGCTAGTAGTAGTAAACCATTACCTAGGAACACTCTACAAAAGACTAGGAATTGGCTTGCATCTAAGAGTAGTTGCGCAAAAGAAAATGCTATGCCCTTAGAAAACAACACTAGGAATTCTAAGTCTTTTTCGAACAAGAATCAATTTCCAAAAGACTGTAGTGACAAAGTTAAAGCTGCTGTTTTAAACAAGAATATTGAATTTGTCTGTACTACATGTAAAAAATGTATCTTTTCAGCTAATCATGATGCATGTGCCTTACAATATCTCAAGAAAGATAATTCTCGTGCCAAGGCACAATCCACTAAGACACCAAATAGAAACAAGCCCGTTGATAAAATGTCAAACAAACAGAAACCTAATAGGTGGATCTCTTCAGGACGTAGTTTTTCCAAAAATGAGTCTTCCGCTGCATCTGATAAGAAAACAACTCCTAGATCTTACCTTAGGTGGAAACCCACGGGAAAAGTTTTCAGCACAATAGGTCTTAGATGGATTCCCACAGAAAAGATTTTTGATACTTGCACCAACACAGATAATAGTGACAATCATCAGGATAAGCAAGTAGAAACCACTACAACCGTTGATAGTGATCTCCCTCGCCGTGAGGAAACATATACTTCTAACACTGTTATTTGTGAAAATTCTTCTTCTGTGGATGCAGGTTCTTGTAAAAGTGTTGAAGGTTCATATACCCCATGTGGTAAAGAAGAACTTTATGCCAATTTCGCATGTGGAAATCCTTTTCTAGTTCCACTCTTAACTCCACTTTTACATGACATGACTTAATCTTCTTTCTTCAAATCTTCTTTGTAAATATTTTTGAAAAACAAAATACAAAACTTGAAAAACCAACAAAAGCAAAATATAAAAATATAAAACTTTCAAAAAATTCAAAAACAATATAAAATCAAAAATCCAAAAATATTCTTCTCACGACATGTCTCTTGTATAATCGATATTCTGTACGTTTCTAGAAATGTCATTCAACAATGATACGGGTAGGTACAGATGCTTGAGCGAGAGTTCTTTAATGTTTTTCAAAACATGTCGTTTCTCAAAATTTCTTAAAAACTTAATGGCTTTCGTATACTTCAGTACGAAACCCGGACTTCAACATAATGGCTTCTGGACACATCAGTTCAGGACCCGCGCTTCAAAGAAAGGAAAGTGCTTATCAAAATCAAAGATTTTAAATATTCTTCAAGCACTTTTCCTAAAACATAATGGCTTGTAAGTATTTCAGCTTGCAACCCGATCTTTAAAGAAAGGAAAGTGCTACGCAAAATCGATTTTCATAAATATCGAGCACTTATCCTAAAACAAATGAAGATAATGTTTTCTCTAAATATCTTCAAAAGATTTTCAAAATCTTCTTTTCATCTTGCGTACCATTGATTCGAAATTTTTCAAAAAGATTTTTCAAAATCTCTCACATTTGGTACCAAGATAACTCCCTCTAAACCCTTAATTGATTCTAAATTTTCTGTTTGAAAAATATGCTTTCGTTAAGGGGGAGTATAAAACCAAAATTGTTCCAAAATTCATGCTAAATCAGTTTCTCTCCAAATGCTTTCCGAAAAACATATCTTTTAATCATTTTGTTTCAAAAACATCATGGATATGCTATTTTTGAGGGGGAGAAACGTGATTAAAATGTGATCAAAAAGTTTAATGATCGTTGTTTGAATCTCAAAAGAGCTCGACTCAGTTGAAACCAATGAATTGACGAGAATGCAAAGTCAGTAAATGTACCATTTCGAAAAACTTTCTTTGGACTTGACCAGGCCGGGTAATAATTTCAAGCTAATTCACTAGTGATGTAAACGTGTCTCGAATCGGTCTTGTCTATTGAAAGTCAATCAATTCAAAAGTGCGAACTCTTCCCTCAATGTGAAAATTTCTCTTAAAAATATATAAGCACATATGAAGGGGGAGTGTTTCTGAAAATATAAAACTCTCGGAGTGTCTCAAACATGTTTTCTATCATAAACACTCTGAGAGATTTTCAAGAAAAATGGTTTTATGGCAACAATAGGACAGTCATGGAGTTATAAGGTGTCTAAGGATAGGAAATCCGTCCTATGATCCGCCAGAGCCGGAGGGATCTACCCAAGGACATCACCAATAGTTTAGTATTAGAAGTCCTTAGGTATGATTGAAAAAAGGAGTAATGTGAGAAAGGAGAAAGAAGGGGTTGAAGAATTAAAAAGAAAAGTAATGAAAAAGGGTGAAAAGAAATAGCCCTCCATAATCAACCTTAGGGCAGAAACCGGGTTCAATACATATGCTACTGGTTGTCACTAGATGACACTGGTATTGAAGACAAAGACGTCATGGACCCAGTGACGCACTGCACTAAACCTTCTAGCCACTCAATTCCTCTTAAAAGGATTTGTTTCATTCTCACTGGGAACCCTACATAATCTATCGACTTTCTCTTAGAGATTGTTGGTATTGAAGAAGGAGACCCTCTCCCTAATCTCCGCTTAGGAAAACCAAAATGCACTTATTGAGTCTAGAGCCACGAGATTCATCAAAAGATCTCATAGGAACACATGTCATGACATCGCTTGTTGTTCATCAATAAGGACACAAGTGATATATTCTAGAGTCCTACGCAGGTCTTAGCAATCTGCCAAAACATTTATGAGAAGTTTCACATCTGTGATCTTCAATGATTGAATGGAAACTCCCGCCAGGGTCAACATCAAAGCACCGACAGCAGGTCACTTCAGTAATTCTTCGTGGATTACGCTTAGTGTGTCTCAAACGGTCTACAGTCGTGAGGTGATGCTTCGGTGTACCTCAGCGACTCATCTGAACTGTAGATGTACTTCGGTATATCGCTTATCTCTCTTGTGGGACTCCAGTTCAGGAACGGCCCTTGTGAGAATTAGAGATGTGTTTTCACACTATGCTGTTAACACCCTCGAAATTCAAACTTGTAAGTGCCGGAATCCGCTTATTACTAACTGTTTTTATGTTTTCTTCTTATGGAAGCTCCGGAGCGGATGGATCGTGCAGACTCGCCACATGCTCATACCAAAAACACATGAAAGTTCTCATCATAATCAAAGGCTACACAAAGTTAAAGATGATTCTTCGTCAATGAATCTAAAGACTCGAGAACTACATCATTGGTAACCAAAAGACAAATAGAAGTGTGAGCATGGTGGAGAAAGACGTGGAGACACCTAACCAACGAAGTTGACAACGACAGACAACCACATTATCTGATCACAAAGCATGAAGGAACAAAGAATCAAGACTATTCTATATCTACACACAAAGTTCGAGCTCAAGAAAAGTAAAGACCTAATCAAGTGGAGCATCATTTGAATGACCACCCCTTAGGGGGAGATTGTTAGCCTTAATAGTTTTTATTAGAAGTGATGGTCATTCACGATTAGGAACTTTGTAATGTGTGTTAGATATCGTGATAGAATAGTCAACGGGCTCGTGGATTGGGCTAAGCTAATTGGGCATTAGTTAAGATAAGCTAGCCTTGTCTAGTTTGTGAAACCCAAGCCCAATCCAAGTCCATCTCAAGGCCCATGGCCAAGCCTTAGGGCATCATCTCTCTTACCTATATATACCCCTCAAGTATGTCATTTGAGGGGTGTGCTTGAAAGTGTGTGTGTGTGTGTTTTTCCTTTGAAGCAATATACAACTTATTGTTTTCATCTTTCTTCTCTCTACCTCTCTAAACATATACACGAATTCATATTCAAGTCACCATCTTTCTATTCTTAATCTTTCTTATCTACGTTTGTGTTTGTATAACGTGGGTGTTTGTGTGAGACGTGTTCTTGTTGTGATAAGGTATAAGTGATAAAGGGGTATAACACTCCCGTTATCAGTCGCGCACCAACTGAAACCCACCTCTCAGAGGCTAAAAGAATCCTCCGATATATCAAGGGAACCATTAATTTGGGGATCTGGTATCCGAAGGATTCTGGTTTTGAACTAATAGCTTTTTCAGACGCTGATCACGCAGGCTGCTTAGACTCTCGGAAAAGTACTTCAGGAGCACTACAATTTCTTGGTGACAAACTGGTATCTTGGCAATCGAAGAAGCAGGACTGTACATCGCTGTCATCAACCGAAGCAGAATATGTAGCCATGTCGGCATGTTGTGCTCAAGTCATTTGGATGAGAACACAACTCAAAGACTATGGTTACATATTTGACATAATCCCGATGTACTGTGACAATCGGAGTGCTATTGCGATCTCGTGCAACTCAGTTCAACACTCAAAGTCAAAGCACATCGATCTTCGATATCACTTCATCAAGGACCACGTGGAACAGGGTACTGTTGAATTATATTTCGTGGGTACAGAATACCAATTGGCAGATCTTCTCACCAAAGCCTTAGCTCCTGCTAGGTTTAATGAGTTGGTCCACCGAATTGGTATGCGGTGTTTGACTCAAGAGGAACTGGATGAACCCTTAAAACATTCTTAAAAATCCAGTCAAAAACCAAAACCACTTTTGTAAATATTTTTCAAAAACAAAATACAAAAATATAAAATCAGATAAAACAACAAAAATATTCTTCTATCTATATTTCTTTTAACATAGCAAGTACAACTCTTCCGTCAACACGCAAATCTTTCAATATTCAGTATTTTTTTCGATCAAGTGTTGAGGGGGAGAAAATAAATTCTTAACTATTTCAAAATATCATTGTACTTGCATGTTACCTAATCCCGGTTGTTTCTTTAAAATGGTGGTTACATTTCTGGTTCACTGACACTCCTCGGACTAAAATTTATAACCTTCCTTTATTTCTTAAGTCAAGGGGGAGTGTTGTCATGTTTCTTTCCTAAAATCTTTCGTTTGGTAACCAAAATGGAAGTTAAAGGCTTTGGATGAAAATGGAAAAGGTGGAGGGACTAATAGTGTCAAAAGCTTAAAGTGATTTTTAATAAAACATCCCTCCTACCTCATTTATTTCATCACATTTATTATTTCACCTAATATCATCTACGATCCAAATTCGTTTAACAAATCCGTGCTTTCGATCATCAATTTGTAAGTGTTTATACATTCTATGCAACAATCTAAACATGGGTCTTGAATCGTTTTTCAAACTAACGGTTAGATTTTCGCCTAGAAGGGATTTTGTGTTCTACGCATATGCGTAAGAACACATGATCATGTTTGTGTGTTTTTGGTTGAAATGAGAGTGTCAAAATGTTTTTCTAACATCAATGATTACATTTTGATCATCAAAACACACCCAGATACACGAATTCAGTGATTTTGAAAACTAGGGTTTATGCGTAGGTTTGGGTATTTTCAAATGTGAATGGTTTTGGTCAAAAAGATTGTTGTGTGATGTTGTTATAATAGTGAATTGATCATATCTGTGCTTATAATTAACCCAGAAACACTAATTGCTTGATAATTAGATATTAGGGTTTATGTTCTTCACGTTTGGGTATTTTTGATTCATTAAGAGTTGGATGTTAAAACTTGGCCATAACACTCACATGACATCTAAGACTTCCCAGAATAAGTTTGGTGCTATTTCCATGGCTAGATTTCTTAAGCGTAATCCTTAAGCTCTAGGGTTTAAGACTACGCGTAAGCAATCTTACGCGTAAACTGCTTTATGTGTTTTCATGCCATGATCTGTTTTAGAATGGATGTATGTGTTAATATTTTTGCTATGATGAATTTATTTCAGGTCTGCTACACATAAATTTCAGAATCAAGGTAATTAGCAATCTACGCATAAGGATCACCTTACGCGTAGAAGGTTATGCGTAAGAGAAATCTTACGCGTAGCGTTCACGCGTAAGGTTCTACAAAGGGACTACGCGTATCCTGTGAAGGATATGCGTAAACAGTGACCACTACGCATAAGGTCTACTCTTATGAGTAAGCCCTACGCGTAAGGTGTTATATGCGCTTACGCGTAAGCTCTACGCATAAGGTCCCCTTTTCCTACGCGTAATATTTCTTACGCGTAAGTAAGGATCCTACGCATAAGCTTGCGTCTACGCGTATACTTCTCCTGTTTACGCATAAGCTACCATTTCTACGCCTAAGCCTTGATCAAACCTTCATAATGAATTGTTACACGTGCAAACTTGTGAATAAATAAATCATAACGTCACGAAACCAATAAATGTCACTAATAAGCTTAAACGTTTAATATGTTGTGAAAAATAAATGATAACATAAACTTTAAAACTTAAAGTTAACTAACTCACGAAACTTTTCTCTACATCATTGGACTATTGAACAAACAAGTGATGTTGGACTCGTAACAATCATTGACATATATCATTCAATAAGTAGACAATAAAACCTTCTATTGACTAACATTATGTCTTTCGATATGTTGGTTTTTTTGGCTAAATGTGTTTCAGATCACGACATGGAAGCTCAAATGAATGTGGATGCACCAAATGTTCTCACCATTGCTGATATCTTCCCACATGGCTATCCAATGAAGATTGGAAAGAATAATCTTCGTGTCGACTTTGAAACTCTCACCTGCTCAGAATCTTCTTGTCTCATTGCAGTGGATATTCTGAAGAATCATCCCTATCAGAACATGCTCACCAACTCTGCCACTGTTCCGGAGATCTACATACAGCAATTCTGGAATACAATGCAGATGGTCAAAGGTCAAAATGCTGTGACAGTGACGCTCAATCATAAGCAACTCACCATCACTCCTGCAGACTTACGGGCAGTTCTCCTCATTCCTGACATCATACCAACTGAATTCTCTGCTGCACCTACTGAAGAGACGGTTCTGCAATTCTTGATTGATATTGGGTACGACGAAGCTTCAGGAGTAATCATCAAGCATTCTTATGTGGATCTAAAGAACATTCCTCAGCCTTGGAGAACCCTTTATATCATCATCACAAAATCCATTTCTGGTCGTGACAGCGGCTATGAGCATCCCAAGCTCGTGGAACTGCAAATCTTTTGGGCTCTAATCAACATGAAGCACATCGAAGTTGAAGCTCTGATTTGGGATGACATGATGACATTCCTCAAAAGGCTTGGCTCAAAGATTCCTTACATCAGATACACTAAATTGTTGATCCAGAGAGCACTTGGGTATAACCCAGATGTCCCCAAGAGAATCAATGACCCTGACAATCACGACATGTTGTCTGAACCTACCCTAACTATCAGATTTAAGGAGTCAACGACTAAGAAACAAGGTGCTGTATTGCCAGATCACCTTCTCTCAAACGAAATCAAACAGCTCTACTCTTATAAAAGGTATCTGGTAGCTGTAGAAGAGAACAAAGTTGGTTTTCTTGATGAAAAATCTTCTGGTACGCCTTCAAGAAAAACCAGAAGAGGAAGTGCAGGAAGTGCTGCAAGCACTGAGAGTCAGAGGAAGTTCCCAGGAGGAATCCTCCACAAAAGAGGACAGTTCCCGCCAAAGAAGCTGTTCCTATTCCCGTACCTAAGCCTGAACCGCAAAGAAAGCTAACAGACGAGGACTCGGAGGGTACTGCATCAGATGAAGAGATCTTTTTCTCTGAAACTACTAAAGATGAAACCCCAACGGTACCTAAACCTCCCAATCCACCAGCTGAACATGGCAAAGGAAAGACTCCAGTCATTGAGCAACAAGAAGAAGAAGATTCAGATGAAGAGCAACTAGAAGCAACATACAAGAAAAAGTTCAAATTCCTTAGACTCCAACATGTTGCAAAAGAATTTGCTAAAGATCAAATGGGTGGCCCCGGAGGGTCAAGTGGTGGAGTTCAACCTACACCAAATCCTGATGCGGTTAATCAACCCGATAAGGGATCTGGTGCCACCACTTTGGATCAACAACAAACGCGTGTGGAGGACACTATTGAGTATGACTTTGAAGAACCTGAAAAGGAAAAGACTGAAAAGACTTCTGGTGATGAAACAAAGACTGATGATACGACTAAGTCTGGAAAAGATGATGACGCTGATTATGATAAGCTTCTTCTAGACAGTCCAACACGTCCCAAGGAGAAAACCTCGGAACCTCCTAAGGACCCCGAGTCTCCTCATGTCTCTTCGTCATCAGATTCTTCTTCTCACTCTTCACCACCACCATCAAAAAGATCAACCAAATCATCATCCAAATCAGTGAAGAAGCCAACTGCCTCTTGGAAGTCTCATGCAAAGACTCGAATCGTTAAAGCTGTCAAGCAGGTCAGAAAGAAAGACATACTCTACAGAAAGCTGAATTTTCTCGCTGATCAGATAACGTATCTTCATGATGAGAATGACAAGATGCAAGATGAAAGGGAGTATGTCCAGAAGCTCATGAAAATGATCTTCAAGGAGCATGGACGAGATGATCAAAGGATACTCTCACAAGTTCCTTATGGAGGTCGTTCCTAAACTGACAAAGGAGATGTATACCAGACAACTTTATCCGAATCTCTTACATCTAGCCAAGCAAGCCATGAAATCAACTCCAATGAATTTGAGCATCAATCCAGTTGAATCCACAATCTTCTCAGATGATGAATTGGTGAACTGACTAGTAGCTCAAATGTCGAAACGCTCTGCAACGTTTGCCTCCCACGAAGCTAAATTGTTTGAAGCATTGCTGGAATACCAACTCAGGTCAGCATTCAGAGAAGAAGCTCTAAGGCCTAAACTTTCAAGAGACGACGAAGACAAAGATCAGGATAAGGATAACGAGCCCAAACGCAAGAAGAAGTCTGTTGAATCATCCTCCATTCAGTACTCAATGCAGCCTCCACCCCAAAGGACTCCAGCTCAACAACGATCCCCTCCTCGCTCTTCAACTAAAAAACCTCAGGATTCTGATACACCACCCCAGACTCAGAAAACCGGTGATCACTTTGAGTATACGGGTGGTGACGATGAGGAAATCCCTGAGCCACAACAACAACCCATCTCTCGTGACACAGCTAAGAAACCAGAATCTTCAACCAGGCCAAAGAAAAAAAAAGGCGCCTATGACTGACGTCTTATCATGGCTGGACGAGGATGATACTGAATTTGAATGGTTCTCGAAGCTTGTTGATTCCACTCCCTACCCATCTGAAGGTGAAGAGGTTACATAATGTAGTACATTGGAGCATGCGGAACTACTGCAAGAAAAATTCCGTGTGAAAAAGATGACGAAATCCGAGTTGAAGCGAATCAAGAATGAAGCATTTCAACTGCTAAAAGACAGCTCGGAAAGTGCTATTGAAGTCGAGTATCACCTTGACAATATAGCACGAGCCATGTTTAACAATATGGATTGGCTCAACCCAGAAGCAAACATCGACTTCACCAAACGGGACAATCCTCCATATCACACCGACTGGTCCAAACCTCTACCAATAATTGGCCAACCTGATCAGCCTAGGATTCTATTAAGATATTTCTTCAACAAAGACTTGGAATTTCTTCTTCACGGTGGCGATGGTTCAAGGAAATACGCTACATCACTGACACTTCCATTCCTGGCAGCCATATACTCTAACTGCATAGCCATCGAGGAACGAGCTAACCACATGTTCTCCAACAATGTGGAAGAGTATGACCGTGATGCACTGTATGGGATTCACCATTGGCCGGAACGCCGAAGAATATACTACAGAAGCTGCCAGGTTCAGAAGTCTCAACATGAAGTGTTCAGTACTAAGAGTATCGTTGCCATCAAACATGTTGATCTTTCGTCTAAATGGGACTACACTTTCCTCAAGAATATTGTGGTCAAAAGGCAAGACGAAAGGGATTATGCATTCTATGAAGCGGACTTTGAGAATTTGTCTATCAACGACATTGAAGACATGTACCTTGCCAAAGTACAGGGTCGCATGAGACAATTTTCAACTGAAGTACAACGTGAATTCATCAAGTCCTTGCTGATCTTCATCAGACGCATAGTCATCAGAGAACGTGTAGAAGATCTCCAGCTTGCAGTTGAATCATATCAGACCCGTGTCAACTTCACTCCACCTCAGCTAGATCTTCTAGACATTAACCAGCTTTCACAATACACACTCATCAGCCAACCATTCGGAGTGGTTTACCTTAGTGAAACACTACGCAACTGCTTGATGGCGTGTAGAGATCTTCACAAGTTTGGAGATCACACATTGAAGAAGGTTAGGGACGGATTAGCTTATAGGTTGAAGGATATTCATGAAGGAATTGGGTCTAAAAAGCGATGGAATTCTAAGGAAATACGGGATGTGAAGCGGATCATCACCATGATTGATGAAAGGTTGTATCGAAGGGATCAGTTCAGAACACTGGATAGCTTTGTAGGCGGTCGTCCCAGGATTGCTCTCGCCGGCTATCAACGCCCAGTTCGCATTCCTGGAAACATTGATGGACTTCCTGGTACCCTTTGAACTGGTTCTTTTTCACAATATTTTGGATGTGTGATTTTATATATGTCCATGGCTTGCACACATATAACAGTGTACAACCCGTACTTGTAATGAAAGGACCCTGTGGTACGCTTCAGTGCCACAATCCTATAAAAGGAGCGAAAGCTTCTTACTTTTGAGTAAAACCTTTCAAACCTTTCACTTTTCAAGGTTTTTCTCAAAAGAACAAGTACTTCCCCTTACGTTTTTCAAAAACTCAAAAGTTAGTATTACTTGTTGAGGGGGAGTATTTGCTATAAAATTTGTTCACTAATTGTTCACAGTGGTCATCTTCCCACAAAACTCAAAATGGTCATATTTATTCTCAACATTTCTTCAAAAATAACACTTATATGCCATTTTTGAGGGGGAGAAAATTTATGTGATAAGAAATATGTTGTGTAACTGCAATTGAATCTTTGTGCTATAGACTTAACCAACGAATTGACGAGATCTTAACAATTAGTAACTCGAAAAGACTTGTCCTGGACGGGTAATAATTTCAAGCTAGTTCGCTAGTGATGTAAATGTGTCTTGCAAAGGACTTGTCCGAGTAGAATGTACCATTCGAGAAACTCCTGGTAGACATGATCTTTGACGGGTTTGACAACCTTTCGAGGTTTGTCCACACCTTCAAGATAGTTATTAGAGCTAGTTGTCACCTAAAAGCTGACAATGTAACTCTTTAACTATTCAACGTAACCGTGTCTCGCGGGGGATTGTCTATCTTGAGTTGATCAATTCAAAAGTGCGCGCTCTTCTCTCACCGTGCAGATTTCTGTCTTAACACTTAAGCACGTGTGGAGGGGGGGTATTTTTGCTAAAAGATAAAACTCTCAAAGTGGTACAAAATATTTTTCATTCACAAACACTACGAGAGATTTTCTTGAAAATGGTTTTATGGCAATGGAGTTATAAGGAGATTAAGGTTAGGAATAACCGTCCTATGATCCGCCAGAGCCGGAGGGATCTACCCAAGGACACTACAAATAGTTAGAATTAGAAGTCCTTAGGTTTGATCATAAAAAGGAGAAAATGAGAATCGGAGAAAGAAGGAGTTGAAGAATTAAAAAGAAATGCAAAGAAAAGGGTGAAAAGAAATAGCCCTCCAAATTATTCAACTTAGGGCAGACACTGGGTTCAATTCATATGCTACTGGTTGTCACTAGATGACACCGGTATTGAAGATAAAATTCGTCATGGACCCAGTGACGCATGCACTAAACCTTCTTAGCCTCTCAAGTTTCTCTCCATAGAAGCTTGTTTCATTCTCACAGGGAACCCTACGTAAACTATCGGCTTTCTCTTAGAGATTGCTGGTATTGAAGAAGGAGACCCTCTCCCTAGTCTCCGCTCAGGAAAACCAAAACGCACTATTGAGTCTAGAGCCACGAGATTCATCAAAAGATCTCTTAGGTACACTTGACATTTCATCACTTGGTGTTCAATAATAAGAACATCAGTGGTACGTTATCGAGTCCTTCACAGATCTTAGCAATTTGTCGAGAACATTTATGAGAGGTTCACAATTGTGATCCTCAGTGATTGAATGGAAACTCCTGCCAGGGTCAACATCAAACAGCCCTGACAGCAGTCACTTCGGTAACTCCCCGTGGATTACGCTTAGTGTGTCTCAAACGGTCTAAATCATGAGGTGATGCTTCGGTGTACCTCAGCGACTCATCTGAACCGTAGATGTACTTCGGTACATCGCGTTATCTCACTTGTGGGACTCTGGTTCAGGAACGGCCTTTGTGAGAATTAGAGTTGTGTTTTCACACTATGTTGTTAACACTCTCGAAGTTCAAACTTGTAAGTGCCGGTATCCGCTTATTACTAACTGTTTTCATGTTTTCTTCTTATGGAAGCTCTGGAGCGGAACGATCGTGCAGATTCTTCACATGCTCATGCCAACATCATCACTAATGGAAGTTCTAACTAAAAGCAACACCAAAGTCAGAATGATTCTTCGTCAAACCAAAGAATCTACAAAGTTAAAGACTTAAAGAACTTCATCAGTACTGAAATCCAACGTCAAAGAGCGTGTGAGCATGTTGAAGAATGACTTGGAGACACTGGAGCAGCGAAGCAGACCTGAGGCAGAATTGATGCAGACAACAACAACATACTATCACTTTCATCACAAAAGAACAATGATCAAAGAACAAAGATAAAGATGACGTCAAAGCATAACTGTTTAAAGAAAACAATTTCTCTACTCTGGGGAGATTGTTCGAATCAAGGCAATTCTTCTCACAAGAAAGAAGAATGTCAGAAGACGTCAAAGCTACTATTACATCAACGCCTTCACCGTTCATATTCATTCATCACCAAGACTTAGGGGGAGATTGTTGGAATCACTCCTAAACCTAAATCAAGTGTTAGTGACTCATATGTAATAGTTAGCTTAATATGGCCTTTATGTTAGTATTTAGCCTTAGGCTTATGTAGAAGGCCCATAAGCCTAGGCCTAGTCCAATAAGGAAAAGGATGGGAACTAGGAGTGTTGCCCTAGCTTCCCTCCTATAAATACCTTTTTATAACCCTCACTTGAGGGTTGGTTGTTCAGTTTATCTTTCACTTCATACTCTACGCATAACCATCTTAGTATATCGTGTGTGTGTGTTTGGTTTATTGTTCATCCGACTCTATCTCTTCTCTATTTCTTCTATTGTTACTTGTGTTGCATATTTGGGAACCTAACAGTATGTCTACTAACATATGCAGGTATACTGGCATATAAGAATGTTCCCGATCCGGATATCACAAATGAAGATGATTGGATGCCGAATGGAAAGGGTAACTATCTCTTGGGTCGATAAAAGAAGAAACGGAGCTTAATTGGATCTCTTTTAAGAGTTGGCATGAAAAAATGCAACGTAAGAGGTCTCACTGCATCAGCATATGGTTTTCTTCCAACCCTCAGCAACAACAACAAAAGCAGCTCAACCACCTAACGTATCTTTGTGCAGGATAATTGTGATGATACCATTTTTTTTAAACAATTTTTAAAATAATATTGTTTTGAAAAATGGTAGAAAAATATTTGTTTAAAAATAAATTGGACTTAATCTTGGAAATCACCGGACTTCATTTTATCAAAACTTAAGTCACTCAATCATGGACTACGGTCATCGATTGAGGGGGAGAGTGATTTAAAATAAAATATTTTCAAACAATATTTCTTCATAAAAAGTTCCGGTTTGTACAATAATAAGTGGTGATCTAAAGATTTAATGTTATGTCATGGTATGATTTTCTTTAAAACTCAAAGATCTTACAAAATGAAATTTTTTCTGTTCTTGTTTGATTGTGAAATTGTTTTATTTTACTTAAAGATCTCTTAAAAACTATCATACCTGACACTAACAATCTTTAATGTCTAAAATTGATCCTTATCGGTCATTTTTCAAAATTAAATTTTGCCACGTCTTTCCCCAAAACTTTCTAAATGATTTAAATCAATCGGGATCCAAAATCTCAATTGGTTTGAAATTTTTGATCGGGGGAGAGATCGTGATTTAAATCTCAAATCGGTTTTAAAAGGGTGATTGTTTCAAAAGCACTCCTTCCTTCATGTGCCAAACGATTTTGAAATACATATTGCATATGATTGTGGAGGAGCATTTAACCATAAAACAGAAGAGCTTTTAAATCAGGCACATATTCTCCCATGTTTTTCAAACCTTATTAAATCACTTGGGATCCAAAATCTCAAAGGGTTTGATATTTTTGATCAGGGGAGAATTTGTGATTTAATAATGAAATTTGATAAATGATGATCGACTTGATTCAAAAGTGCATGCTGCTCTCCCATATGTGCTAAACGCTTTCGAATCTCGAAGCACATATTGAGGGGGAGCATTTCAAAAAGAAAATAAACTTTCAAGGTACTAAGATTTCTATGTTTCAACCTAAAAGTACCTTGATTGATGTTCTAAATGGTTTCTTAATGGTTTATGTAATCGTGGAAGTACTTAAAAAACCTCTTGCCTCTATGTGCAAAATGATTTTCAAATATCCAACGCACATATTTACCAAGAAAATCAAATGGCTTTTTCGACAGAAATTGTGATCAAGAAATTATTTTAAAAGAACTCTTGCCTCCATGCGCTAAACAATTTCTAATCATATGCACATGTTGAGGGGGAGCATTTCTAAATGATCAAAACAATTAAGGTACAAAATGCTTTGATTTTATATCACAAGTACCTTGATTGATTTTCCAAATGATTTTTCAATTGGTTTTAAGGAAGAATGAATTGTACTAAAAGACTGACCATTTTACTTTATGCATGGAGTTATAAGGATGGTGAGGTTAGGTATTATTTCCCATGATCCGCCAGAACCGGAGGGATCTACCCAGGGACAATCCACTAAATAGTGTAGAGTCCTTAGGTATATTGAAAAAAAAATGAGAAAAATGAGAAATGGGAAGAGTGCGGACTGAGACATAGCTAGAACTGGAATAAACCCAACAAGGTTCTAGTAATGAAGTCTCGGTAAGCACTGAAGGGGTTGAAGAATGAAAACGAATTAAATGTGAAAAGGGTGAAAAGAAATAGCCCTCCGTTAATTCAACCTTAGGGCAGAAACCGGGTTCAATACATATGCTAGTGGTGGTTACTAAGGTAACACTGGTATTGAAGACAAGACGTCATGGACCCAGTGACGCACTGCACCTAACTTCCCAAGCTACTCAAGTTCCTCTTAAAAGGGCTTGTTTCATTCTCACGGGGAACCTACATAATCTATCGATTTTCTCTTAGAGATTGTTGATATTGAAGAAGGAGACCCTCTCCCTAGTCTCCGACATAGGAACCAAATGTGCACTTTTGAGTCTAGAGCAAAGAGATCATCCACAATATCTCATTAGGACACAAAATTAATGAAGACTTGCTGTTTCACACAATGTGGAAAGTAAGAATATATTGAGAGTCCTACGCATTATCCTTGTGTTATTGCCAGAACATCCGAGTGATATGTAAAATATTCACGATGAAGATGGAAATCCTTCTAGAGCCAACATCAAACAAGCTCTTGGTGGGTGACATGTGAGATCTTTCCAAAAGAGCAAATTTGTGACAACTGGATAGAAACGATGGGGAGATTCACTTGTGAATCAACCTTGGTCCAGGAAATGAATTGATGAATACTTTTGGAAAAACCGTTCGATGTGCAAATCTTCTTTTCTCTAGCACATTGAATGTGTATTCATATTTCAAACTCAAAAAGTATCTCTGATTGAAAAAATACTTTTGGAAAAACTGTTCGATGTGCAAATTTCTTCTTTTCTCTAGCACGTCGAATGTGTATTCCTTTTCAAATACAAAAAGTATTTTTGGTTGAAAATTGATCTTTCTCATAAAACCTTCGTCGTATTGCAAAATTCTTTCTTCTAAGCAATACGCGATTGTTTTTTAAATCAATTTTTCATCAATCAATGAATCTCAATTCGCTGGTTCACTCACTCCGTGTTGTCTTCTTTGAGACGTTCCGGTTTGAGAACAGCTAGAACAGCTGCCAAACCCTGTCAAGGAGATTCTTCGGAATTATACCTGATCACAGGCAGTACTTGTACTGATCAACGAGGAACCGTGGGGCCGTGTACCTCAATTCAATGAAAGTGATCAAAGACACTTTCGTGTGTTTTATTGCTAACTGTTGTTTGCAGGTACATTTGGATGGTTGCAGCTGATCAGAATTCAGAAGTCAATCCAAAGTCGCATGCTCACAGCATCCACACTTAATTGAAGAATATCATGACAAGTGCCCATCTACATAACCTGGCTCAGATATTTTTATACTATGCTTCTACTACGCTGCTGCAAATATCTTGAACCAGTAAAAGCTTCCGCTACTCTGATGAAAAGATGTCATGATCTAGAAAGTGTGAGCATGTCGGTCCGAAAGTCACAACATCACATGAAGGAAACACAACTAAGGGTGATCTAGAGATTTACTGTGGCTGATGATCTCAATGAAAGCTCGAAGATCATCAAAGATGTGGATCAGTTAAAGGCCTCCACTAAAA
This sequence comes from Chrysanthemum makinoi, assembly GCA_910596185.1. NCBI lineage: Eukaryota > Viridiplantae > Streptophyta > Magnoliopsida > Asterales > Asteraceae > Chrysanthemum > Chrysanthemum makinoi. The sequence continues at coordinate 201,262,487 of OU343217.1, read as the reverse complement.
GTACAAATCAATGCGGACTTTGAAGAATCGCTACTAAAGCACAAAGATTGCGGAACTTGAAGAATTGAAGTCTACGAGCTCAGAACTAAAGACAAAGATGGAATGCTAGGGTACAAAATGTATTTCATGGGGTGACCTCCTTTAGGGGGAGATTGTTAGGAATTGGAAATTCCATTTTAAAGTGTCGGTCACCCCAATTATGGTCTAGCATATGTTAGCTCGTAGACGTGTCGTTATTTATGTTATTTAGTAGCTTATTAGTTAGTTTATAGCGTAGATTAGTTTAGTGTAACACCGTAGAGGAAGTACGGGTCTTTACCCACTGTATACCTGATCCACAGGCCGTCAGGAGGTCGTGTAGTCTGTAAGTATAAATACCCCTTCCATCCTTGGAAGGGGTGGTGCTTCTCATTAATCTAACCTTGCATTTTGTATTACAACTCTCTAACAAGAACACCCTCTCATCTCTTTCTCTCTCTAAACCATGGCATACTTGATTCATCACCATCCAAGGCCACCCGAATCATCATCAGCACAATATTTAAGATCCAACACTTTATATTATGCTTTGTACACCAAGAATCATTTAACTTCTTTGCTATTTTCTCCCTAGAGGTATCTTCTAATTTTCTATCCTCTTCAATGCTTCCTATGCATGATGGTGTTTGCCTGGGCTTAAGAATCTCATTACCATCATAGACTACCTTTTGAGCATCTCTAGCTAATTTACCATACTCAGGATTGGGTTCCTATACAAGGGGAATACTATTCTTATCGCTTAAGACTCTATGCCTAGTGATCATGTGAGCAGTCTGAATGGTGTTCCCTTGTATGTACAGTTTGTTTTCAAGTTTGTTTTTCAACGTTTTTAGGTTGGAAAAGTCATTTAAAAGTTTTGATTCCTTAGCAGTAAACTCCTGTTTAAGCACTTTTACATTTTCTTGAAGTTCTTGCTTTTGCTTAACAGTTTTATTGAGCTTTTCTTGTAAGGAGTTTAACTCTTATTTTAACATTTCTTCCCTAAAGTTACTTTTTCTAATAACTGTACGTATTTGGTTATCCATCTCCTGCTCACGGGTAGTCAGTTCAAATTTAGCACGCTGTTCATATATGGCAACTTGTTCTTTATAGGCATTTAGTTCAGAGGTTATAGAGTCATCAGGGGCACATGCAGTGTATTCATCAAAAGTATAGTCATCATTGACTGCAGAAGATGCATCACTTGGTACAATTTCACTTTCATTTTGCTTCACATATTGATCATATGGGACAACATTGCTATTACCCATATTTTCAATATCTGATTCAATAATTTCAGTTGATTGTACCTTGTCGTGTATCTTTTGCACATCAACTTCATCGTATAGTTTCAATACCTCTGATATGATTGATTCCTTGGAGGGACTGGCCTGTTGTGGTGAAGGAGCCTTTGGAGAGACCATTGGTGAGATACTAGCCATGAAAATGGTCTGGGCAGTAGGTTCATCATCGACATCAGAGTCAAATGCATTATAGTCTGCAACTTGAAATGCATCGGGATTGTTCTGACCCAACCCATTTCTAGCCCAAATCACACTAAAGCCCACAAGTAATAACCTTACACCCGGTTATCCATTCAAATTCACGTAAACGCGACTCGAGTTAAAATCTCCATTCATCATTCGTTGGGAAACGATCTGGGGATACAAACTTAACTGTTTGTGTGGAAAACTAGAAGGGGGGTTGAATAGTTTTACCAATTAAAAACTTCATTTTTAATATTTAGATCGACTTATGTTAATCTATTTGGATGTTGATAAACAAACATATATAAGTATGTAATGAAAAGATAAGAGTAAGAAGCACAAAACCACAACGCGAGTATTTATATTGGTTCGGCTACAAGGACACATTCCTTGCCCTACTCCACTCTCCGAGTCACCTACTCGAGAGTTCATAATCACTACACCAACTCCTTATGGCGGAGAAGCCTTCACAACGTCGCCTACCCTTTTTCCGGTGCTAGGCTAACCACCGGGTTCTTTCACTCCAAGGTGAACAACACCTACACAACGTCGCCTACCCTTTATCAGGTACTAGGTTAAGTACCTAGTTCTTTCACACCAAGGTGAACCACACCTACACAATGTCGCCTACCCTTTATTAGGTACTAGGCTAAGCACCTAGTTCCATTGCAATGGAGGAACTACTACCCAATACTACACCAACGACTAATCCCAAAGGAGATCAACTCCTTTTTACAACATCATCAAGGATATCAATATCCTTGGATCTAGTACTAATCTATCTTGTACATCGAAACACACCATATCGAATGTACATCTAAGGCACCTTTCACTAATGCCTTTAGCTAGATCTTCAAGACACCCTTCACTAATGTCTTGTGTCTTGACTTCTAAGCACCCTTCATTAATGCTTCTAGTCTTGACTTCTAAGCACCCACCACAAGTGCTTATGATATGGACAATAGATACCCTTCACTAATATCTTCGTCTTGACACTTGAGACACCTTTCACAAATTTCTTCAACACTTCTTAGGAAATGAAAAACAATCATCAACAAGAAGACTTCAGTAGTCTTGATGATGAAGAAGCATGGCAACTCATGGACTTGAGCTTGCTCAACTTCAAAGGTGGTGATCTCGCCTTTAAGAGGAACCTAGAAGATCACACAAAAACAAAACTACAAACATAGATTTCTTGGATATGAGGTTAGAGAGTTTTTAACTCAAGAGGAAAGTATGTTAGAAAGGGGTGAGAAACAATGAAGAAATGGCTCACTATTTATAGAGGAAAAATTCTACTGTTCCCCGGATCCCACGGATCCCTCCCACAAGGGATCCGTATAACGTAAAGCTAGGGATCCGTGGGACGCTCCTCTTTACCCATGGGTATTTTGGTTATGGGTCATGGGTCATGGGTTGATCCATAGGTCTTTAGCTAGATACAATGTATCTCTTGAGTGCAATGCACCTAGTCACATGGGTATGGGTCAATACCAAGGGTTATGGATATTATCCATATATGATATAAGCATGATGTCATGCAATGGGTTATGGGTCAAGCTCCATGGGTCATGGGCTTTGGGTTGTACCCAACTATATTCAATGTATTTGGTCAATGGGTTGTGATACTTAAGTTTCTACCCATTTATATTACCAAATATACTACATACTAGTTATGTGTATATTTTACCCAAATATGTAAACACTAGTTGTTGTGCATATGTAATATTAAATCATAAAATCACTTATACTTGTTTTAGTGTTTTATGTGAAAATGTGAATATGTTAGAAACTATTAGTTCAAACCATTTACGTATTTTATTTGTTTCGTTAAAATGATTTTACGTTTGTTATCGACAAAACATTAGAAGATCGTAAAATATAAATAAACGTTTTTACAGCTTATTTGTATTAACAGTTTGTATTACTTTTGGACAAATCATTAAACAACAAAGGTTCAAAAAATCACAAGAAGCAACAATAAAAGACATAGAACGAGCAACTTCCAAACCGCGAGCTTCAACAAGATCAAGAATAAAGATTGTACACCATCTATCAATTAAAATATCATGTAACTTATCATAATCTTTGTTATGATCTAAAGGAACATATTGTCCGCACTTACATTCCGAATGTAGACGAAGATTAGCATTTTATTTCGTTAGCAGCCTTTTTTCTTTGTAACGTTTTTAATTAAGTTGTAATTTTTTTAAGTTAATGAATAAATGTTTTATTTTATATAATGTGCTATTTAAATTATTTAATATTAATAAAAAAATAAAAAATGAACGGATGAGAGAGAATGTGTTTCATAGGTTGAAGAAAAGTTGAAAGAAAATGGTTGGAAAGAAAAAAAGCTGATGTGACGAGGAAACACCCCACACCTCATGTCACACCCCGCTAAAAGCGGAAACACGAGGTGCGACGGTTCGGGAACATCGCATAAGCTAAAGAACAATAGCATGCTTAATTTGAGAAATAAAGTTTACAATCTTACATAAACGTCTGTATCCAAAACCGAATAATAAAACATAAGTCATAATTTGTTAAAACATTTGTCTTTGACACAATAATAATAGATAGCTTCAATGCAAGTGCCTTCGAAAAATACTACTGGCGATCATCTGAAAATGATACTCGAAAATGTCAACATAACATTGGTGAGTTTGTGGGTTTAGAATAAATAAAATTCATATTGCCGTGTATGATATATAAGTGGGACAATGAGCAATTAATAATGCAAAGTGCATGAAATAACATGTAAACCAAAATGTTTGCCAATGATCGCCAATGTTTGCCAATGTAGAAAAATGTTCGCCAATGATTGCCAATGTACATAAATGTTCACCTAATTTACCACATACACAACTACTGTAAATAAAAATCACACAATTGTCCAAAACAAAACAAGTAACTAGCACGGAATAAAAACATTTCAAACACAACTTTGAGTATCATTTCCCCCCGATAAAATGTAGAAAAAGGGGCCACGAGAGCTCACCTTGATCCGCAGTAAAACCAATAAGATGCATAATCACGAACTAGAAATCTAAAACAAATCACAAGTGTTCAAGGCTTATAACCTCACCACTGTAACTCACATGGGATGTATTGGGAACATCTAACTAAACATTCCCCTATATCATACTACTTTAAACTCGAGATTACATGCGCAAATTCAATTGGTATTGGTGTCTAGTTATAAGATCATGTCAAAACAGTTTAACCTTGTTTTTACTAAATTCTGGTTCACTTTCTTTGACTTTTAGAATACACCATAAAAGCTCCTGAGGTCCCTATTTTTTACCAGTGGTACTTATATGGGTTAAGTACTTCCAATAATTTTTATAGATTTTATATCCTAGTGTTAGTATTGTATAAAAATTCATTAAATCAAACTGTTCAGAAAGTGACCTGATTGAACACCCAGCATGATTGCATTTATTAAACACGTTTAAACCTTCCAGAAAAATCCACGAAAATTATAGTAATTAATAGACATGTTTAGTATATTCTTGATAAAATTTGAGGTTTTAAATCATTATAGTTTGAGAAATAAAAATTATAGAAACCGACTGAAATCAAACTAAAAAATTCAGACTCGACAACTAATCTTGCAAAAATCACTCGAAGGATCAAATCAACCCGTATTGACTCCAAACCAATTGGATGAGTTAGTAAAGTCTTTGAACTTAGTTTTAGCCTCAAGAAACCTGTAAAAAGCTTTTGTATAACTCTAGTTTTGGTGACTTTAATCCGCGATTATAAAGCTGTCCAAATCAAAACATGTATCTACAAGCCCTAACTTGTTTAATCTTGTATATAATTGTATAAAAACTTAATTAACTTGTTCTAATCATCAATATACTTAAATTCACAGATTATTAATCATTATTTATAAACCCTAATCCACCATGCGAGTTAAATAATAAATCATAAGGAGTGTAAGGGGGTGTTTGAAAGCCTTTGAATGAGGAAATTCATAGGGTAGATCAAAATCGGTCAGAGGCAAGTCTGCTTGGCAGCAACAATTTGGCACACTGAACGATTTTAATTGGCTCTGTTTCATTCTGGGTCCCGAGCATGGGATACCATTCAGCACCCCATTATTTTACAATATTAACCAAACGTTTCTACAATTATCACTACGTATTATATATCATTATTTTATAAACACTGACTTGTAGTTCTCTTTTTAGCTGATGATACACTTGTCCAAGATGCCAAATGAACATGTAAATTTCACACTTTGGATAATTAAAAGATAATTACTTATTTGCGTTTATATAAATAAAGATATATAGAAATATTGTCCAATTATTAATAAAGTTTTGACAAAACTATACATTAATGTTTCAATTGGTATACTTATTTTTTCTATTATTTTTATCAATGCAGCTATGACTTATTTACTATTAGCACCTTATCATAAACAGAATACGTTGATAAAATGGTATTTTTATGGTATTCAGATGATTCATTTAGAACGACTATTAAACATGGTATTTTATTTCAGAACCAAGCTATACAGAGAATTTGAATCATTCAAACTAGTAAATGATTCAGCGGTAAATCATTTTGTTTTCTCAAACAACCCATAAAACTTAAATTAAATAACTGAAAACATTAATCGGGATCCTAAGAATTTTCGAACACGAACTAGGGCTTCAATTTTTTTCTTCATGGGGTTGTGGTCGACTAAAAACTAGCTAGGGGAGGGTTTATGGTCGTTTGGGGTGTCTTAAATAAGGTAGATGAGGTGTTTGGTTGACTTAAGGAGCAAGCTACACAATATTTGGTAATTATCTAAATTAAATATTTTTTTTCCCTTTTTTTTATAACCAAATCGGAACCCCTTTATTTTTATATATTTTATTTATTTATTTTAGTTATTATAATTATTAGATAATTTACAAAAATTTCTAATTGCTAAATATGTCCCGTTTTTATTCGTTTTGTCATAAAATGTCTCAAAACAAATTTAAAATTAGGAATTGAATATTCAAAAATAAAAATACACTTATAAATCATTATATTATTGTGGTCATCATAACTAAATACTATTTATACAATTTTTAGACTCATTTAATGAGCTTAAACCAATACCATGAATTCGACAATTGTTGTAAAATCCTCAATTGCACTTAAGTGAAATAATATCAATGTTTTCACAACCATGAATACTAAGAAATACATATAACACCATATATCATATGGACATATGATAACTATATACTAGGTCAACCATGAAATGAAATCACATAAATCGTCAAACTCACAAACACATATCACATAAATAGCTAGTTAACCACAGATTTGGTCAAATGTCAAAGGTTGACTGTCTTGAAAAGATGACGGTTGTCACACCTCACCCTCCACTCTAAGAAATGCGATTATATATTATTAAGCAATCAGTGTACCATCTGTCACACCCTCGCCGGAGGCGGAAACGCGAGGTGTAACGGAAGGGAACATAAGCACAAGATAATAGAACATACCAACGTTAATATTTAAAAGAAAGAGTACACCATTACAATACCAGTTTAGCCGTCATCGGCAAATATATTACAAAGTTTAGATTCCAAAATATTGAGTTTTATTACATAACGACTTGTAGCGACAAGTGAAAACTTCTTTATGCAAGACTTGATAGAAAAGCTTACTAACGATCACCTGAAATGCATGAGAGAAAAACGGGTCAACTATGAAAATAGTTGGTGAGTAAACACGTTTTAGCAAAATAAGAAAACTCGTAAGAAATATATTTAAAGCTTCCGGTCAACGAAAATAGTCCACAAAGCAAAGGCATTGTGTATCCACTCAGTTCCAAGTTCCGCCCATACAAAACTTGCAACCTGTGTGTACACAACCCATTGCACAAAAATATAGTGCGTCAAGTAGTCAAGTGTAAGCGGTCATAATAGTTCCCAAAGCAAAGGCATTGTATATCCACTCGGTTCCCAAGTTCCGCCCATACAAAACTTGCAACCGTGTGTACACAACCATTGCACAAAATATAGCGTATCAAGTGGTGAAAATATTTCACAATATAGTACCAAGTATATAATAATTTAAGTTGATGCTCCGAACATGGGAGACTTTACACTTTCTCCGAGAACAAGGAGACTCCTTTGTCACTCCCACCTAGAGATTTATTGAGACCGCTCCACCAATAAGGGCGAGACTTTATAGTGATGCTCGAACATGGGAGACTTTGCCTTGCTCCAACAAGGGAGACTCCTTTGTCACTCGACCACCTAGGTGAGATTTATTGAGACCGCTCCACCAATAAGGCGAGACTTTATAGTGATGCTCAGAACATGGGAGACTTTAGGTCAAGATCATAACCGTGCACGGTTCAATAAGTTTAAACAAGTCATAAGTTAAGTAATTAAGTTCAAGGGTCGATTCGAGTTCACAAGTTCTAGTCTAGAGAGTTCATAGAAGTAATAATCAATTTAGTTCAAATATGGTTCATGCATTTAGCCCAAAAGTATAGTAAAAGCGGTAAAAGGGGATGTGATTACTCACTAGCATAAAATGTTCAATAAGTTCATAAAACATAGATAGTTTAGTTCAAGTATAAATCATGCATTCCACCCCAAAACAATTTAAAGCATTTAAAAGAGTGCATGTGAATACTCATTGATGAATAGATGCGAAGACAAAAGTGGGTACAATGAAAAATATAGCGTGAATCTCGAAACTGACCTATTATGAATGATATGATATGCAATAAGTCACGATGTAATGTAATGCATAATTAGGATGATATTTATACCATTTGTGAGTTTTGAAAAATAATACTTATGTCAAAAAAATACTCTTTTGACGTCTTGACCACTCAAAAATCACTTTACAAGTATTTACATCAAAATGTCATCCTACAATGGTTTTAATGATGATTTATGGTGAAATTATCACTTTTAAATCGCAAAACAATGTCGTCGGAATTTTCATGAAATTAACAAAAATGGCTCAGAAAACTAATTAAGTAAAATGGTTACGTCGATCGTTAGAAAACGAACTCGACGGTTTTGGAAAGTCTGTATCGAAATCTAGAAGTTTCGATTCGGGAGTTTTCGTCCCAAAGGTCTCGAACATAAAGATATCAGGGTTAAAGATAGTGATTTTAGTTACCGTAACACTTATCTCATAAAAATAATATAGTTTTTCTAAAAATAATAGTTACGGCAATTTTATGAAAACGTGCATATCTTAGTCGTTTCAAATCCGTTTTCTCGTATTATCGTCCTTAGCTTCGTATCAAAGTATACTAATATATTTTTGATAAGTCGAAATAATTTGTAAAACTTGGGACTCGTTTTGACTCGTACAAAAGATAAATATGTTGCTGAAATTTAGAAAAATATATATTTAAGTCGTCATACTTGTAAAATCCATAACTTCTTCGTTATAACTCCGTTTTATTCGTTCAGCGGCCCAGGATTCGTTTTAAAGTATATTTTCTAAATATCAAGGCCAAAATTTTGTGCCCACTGTCGGATTTTCCAGAAAAACAAAATAAGGACAGAACACTTTATATACTTGTCGAAAATAGTTTTTCTCGTACTAAACCTATTCCAATCCCTTCAAATCAACTCCAAAGTTAATCTAATCCTACCATACACCTTCTTAGGGTGTCATGGGTTCCTAATCATCATCAAGACCAACATATACCAAGGGGATAATTATAGGATGACTTTATATATATAAAACTCTAAAAATCAAGATAAAAATGGTATAAATATACACAAGTCTTGCATACTTGCTAAAAATTGATGAAACACATATGAAATGAAAGTGAAAGATGTAAATGAAAATGAAATGCTTACAAGATAATATGATGAGGTGAAAGTAACAAGGATTATCCTAAATACTCTTGGTTTTTATTTCAAAACCATATAAAGAGTATAAACTAGATTGTTTATAACTTGTGCTCAAGAAAAATTTTGATCCCCTCCTAGCTCTTGATGTAGAACCGGTTTGATGAAGAAGAAACAAAGGAGAGAAAAGCTTTTAACACTTGTTGAATTTTTTTGTGATGAATGAAGTAAAATGAGGTAATTTGTAGACTTATACAATCAAGCAAATAATTCAACATATAATAAATGCTACCCTCCCCCATAGGGCCGGATTTGGGGGAGAAGTGTTTCTCAATATATATTTTTTTTTTATTTAATAATTGTGTATACTTGTATATGCTTGTAAATAAAATGTAAGTAAAATGTTGTGTAGGAAATTGTATAAGTGAAGGTAAATGGTAGATTTTTGGTACAAGTAAGTTTTTTAATAGATCAAAATAGAATGTAATGAGATAATAAAAATTGTAAAATACATTCCTTGTGAAATTTGAGTGATAAAATAATTATCGATTATAGTTTTAAGAAAAAGCATTATTAATAATAACTTTAACGATATATATACCAAATAAATTCCAAAACAAATATCAATCAATGTAGATCAATAATTGCGTTAAATAATGATATGAATGATGTGATATATATTCGTAATGAATATCTTATGTGAATCATGTCCTCATGAATTTAGATTAACAATACTATGGTCGAACCTGTCGACCAAGAGTTCTAAAGTTTCAATAACAAATGCGAATCTAAATGATCATATCAAATGCGTGGGTTCCCCGTTCAACTAAGTACGTGCGGTGATTAGATTTGATAGGGTAAACTTACCCAATATCGAGCGTAGCTCTCAAAAGACCTTTAGGTTGTCGATTATAATCTAATCTCACACCTCATCAAACAAGAACTGTCATGAGATTAAACTAAACCGACTTGAGTAAACTTGTCTCTTAGCGTGATTTTCGCAACTCATCAAACAAGAAGCTACTAGATCAAGCTAGGAAGCAAGTTGTTAGAAAGGTAGGATGCCACATCCTTGAATGAAGTCTTTTGAAAGATTCGCTCGATATTCGATTTGCTTACACAATCAAATCCATCAACAAAAATATATAACAATTAAGGTCGATATCAATAGGTCTCAAATTAATCGATGTCGTGAACGTGGTAAAGATTGGAAGGAAGTTATGCACTCAAAATTATGTTGCTTGAGAAATAAAGTGGTTGCTCAAAGGAATGTACTGTTCTGGCGTTGGGCTTCCTCGATACCGGATAGAATGCTCGACCACGCTGGGAGGAATTTCAATGTTCGATCTTGTGGGCCTTATTGCCAATGCCGGTTTGGACGATTACCTCCTTGATTGGGAGTTCTTTTCGCTTTGGGGCGGTATTGCGAAGGTGATCTAGACTTCCACACCGTAACATGCTTTTCTCGTCCTTGATTTCCGGTTGCGTTTGAGCAATTTCGTGTGAAGTGGCCGTCATCACATTTGCCGCTGCGAGTCTCTAAGTGATGATAATTACATCGAGTCACAAAGGATGTGGACTGCATATCCTGGCTCTGGGTGGTCGCCCAATAGTTACGGTTATTCGGCTGCCTCTTGTTTTGTTGATTCGGTCTCGGTTTCCTGGTGATCCTCACGTCGCTGGCCATTGTCGTTTGCTTTGTTAGTTCGGACACGATCACATCATTTGTCAGCGATCGCCATACTTACGGCTTGTAGAGTGGTTGGTTTCGGCGGTGACATCCTCCAATTTCATCAATCCCCATATATCTCGGTCAATCAACTTCTCCACAGTGGAAACCATGTGAGGAACCATCCTAGTTAATTCGTGGAAACGGATCGTGTACTTGTCAATCTACTCAACCATCAAGTGATTCCAAATTCGCTTCCAACTTCGCACTTCATCTTTTCTGCAGTACTCATCGGTTAGTAGTTTCTTGAATGCTTCCCAAGATAATGCATTTGCACCCCTCTTCCCTGCATGGTTGGTTATTCCACAGTCAATGCTCGACCCTGGTAGACCGACCAGAGACTCAACCTTGTTTCGCCAACACATTTCGTGATACTAAGCTTCGACTCAACATTCTCGAACCAGGTTAGCGGTCCAATGGCACCCTCAGTACCATGAAATTCCATTGGCTTACATGTCATGAAAGTTTTGTAGCTGCATCCTTGACCAGCGTTTGAAGAGCCTTCTCCGTTGTTGGTTCGTCTAGCATCGAGATGTGTTATAATTTGGGTGAGTAGATCCGCTATTCCAGCCACGTTGTTTTCGGATGGTCATTGTTGTTTGAGTTGTCGTTGTTGTTACCTCTGGCGTGTGTTTCTTGCGGCCATGATCCTGAAGGACCAAACATCGGGTTGAGCAAACGACATTCGAGCGAAGTCGAGATGAGGTGCGAACGGTGGTAATGTGTTATAGTGATCGAAACATGGCGAACAGAATGCTATGTCTAACAAGTCGAAAGATGGAAAAGAGAAGATATGAACGAGGTACGGTAATGTAGCGTAAGCGTAAAACATGATATGCATACCCACCCGATGCCTTGGTGACCAGGACTCAAAAGACCTCGACTAACCATGATTTAAATTTACATCATTGCATGGTTCTTAAATTAGACATAGTTGATCGGGCTATGTATAATTTATGATTAACGATAGGACTAGATGACTCGGATGATGTTCAATGTTTAATAAAATAAAATAAAAATTTTTCTGGTTATAGCTGTGATTTTTATTTTTGAAAAATCGGCATTCTCTATAACCTTTGGCTCTGGTACCAATCAGTACACCACCAGGGCTAAGCGCGAGTGTAACAGGAGGAACATAAGCACAAGTTAATAGAACATACCAACGTTAATATTTAAAAGAAAGAGTACACCATTACAATACCATTTAGCCAGTCATGGCAAATATATTACAAAGTTTAGATTCCAAAATATTGAGTTTTATTACATAACGACTTGGAGCGACAAGTGAAAACTTCTTTATGCAAGACTTGATAGAAAAGCTTACTAACGATCACCTGAAATGCATGAGAGAAAGACGGGTCAACTATGAAAATAGTTGGTGAGTAAACACGTTTTAGCAAAATAAGAAAACTCGTAAGAAATATATTTAAAGCCAGGTCCAGCGAAAATAGTCCACAAAGCAAAGGCATTGTGTATCCACTCAGTTCCAAGTTCGCCCATACAAAACTTGCAACTTTGTGTGTACACAACCATTGCAAAAATATAGTCGTCAAGTAGTCAAGTGTAGCGGTCATAATAGTTCCCAAAGCAAAGGCATTGTATATCCACTCGGTTCCAAGTTCCGCCCATACAAAACTTGCAACCTGTGTGTACACAACCCATTGCACAAAATATAGCGTATCAAGTGGTGAAAATATTTCACAATATAGTACCAAGTATATAATAATTTAAGTTGATGCTCCGAACATGGGAGACTTTACTTTGCTCCGACGAGACTCCTTTGTCACTCGGCCACTAGAATTTATGAGACAGCTCGCCAATAAGGCGAGACTTTATAGTGATGCTCAGAACATGGGAGACTTTGCCTTTGCTCAACAAGGGAGACTCCTTTGTCACTCGACCACTAGGCGAGATTTATTGAGACCGCTCCACCAATAAGGCGAGACTTTATAGTGATGCTCCTAACATGGGAGACTTTAGGTCAAGATCATAACACGTACGGATCAATAAGTTTAAACAAGTCATAAGTTCGTAATTAAGTTCAAGGATCGATTTGAGTTCACAAGTTCTAGTCTAGAGAGTTCATAGAAGTAATAATCAATTTAGTTCAAATATGGTTCATGCATTTAGCCCAAAAGTATAGTAAAACGGTAAAAAGGGGATGTGATTACTCACTAGCATAAAATGTTCAATAAGTTCATAAAACATAGATAGTTTAGTTCAAGTATAAATCATGCATTCCACCCCAAAACAATTTAAAGCATTTAAAAAGTGCGTGAATACTAACTTGATGAATAGATGCGAAGACAAAAGTGGGTACAGAAATATAGCGTGAATCTCAAAAAACCTATTATGAATGATATGATATGCAATAAGTCACGATGTAATGTAATGCACGCATGATCGGATGATATTTATACCATTTGTGAGTTTTGAAAAAATAATACTTATCGTCGAAAAATACTCTTTGCGTCTTGACCACTCAAAAATTACTTTACAAGTATTTACATCAAAATGTCATCCTACAATGGTTTTGTAATGATTTATGGTGAAATTATCACTTTTTCGTAAAACATAATGTCGTCCGGATTTTCATGAAATTAACAAAATGGCTCAAAAAACTAGTCAGTAAAATGGTGTACGTCGAACGTTAGAGAACGAACTCGGCGGTTTTGGAAAGTTTGTATCGAAATCTAGAAGTTTCAGTTCAGGAGTTTTTGTCCAAAAGGTCTCGAACATAAAGATAATAGGGGTTAAAGATAGTGATTTTAGTTACCGTAACACTTATCTCGTAAAAATAATATAGTTTTTAAAAATAATAGTTTACGGCAATTTTATGGCGTCATATCTTGTCGTTTCAAATCCGTTTTCTCATTATTATCGTCCTTAGCCGTTATCAAAGTATACTAATATATTTTTGATAAGTGAAATAATTTGTAAAACTTGGGACTCGTTTTTGACTTCATTACAAAAATAAATATGTTGCTGAAATTTCGAAAATATATATTTCGGTCGTCAGACTTGTAAAATCCTTCTTCGTTATCTCCGTTTTATTCCGTACAAGCGGCCACGGATTCGTTTTAAAGTATATTTTCTAAATATCAAGGCCAAAATTTTGTGCCCACTGTCGGATTTTCCAGAAAAACAAAATAAGGACAGAACACTTTATATACTTGTCGAAAATAGTTTTTCCGTCTAAACCTATTCCAATCCCTTCAAATCAACTCCAAAGTTAATCTAATCCTACCATACACCTTCTTAGGGTGTCATGGGTTCCTAATCATCATCAAGACCAACATATACCAAGGGGATAATTATAGGATGACTTTATATATATAAAACTCTAAAATCAAGGTAAAAATGGTATAAATATACACAAGTCTTGCATACTTGCTAAAAATTGATGAAACATTATGAAATGAAAGTGAAAGATGTAAATGAAAATGAAATGCTTACAAGATAATATGATGAGGTGAAAGTAACAAGGATTATCCTAAATACTCTTGGTTTTTATTTCAAAACCATATAAAGAGTATAAACTAGATTGTTTGTAACTTGTTGTGCTCAGAAAAAATTTTGATCCCTCAGCTCTTGATGTAGAACCGGTTTGATGAAGAAGAAACAAAGGAGAAAACTTTTAACACTTGTTGAATTTTTGTGATGAATGAAGTAAAATGAGGTAATTTGGTTTATACATCAATCAAAGCAAATAATTCAAATATAATAAATGCTATCCCCTAGGGCGGGATTGGGGAGAAGTGTTTCTCAATATATATTTTTTTTTTTTATTTAATAATTGTGTATACTTGTATATGCTTGTAAATAAAATGTAAGTAAAATGTTGTGTAGGAAATTGTATAAGTGAAGAAAATGGTAGATTTTGGTACAAGTAAGTTTTTTAATAGATCAAAATAGAATGTAATGAGATAATAAAAATTGTAAAATACATTCCTTGTGAAATTTGAGTGATAAAATAATTATCGTATAGTTTTTAAGACAAACGTCGTAATAATATAACTTTAACGATATATATACCAAATAAATTCAAAACACTAGTTAAACTCAAAATATAGTTTTTACAACTCAATGTAAGTATAAAAATATGTCGGGATCATTTTTGAAAGTAACGAGTTAAATATTTAAAATAATAACTCACGCGATAACGTTTATTTAATATAAAAATTAGCGTTAAATGTGAAATAAAATGCCATGAATGAATTAATATGATGCATATATAATTTAAGAAATGACCGGAATTTGAGAATTGTGACACCATCACACGTTTTTATGACACTAGACGAATACTTCCGCAAAGCGACGGTGTACAACGGCAAATAATTATACTTGCGAAATCGTGATCTTGGTTTGACCCTTGATGTAAAGCGTGTGTTTCTTTAAATTAATATAGTGTGTATTTTTGAAAAGTTGGCAAGTTTAGAATTGATCAAGAAAATACATAATTTAAGTTGCCAAGTTTTTAAAAAGTTATCAAGTTTAAAGAGTATTTAAGGGTAATTTAGTCAAACTACATTAATTTAAATTTCAAGATTTAACTTAACTATGAATTACCACAAGTTGAAAATGAAGATTATGTTGTTTATATAGTAGAGATTAAGATGATTATTTGGAAATTATTAAACACCAAAATGAGTACTGTGCATAGCAATGAGATTTTATAGCAACACATAGTTATTGTGTTAGTTTTTTGAAACCATGTATACATATATGTTCTTAGAAACCATATACAGTATATATCTATATTTGTTTCCGGTTCTTATTTATCATTTTTTATTTTGAAATGGTGTTAGACCATGTTTTGATAAGTTTTAATTTATTAGTTTCCATTCTTATTTTTTAAGTTTTCAATTTTTAAGTTTTCAAAATTTAACAATCAGGATACACCATTTATAGATAGTATAGATGAAATTTTTTATTTTCACTAATCGTATATGTAGAGATTGTAAGTTTTAAAAAGTTTTTCCATTATATATATAGACATTCCGATCTCAGACCAACTTAACCAAATCGTGTAATTAAGTTTCATTCCATATATAGACATTTCATTGATTAAGGGGCAATTATGTTTTCAAAAAGATTAAAGATTTCACATAAACTCTTTATTAGTTAAGATAAGATATGTTGATGAAAAGATTAATCACGCATATTAGTTTCTTAAATAATCATATCTAACGGTCATACCTAAGTATCTAACCAAGAATATCAAGATTAGATAAGGAATATGATTTATATTGTAATACAAGTACACGCATGTTGTGACGGCGAATGTCATGTAACTGATATTTTCGGCAAACAATATTTTTTTTACGGTGACAATAAGTTTAGAAACGACGATAATATTTTTGTAGTCACAGTAAACTATTGAAGTTCTGAGGTCGTTGATAATATCTTATCTAAGGCCGCGTTCATTTTTTTTTAATTATCTTTTTTCTTCTTCTTCTTCTTCTTCTTATTTTGAAAGTTTGAACATAAGATATATGAACTTGTTACTTTTTGTGATTTATAAGTTTGTACTATTTGAAAAAAAAATAAAAGAAAATAAAAATTGCATTAATTTTTTTTTTTTTTTTTTTTTTTTTTTTCATGAAATGTCTCAGAAGATAGTGTTTAGCAACTTGTTTGGTTTGTATATTCTGTTTTATTAATATTACTTTTTATTAACGAGGTGTTTAAAGATTATGTTAACTACATGTATTGACCAGTCAATATACATAGGTATTGATGCAAAAATTGATTGTACATCCAACTTAATTATTTGTATTTGGTTAAAAATTATATATGAAAATCTTAAAAAGTTGAATAAAAGAAGGTGCTTCGTGCTTTATACTTTTTCCATCCCAAAATTATTGTCTTTAAATAAAAAAAAAAATACAAAGTTTAAAAGGTGTGTACCCATTACACTTTTCAATCAATCAAATATCATCGTCACATACTAAACTCTCTTTTAATTGGTTGACAAAAAAAACAATTATTTTGAGACATGTCAAATGAAAATGAAAACGAAAAGAAAACACTAATTTTGAGATGGAAAGAGTAGCTAGTTAGATTAACCAAGGTAATTTACATATGAATAAAACCCAAAAATTCATAAAGACTTAATTTTTACACAGTTTACTGTAAAATTTGGGTAATTCAGCTTCTTATCGGTCCGCTACTGCATTTAATACAGAGGCGGAGCCAGTAGGGTGGCTGGCAGGTGCTCAGCCACCCCCAACTTGCCCAGCTAACCTACCTTGTACTAGCTTGATTTCCCGTCGCGCTTCACAAAGTCTTCAATCTTGGCCATGGGCGAAACGAGAAACGACCCAAGGAAGCAAATTAGGCTGTGTTTATGATGGATAATATCCACTTTTTAGGATAATGAGCTTATTATTTAATGCTAGAAAAACAAAAATGTGTTTACTTGTGATCTTATTTTTGATGGAGAAGATGACCAACAACGTGTTTACTTGTGGGCCAAAGGAAAAGATATTTTACTGTATGACCCTATCTAGATATATATTTAAGTCTTTGCCCTTTCACATTTAATAATTGACTATTTTAGCCCCAATCTTAAACATAGAGTTAAAATTTTTGGTAAAAGACACAAGTTATTAAAAATGAGAACTCAAAAAACTATATACAATTGTTTGAAGTACAATTTAGAATCTTAAATGTTATCTTTAAAACATTGAAAAAACAGTAAATACCTCTTAGCGACATAATTAGATATGCATAGCTTGGACTCTATGAATCTTGTCTAAATAATTTTTAAACAAAAAGGTTTATTTGATGAAAATAGAAGAATAGTAAGAAATTTAAAAATCAATGCACATGTTGTTATAGCTATTCTAACCTATAATCAAATGAAACTAGCCCTTTTTATACAAGAGTTTGTGCGAACTATTAATTGTATGTTACTATTATATAACAAGTAATTACGGCCCCCCTTAACTCAAATTCCTGGCTTCGCCCCTGATTTAATATGGGTCAAAGTTTACAAACGTTTAGGTTGCGTTTAGTTGGATAAAAAATTCTCTTTGTTTTCTATCTCTAATTTTGTAAAATTTTGAAAATGAAATTTATCTCCACAAAACACTTGAAAATATAGAAAACGCGTTTAGTTGATATTTATATTTTCTGTTTTGAAGAAGGGAATGGAGGGTTGTGGGTTACTTAAGAAAACGGAAAATTAAAATTTGTTTTGTAATTTTCCTTGTTAAATTAGAAAATAGGGGATTTTGTGTTTTGCAAAACATATTGTTGGAAAATACTTACTTGAACGCGATCTTTGTTTTTCTTGTTTTCCACCAAACATTTTGTGAAAAACAAGAGTGTTTTCTCCCAACTAAACGCACCCTTATGGTTTCCACCTTTGCTATTAACAAAAACAATCATAAGTAAACGGTAAACATTAAGATTGAAGTACAACATTCTTTTGACATTCGAGGATATTATATCCTTTTTGTGTTACTTGTCTTTTTAGTCACCAGCCATGCATTCAGGGGTGGATCTACAGTGGTGTCGGGTGTAGCACGGGCTACACCCGTTTCGAGCTTGCGAAGTGTTGAAAATATGAGTTGTATAATGGTGTTCCTTGCTCATTTTCGGGGCCGTCTCATGAATCGTCGAAATTTTTGAGGGCCCTGTACGAAATTATATAATGAGGCCTTTCGTTAAGCAATATTATATATAAAGTGTTACCGTTTATAAGATATAATGCAATTAGTTAGCTAAACGTTCTTACATATTACTCATTTAAGATATTTGCCCATCTAAATAATTTTTATTAGCGAAAAATATGTCTACACATACATATAACTATTAACGGGACAAATTTTGGGCCCTAATTAAAACTTCATTGAAACCCGGCGATTATTTCCGAGACACTATTTCAAAACTGACGCTTGCTCATTTCTCTTGTGCTACGGTAAACTAGGACTAGTTTGATCAAGTTTCCGACGAGAACACCATAAGCTTATGACTTCGACGCATCTATATAACTGAAAAATATATAAGATTAGAAGATGAAGTACAAAGGAGATGAAAAGAAAAGAACGAGATGAATTAATAGTAGTCTGACATTGAAATTTTCTTAAACCAATTACTACTTGGTGTATTCTACTATTCTTCTTGATGTGGTTTTGTAGATGAATTTTTGTTTTCAGCTAAGATAGAATAAGTAATAATTCCAAAATATCGAATAACTCAAATAACCAAATAGTAACTCTATTGATGATTTATTGCACGCACACAAATTTTTACATTGCTTAATCAAACATGATCAGTTTCAATATCTTAACATATAGCCTATGAATCTAGCTCAAATTCATTAATATATTTGTAACTTAAATAAACATAATAACCTTAATTCCATTGCCAATGAAACATACCATCATCACCACCATAATCATACATATTTAACTTTTCAAATCCAAACCCCATCTCCCAATCATTCACCAACTCTTCTTCAAAACCAAACCCCATAATCTGTGAAGATTTTGGGCTCATGCTTTTGTCTTCTTTATCTTCAACATTACATGCATTCTTCTTTAAATTGTCAAAGTCAACTTTAGTCAAACTTTTTTCAATCTGATCCACATCATGAATACTTAAAATCCCATTTGTATCCATGAGATCATCTCCTAAAACAAAGCTCGATTCGTCATCTTTGAACCATAAATCATCGATTTCTGTCGTTTTAATCTCGTTTGAACAAAGTTGGCTTTCTTTGATGTTTTCACTGACTAAAGTTGAGTTGTTTCCCACTCTTTGCTCCTTACATTTCCCTATTATGGGCATGGTTGTATTCTTGAGCACTCTTTCATGATTGTACTTTTTTGCAATGCGACGGCTCACACGACCAAGTTTTCGTTTTGCTTGATTGACTATGTTTGGTGTATTGTCCGAGTTTTGTGCTGAGTTGCTTTTAGCTCTAAAGAACAAATAGCTTTTGCGACTCAAATGAGAGTTCCAATAGTTCTTGATCTCATTATCCGTCCGTCCAGGTAACTCGCCAGCTATGGCTGACCACCTAAAATGTAAAAGGTTATGATTCATATACATAACACCTTATGTTTGGCTTGGTTTACAAATATGATCGACAAATTTGGAATTCAGATCATTTCATTGCTTTGTTTGGTTTCAAAATTGGATGGAATCTCAAATGTTTCTCCTTTTAAGGATAAGTTTGTTATAATTCCTTTAAAAGCTAGAGTTTTAGGACAAAAAATGCCCTTCACCTAGTTCAATTCAAACTATCTCTCATTGCTGCAATAAACAAACTACTGCAAAAATATTGATTATTACAATAATATTAAGATTTATATATTTTTCCTTTAGTTTGATTATATAAATTTTCACTACATACACTCTCATAGATGGTCAATGGGGGTTTACTAGATTTGTCATCAAATTCAGAATCAAACATGCAACTTTTATGAGCAAGAACCTCCTAATATTGATTTAATAATTTGGATCTCATAAAATGTTTACAAACCTGTTACCCATTGCTTTATGTAACTTGACGATGAATTCATCTTCTTCTTGAGTAAAATTTCCGCGTTTTAAGTCCCCTCTCAAGTAATTAATCCATCGTAGCCTACAGCTTTTCCCACATCTCAATAACCCTTCAGGAAGATACAGAAGTAATTACTTATTCGTAAAGAGAACACAAAATAGCTAGTTTAACAAACCGTAAAGGTATTTAAGGTTTCTCACACACACACACATACACGTAGATAGGTACTTTTTCAAGTCAATGGCAAAGAATAGGATTTAACACACTCATACATACATTCAAGTCTATGTAGAAATTTTTTAACGACTTAACATAAATATTCACATAGACGGACTTACCTGCATTTTTTGGCAAAGACCTCCAACAACCTTCACCATTAGCTTGAATGTATTTGATTAAGATTTCATCTTCTTCACTCGTCCATCTTCCTCTTCTCAACCCTACTTTTTCACAACACGGTGTTCTTCCCATATTTTCCCAATAAAGAGAAAGAAGTAGAATTTGCAAAAATCTATCATGACCCCATTTGCTTTTATACACTTTAGGGGTCGAAATGTTACTACATTTGTATCAAATGATTATGATGGTTTTTTTTTTTTTTTTTTTTTTTCAAAAAAAATAAAAGAATGAAGTTATTTTCATTATTTCATAGTAATCGTTTTAACGTATTGTTGCTATCAGACGTATTGTAGCTATCAGATGTATAGTTCGACATATATTTGCGTTAATGAATTGAATAGCTAATGTCTCCGTAACCACCATTCGTACTTTTTTCATTTTGATCCGGTTCCTAGTTGATCAAATAAAATATAAATTTTATAGAGAAATATAAACCGTATATTTCACCTAGTCCGGCGTTGTCTATACTAGGTATAAATGAATAACTCGACTCGATACTAAAATTTGATGATATGATTTGGACTATCTTGTAAACTAACATACTTCAACAAGAACAATTGGTTTATAACTTTAAAGCAAACAATTGAGCGCAAGAACAACCAATTACAAAGTAACATATCACCAAAATGAGCAGTCATCAAGTCGATCGACAAATAACTTATGTGTTTTCATCATAACATATCAAAACCTTTATAATGTTAATTGCACAAGTCTTTATGCAAGAGAGTTTATTCAGATATATGTCATATGCTAAAAGTAGTACAGTCCTAGCCCCCCCGAAAAAAGATGATAATAAAGAGAAGTAATTTGGACCACCGTACTAGCACAATCCATATGCAACCAGACCATTCACACCACTAAGAGGCTATGATAAATCAGTGACCAAAACTTGGATACAAGACGATTCAGATAGAGGGCGCATGAGATTAGGAATGTTGGAAGGTGACACGTTTAAGGGTATGTTTGAGCAGTCTGAAAATAAAAATGATATACTCATAATATTCTAAATTTTGAACGAAGATCTAAAACGTCTAATCTCAAAGTTTCGCTGATATAAACATGAGAACAATGCTCGTAAATTGGTCTACCGTCTTCTGGTTCCACATGTGGATGAAAACCGGACAAGGATTCTCTCAAGTTGTAAACACAACTTGAGTCAAGTTAAGGCATTTGAGCCATTGGATTTTGATCCAATGGCTCAAATAAAAAGAAGTTCTTTTAATTTGAGTCATTGGATCACTTCTTTTGATTTGAGCTATTGGATCAAATCCAATGGCTCATAATGCCCTAACTTGACTCAAGTAACTTGAGACAATCCTAACCCATGAAAACCACATTGGACCAATTTCGGATTATATGAACTCCACTAGGATCTTAAAGGTGGAATCATATACCATGTGGGCTGCAAACGAATCACATTGATATTATTTAACATTGGACTCAAACACGTTGTCCAGGTGGGACTTGAACCCACAACCACTTGAATATAGAGTCTCTTTTACTTCAATAACTGTATGGGTTGTTTTTTTAAGCTTTCGCACCGATTGCGAATGTGATTACATATAAGGAAGTATTGCAAAGAGTTCACACTAATTATGGGAATAAAGAAGCAGAATAATTATAGATAGCCAGATACTACCAGGCAGATTTACATGTACTCCATCTACAAACCAAAGATATCAGTAGAAAACGTTTCAAACGGAGGACACTAAAGCAAAGCAATAAATGTAGGAACCACCTCTTTCTGCTAATTTTGGCTCTATGTACCTCTTCAATGTACAAGACTACAAGGTTATAATGTAAAGTAGAGGTAGCAAAATGGGAGGGTTGGCTAACGGGTTGAAACAGGTCCCGGTCAGAAGGGCCTGTTAGAGTTAACCTGCCAACATTTTCTATTCCTTTTCCCTTGAATAATTTTATGAAACATAATTAACACCTGTATCATTGAAAAGTTTTCATTTTTTTGCCTTTTAGGCTTTTATTCTATAAAGGGGTTTAAGAGGTTTTGTAGTCTTTGTAGATCAGTAGATCACTTTAGGCCCATCCAACCCATTTGACATTTTTTTTTTGAAAGGTAAATTTTCACACACCTATATATCACCTACTACCTAGTATCTCACACATGTATAGAGACGAGAGTTAATTTCACAACCTCTTGTTTGATGAGTCACTCACACACCGCTAGGCCAAAGGCCCTTTGATGACATGTTACATCTTTTAGCTAAGTTGTGTAGGTTTGTCTGCTTGACCCCTTAAATATAAAATCCAGTACTTATTAAGCCATTAAGTAAATGGGTCAAAATCACAACCTATACTTTGAAGCACTCTTATTTTTTTCAGTTAATGTTTCTTTTCTAGTGTTATTTTAAACGTTTTGGAGATGAATTCGCGTCCTTCACGTGCTCCTATCTGCTTCTCCCCACATGTTAAAGCATAGACAAGACAGTTTGATGTAAAGTAACTTCAAATTTCTTCATTGCATATTATACAGAATATCCAGTTTGCCTATGTTTTGTAAAGTAACTTGAGATTTCTCCATTATACCGCAAAAATTATTTATTTTGGCATCATAACTCATTTTCCAACCTATTTCTGCACATCTGTCGTGTTTTCGAGACAAAAAGAAGTCACTTGACCAATTAGACATTATTAAAATAGCCATAGCTAATAATGGTTATAGTAAATCTGTCAGAAATGTCAGGATTTGGTATGTAAGTAAGACCAACGGATACAAAGTGAGCAACAAACAATGTGCACTAACAAGATTTACCATATTATCATTTCGATTGTAAAAACTGGAATAACAACAGCCTTGTTTGTAAAAGAGCTACAGGTTCTTTGCAGTAAGAGAAGTTTCATATCAACAAACTGATATCAAGACTTGTGTTTCGACTTCGATATAATAAGTAGAGTTACGTCAAGAAGCAAGAGTTGATAAAACTCTACCTCGATCATCAGTGAGAGCCATTAATAGTGAAATCGCTTCTGAGAGCATAATCTGAATATGGTGGTATAAATCGGGTACTTTTATATAGTACGGATTGATGGAAAATAAGTTCATATGCTTCCACATGCAACAGAAGGGGAATAAACACCACTTGGGGAAAAAGTTCACTAAGAATGTTGCATGAATTGTAGCCATAAGTGCGTTAATTAAGCGGCGTTTAATGTTGTCTGTGGGCTGTTCAAGCCTTAGCAATGTGCATCCCAAAAGAATCAATTGAGACCCGATCGATTCATTTGCAATACTCCAATCATAAAACCTCTCACGGATTAGAAAATCCCAAATCATCCGAAACCCTAGGTTTCAATTGGAGGAGTAAGAGTGTTCGCGAAGAACACCCATCACCGGAGAAGAAATAAAGACGGCCAAACACAGCCATAAAAGGCGGTTAACCATCATTCATTGGAGAGGAGAAGAGGCAGACATCTTCCCAAGAGAGAGAGACAGAAGAAACTTGTCTCACAAAAAAAAACTAGACACGTTGGAATGCTTTAAAAACTAGACACGTTGGCGAAGACAGAGTTAAACAAGCTAGAATACAAACACTCAAATCCGACTTTGAGATGTTATACATGAAGGAAGACGAAACAATTTACACCTTCACCACAAAACTCACAACACTCGCAAACAAAGCCGCTAGTCTAGGACACACAATAGAAGATGACACCTTAGTGCGGAAATTACTAAATGCTGTACCCGAAAGGTATCTGCAAATAGTCTCATCTATAGAACAATATTCCGATCTAAGTGAAATGACACTGGAAGAGGAAATTGGAAGACTTAAGACCTACGAAGAAAGGATTAAGTTCAAGAAAGGAAAACAAGTGGACAATCAAGAAAAACTGATGTTCACACGACATGACAATAGAGGTAAAAATTTCAGAGGACGTGGACGTGGAAAATACAAAGGATGGAGAAACCACGATAAAAATAACCACGAGAAGAAGGATGGAGAAAATTCTCACAATCACTTCAACAAACAGAATATTGATTTTAGCAAAGTTAAATGTTACAAGTGCAATAAAACTGGTCATTATCCATCAAAGTGTTATGCAAAACCAAACACTAGTATGCAATCTAATCTTGTCGAGGAGGACTTAGAACCTACCTTATTAATGGAAATATTAGAAGACCCACATGTGACAAAGCTAGAAGATCAAAAGGTCTCGCTACACGAAGAAGATGTAGGATATAAAGAGACAAGTGTTGATAGTCAATGGTATTTAGACAACGGAGCTAGCAACCATATGACTGGGATAAGAGAACACTTTAAAGAACTAGATGAGAACGTTAGTGGAAAAGTAAGATTTGGAGACGGATCTCGTGTAGAGATTAAAGGAAAATGTTCAATCCTATTAGAATGTGATGACGAGAACCAAAGAATCATATCTCAAGTCTATTACATTCCCAGCTTAAAAAGCAACTTATTGAGCCTTGGACAATTTACCGAAATTGGTTGTAAAGTTGTAATGGACGATGATGAATTACGACTTTATGACATGGACAACAAAATCTTCTTGAAAGTCACAAGACAAAGAAACCGTCTATACAAAGCAAGTCTGAAGATAGGCACACCTGTTTGCTTATTAGCAAACTTAAGTGACAACACTTGGTTATGGCACGCAAGATTAGGACACCTCAACTTTGAATCATTAAAATCTATGACTCAAAGAGAGTTAGTTCATGGAATACCTGCCATTAAACATACAACACAAATTTGTGATGTTTGTTTAGTTGGTAAACACAGCAGAGCGCCATTTCCCAAGAAAGCAAAAACTAGATCAGCATCACCTTTAGATTTAGTTTATGGAGATTTATGTGGACCAATCACACCACCAACACCATCCGGAAAGAAATACATATTATTGTTAGTATATGATTACTCAAGATATATGTGGGCATATTTCCTAAACACGAAAGATCAAGCATTCGATACTTTCAAGGAATAAAAAGAAACAATAGAGAAGGAGCTAAGGAAAACATTGAAAATGTTGAGAACTGATCGTGGAGGAGAATTCACATCTAACGAATTCACTCAATACTGCAAAGAAAAAGGCATAGCACGACAATTAACCGCACCTTACTCACCACAACAAAATGGAGTAGTTGAACGAAGAAATAGGACAATTATGTCTACAACGAGATGCATGATGAAAGCAACCAACATGCCACAAAACGTTTGGGCTGAAGCTGTTAGACACGCTATATACATTCTAAACAGCGTTCCTACAAGAGCCTTAGAAGACATCACTCCATACGAAGCTATCAAGAAAAGAAAGCCAAACTTAGAAACTTTAAGAGTTTTTGGCTGCATAGCATATGCAAAGGTACCATCACAACATCTGACAAATTTAGATGATAGAAGCAACAAAATGGTATACCTAGGAAGCGAACAAGGATCGAAAGCTTATAGACTATTTGATCCAACAACACAAAGGATATGTGTTAGTAGAGATGTGAAGTTTAAAGAGGATGAAACATGGGATTGGAAGGATTACCTGAGTGAACACACCAACGATGAACCAGAATGGTTTGACTTCAAAGTTGAGAACCTTGAAGCAACACATGAACATCAGGAACAAGATATCCAACCAGATGAAGAAGACAACGACATCCCTGCAAATGATGATCATGAATACGAAACATCAACAACTGACTCACCCTCACAATCACAAACACTTCGCACACCATCTACAATTTCATCAAGAATAAATACTCAATTTACACCAACTACCTCAAGACATTCAACCAATCAAAGTAACTCAACTACAACCCAAAATTTACATCCAGAATTTGATCATACACCACTACAAGGTTTTAGAACGTTGAATGATTTATATGAAAACAACGAGGAAGTTTTACCCGAGCATTTATTACTAGCTGAAGATGAACCCAAGAATTACAAGGAAGCATCGAACGATCAAAAATGGATTGAAGCAATGAAGGTCGAATTAGATTCCATTAATAGAAACAATACATGGGAACTAACCACTCTACCAAAAGGACATAAAGCCATTGGATTAAAGTGGGTATTCAAGACCAAGAAAGATGCTAACGTAAATATAGTCAAGCATAAAGCAAGACTAGTAGCAAAAGGCTACATACAAGAGCATGGCATAGACTTTGAAGAAGTCTTTGCACCTGTAGCAAGAATGGAAACAGTCCGATTACTATTAGCCATAGCTGCTAATAACAAATGGGAAGTACATCACCTAGACATCAAATCTGCATTTCTGCATGGAGACTTAAAAGAAGAAGTGTATGTTACACAACCCAAAGGATTTATAAAAGAAAATGGAAAAGTCTACAGACTGATAAAAGCTCTATACGGTTTAAGACAAGCACCACGTGCATGGAACATAAAGTTAGACAATACCTTGAAGTCCTTAGATTTCAAGAAGTGCT
Source organism: Chrysanthemum makinoi (assembly GCA_910596185.1). Taxonomy (NCBI): domain Eukaryota; kingdom Viridiplantae; phylum Streptophyta; class Magnoliopsida; order Asterales; family Asteraceae; genus Chrysanthemum; species Chrysanthemum makinoi. The sequence goes on along the minus strand of OU343217.1, from coordinate 201,235,102 downwards.
CTTTGGAACAAGCTGTCTACACGAAGAAGTCAAAAGACTTATTACTTCTAGTAGCAGTCTATGTGGATGATTTAATCATCACTAGCACACCAAAGAAAGAAATAGACAAGTTCAAAGCTCAAATGTAAGAGAAGTTCGAGATGAGTGACCTAGGATTACTATCCTACTACTTAGGAATTGAAGTCACACAAACTGGAGGTGGCATATCAATAAAGCAATCCGCTTACGCAAGCAAGATCCTAAAGGAAGTTGGAATGCTAGACTGCAATGAAACTTTAATACCTATGGATCCAGGAACAAGACTAACAAAGAACACTGAAGAAACAACGGTCAAATCAACTGAATATAGAAGATTGATTGGATGCTTACGATATTTGCTACATACAAGACCCGACTTAAGTTATTCCGTTGGATTACTTAGTCGTTTTATGCAAGAACCGAAGGAACACCACATGAAAGCTATAAGGCAAGTACTACGCTATGTTAAAGGAACAAAAGACTATGGGATCACCTACAAGCACAACGGAGGAAGCCAGATACAAGGTTATAGTGACAGAAGCTACGGAGTCAACACTTGTCACAATTCTCAAATTTCCGGTCATTTCTTAAATTAAATATGCATCATATTAATTCATTCATGGCATTTCATTTCACATTTAACGCGTAATTTTTATATTTAATAAACGTTATCGCGTGAGTTATTATTTTGAATATTTAATCCGTTACTTTCAAAAATGATCCTGATATATTTTTATACTTACATTTAGTTATAAAAACTATATTTTGACTTTACCTAGTGTTTTGAATTTATTTGGTATATAAATCGTTAAAGTTATATTATTACGACGCTTTTCTTAAAAATTGCTCGATAATTATTTTATCACTCAAATTTCACAAGGAATGTATTTTTACAACTTTTATAATATCATTATACTTTATTATGATCTACTAAAAATCTCTTTTACCTAAAACTACCTTAAATACATTAATGTACATACAATTCTACAAGTTACATTTACTTATGTCATTTTACTTACACAATTAAAAGAAAAAAAAAATATATATATATATATGTATTGTAAATACATCACCCTTGGCGTCAAAATGAGGGTAACTCATTAATGAGTTGGTAATATTTCTTACATATAAGTCTACACTCAATCTTACTTTTACTTCACTTCATTCATTCTCAATTATTCAAGATAGTCAAGATTGTTTTTCTCTCTTGTTTCCTTTCCTCTCCAAACCGGCCAACACTAAGAGGGTAGAAGAAGTTCATCAAAATTTTACAAATCAAGTGGTAAACAATCTAGTATACACTCTTGTTTAGGTTTTGAAATAAAAACCTAGGGTGTTTAGGTTAACCCTTGTTCCTTGCACCTCATCATATTAACTTGTAAGCATCTCATATTTATTTTTCATCTTACATATTCATTTCATACTCATCTCATCATTTTTGAGCAAAAACATGCAAGACTTGTGTTTATTTATACCATTTTACATTGATTTTAGAGTTTATATATATAAAGTCATCCTATAATTATTCCCTTGTTATATTTTGGTCTTGATGATGATTAGGAACCCATGACACCCTAAGAAGGTGTATGGTAGGATTAGATTAGTTTTGGAGTTGATTTGAAGGGATTGGAATAGGTTTAGTACGAGAAAACTATTTTCGACAAGTATATAAAGTGGTCTGTCCTTATTTTGATTTTCTGGAAAATCCAACAGTAGGCACGAATTTTTGGCCTTGATATTTAGAAAATATACTTTAAAACGAATCCGTGGCGGCTTGAACGGATTAAAACGGAGTTATAACGAAGAAGTTATGAATTTTTCAAGTTTGACGACGATATATATATTTTCTGAAAATTTCAGCATACTATTTTTACTCTATTCGAGTCAAAAACGAGCCTTAAGCTTCATAAATTATTTCGACTTGTCAAAAAAAATATATTAGTATACTTTGATACGAAGCTAAGGACATATAATACGTAGAAAACGGATTTGAAACGACTAAGATATACACGTTTTCATAAACTTGCCGTAACTATTATTTTTAGAAAAACTATATTATTTTTACGAAATAAGTGTTACGGTAACTAAAATCACCATATTTAACCTCTATTATCTTTATGTTCGAGACCTTTATGACGAAAACTCCTGAACTGAAACTTCTAGATTTCGATACAAACTTTCCAAAACCGTCGAGTTCGTTCTCTAACGATCGACGTACACCATTACGACTAGTTTTCAAAGCTATTTTTGTCAATTTCATGAAATTTCCGACGACATTGTTTTACGACGAAAGGTGATAATTTCACCATAAATCATTATAAAACCATTGTAGGATGACATTTTGACGTAAATACTTGTAAAGTAATTTAAGAATGGTCAAGACGTCAAACGAGTATTTTTCGACGATAAGTATTATTTTCAAAACTCACAAATGGTATAAATATCATCCGAATTGCGTGCATAACATTACATCATGACTTATTTCATATCATATCATTCATAATAGGTCAGTTTTGAGACTCACGCTACATTTCGGTGTAACCACTTTTGTCGTCACATCTGTTCATCAAGTGAGTATTCACAGACTCCCCTTTTTAAATGCTTTAAATTGTTTTGGGGTGGAATGCATGATTTATACTTGAACTAAACTATCTATGTTTTATGAACTTATTGAACATTTTATGCTAGTGAGTAATCACATTCCCTTTTTACCGTTTTACTATATTTTTGGGGCTGAAGGCATGAACCATACTTGAATTAAATTGATCCGTTCAATTGTGAACTCTTTTGACTAGAACTTGTGAATTCGAATCAAATCCTTGAACTTAATTACGAAATTATGACTTATTTGAACTTATTGAATCGTATGTGTTATGACCTTGTCCTAAAGTCTCCTATGTTCGGAGCATCACTATAAAGTCTCCCTTGTTCGGAGCATCACTATAATTCTCGCCTTGTCGGTGGAGTGTTCACAATAATTCTCGCCTTGTCGGTTGGAGTGTTCACAATAATTCTCGCCTAAATGGTGGAGTGTTCTCAATAATTCTCGCCTAGGTGGTCGAGTGACAAAGGAGTCTCCCTTGTTGGAGCGGTGCAAAGTCTCCCATGTTCGGAGCATCCCTGAATTGTTATATACTTGGTACTATATTGTGAACTATTTTGACCACTTGATACGCTATATTTTGTGCAATGGGTTGTGTATACACAGGTTGCAAGTTTTGTATGGGGAACTTGGGCTGAGTGGATATACAATGCCTTTGCTTTGGGAACTATTATGACCGCTTACACTTGACTACTTGGCGCACTATATTTTTGTGCAATGGGTTGTGTACACACAGGTTGCAAGTTTTGTATGGGCGGAACTTGGAACGGAGTGGATACACAATGCCTTTGCTTTGTGGACTATTTTTTTCCGATGACCGAAACCTTGGACTCTTTCTTACGAGATTTTTCTTATTTTGCTAAACGTGTTTACTCACCAACTATTTTCATAGTTGACCCGTTTTCTCTCATGCATTTCAGGTGATCGTTAGTAAGCTTTTTCTACCAAGTCTTGCATAATGAAGTTTTCAATTGTCACTACAAATCATTATGTAATAGAACGCAATATTTTGGGAACTAAACTTTGTAATATATTTGCCGATGACGGCTAAACTAGTATTGTAATGGAGTATTATTATTTCTTTTTAATCTTAACGTTGGTATGTTCTATTATCTTGTGCTTATGTTCCCTTCAGTTACACCTCGTATTTAGCCTCCGTGAGGTGTGCAGATTGGTACCAGAGCCAAAGGTTATAGAGAATGCCGATTTTTCAAAAATAAAAATCACAGCTATAACCGGAAAAATTAATTATTTTATTTTATTAAACATTGAACATCATCCGAGTCATCTAGTCCTATCGTTGCATTGTTACTCATAAATTATACATAGCCTGATCAACTATGTCTAATTTATGAAGAACCATGCAATGATAAGAGTGGTAGTTTTAAATCATGTTTAGTCGAGTCTTTTGAGTCTGGTCACCTGAAGTTGCATTGGTCGGGTGGGTATGCATGGTATGTTTTTACGTTCACGTCTACATTACCGTACCTCGTTCATATCTTCTCTTTTCCATCTTTCGACTTGTTAGACATAGCATGTCCCTGATCTTGTCATATTTCGATCACTATAACACATTACCACCGTTCGCACCTCATTCGACTTCGTTGAATGTCGTTTGCTCAACCCGATGTTTTGGTCCTCTGTAGGATCATGGCTGCAAGAAACACACGCTCAGGAGGTAACAACAACGGCAACCCAAACAACAATGACAATCAGAAAACAATGCTTTGCTGGAATAGCGGATCTACTCACCCAAATTTTAACACATCTCGATGCTAGACGAACCAACAACGGAGAAGGTACTTCAAACGCTGGTCAAGGATGCAGCTACAAAACTTTCATGACATGCAAGCCAATGGAATTTCATGGTACTGAGGGTGCCATTGGACTGCTAACCTGGTTCGAGAATGTTGAGTCGAAACTTAGTATCACGAAATGTGCTGAAGGAAACAAGGTTGAGTTCTCTGCGGTCTACTACAGGTCGAGCCTTGACTGTGGTGGAACAATCAATTGCAGATTAGAGGAAGAGGGGCAGCAAATGCGTTATCTTGGGAAGCATTTAAGAAACTACTAACTGATGAGTACTGCAGAAAAGATGAAGTGCAGAAACTGGAAGAAGAATTTTGGAATCATTTGATGGTTGGAGTAGAGATCGACAAGTACACGATCCGGTTTCACGAGTTAACTAGGATGGTTCCTCACATGGTTTCCACTGTGGAGAAGTTGATTGACCGATATATATGGGGATTGATACCAGAAATTAGGAGGGACGTCACCTCATCAAACCCAACCACTCTGCAAGCGCTTTGTGAGTATGGCGTATCGCTAACAAATGATGTGATCAGGTCTGGAGAACTAGCAAAAGCAACGACAATGGGCAGCGACAGGAGGATCACCAGGGAAACCGAGACCAGAATCAGCAAAACAAGAGGCGCGAATAACCCTGAACTATGGGGCGACCACCCGGGAGCGCAAAGGATATCAGTCCACATCCTTTGTGCACTCGATGTAATTATCATCACTTAGGAGACGCGAAGGTGCAACAAATGTGGACAGACGGGCCACTTCACGCGAAATTGCTCAAACAGGACTGGGAATCAAGGACAGAGAAAAGCATGTTACGAGTGTGGAAGTTTAGATCACCTTCGCAATACCGTCCAAAGCTGAAAGAACTCCCAATCAAGGAGGTAATCGTCCAAACCTGGCATTGGCAATAGAAGGTCCACCAGAACCGAACATTGAAATTCCTCCCGCACGTGGTCGAGCATTCTATCACGGAGTACCGAGGAAGCCCGCAACGCGTAACGGGTACATTCTTTCGAACAACTACCTTATTTCTGTATGACATGATTTTGAGTGCATAACTTCCTTCCAATCTTTACCACGTTCACGACCTTGATTAATTTGAGACCTATTGATATCAACCTTAGTTGTTATATATTTTGTTGATTGAATTTGATTGTGTAAGCAAATCGAATATCGAGCGAATCTTTCAAAAGACTTCATTCAAGGATTTGGAATCCTATCTTTCTAACAACTTGTTTCCTAGCTTGATCTAGTGACAGTTCTTGTTTGATGAGTTGCAAAAATCAAGCTAAGAGACAAGTTTACTCAAGTCGGTTTAGTTTAATCTCATGACAGTTCTTGTTTGATGAGTTGTGAGATTAGATTATAATCGACAACCTAAAGGTCTTTTGAGAGCTACGTTCGATATTGGGTAAGTTTACCCTATCAAATCTAGTCACGGGCACGTACTTAGTTGAATGGGGAACCTGTACGCATGGACATTGATATGATCATTTAGACTGTTCGTACGAGCATGAACTTTTAGAACTCTTGTCGAGGTTCGGACCATAGTATCGTTAATCGAATCATGAGGACATGATTCCGCTGACATGGGAAGAATGTCACAATTCTCAAATTTCCGGTCATTTCTTAAATTAAATATGCATCATATTAATTCATTCATGGCATTTCATTTCACATTTAACGCGTAATTTTTATATTTAATAAACGTTATCGCGTGAGTTATTATTTTGAATATTTAATCCGTTACTTTCAAAAATGATCCCGATATATTTTTATACTTACATTTAGTTATAAAAACTATATTTTGACTTTACCTAGTGTTTTGAATTTATTTGGTATATAAATCGTTAAAGTTATATTATTACGACGCTTTTCTTAAAAATTGCTCGATAATTATTTTATCACTCAAATTTCACAAGGAATGTATTTTTACAACTTTTATAATATCATTATACTTTATTATGATCTACTAAAAATCTCTTTTACCTAAAACTACCTTAAATACATTAATGTACATACAATTCTACAAGTTACATTTACTTATGTCATTTTACTTACACAATTAAAAGAAAAAAAAATATATATATATATATGTATTGTAAATACATCACCCTTGGCGTCAAAATGAGGGTAACTCATTAATGAGTTGGTAATATTTCTTACATATAAGTCTACACTCAATCTTACTTTTACTTCACTTCATTCATTCTCAATTATTCAAGATAGTCAAGATTGTTTTTCTCTCTTGTTTCCTTTCCTCTCCAAACCGGCCAACACAAAGAGGGTAGAAGAAGTTCATCAAAATTTTACAAATCAAGTGGTAAACAATCTAGTATACACTCTTGTTTAGGTTTTGAAATAAAAACCTAGGGTGTTTAGGTTAACCCTTGTTCCTTGCACCTCATCATATTAACTTGTAAGCATCTCATATTTATTTTTCATCTTACATATTCATTTCATACTCATCTCATCATTTTTGAGCAAAACATGCAAGACTTGTGTTTATTTATACCATTTTACATTGATTTTAGAGTTTATATATATAAAGTCATCCTATAATTATTCCCTTGTTATATTTTGGTCTTGATGATGATTAGGAACCCATGACACCCTAAGAAGGTGTATGGTAGGATTAGATTAGTTTTGGAGTTGATTTGAAGGGATTGGAATAGGTTTAGTACGAGAAAAACTATTTTCGACAAGTATATAAAGTGGTCTGTCCTTATTTTGATTTTCTGGAAAATCCAACAGTAGGCACGAATTTTTGGCCTTGATATTTAGAAAATATACTTTAAAACGAATCCGTGGCGGCTTGAACGGATTAAAACGGAGTTATAACGAAGAAGTTATGAATTTTTCAAGTTTGACGACGATATATATATTTTCTGAAAATTTCAGCATACTATTTTTACTCTATTCGAGTCAAAAACGAGCCTTAAGCTTCATAAATTATTTCGACTTGTCAAAAATATATTAGTATACTTTGATACGAAGCTAAGGACATATAATACGTAGAAAACGGATTTGAAACGACTAAGATATACACGTTTTCATAAACTTGCCGTAACTATTATTTTTAGAAAAACTATATTATTTTTACGAAATAAGTGTTACGGTAACTAAAATCACCATATTTAACCTCTATTATCTTTATGTTCGAGACCTTTATGACGAAAACTCCTGAACTGAAACTTCTAGATTTCGATACAAACTTTCCAAAACCGTCGAGTTCGTTCTCTAACGATCGACGTACACCATTACGACTAGTTTTCAAAGCTATTTTTGTCAATTTCATGAAATTTCCGACGACATTGTTTTACGATGAAAAGTGATAATTTCACTATGAATCATTATAAAACCATTGTAGGATGACATTTTGACGTAAATACTTGTAAAGTAATTTAAGAATGGTCAAGGCGTCAAACGAGTATTTTTCGACGATAAGTATTATTTTCAAAACTCACAAATGGTATAAATATCATCCGAATTGCGTGCATAACATTACATCATGACTTATTTCATATCATATCATTCATAATAGGTCAGTTTCGAGACTCACGCTACATTTCGGTGTAACCACTTTTGTCGTCACATCTGTTCATCAAGTGAGTATTCACAGACTCCCCTTTTTAAATGCTTTAAATTGTTTTGGGGTGGAATGCATGATTTATACTTGAACTAAACTATCTATGTTTTATGAACTTATTGAACATTTTATGCTAGTGAGTAATCACATTCCCTTTTTACCGTTTTACTATATTTTTGGGGCTGAAGGCATGAACCATACTTGAATTAAATTGATCCGTTCAATTGTGAACTCTTTTGACTAGAACTTGTGAATTCGAATCAAATCCTTGAACTTAATTACGAAATTATGACTTATTTGAACTTATTGAATCGTACGTGTTATGACCTTGTCCTAAAGTCTCCTATGTTCGGAGCATCACTATAAAGTCTCCCTTGTTCGGAGCATCACTATAATTCTCGCCTTGTCGGTGGAGTGTTCACAATAATTCTCGCCTTGTCGGTGGAGTGTTCACAATAATTCTCGCCTAAATGGTGGAGTGTTCTCAATAATTCTCGCCTAGGTGGTCGAGTGACAAAGGAGTCTCCCTTGTTGGAGCAGTGCAAAGTCTCCCATGTTCGGAGCATCCCTGAATTGTTATATACTTGGTACTATATTGTGAACTATTTTGACCACTTGATACGCTATATTTTGTGCAATGGGTTGTGTATACACAGGTTGCAAGTTTTGTATGGGCGGAACTTGGAACTGAGTGGATATACAATGCCTTTGCTTTGGAAACTATTATGACCGCTTACACTTGACTACTTGACGCACTATATTTTTGTGCAATGGGTTGTGTACACACAGGTTGCAAGTTTTGTATGGTGAACTTGGGCTGAGTGGATACACAATGCCTTTGCTTTGTGGACTATTTTTTTTCCGATGACCGAAACCTTGGACTCTTTCTTACGAGATTTTTCTTATTTTGCTAAACGTGTTTACTCACCAACTATTTTCATAGTTGACCCGTTTTCTCTCATGCATTTCAGGTGATCGTTAGTAAGCTTTTTCTACCAAGTCTTGCATAATGAAGTTTTCAATTGTCACTACAAATCATTATGTAATAGAACGCAATATTTTGGGAACTAAACTTTGTAATATATTTGCCGATGACGGCTAAACTAGTATTGTAATGGAGTATTATTATTTCTTTTTAATCTTAACGTTGGTATGTTCTATTATCTTGTGCTTATGTTCCCTTCCGTTACACCTCGTATTTCCGCCTCCGGCGAGGGTGTGACAACACTCAAGAAGGCAAAGGCACTACTGGAATTATCTTCTACTATGGTGAATCACCAATCAGCTGGAGTACACAAAAGCAAGCCACGGTAGATTTATCATCATGTGAATCCGAATTCATTCCAGCAGCAGCAACACAAGCATTATGGTTAAAGAGATTACTTAGCAAGCTCACACACACGCAAGAAGAAAAGTTACAATACTGGTGACAACAAGTCGCCATCGAACTAATGAAGAATCTCGTATTTCACGGAAGAAGTAAACACATCGATATCAAATACCACTTTATAAGAGAATGCGTCGAAAGAGAAGATCTACAAGTCGAATTCATAAGTGGAGAATTTCAGAAGGCTGACATACTAACAAAGGCGTTACCAAAGATCAGATTCCTTACAATGAGACAACTAATTGGAATCAAAGATCTGCAACAAGACGATTGTGATTAAGGGGGAGAATATTGGGTAATCACCATCGACCCACCCATCACAACCATCATGACCCAGTCAACAAAAGTCAACCAAGAGAAAGTCAACTTAGCAGTTATAAAACAGTTACATGACATTTATGAAATAACTGCCATTTCAATGAACCGACACAATGGTTCATTCATACCTTTTCATTATGTATATATTGTAAACATTTATGTAAGAACAAGATGATGACAGATTAATACAAAACACATTTACGTTTCATTTAATCACTACTTTATTTGGTATACTTGTGATTTTACGTTAAGACCATAGATCCGTATCATTAAGGCCAACATATAACATAGAAATTACTAGCAATCCAAAAAGAATTTTATAAAATTGGACGAAACAAATGATTAAGAGTTCTAGCAATATAAATGGAATTATTCTCACAAAATAGACTATGGGGTTGTTTTTTTTACAAGGTGAATTATACGAGTAAATTAATTACAACATGTGTTGTATTGTACCTGATATGAATAACTGAGTGTGCAGGTTTACTGATGACATGAAACAGCTGAGTGTAAAAGAAAAATCCCCAAACCATGAGAATTTAATGTTGCTAGCGTTCTGTAACCGATATACCCGAAACAGTTTAACCAAATATAAGCGAGGGTTGACACTTGACAACAAAGTTAGGTAGATAGTTACATGGATCCATCAAAGATGGAAAAGAAATTGCTTATCTTGAACCTCAAATACTTTTCTTTCGTTCAATGTCTGACACTGAAGATCAAAATTCAGTGCTTCAGCTATTATGTTATACGGAGTATCACAGGCTCCAACTAAAAGGATTGGATCAATGCATAGAGATAACATAGATCAATATGATGACAAATTTGAATTTGAATATATCTGGAAGAAATTGTATATTTAACACATAAAACCACAGATTATCATCAGTTTGATCATGCTATGACAACTTATATGCCTCCTATATGAGCTATTCGTAATAGGGAGGTTTTGGCAAATATATCTGTTGCACCACAAACAAGTGTTGCTTATGTGTCAACTGGGATGAAACAAATATTAACAATATATGCTGAACTCGACATGAAATACAGCATGATGCCATAAAATTGAATTCTTACTGAATGAGCGTAATGATATGAAAGGCCCGGTTTTTCTATAGTAACAAAAAACAATATGTAAGGTAACAAGATATGTCCAAAAAAAAGGCTCCACGTTAATCTCCTTTATTCAAACCAAGTGCTCTTACCAAAGAACCTGCGAGAACTCCACATGTTTCCATGTTCTTTCTAGTATTTTCCTGTGCCAATCTCAGAAAATCTTGCATCATGTTTTAAGGCTGCAAAATTGAACAGAATTGAAGAGGTGGCACTTCCATCTAACTAAACTTATGAATGGGTCAAATTGAGTTGTGTTTTATGTAAATCGGATCCAATAAGCAAAATACATAATAGTAGCTAAGAGCGGAACAGGTCAAATGCGTTAAAAGTTGCACATATTCTATGTTAAATGTATACGACAGCCTAAGCTGTTTTATCTAATAAATTAGATTATTGCATGGATATTGTTTTTTAGCAATAGATAACGTGTTAATTATTTCTAACAAAGAAACCTAACCCATCCCTTTCTTACCCTACTAAATATGACCTGTTTCACTTATCTCTGTGGGTGGACCTGACCACCTACCTCGAAGACCATTAGGACATAGAAGAGAACATCTCGAGAGTGTCTCTAGTGTGGGAGGCGGTAACAAAGAACCGCACAACAAACAACTTACCCGTTACCCAGTCATGCCCCTAAAAAACAAACCACCTGATGAGGTATCATCTCCTCCGAATATTTCGGAGGAGCTAATGATCCCTAATCGAACATCTCTCGCGGAAAATTAGGGGACAACCAATCCACGCTAGAATGGTCCTCCGGATAAGCTAGGGTATGGAGGTTATTCTATGTCCAGAGGCAATGGTGAAGAAAGGGTTGTTTCCACCGGAGCTTGACAGACAAACACTGAAAACAATTGTACAGTGAGGTACAGATGGAACAGTGCTTGGTCCATAACGGTCGCTGAGCATGTTACGACAACCAGGCCCCCTAAAGCAAAGGCTCGTGCCCAGTAGCGATTATCATGTTGCACCAAGACGACAATCTTGTCTCCACAATCCCCGTGTCGCAAAGCATGGGTCAGGTAGCATAAATGGAGTCGTTCACCCTGGTGAACGACACACGATCACACACACTTTGTTCCTCACTACTTTTTCTCTCTATTTTATCTCACTAAAATCATACCAAACATATACTTATTCTCACACAGGAGCTTGGTCTCGGATTCAACACCCGAGGCGAGCTAACAGTTCTTTGTCTTATTTTAGCTAAGGGACGCAAGAGAAGCCTAAGACTCCGAAGGGCCAAAGCTAAAGACTACTTACGAGAAATCGCTTAAACACCACTCAAGTCTCACCCAAATAGAGTAGCTCGGAAAGAGGAGCAACCTCAACTCAACAAAGTGACAATCAAAATTGTATAAGCTTTATACGTAGAGCTTGCATTTGTTGGCCTTAACAATGGATCTATGGTCTTAACGTTGGTCACAATATACCAAGTAAAAACAAGGATTAATAAACTGTAAATGATTTGTATTAATCAGTCATTATCTTCTTTACAACATATGCTAGAAATATATATACTAAATGAAAGGGTACATTGAAACGTTGTGATGGTTCACCCATCCAACAGTTATGTCAGTTATCTATGTAACTATTTTTGTAATTGCCAGAAAATTGTCTTGGTTGACTTTGTGTTGTCTGAATTTCTTGTTTGACTTTGGGGTTGACCGGGTCATATGGGTATTGACTTGGGTCGATTGGGATTAACCCAATATTCTCCCCCTTAATCACAATCGCTTTGTTGCAAATCTTTGACTCCAATTAGTTGTCTCATTGTGAGGAATCTGATCTTTGGTAGTGCTTTTGTGAGTATGTCAGCCTTCTAAAATTCTCCACTTATGAAATCGACTTGTAGATCTTCTCTTTCGACGCATTCTCTTATAAAGTGGTATTTTATATCGATGTGCTTACTTCTTCCGTGAAATCTGAGGATTCTTCATTAGTTCGATGGCAGACTTATTGTCGACCAGTATTGTAACCTTTTCTTCTTTTGTGTGTGTAAGCTTGCTCAGTAATCTCTTTAACCATGTGTTGCTGCTGCTGTTGCTGCAATGAATTCAGATTCACATGATCATAGAGCTACCGTGGCTTGCTTTTGTGTACTCCAGCTGGTTGGTGATTCACCGTAGTAGAAAATAATTCCAGTAGTTCCTTTTCCTTCTTGAGTGTTGACTTCGTAGCTACTGTCACTATAACCTTGTATCTGGTTTCCTCCATTATGTTTGTAGGTGATTCCATAGTCTTTTGTTCCTTTAACATAGCGTAGTACTTGCCTTATAGCTTTCATGTGTTGTTCCTTTGGTTCTTGCATAAAACAACTAAGTAATCCAACGGAATAACTTAAGTCGCGTCTTGTATGTAGCAGATATTTTAAGCATCCAATTAAGCTTCTATATTCAGTTGAGTTGGCCATTGTTTTTTGGTGTTCTTTGTTAGTCTTGTTCCTAGATCCATAGGTATTAGAGTTTCGTTGCAGTCTAGCATTCCAACTTCCTTTAGCGGATTGCTTTATTGATATGTCACCTCCAGTTTGTGTGACTTCAATTCCTAAGTAGTAGGATAGTAATCCTAGGTCACTCATCTCTAATTTTTCTTCCATTTGAGCTTTGAACTTGTCTATTTCTTTCTTTGGTGTGCCAGTGATGATTAAATCATCCACATAGACTCCTACTAGAAGTATTGAGTCTTTTGATTTCTTCGTGTAGACAACTTGTTCCAAAGCGCATTTCTTGAAATCTAAAGACTTCAAGGTGTTGTCTAATTTTATGTTCCATGCACGTGGTGCTTGTCTTAAACCGTATAGAGCTTTAATGAGTCTGTAGACTTTTCAGTTATCTTTTATAAATCCTTCGGGTTGTGTAACATACACTTCTTCTTTTAAGTCTCCATGCAGAAATGCAAATTTGACGTCAAGGTGATGTACTTCCCATTTATAATTATTTATTATCAGTTATGGCTAATAGTAATCGGACTGTTTCCATTCTTGCTACAGGTGCAAAGACTTCTTCAAACTCTATACCGTGCTCTTGTATGTAGCCTTTTGCTACTAGTCTTGCTTTATGCTTGATTATATTTTCAGTAGCATCTTTCTTGGTCTTGAATACCCACTTTAATCCAATGGCTTTATGTCCTTTGGGTAGAGTGGTTAGTTCCCATGTATTGTTCCTGTAAATGGAATCTAATTCGACCTTCATTGCTTCAATCCATTTTAGATCGTTTGATGCTTCCTTGTAATTCTTAGGTTCATCTTCAGCCAATAATAAATGCTCGAGTAATACTTCCTCGGTGTTATCGTATAAATCATTTAATGTTCTAAAACCTTGTAGTGGTGTATGATCAAAGTTTGAATGTAAATTCCTGGTTGTATTTGAGTTACTTTGATTGGTTGAACGTGCTGAGGTAGTTGGTGTAAATTGAGTATTTACTCGCGATGAAATTATAGATGGTGTGCGAAGTATTTGTGATTATGAGGGTGCGTTTGTTGTTGATGTTGCATATTCATCATCATCATTTGTAGGGATATCGTTGTCTTCTTCATTTGGTTGGATTTCTTGTTCCTGATGTTCATTTGTGGCTTCAAGGTTTTCAACTTTGAAATCAAACCGTTCAGGTTCTTCATTAGTGTGCTCATTCAAGTAATCCTTCCAATCCCATGCTTCATCCTCTTTAAACTTCACATCTCTACTAACACATATCCTTTGTGTTGTTGGATCAAACAGTCTGTAAGCTTTTGATCCTTGTTCGTTTCCTAAGTATACCATTTTGTTGCTCTTATCATCTAACTTTGTCAGATGTTGTGATGGTACCTTTGCATATGCTATGCAGCCAAAAACTTTTAGATTTTCTAAGTTTGGCTTTCTTTTCTTGATTGCTTCATATGGAGTGATGTCTTCTAAGGCTTTTGTAGCAACGATGTTTAGAATGTATATAGCGTGTCTAACAGCTTCAGCCAAAATTTTTTGAGGCATGTTAGTTGCTTTCATCATGCATCTCGTTGTAAACATAATTGTCCTATTCCTTTGTTCAACTACTCCATTTTGTTGTGGTGAGTAAGGTGCGGTAAGTTGTCATGCTATGCCATTCTCTTTGCAGTATTCAGTGAATTCGTTAGATGTGAATTCTCCTCCACTATCAGTTCTCAACATTTTTAATGTTGTCCTTAGCTCATTCTCTATCGATTCATTGTATTCCTTGAAAGTATCAAATGCTTGATCTTTTGTGTTTAGGAAATACGCCCACATATATCTTGAGTAGTCATCGACTAGTAAGAATATGTATTTCTTTCCAGATGGTGTTGGTGGTGTGATTGGTCCACATAAATCTCCATATACTAAATCTAAAGGTGATGTGGATCTAGTTTTTGCTTTCTTGGGAAATGGCGCTCTGCTGTGTTTACCAACTAAACAAACATCACAAATTTGTGTTGTATGTTTAATGGCAGGTATTCCTTGAACTAACTCTCTTTGAGTCATAGATTTTAGTGATTTAAAGTTTAGATGTCCTAGTCTTGCGTGCCATAACGAAGTATTGTCCTTCAAGTTTGCTAATAAGGAAACAGGTGTGCCTATCTTCAGACTTGCTTTGTATAGACGGTTTCTTTGTCTTGTGACTCTCATGAAGATTTTGTTGTCCATGTAATAAAGTCGTAATTCATCATCTTCCATTACTACTTTACAACCGATTTCAATGAATTGTCCAAGGCTCAATAAGTTGCTTTTCAAGCTGGGAATTTAATATACGTGAGATATGATTCTTTGTTTCTCGTCATCACATTCTATTAGGATTGAACCTTTTCCTTTAATCTCTATGTGAGATCCATCTCCGAATCTTACTTTTCCACTAACATTCTCATCTAGCTCTTTGAAGTGTTCTCTTATCCCAGTCATATGGTTGCTATCTCCATTGTCTAAATACCATTGACTATCGACACATGTCTCTTTATATCCTACATCTTCTTCGTGTAGCGACACATTTTGATCTTCAAGTTTTGTTACATGTGGGTCTTCTAATATTGCCATTAGTAAGGTAGGTTCTAAGTCCTCCTCGACAAGATTCGATTGCATATTAGTGTTTGGTTTTGAAAAACACTTAGATGCATAATGACCCATCTTATTGCATTTGTAACATTTTACTTTGCTAAGATCAATGTTTGATTTGTTGAAGTGATTGTGAGAATTTTCTCCATCCATCTTCTCTTCTTTAAATTTATTGTGGTTTCTTCCTTGTGAAAATTTGTATTTTCCACGTCCACGTCCTCTAAAATGTTTCCCTCTATTGTCATGTCGTGTGAACATCAATTTTTATTGATTGTCCACTTGTTTTCCTTTCTTGAACTTAATCCTTTCTTCATAGGTCTTAAGTCTTCCGATTGCCTCTTCCATTGTCATCTTACTAAGGTCGGAATATTGTTCTATAGATGCGAATATATGCAGATACCTATCGGGTACAACATTTAGTAGTTTCCGTACTAAGGTTTGATCTTCTATTGTGTGTCCTAGACCAGCGGCTTTGTTTACGAGAGTTGTAAGTTTAGTGGTGAAGGTGTCGATTGTCTCGTATTCCTTCATATACAACATCTCAAAGTCGGATTTGAGTGTTTGTAATCTTGCTTGTTGAACTCTGTCTTCACCAACGTGTCTAGTTTGCAAAGCATTCCAAATGTCCTTTGTGGTTTTGTGCTTTGTTATTTGAAGTAATTGTTCTTCTGGTAAGGCTTGATAAAGGAAAGCAATAGCGGTTTTCTCTTTTTTCTTATCGGGTTGAGTCGATTCAGTCGGCTCTATTGTTTCCCATAAACCATTCGCTTCGAGAATGATTTGCATTCGAATTGCCCATAATGAGTAATTCGCGGGCTTTAGGATTGGGCATTGAAATTGTGGTGTACTAGTTGTAATATTAGTACTAGATTCCTTAGATCCACCTCCTTTCGTCATATCTTAATGATATTGACAATAAATCTCCAAAAGAATTTTAACACGAAGTGTGTTTCTAAAAAACATTCTTATTTCTAAATGAACTCTTATGTTTTATCTTCCTCAAAAGGGTGTAAAACTTTATAGGTATAGTTTTTAATTTTAAAACTATCCCCGGAGACTATAAATTCAAAAATGAATAACCTAAGGTTAATTACTCCTTAAAAATTATTCCTAATCAGTATAGTAAGCAGTGTAATCACTAGATTAATATACTATCCAAAAACTTGACAAGATACTAATTTTAGAAGCAAAGTAACTTATCAAAAATAATACAATATATATCAATAGTTAATGTATACTATATGAAATAAAATTGAAAGGGTGGTATTGTAATATTTGGAACCTGGATGGGTTGATGGTCTAACCCGATGCTTAAAAATAAAATCCTGATGTTGCCCTAGTATTTTGTACGCGCCTCTTCTTTATATTTGTTTCTTATCTCGTTTAGTGAGATAGAAATAAAACGCGTCTTATTTTTTCTTTCTTTGAGACAAGTCTTTCTGTCTCTCTTCTGGGATGATACCTGTCTTACCCTTCTCCAATATTTGATGGTTGACCGCCTGTAAATGGCAAGGTTTGACCGTCCTTGTTTCTTCTCCGGTGTGTTGTGTTCTTCGCGACAATTTGAAACTTAGGGTTTCGAATGAATTGGGGTTTTCTATCCGTGAGAGATTTGGATGATTGGAGATTGTAATTGAGTCAATTGGTGACTCAATTGATATTATGGGCTTGATTCCTTAATTGAATGGGTGTGTTTGTTCTAATTTGTGAATCGTTAATTTCTGCCCTTTGATGACCTTGGTATATGGTTTTTTTTTCTTTCTTTTGTTCTTGAATTGATTCGAACTGATTTTGAAAAGTTGAAGAGAAACCCCTTTTGATGCCGGTTATCTTAATCACTTCTGTGATTGGTGCCTTGGCGACGAAAGTGTATGGATTCTCTGAGAGAATCACAATATGATGAATCTGTGATTAGTAGTTTGACAGTTTTTGCAAAAAAAAATTCGAATTTTTTTCAGTGGTGTTTTTTATTCAAGAACTGAGTTTGAAAAAGCCTTGGTATATGCTGATTTGGTTAATAATACAAACCTGCTCTGATACCAATTGTTGCTTTCATAATGCATCTCGTTGTAGACATAATTGTCCTATTCCTTCGTTCAACTACTCCATTTTGTTGCGGTGAGTAAGGTGCGGTAAGTTGTCGTGCTATGGCATTCTCTTTGCGGTATTGAGTGAATTCGTTAGATGTGAATTCTCCTCCATGATCAGTTCTCAACATTTTCAATGTTGTCCTTAGCTCCTTCTCTATCGATTCCTTGTATTCCTTGAAAGTATCAAATGCTTGATCTTTCGTGTTTAGGAAATACGCCCACATATATCTTGAGTAGTCATCGACTAGTAAGAATATGTATTTTTTTTCCAGATGGTGTTGGTGGTGTGATTGGTTCACATAAATCTCCATATACTAAATCTATAGGTGATGACGAGTGATTAATACAAAGCATTTACAGTTTATTAATCCTTGTTTTTACTTGGTATATCGTGACCAACGTTAAGACCATAGATCCATTGTTAAGGCCAACAACATTGAATCACTCCTTCCTTGTCCCGGGCCATCTCATCCGATGTATTTAACTTAAATATCCTTTTCTTGCTATCAACTATGTCAATCTTAGTACATTTTATGTTCCAAAATTTTCTCATGATAACCTAACATTCTGATCAATTGAGCCACCATCTCCCAGATAACGGTTTCATATTTTTCATAAAAGTTATCCATACTTGTCAACAAGTAACTGATGCAGGTTTTACTGACCAGGTCTTAATATTTATAGTGACTCGCTATACCTATGGTCTACCCTAATGCACTAACGGGCAGTGTACACGGTCGTGTGTAGTGTAGTAAATGCTTAAGCCGAGGTCGTCCCAAGAGCTATGTGTGTCGGATTATTACTAAGTCAAATTGTTACAGAATAATAATGGTTTTGATTTAATTAATTAAACTACTATTGTAGAATATAAAATAACATCAAATAAATGGTAAAGGGGAATCAATAGAGGAATAGTGGTGCCAACCTAGTCAATCCTCCTAGCTAGTTATGTCTACGTCTACCTACTTCCAATTACTTCAGGTGGGGTTAAATTCGAGAGGACAACATTTGGTCAATTCGCCCTAACCTATCAGCAAAGATGCCACCACAGGAGAAATAAGGCGCACCATCATAAGTCCTGTTGTTCCTGGTCCCCTAAGCCGAGTCATTAAGTACCGCTACATGCTAGATTCTAAATAGTGAGTGCCCGGCCGTTAGGAACTTAGACACTACACCCCCCAATTCTTAAGTTCATCCAAACGATAGGTGATCAGTTGGTCAAATTGCACAAGTAGAAAGGGTCGTCAGTTGGTCATATCTTACCCTTCCCGTCTCAGTCCGCTCACCTAGGGTCAGTTGGTCATATCTCCTAGGCAATTGGCCTCTATCGCCATTCAAAACTACCGAACCAAGGGTGACTACCAAAGAACTATGCATGCATACACTTAGAAATAATTGTACGGAAGTAAAGGTAAATGCAAACAAAAAAAATTAAGGAATCATAACTAGGCTAGCACCAAAGGGTGCTTAGCCGCTCATATTAATCATGCAAATCAATTCAATATTCAAAGGTACGAAATACATGAATTGAAAGTAAAATAAATATTAAACGCTAAAGCTTATCGTAATGGTGTGACTTCTCCCTTGGAAACAGCTCCGTATGCTTCCCTAGACCTGCCTTGAGCTCTTTCCCACGTTCTCAGAGTGTTGTGTGTGGAATAGGATGCTTTGAAATGCTGGAATTCGTGGGGTATTTATAAGCCAGGTCTGGGTTACGGCGTAACCAATATAGGAGTTACGCCGTAACCTTCTATTTCCTCGTAAATGCACTAGATCTGCTCGTTATGGCGTAACCTTATAAGTGGTTACGCCGTAGTCTTCAATAAACTTGGTTACATCGTAAGTGATGCAGTAGTTACGGCGTAAGTATCAGCGGCGTGGAACCTCTTTTTGACCTAATGGAGTTACGTCGTAACCTTTGGGAAGAGTTACGCCGTAACCTCTTGATAAGTTGGACTTCTGGGTCACGCAATAGTTCGGCGTAATGTGAGAGACGAGTTACGCCGTAACTTCTTCCAAATAAGCATACTGTGATAAATCTTTAGTAATGTTTCCATTTCCTCATCTCTTTAGCTCCAATGCTCGTAATTTACCTGAAAGTGGAAAACAATGGAAAACAAGCGTAAATCCATATAAATGATATAAATAACGAGCAATATCGGGGGAAATTGACACTTAATAATCAGGACTATTTGATGTTATCGAATATCCCCCACTTGAACTCTACTTGCCCTCAAGTAGACCTTATTAGATAGATTCCAAAAAAGATATCTCCCAAAACCTGGAAAATATGAGTTTACAAATCCCGTATGCTAGAATAAAACAAAGCCGAACACCTCACGAAAGGGAACAAACACTCAAATCTCTCAACTATTCTAAGTGTCAATTTCGGGGTGATTACTCAATCGCACAGTCATAGCATGTATTCTATCATAAGCTTGGCAGTTACACAAATCTCCACCACTAGAGTTAAGGGCTAAACAATTCTCGAAGGCAATATGGGTAGACACGACAAAGGTTAAGGGGTGACTCGTCATTACTAACATGTCACGGCGAAGTGGACAAAATCAATGATACATGACCAAATCCATGGCCAAGACACCAAAGATTGCTTGCTGCATCACCTAGACACGCTTCATGACTAAAGGGTAGGATAAGACATGTGATATATAATTGGTGTAAAATGAAAAACAAGCAGGTAGTCTAAATCTATAACCAAGTCATCACCACTTACCGTCCGCCCAAAGTTCAAGCTTAGAAGTCTAGAGACCGGATCATGAAATGCAAGGTAGATGCGTCATTAGAGGACGTCGTGATGGGCACACTACCTTTTTTTCTTCAGTTGGTATACCTCCAACTCCAATCTTCTAATTTGACCGAGGTGGCCTCCTCGATACTAATCAATAAAGCTCATACTATAGTGCTTATAACATCGCACTTTACAATATCATAACTCAATCAACTATTTTTTTTTTCGAATCACACATTTTTTTTTGAACATAACATAATAACATAATATCCCCCCACTTGAGATAAACAAAGGGAATTCGGGGGGTCTTCAATGATCTTCATAAATGTTGTCGATGAAAGCGTGATTTCCAAACCTTTCCACTCGAACCTTGAACTTAGGCAAATGATGACTTCCCAATTACAAATAAAGACTACAGGGTAGGCTAAGGTGTAAGGGTGTAACGAAACAATATATTGGGTTGACAAAATGAAAGGAATGGCTCAGAAGGGTGTATCTAGGGGTATCTTGCACTAAAGGGAGTGCAACAAAAGGGTTTCACAAGGGGGTCGAAAAGTCGAGGTGACTAATCGATAGACTAACAATGGTAGGTTATTTGGGTGATAATCCTATAATATTGCCTTCTAAAACTGAAAAGTCCAAATACATCGAGCTAACTCAACATACCGGTACACTCATAATTTGGTGGATTTGGGGTAAAATATTGGAAACGGATAAGGCTAATCTCACCATGTAATGTCAAGGGTTGTATGTGCTCGGCTAAGGTCTAATCTAGTTAGGTTCGGAAAAACATGTCAAAATTTTCAAAATGGCATAATTTTTCAAAATAAACTAGAAAAATGAGGGCGAAATAAAGTTCAAGATATAATTCTACTCCCGTCCCCCCACTTGAATTGTACAAAGTCTCTTTTGTACTAGGCATTAAAATAAAGGTGAAGAGAAAGGTAGAATTAGAGCGAGAACTACCCTGAAATTTGCTCCAAAAAGAAGAAGGCCCACGAGAAAGAACCGTGCCTTCGTTTAAGCGTCATGAACAAACTTCCATCCATGAAATCACAATACCGACAAGCATAATTCTAAAAAGAAAAATAAAATAAAATGAAAAACAAACCTAACTCACTTTCGTAGGAATCACGGTTGCATTTAGCGAATGCAACAAGCCTTTAAACCACTTGGTGTCCCAAGTGGACGAGTGAAGCCTCGTGAGGGTTTACAGAGGAACAAACCCACAAAGTTCCTTTAAAAACTAATACAAGGTTATTGTGTTTTAAAATGAAAGAATTAAAGCAGAGGAGAGTTACGTCGTAACTCCTATTAGGGAGTTACGCCGTAACTGGCAAAACCTGGTATGAGCTGTGAAGCGAGTAGTTACGGCGTAACCACAGAGATGGTATTACGCCGTAATTGGTAATGCGTCAAGATTTCTGCTGCTAAAATGTTGGTTACGGCGTAATCACCAAGATGAGTTACACCGTAACTCTGCTTCAGATCAAACTGCAGCACAATTAGTTCCTCATTCCGTGCAAAATGGTTAGAAAACACAAAACCCAACAGAAAGGAAATAAAAACAAAAGAAAGGGATAATTCGGGTTGTCTCCCGAAAGAGCACTTTTCTTTATTAATGAGTCTTTAAGTTAGACTCAGAGCCGCTGGGCTCCTATGGGGGCCTTTGAGCTTGCCCCACTTCTTCAATATCCTTCATCAAATTATGTCTCATCCATGCAACATTTGAGGCAGTTCAGAGGTATTCAACGGTTTCGATTTTTCGGACTTTACAAAATTTCTCTTCCGGACCTAGATGGTAGCGAGTGAATTCATATTTTTCGACTATAATTGGGGTGGTCTTTTGTAGGGAATTCCCAGGAGCTTGCACCTCCTTTGTTCGTAAGCCTCGTCATCGGGATCAGTGAACTCCTCATTTCCTTGCAATTCAAGGTAATCTAGGATCCCTTCAATATCATCGTCATCAGAAGTTGTGTCCTTGAACCATTCTTCATCGAGCAGATTTTCTACCAGAACGCGCTTGCATTCTTCTTTATCATTACAAACCAACTCTTTCTCATTGTTAACAGTTATTTCATTCGTGTAGTCGAGACTTTTGTCGTTTAAGTTTTCTCGATCCATGAATTCCTTCCAAATTTTTTCTTTGGTTAGTGTGTCCACATATCCATACTTAATTTTTACCCAACTATCGAATCCTAAATTGTCCAGCCAAGGTAAACTTGTTCTCTCCTCATCATTGGTTGAGGACCAAAAGAATTCATCGTTTCCTAATCTTCGATTTGCTTCCCCATTACACATATCGGTAAATACGGGTTGCATGGCCTTGAGAAAATTTCCCCAGGAGTTTTTACTTTTTCGCACCAGTGACTGCGTAGTTTCTTGTTGGCAGTTTCTCTTAAGTGCTCATCCGTGCAGAGTATATCTTTATTAGTCTCTTCCTTTTTCTGAATGTGTTCTGAGTAATCAATTTTCAGCTTCCTAAGAAGATTGGGATTGATCTTGGCATCCCCAAACTGAATTGCGTACCAATCTTTAAAAGCCAAATTACCGAATTTAATACTATGTCTTTCACGCTTATGAGGGCACGTCCATTCTTCCTTTCTTTCATTGTCTCCTCCATTGCAATACTCGTGGAAGGGGCTACATGTAGGCCATGCCCTTGTGGTTTCTTCATCAGTGATGACGACAGGAGTACACCAGTGAGTGATAAGTGGTTCTTCTTCATCTTCAAGGGAGAGTTCCTCGAGTTTTTCTGACTCGTCCATGTCGAGGAGTTTTTCTGACCATGTATCCCAATTACGCCGTAACTGAGATTCTTGGTTACGGCGTAATTCATTAGAGTCACTTTCCTCAGTATTCTTCACAACCCCGTTGCTTTGTCAAACATGAGGTTCGCTGTAACTCATTAGGTATGTTCAGCGTAAACTCAGGATCTGTTGACGAAATCGTCCCCTAAACCCGTATTACTGGCCTGAACCTTCGAGTTATCATCAGAAAAAATTACCTTACATTCCATAGCTGGTTTAGATCCTTCAGGTTTATCATTATTTCTCCTTACTTTTTCACTGAGCTTTATCACCATGGATTCAAGGTTTTTCAGAGTTGAGTCGTGTTTGGAAATGTTTCTGTCAGTGTTTTCTTGGAATTCCTTCAACCACTCATCTTGCTCCTTTTGTCTTTGGGCTGAATTTTCCAGAAATTTATTAATTGTTTCTTCAAGACTGGGCTTTCTTTCTCCATAAGGCCCACGGTTGTAATTTCCACGATAACCATTACTATTTCGATTATCACCATAAAATGGTCGATTTTCTCCATACTTAGCCTCTTCAATACCCTCTTCGTCCATATGAGGACAATTCTTCGTAAGATGTCCTCCTCCACAGCTTTCACAACCCACTTGGATGGCATGAACGGTTTCTCTGACCTTCAGCATATCTCGACCGAGACTTTCAATTTTACTAGCGATTGCTGCAATTCCGTCTAAGCTTCCGCCTTGGTTTCTTTTACTTCCACCGTCGTGCCATTTTTGAGAATGGTCCGCCATTTTTTGAATGGCTTTAATTGCAGTAGTAGGAGTCATGTTCGGGATAGGTCCTTGATAGTCCAGCATCTGTCTTGTAGTAATATTTATTCCTTTGTAGAAAATATTGACCTTCTGCTGGTTATTTAGATCATTGGTAGGACACTTATAAAGAAGATCGTTGTATCTGTCCCAAGCTTGATACAGAATTTCTTCGTCTTCTTATTTGAAGTTATGGATCTCCAAAAGCTGATGAGAAATCTTCGATGGTGGGAAATATCTTTGGATAAAGTGTTTCTTCAGTAGTGCCCAAGTGTTAACTGCCCTGGCGGGAAATCTTTCGATCCATCTTCTAGGTGCTCCAGTGAGGGTCATTGGGAAGACCCTGAGCATAACAGCATCATGAGACATGCCCGAAATGTTGAAAAGGCTAGCGATGTATAGGACATTTTCAATGTGCTCATATGCGTCTTCGTCCCTGTTTCCTGAAAAAGGGTTAGCGCGAAGCTCCCTCATAAATTGGTCTTTAATCTCGAAACGAACATCGGCTCCGATTCCCGGTCTTACGAGACCCGGCCCTTGATCTGCTCTAGTCAACGCCAAGTATTCCTCAAGAGTGAGGTCATCGATGTTAATAACTTCCATGGTACCTGAAAACTTGCAATATGATCGTGAGAAAAGTTTAAAAATGAAATGAATGACTTAATATCAATCCTAATATAACTCCCCGGCAACGGCGCCAAAAACTTGATGCAGGTTTTACTGATCAGGTCTTAATATTTATAGTGTCTCGCTATACCTATGGTCTACCCTAATGCACTAACGGGCAGTGTACCCGGTCGTGTGTAGTGTAGTAAATGGTAAAGCCGAGGTCGTCTCAAGAGCTATGTGTGTTGGATTATTACTAAGTCTAATTGTCACAGAATAATAATGGTTTTGATTTAATTAATTAAACTACTAATGCAGAATATAAAATAACAGCAAATAAATGGTAAAGGGGAATCAATAGAGGAATAGTGGTGCTAACCTAGTCAATCCTCCTAGCTAGTTATGTCTACGTCTACCTACTTCCAATTACTTCAGGTGGGGTCAAATTCGAGAGGACAGCATTTGGTCAATTCGCCCTAACCTATCAGCAAAGATGCCACCACAGGAAAAATCAGGCACACCGTCATAAGTCCTGTTGTTCCTGGTCCCCTAAGCCGAGTCATTAAGTACCGCTACATGCTAGATTCTAAATAGTGAGTGCCCGACCGTTAGGAACTTAGACACTACACCCCCCAATTCTTAAGTTCATCCAAACGATAGGTGATCAGTTGGTCAAATCGCACAAGTAGAAAGGGTCGTTAGTTGGTCATATCTTACCCTTCCCGTCTCAGTCCGCTCACCTAGGGTCAGTTGGTCATATCTCCTAGGCAATTGGACTCTATCGCCATTCAAAACTACCGAACCAAGGGTGACTACCAAAGAACTATGCATGCATACACTTAGAAATAATTGTACGGAAGTAAAGGTAAACGTAAACAAAACTATTAAGGAATCATAACTAGGCTAGCACCAAAGGGTGCTTAGCCGCTCATATTAATCATGCAAATCAATTCAATATTCAAAGGTACGAAATACATGAATTGAAAGTAAAATAAATAATAAACGCTAAAGCTTATCGTAATGGTGTGACTTCTCCCTTGGAAACAACTCCGTATGCTTCCCTAGACCTGCCTTGAGCTCTTTCCCACGTTCTCAGAGTGTTGTGTGTGGAATGGGATGCTTTGAAATACTGGAATTCGTGGGGTATTTATAGGCCAGGTCTGGGTTACGGCGTAACCAATATAGGAGTTACGCCGTAACCTTCTATTTCCTCGTAAATGCACTAGATCTGCTCGTTACGGTGTAACCTTATAAGTGGTTACGCCGTAGTCTTCAATAAACTTGGTTACGTCGTAAGTGATGCAGTAGTTACGGTGTAAGTATCAGCGGCGTGGAACCTCTTTTGACCTAATGGAGTTACGTCGTAACCTTTGGGAAGAGTTACGCCGTAACCTCTTGATAAGTTGGACTTCTGGGTCACGCAATAGTTACGGCGTAATGTGAGAGACTAGTTACGCCATAACTTCTTCCAAATAAGCATCTTTGTGATAAATCTTTAGTAATGTTTCCATTTCCGCGTCTCTTTAGCTCCAATGCTCGAAATTTACCTGAAAGTGGAAAACAATGGAAAACAAGCGTAAATCCATATAAATGATATAAATAACGAGCAATATCGGGGGAAATTGACACTTAATATTCAGGACTATTTGATGTTATTAGTAACTCTTACCATATAAGTAAAGATAGTTTACATAACGCACTTTAAAAATAGAAATCAGTTAACCCCATTTTGGTAATCATTAATAAACATAACTTAATAGAAAGACAGGGTATGATTGAGAAAAATATTCCAACGAAATTAAACCACAATCTAAAATCTTTAGTTTGCCAAATGCCAACGATGCAAGTACATGCACACAAATTTCATTTAAAATGTATAAAACAGTAGCACTGGTATGGAGAAAAAGACCTAACCTATGAATAGTTAGAAACAGTACACTAATGACGAAAGAGTAAGTTGGCAAACAATACACTTGATATGATCTTGACTCTTAAATTCTCAAGGGTCATGGTGATTAGCTTATATGGTTATATGGCTATTCTTTGACAGATTGTCAGTTTGTACTCATGTGCAAGAATGATATAGGGTCTATCTGTTAGGATCCTATATTTTTGTGTTTGATGATTCGGGTGGTCTTGGATGATCAAAATACATGTTTACCATTTTAGAGAGAGAAAGTAGAGAGAGAGAGGGTGTTCTTGCTAGAGGTTTAAACAAAGGAAAGGTTAGATTGAATGAGAAGCACCACCCCTTCCATGGATGGAAGGGGTATTTATAGTTACAAAAATAACGACCTCCTATCGGCCTGTGGATCAGGTATACAGTGGGTAAAGACCCGTCCTTCCTCCACGGTGTTACTCTAAACTAAACTACGCTACAAACTAACTAATTAACTACTAAATAACGTAAACAACTACAAGTCTACGAGCTAACATATGCTAGACTATAATTGGGGTGACCGACACTTTAACATGGAATTTCCAATTCCTAACAATCTCCCCCTAAGGGAGGTCACCCCATGAAATACATTTTGAATCCTAGCATTCTTTCTTTGTCTTTGTTCTTGAGCTCGTAGACTTGAATTCTTCACTTCCGCAATCTTTGTGCATTAGTAGCGATTCTTCAAAGTCCGCATAAAGTTGTACTTTTAGTGAAGGCCTTTAACTGATCCACATCTTTGATGATCTTTGAGCTTTCTTTGAGATCATCAGCCACAGTAAATCTTTGGATCACCCTTTGTTGTGTTGCCATCATGTGATGTTGTGACTTTAGGACCTACATGCTCACACTTTCAGGATCATGACATCTTTCCATTAGAGTAGCGGAAGCTTCTTGGTTCATGATATTTGCGGCGAAGCAGAAGCATAGTATGAAATATCGAGCGGGTTATGTAGATATGCACCGGTCATGATTTCTTCAAATTATGTGTGGATCTTTGTGAGCATGCGGCTTTGGATTGACTCCTCAATTACGATCAGTACTGCAATGTCGGGGTGTACCGCATCGACAGTTAGCAATAAAACGCACGAAAAGTGTCTTTGATCACTTTCGTTGAATTGAGGTACACGGCCCATGGTTCCCGTTGATCGTACAAGTACGCCTGTGATCGGGTAGGATTCCTAAGAATCTCCTTGACAGGGTTTAGCATGTTTCTAGCTGTTCTCAAACGGAACGTCTCAAAGAAGACAACACGAGTGAGTGAACCAGACAAATTGAGATTCAGATTGATGAAAAATGATTTGACAAACAATCATGTATTGCTTGAAGAAAGAGTTTTGCAATACGACGAAGGTTTTATGAGAAAGATCAATTTTCAATCAAAATACTTTTTGTATTTGAAAAGAGTACACATTCGACGTGCTAGAGAAAAGAAAGATTCGCACATCGAACGGTTTTTTCAAAAGTATTTTTTCAATCAAAGATACTTTTTGTGTTTGACAACATAAGTACACATTCGACGTGATAGAGAAAAGAAGGTTTGCACATCGACTGGTTTTTCCAAAAGTATTCGTCAATTCCAATCCTGGACCAAGGTTGATTCACGAATGAATCGCCCCATCGTTTCTATCCAGTTGTCACATGGTTGATCTATAGAATAGATCTCACATGCCACCTACCAGGAGCTTGTTTGATGTTGGCTCCAGAAGGATTTCCATCTTCATTGTGAATATGTATGCATATCACTCAGATGTTCTAGCAATACCACAAGGATAATGCGTAGGACTCTTAATATATACTTACTTTCCACATTATGTGAAACAACAAGTCTTCATTAGTTTAGTGTCCTAATGAGATATTGTGGATGATCTCTTGGCTCTAGACTCAATCGTGCACATTTGGTTCCTATGCGGAGACTAGGGAGAGGGTCTCCTTCTTCAATATCAACAATCTCTAAGAGAAAGTCGATAGATTATGTAGGTTCCCGTGAGAATGAAACAAGTCCTTTTAAGAGGAACTTGAGTAGTTTGGGAAGTTTAGTGCAGTGCATCACTGGGTCCATGATGTCTTGTCTTCAATACCGGTGTTACCTTAGTAAACACCAGTAGCATATGTATTGAACCGGTTTACGCCCTAAGGTTGAATTATTGAAGGCTATTTCTTTTCACCCTTTTCACATTCAATTCTTTTTCATTCTTCAACCCCTTCGGTGCTTACCGAGACTTCATAACTAGAACCTTGTTGGGTTTATTCGGTTACTAGCTCGTCTCAGTCCGCACTCTTACCATATCTCACTTTTCTCCTTTTTTCATCATACCTAAGGACTCTACACTATCTAGTGGATTGTCCACTGGAAGATCCCTCGGTTCTGGCGGATCGTGAGAACTAATACCTAACCTAACCATCCTTATAACACCATGCATAAAGTAAATTGGTCGGTATTTTGGTACAGTTCATTCTTCCTTAAAACCAATTGAAAAATCATTTGGAAAAATAATCAAGGTACTTGTGATACGAGATCAAAGCATTTTGCACCCTAATAGTTTTGATCATTTAGACAACCTCCCCCTCAACATGTGCGTATGATTTAGAAATTGTTTAGCACAAGGAGGCAAGAGGATTTTGAAATATTTTCTTTGATCACAATTTTCATACGAAAAAGGCCATTTGATTTTCTTGGTAAAATTCTCCCCCTCAATATGTGCATAGGATAAGAGAAATCATTTTAACACATAGAGGCAAGAGTTCTTTTGAAGCACATCCACGAATCCCAAAAGCCATTTAGAAAACCATTTGAAAACTCAATCAAGGTACTTTATGTTAAAACATAAAAGCTTTTGTACCTCAATAGTTTATTTTCTTTTAAAATGCTCCCCCTCAATATATGCTTCAAGATTCGAAAGCGTTTAGCACATATGAGAGAGCAGCCTGCACAATTGAATCAAAACGATCACCTTTTATCAAATTTCATTATTAAATCACAAATTCTTCCCCGATCAAAAATATCAAACCCTTTGAGATTTTGGATCCCAAGTGATTTAATACGGTTTAGAAAACATGGGAGAATATGTGGCCTGGTTTAAATACTCATCATGTTTTTGGATAAATCCTCCTCCTCAACATGTGCATTGTGTATGAAATCGTTTGGCACATGGAGGCAGGAGTGCCTTTAAAGGACTAAAACCAATTCCATTTAAACAGATAAGAGATTTAACTCACGATCTCTACCCCGATCGAAATTTCAAACCTTTTGAGATTTGTGATCCCAATTGATTTAAATCATTTAAAAGATTTTGGGAAAAGGCGTGGCTTGATTTAACTTTGAAAAATGACAGATAAGGACCATTTTAAGACATTAAAGATTGTTAGTGTCAGGTATGATTGTTTTAAGAGATCTTTTGAGTAAAACAAAACAATTTCACAATCAAACAAGAACAGAAAAATTTCATTTTGAAAGACCTTGATTCAAAAGAAAAATCATACCATGACATAACATTAAATCTTTAGATCACCACATAATTCGTACAAATGGACTCTTTTGAAGATATATTGTTTGAAAATATTTTAAATTAAATCACTCTGCCCCTCAATCCATGACAGAAGTCAATAATTGAGTGACTTAGGTTTTGATAAAAAGAAGTCCGGTGATTTTCAAAATTTAGTTCAATTTATTTTCAAAACAATATTTTTCCATTTTCAAAACAATTTAATTAAATTATTCAAAATTGTTTAAAAATGGTATCCTGCACAAAGATGCGTTAGGTGGTTGAGAAGCTTCTTTGTGCTTTGTAGGGCTTAGGAAGAAAAACGTCTGATGCGGTGAGACTTCTTCTTACGTTGCATTTTAAATGCCAACTGAGGTCAAATTAAGCTCCTTTTCTTCAATCACTTAGAAGAAAACCATCTGCAGATGCAGTGAGACCTCTTACGTTGCATTTATGCCAACTCTCCATAGAAGTCCAATTAAGCTCCGTTTCTTCATTTGTCAACCCAAGATATAGTTACCCTTTCCTTCGGCATCCAATCATCTTCAATTGTGGGATCCGGATCGGGAACATTCTTTTATACCAATATACCGCATGCGTTAGTGAACACACATACAGATATATGGTGGTCGACATCACCCAAACAACAATCGACTAATAAAAGTCAATGCAACATATCAATCAGATCATATAAATGTATGGGAATAATGTGTTCATCAAACTCTAATCATCTAATCCTAGCAATCATATCCTAGGCACCTAGTCCTTCAACATAGGTTAACATCATTTTTAATTAAGCATATTAGGATAATTAGAAAGCCTGTTAGATGATATAGATTTGAAAACATTCTCCCCCTCAATCAATGACTCATTTTATAAAAGATTTAAAAGCTCTGAAGTCATTGATTGAGTTTCCAAATTTTATAAAAACTCTGAATCTGATTGTTTTTAAGCAACTCATTTTCCACCATTTTGAAAACACCAAATATTTTTTTGAAGAATTTTAGACGGAAAAACATTTGTGTAGGAACAGCAATCCTTTGACATACTTTCCTCATTTTGATTTAGGATAAGTGCACGAAATATTTGAAAATTGGTTTAGCACAACACTTTCCTTTCTTTTGAAGAAGCGGGTTGCTATCGGAAAAAATAGCAAACCATTGTTTTAAGCACGGTTACAGTCTGAACTAGCGTAAGCCATTATTTAAGCTTACCGGGTTCTGATGCGAAATAACTGTAAGCCATATTTTGACACATGTTTAGAAAGAAATATTTACACCTCCTGCTCGAACTTCATCTAAAGTCCGGTGCCATTATTGAATGACATTTCTAAGACCGTAGATGTTATCGATACCAGAAGACATGTCTTGAAAAACATATTTTGGTATTTTCAAATTTTTCGATTTTTATGGATTTTTATGGTTTTATATTTTCTATTTTCTTTTCTGATAAATATATACAAAGATAGAGTAGATGATATAGTATAAGAAGATGATGATACGAGTACAGAGATAAGGATATCGAGCAGCACGTCGTAGAAGATAGAAGTCATCAACTCTTAAACATTCACCACCAAAGCTTCTAGGGCTCTTGAATCGAAGAAAGAAATTGAACCATCTGAAAGTGAGACTTTGGCAGCTTCCCCAAACCGAAAATCCTTTAGGCGAGCGATTGACTAGCTATTTCAAGCTTGCCTTAGCCAGTGCGAGCACACCATTATCATAAATCCCGCTGCTCCTTTCAAGAATAATCATTGTGATTCTTCGTTCGAGGTTATATCATCAACAAGAACAACAACGTATCATCCCACTCTTTAAATTTCTTCTCAAATTTCATTACCGAAGTCGAAGCAATCCATTCCAAAAGGTGTCAAGAGAACACTTCTCCCAAGTAGTTGAATTGATGCAGTCAGTCTCTTTGAATAATGCTCAAGAACTCTCCCGAATACACTTCATGAGGGAATGAAGAACACCTTCCCATGTTCACATTTTTCTTCCCTGATGAACGTGTATGAAGCTCAAGAACACGAAGTACACCAATATCCAAGAACTCTCCCGAATACACATCATGCCAGGAGAGAAAACACCTCCCCAATGTTTGTGGTAAACAATGGCTTTCTTCACTGATGATGCGTGTATGAAGCTCAAGGACCCAAAGTACACACATTCCCAAGAGGAATAACCGATAACATTGAAGAAGCGAGGCGAATCACGATTATCTCTGCGGATGACAATCTCTGCGGATGTCAACTCGGAATAAGTGATTATATCTCGAATCACGATTAAGCCCTCAAGTGAGACATCGGCCCCCAATGTACACAATTATCTCTCCCTGATGATTGTGATAACATCGAATCATCACACACCAGTTTGTACCTCTTTTATCTTGAAACTTTCTTTTACATCACTTCCCCCACGACGTTGGAATAAGAACACCAAAAGCCTTGATGAGTACAACCTTGAGATTCTCTGCGGTCATGACAATTGTCTTCCCGGGATATCTTCAATCACTTAGAAGAGTTAAGTTCATCAAGTTTACTCGCCATGAGTCAAACCTTGAGTTTCTCTGCGGTAATAAAATTTGTCTTCCCGGGATATCTTCAATCACTTAGAAGAATTAAATTCATCAAGTTTACTCGCTTTGTGTTTAGATGTGTGTCTCCTTGCCCCTTTCTGGTTTTATTACTTCAGAATTAGCAACAAATAATAAGCCCAAATACTTGAAATCTGTTGAGAAGATCACTTGAACTCTTGTGAGAATCAACTTGCTGAAGACTCTCTCTGACTATTTTTATCAACCATTATGTAGACAATTTGAAGTGACCACTGAAGAAGAAAACCCGATATACCATACTTGAAACTGAAGTCAACTTCCCCACATTTGTATCTTAAGCTTGCACCTAATGATGGAAGAACGGTTGTAGAATTTATGCTTCAATCAAATCTCTAAGTACTCACTACCCAAACAAAGTATGAGACATTAACACCTCTTGCGATTATCCACACCGTCATATGCGTGTGACAGTGAGTAAAACAAAGTAACTCCTAATAGTGATAGTTAACCAGGTCTTCAACCATCCACCTCATTGCTGGTAACTAGATAAACCAAGTCTTCAACTCAAATTATTAAGCCGAGCAAGTTATCAAATAAGAACACGCCTTTGTGAAAGTCAACTTCAATCTCAAATAAGTGATAAATGATTAACTCAGAAGTAATCAACTTGTGTCAAATGTCCAACACGTGAATAAATGTACAACGGGATGTACATTGACCCACTTAATGAACTGGAACAAATGATTCTTCAACATCAATTTCATCTTCCTAAAGATATACATATAGAGACTGATCGGAAGATTCACCATAATGTCTTCAAGCGGATGAGGTAGTCATTTTCCTTAGTGTTCATGTGGTTGATTTACAGTGCACAATAATCCGTGAAGATTTGGTAAAGGAATACCAAAGAGAAGATCATTTTTCATGAACAATAATCCGTGAAGATTTGGTAAAGGAATACCAAAAGGCGGATTATTATTCAATAGTGCAACTGCAATATAACAATAGTCAATAACAACACCTCTCATAAACCGACAATCGTATGATAAATGCCAGTTAAGAAGAAGTCTTTAGATAATCAAATGCAACTTCGTCATGTAGTCTTCTAACATGTAGCAGAGAATGTAGAACGGCGTAGACTTCGACCTTCTTCAAGATTTTCCGAATGGGGAATAGAGTGTTAACATCTTCAACTCACACCAAAAGGCATCCCAATTAACTTACATCTTGCAAATTCCCTTAACTAAAATCCCTCCCAATCAAACAAGAACAGAAAGATGTTCATCAGGAAATCAGCAATCGGCCGCCGAACACACAAGATGGTAACACCAAACTACCAATCACATCAAACAAGAACAGAGATTGTTCGGAATCATCATGTTGATGTATACGTGAAGCATTAACCGGAAGTACTTTGTCGATAAACTCATCAATCCGAGTGAAGATGTCAACCAACGGCTCTTAAAGAGAAAAACTCCATGTGAAGATGACCTGATAAGAAGAAGCTCGGTTCTTACATGAGTTTAGAGCCGTATGACCATTTATATTCTCAAATATCAATCAACAATGAAAAAAATTCACACTTATTCTCCCCTCAAAATTGCATACGGAGTTTCCATTCTTGATTAAATAAGTGAAAATCATCTGAATGTTCTATTCACACTTCTCTCCCGCAAAATCAGCACATGATGTCGCCATCTTCATTATAATCGAGCAAGTGGAATGAGAAAACAATCAGTGGTAGCCCGGTTCACTTGATAATTGAAGCGCATGGAAAAAGTATGAAGCACGTTGATGAGAATGGTCATAAATAAGAAGATTTCTCTTCTTCAGAAGATAAAGCGAACTGAAGCGTACACTTTTCTTTTCTTTAGAGAACGAGGCATGAACTGTTTTGTTCATACGTCATAATCTCTCTCTTTTCAATCTCTTTTGGTAAAACATGTGATCAACCCATTATCATTCAGTAGGCTCTTTGTCGTGACAGCTGATGGAGAAGACCCAATATGATGAATTTGACCCTGAAGTAAACTATCCCGAACTGGTGACTTAAACTTGCACATATGTAACAAAGAGCGGTGCCTATTTCCATTAGCATCTCTAAGTACTCTCTATATACTCTATACTCTTCAACCAACCAACCATCAAGTATAAGACGTACATAACCTCTTGAAAATCCACAATTGAATGTGACACTGAGCACTACAACGTAACTCCTTAAAGTGATAGTTATTTTGAGGTGATAAGAGCCCAATTCCCCCAAGTGGTAAAAAGAACAGGTAAAAGTCACCCAACAATAACTAGATTTCCAAGTCTTTGTTTTAGATAATAAGCTCGAACAAGGATCATGAAGAATCTTCATCCATCCATCCCCGATACCTTCAGATACTAAGTACACTTGCCCGTGATACTTCACTTCAACCTCAAATAAATAATAGTGAATTAACCTCGTTGTCACATCTTCTGATTAAAAGCTCAAATCTAGCCTTCTTTGACGTTTTAAGTGAACTATGATAATGGTTTTCATCCCGACCATGGTTAAAAACACATGACACCGTAAAACCAAGCAATAACCAAACTGCCATGACGAATATCCAAACACACATCCAATTTATGAAGTACACCCTTTTATCCCTTCTTGAAGCGAAACCAGTAACACCAGCATCAGAATACCCCAAAATACGCTTTCCTTTCTCCAAGATGGTTCCATCATCACGGGATTTTACAATTATATAGTTTAAACCGAGAAATAGTTTCTTTCGCGGGATTTTACAAAACCAAGAATAAACCGTATGATAGTTCCAGAAATGCACCTTACAATTACCAGGATGTTTCCATTGTCACGGGATTTTACAGGTCTATGATTTAAACCGAGAAATAGGTTCTTTCTCGGAATTTTACAAAA
The DNA here is from genome assembly GCA_910596185.1 of Chrysanthemum makinoi. Classification (NCBI taxonomy): domain Eukaryota; kingdom Viridiplantae; phylum Streptophyta; class Magnoliopsida; order Asterales; family Asteraceae; genus Chrysanthemum; species Chrysanthemum makinoi. The sequence goes on along the minus strand of OU343217.1, from coordinate 201,199,335 downwards.
TCAACTCAAAACCATAAACAATGTCATCTTGAATGTGTTATGACAATTTTGGTTTCAGAGAATATCTGTTTTAGGAGAACATGCAGCGGTTCATCAACGGTTCATTGCCCAACATCAACCACATCATCAACATCCATCCAATCAACACTTTGGTAAACACATCATTCACGCATTCTGTCGGCTATTGTAGTGGCCACAAGGAGAATTAAACCCGATATGCCAAACTTGATCATGAAGTAAAACTGCTCAGATTTGTTACTTAAACTTGTACTAATCCTCGTGAATATGAAACGGTGTACCCAATGTACAAAACCTCTTGACATTCTCAACTGAGTGAGACACCGAAGTGATAGTTACGTTGTGGGTTAAGCGAGAAAGAATCACAAACGAAACTAAATAGCCAAGTCTTTATCACACTCTGTAAATGCCCAAACAAGTCATCTTCGCGGAAGGGTAGAAAGAAAGAAGACGAAATAAGTAAGCGCGCCCGGAAAACCTCACTTCAAAGCCAAATAAGAATACCGTAAACAAAATCCCGTAGTCAACTTTGTTCCAATAACAATCCAAGCCGTGACATATTATTCTCCGTGAAAATGTATATACCAGAGTACCAAACCACATAACCCATTAAATCATAACATCATAACAAATCACATCGTCAAGTTTCATAACACATTACATCTCATTAAATCCAAGTATCATATTTTCGATCCAATTTAGAGAAGCCCATCAGTCTATCAACCAATCGTGTGTACACACCAAACATGGTTACTCTTAAAAAAAATCAAGGCCCGGTCAATGAAAAACAATCCATTCAGCCAAGTTCAATCGTCCAACTACATCCATTTGACCATTCAATCTCAATACCAAATTAATAACACCGGTCAAGAATCTCGAACATATTCAATAATTCATACCGTGAACTATTATCCTCGTGAAAGTCAAATTACCACTCATAAACCAAAAACTTTGTCCAAGTTAAAAGTTATAAAAAATTTGGATATCGAAAAATTCAATTAACACGTATCAGCCCATTTTCCATATTCGATCCAAATAATTAATCACAAGATATTCGAGAACGTGAATTCTCGTGAACTAAGTATGACGACAACGTGCCCATTTCTCAGAAATAGAACACTTGCATTCCAATTTCATTAAAATTAGTATCATGACCATACTACACGTAAATAGCCATTTCCAGCCCAATCAAAATATGTATTAAGACCAAGAAGTGAATATCCCAGCGTGGCCCATTAGAATTAGCAAGCAACGTCCACACACATTTGATAACAGACCCACGTCCAAAATACCCTAATTACTTGTGTATAAAACACTCCACATATCACACACTTAACCCTAATACTTAGTAGCCAGACCCTAAAATCTCTCAACAAAAACACGCCCCCATTCTCTGTAACTCATACATCTCCAAACCCTAACACATCTTCAAAGAAAATAATCCGCCCCCTCTTTATTTGAATGTATCATACATGTCAGCTTCTCAAAAAGATCATACGAAGTGTTCACGCACTTATCCTCGCCATAGGGTTGGCTAGAGGCTCATCAATTAGGCCACAGGGTTGGCAACGATTATATATCATAGGGATGGTATAGGTTCATGAAGGTGGCAAGGCTTCGTGTTCTAATCAAAGAACTCAGGTAGGTAAACATTGTTCCCATTTAACGAGCTAAGAAAAGGTTTTAACAAAATTGTTACAACCATTTCTATGAATCATACTAAAACACAGATTTCCTTTTTGTTTTCATCGAACAAAGGTAGACTACAACATAAATTGTTGTTGTTCTTTCTTGAAAAAGTTCGTATATAAATAAGAAGTATATTATTCGAACAAGATCTGTGATGTATATCCCTTTGTGTACGACCGTATGGTTTATCGAACAAACAAAAAATTAAAAAAAAATTAGGGATGGAACTGAGATCGATTGTTGGTATTGATATAAGTCTTGTGTAGTCTTAGAGTTTGTTAAAGTTTCGGACCTGTTGAGATGATTTTGTTGCAACTAGTTATTTTGTTTTGATAACCATGGATCAATGATGTTGGATGAAACTGAGGTCATGGTGTTTTGTTGGTAATTGGTTTGTCGTCGTGTGGTCAAACCTTCTCATTCTTCATTTCTGTCCAAGTCGCTAGCCTAAGTTGAGTCGAGTCACTAGCCAACTTTAAATCAAGTCGCTAGCATAAGTAGCTAACATAAATTAAGCTACACCAAGTCTCTAGCAAATTCGCTAGCACAAGTTTCTACGACTTGTAAAGACAAGTCGCTAGGATTAGTACCAAGCATGTAAGCCACTCTTTTTTTATTTTCAAACATAAGTTAAGCTAGCTTCTTTTTCCAAAGCAAATTAAACTACGACTTGTTAAATAACAAATTAAGCTAGGTAAAATGTTTTCCAAGTAAAGCTCTTGAGCTTTAGTCAAGTAAGCTATCAAGAAGCAAAATGACCAACTTTTTCCCGACCAAGACAAGACCGAAGAAAAAGCAAGGACATACATTTAACCCATAAGACTGCATATGAAATGCATCAGTATTGACCCAATATGACCACGTTGAAAATACCAAATGACCACTTATCGTGCATTCATGATTTACCCAGAGAAAGACATACAACTACTTCCTTTTTTACCATAGAAACTATCCATTTGACCTAAAAAACATGACCTGTTGACCACATAACTTTTAAGTTTTGGTAACAAAAGAAATCATATGAAGATAATGGTACAATATGACATATTTGTTTTGAACAAAAAACAGATAGATGACAACTTGTTTAAAAAAAACTCTTTAGGCACAGAAAAAACGGAAAACAACATTTTCCGACCACAAAAAGTACTAAAACAGCATAAAAACATATAGAAACCACACAAATCAACAAAAACACAACAACCATGGCTCTTGATACCAATTGTTAGGATCCTATATTTTTGTGTTTGATGATTCGGGTGGTCTTGGATGATCAAAATGCATGTTTACCATTTTAGAGAGAGAAAGTAGAGAGAGAGAGGATGTTCTTGCTAGAGGTTTAAACAAAGGAAATGTTAGATTGAATGAGAAGCACCACCCCTTCCATGGATGGAAGGGGTATTTATAGTTACAAAAATAACGACCTCCTATCGGCCTGTGGATCAGGTATACAGTGGGTAAAGACCCGTCCTTCCTCCACGGTGTTACTCTAAACTAAACTACGCTACAAACTAACTAATTAACTACTAAATAACGTAAACAACTACAAGTCTACGAGCTAACATATGCTAGACTATAATTGGGGTGACCGACACTTTAACATGGAATTTCCAATTCCTAACACTATCGTTTGACCCTTTAGAGATTTTCAAGGAAATCCATATGGTTCACTCCTGGGATGCCCAACGTTCAAAATAAGTTCTATGCAGGAGTTAGTCATTTGCGCTACAAGGTTAGGCCTATATGAAACCAAGACAAGCAAACATAACAAGTTTTACAGCGATCAATATCTGTGAACAAAGATCAAAGTTTGTTATGCAGAAGTATTTATTGGGTTAATCCCAATCGACCCAGTCAACACCCGTTATGACCCGGTCAACCCAGAAGTCAAACACAGAAAGTCAACAAAGCAGTTTTCTGACAGTTACAAGACAACTGCCGAATGGCAGTTACAAACATACAAAACCGACATATTGTAAACCAACATGTCGTTTCACTTGTACCATTTCATGTGTATAAATAGATAGCAACATTGTACAGAATTAATGATGACATAATTGATTAATACAAAAGCATTTACAGAATCTTTGTTTCAATTGTATTTGGTATATTTTGACTTTAGTCAGAAATATCATTGATCCATACCCCATTGAGGCCAACAACTGGTATCAGATCTAGGTTTGGTCACACTAACCAAAATCATCACTTACCAATCTATTCGTTTTAGTTTCAGAATCATAAGAACAAGAAACTGTTTCGATAATTTTTGTTTCTGCGAAAGTAATCCGAACACAAATCAAGATATCATTTTGTGTTCTGTTTACGTACAGTCGCAACAAGGGAACAATCACAATCGTGATTACTCAAACCACGGCATCAGAAAACAATTCGCAAGAAAAAAATTTTTTACATCAAAACAAAATCATCAAATCCAATAGGATTAGAAACGATTAAATCGTTTACCTTTTGATTCAAAACAAAACTAATAACTAAGTCATCAATTAGGGCAAAATTATAATGATTGGAATTAGAACAAACACACCTGTTCAGATTAACGAATCAAGCCCAGAACATTAATTGAGTCACCAATCGACTTAATTATAGTCTCCAATCATCCATATCTCTCACGGACTTTAAACCCCCAAATTCATCGAAACCCTAAAAGTTTCGATTGAAGGGAATAAGTGCTCGCGAAGAACACCACACACCGGAGAAGAGAGGAAGGCCATTCAAGACTTATCACAGGCGTTTGACCATAAAGAAGGAGAGAAAACAAGAAAGGATCAATTTCTAGAAAAGGAAGAGACGAATATACAGTCTCTCAAAGAGACGCGTTTTGTTTTTTTTTTAATCTCAAATTAGAAGATAAGAAAACATATTAAAGAGGCGCGTATAAAAGTAGGGCAACAAAGGATTTTTTTACTTAAGGCATCGGGTTAGACCATCAACCCCTCCAGGTTCCAAAATTTACAAAACCACTATTTCATTTTTTTATATAGTATATATTTCATTTTGATATATATTATTTTCTTTTGATAAGTTACTTTTATTTACAAAATTAGTACTTCATCAATTTTTTTTAAATATAGTAACCTAGTGATTACACTGCTTATTATATTAGAAATAACTTTTAAGGAGTAATTAACCTTAGGATATTTCATTTAAGAATTTTTAATCTCCCAGGATAGTTTTTCAAAACTAGACCTATAAAAGTTTTATACACCTTTAAGGAAAATAAAACATTAGAGCTCACTAAAAAAATAAGAAATTTCAACACACCTCATGTTAAAATTCTCTTGGAGATTTATTGTCAATATCTTTAAGATATGACGAAAGACAATGGTAATAAGGAATCTAATACTAATATTACAAATAGTATACCCCAATTTCAATGCCCAATCCTAAAGCCCGCGAATTACTCATTATGGGCAATTCGCATGCAAATCATTCTCGAAGTAAATAGCTTATAGGAAACAATAGAGCCGACTGATTCGACTCAACCCAATAAGAAAAAAGACAAAACCGCTATTGCATTTCTATACCAAGCCTTACCCTAAGAATAATTACTTCAAATAACAAAGCACAAAACGCATGATGGGAATGCTTTTTGGCAAGGCTTGGACTAAACACTCAATCGACTTTGAGATGTTATATATGAAGGAAGACGAGACAATCGACACCATCACTACAAAACTTACAACTCTCGTAAACAAAGCCGCTAGTCTAGGACACACCATAGAAGATCAAACCTTAGTACGGAAACTACTAATGTTGTACCCGATAGGTATCTGCAAATAGTAACATCTATTGAACAATATTCCGACCTAAGCACAATGACAATGGAAGAAGCAATTGGAAGACTTAAGACTTACAAAGAAATGATTAAGTTCAAAAAGGGAAAACATGTGGACAATCAAGAAAAATGATGTTCACACGGCACGGCAATAGAGGAAAACACTTTAAAGGACGTGGACGTGGGAAGTATAAATTTTCACACGGAAAAAACCACGAAAAATTTAAGGAAGAAAGAAAAAGAGGAGAAAACTCTCACAACAACTTCAACAAATCACATATTTATCTTAGCAAAGTAAAATGTTACAAATGCAATAAAATGGGTCATTATGCAACTAAGTGTTATTCAAAACCAAACACTAGTATGCAATCTAATCTTGTCGAGGAGGACTAATGGCAATATTAGAAGACCCACTAGTATCAAAACTTAAAGATCAAACTACCTCGCTACACGAAGAAGATGTAGGATATAAAGAGACAAATGTAGATAGTCTATGGTAATTAGACAATGGAGCCAGCAATCATATGACTGGAATGAGATAACACTTCAAAGAGCTAGATGTGAACGTTAGTGGAAAAGCAAGATTCGAAGATGGATCTCACATAGAGATTAAAGGAAAAGGTCAATCCTAATAGAATGGATGACGAAAAGCAAAGAATCATATCACACGTATATTACATTCCCAGCCTAAAAAGCAACTTATTGGGTTGGAAATGATTCAATCCGGTTGTAAAGTAGTAATGGAAGACGATGAATTATGACTTTATGACATGGACAACAAAATCTTCATGAAAGTCACAAGACAAAGAAACTGTCTATACAAAGCAAGTCTGAAGATAGGCACACATGTTTGCTTACTAGAAAAATTGAAGGACAACACTTGGTTATGTACGCAAGACTAGGATATCTCATCTTTGAATCACTAAATCAATGACTGAAGAGAGTTAGTTCAAGGAATATCCGCCATTAAACATACAACACAAATCTGTGATGTTTGTTTAGTTGGTAAACCTGAGCACCATTTCCCAGCAAAAACTAGATCAACCTCACCTAGATTTAGTATCGCGATTTATGTTGACCAATTACACCACCAACACCATTTGGAAAAAGATACATATTCTTACTAGTCGATGACTATTCAAGATATATGTGAAGTATTTCCTAAACATGAAAGATCAAGCATTTGACACTTTAAAGGAATATAAGAATACAATAGAGAAGGAGCTAAGGACAACATAAAATGTTCAGGCGATCGTGGAGGAGAATTCATCTAACAAACTCACTCAATCGCAAAGAAAATGGCATAGCATGACAACTTACCACACCTTACTCACCGCAACAAAATAGAGTAGTTGAACGAAGAAATATGACAATTATGTCTACAACAAGATGCATGATGAAAGCAACCAACATGCCTCAAAATTTTTGGGCTGAAGCTGTTAGACATGCAATATACATTCTAAACAGCGATCCTACAAAAGCCTTAGAAGACATCACTCCATACGAAGCGATCAAACAAAGAAAGCCAAACTGATAACATCAAGTTTTCCTGATTATTAAGTGTCAATTTTCCCGATAATGCTTGTAATTTATATCATTTATATGGATTTACGCTTGTTTTCCATTATATTTCACTTTCAGGTAAATTATGAGCATTGGAGCTAGAGAGATGCGGATTTGGAGGGTTTATTGAAGATTTATCATAGTATGCTCACTTTTAAAAAGTTACGGCGTAACTCATCTCTCACATTACGCCGTAACTAAAGCGTGGCTCAGAAAACCAACTTAACAGAAGATTACGGCGTAAATCTATCTAAGATTACGACGTAACCATATTAGGTCAAATGAGGTAGAGTGAGGTTGACACGGGTCTGATAAGATTCAACTGCAAGCTGGAGATCTTCTACACGTTCTTTGATGACTATGCGTCGGATGAAGATGAGCAATGACTTGATGAATTCACGTTGTACCGATTGGAGAATTGTCTCATCGACCACGTACTTTGGCAAGGTACATGTCTTCGATGTGGTTGATAGACAAATTCTCAAAGTCAAACCGAGAGAATGCATAATCCCTTTCGTCTTGTCTCTTGACCACAATATTCTTGAGATACGTGTAGTCCCATTTGGACGAGAAAGATCAGCGTGTTTGATGGCAATGATGTTTTTAGTCTTGAACAGCATGTTGAGACTTACGTACTGGCGGCTGTAGTAGATTCTTCGGTTCGGCCAATGATGAATCCCATTCATTGCATCTCGGTCGTATGCTACCACTTTGTTGGAGAACAAGTGATTAGCTCTTTCCTCGATAGCTATGCGGTTTGAGTATCGGTGCGGGAATGGAAGTGTCAGAGATGTAGCGTATTTCCTTGAACCATCGCCACCGTGTAGAAGAAAATCCTAGTCTTTGTTGAAGAAATATCGAATGGGATCCTAGGTCGTCTGGTTGGCGATTGTTGGTAGTGGTTTAGACCAGTCGGTGTAATATGGAGGATTGTCCCGCTTTGTAAAGTCGATGTTTGCTTCCGGGTTGAGCCAATCCATGTTATTAGACATAGCTCGAGCAATGTTGTCAAGGTGATATTCGACCTCGATGGCACTTTCAGAGCTATCTTTCCACAGTTGAAAAGCTTCATTCTTGATTCAGCCGCAACTTCGGATTTCGTCATCTTCTTTACCGATTTTTCTTGCAGTATCTTTGCATGCTCCAATGTATTACCGTCTACGGATCTTGACCTTCAGCGGTAGGGAGTGGAATTAACAAGTAGAGAACCATTCAAATTCCTCATGATATCTTCATCTAGCCATGATAGGACGTTAACTTTGGCGCCTTCTTCTTTTTTCTTAGGCCTAGATGAGGGTTCGGTTTTGTACTTTGTGGAGAGGCGGGTTGTTGTATGGGCTCATGGTATTCTTCATCGTCACCACCCGTATACTCAAAGTGATCATCGGTTTTGAGTGCTGGGTGGTGTCTCGGAATCCCGAGGTTTATCTGCTGAGAGAAGAGGGAGGAGGAGATCTTTGTTGAGATGGAGTCCTTTGGGTGGAGGTGGCATTGAGTCTTGAATCGAAGAGGATTCACTAGACTTCTTTGTGCGTTTGTGCTCTTTATCCTTATCCTGATCTTTGTCTTCGTCATCTCTTAAACAGGCCTTCTGGCCTCTTCTCTGAATGATGATTTGAGTTGGTATTCGGCAATGCTTCAAGCAGTTTAGCTTCATGGGAAAGCGTTAGGCGTTTTGACATTTGCGCTACCATCGGTTCACATTCATCATCTGAGAAGATTGTAGTTTCAAGCTGGATTGATGCTCAAATTCATGAAGTTGATTTCATTGCTTGTTTGGCTAAATGTAATAGATTGGATAAAGTTATGCGGTATACATCTCCTTCGTCGGTTTGGAACGACCTCCATAAGGAACTTGTGAGTGTATCCTTTTATCATCTCGTCCATGCTCCCTTGAAGATCATCCTTCATAAGCTTCGGTACATACTCCCTTTCAACTTGCATCTTGTCATTCTCATCATGAAGGTATGTTAACTGGTCAACAATAAAATTTAGCTTTTTGTAAAGCATGTATTTCTTTCTAACATGTTTGACCGCATTCATAATTCTTTTATGAGTATGAGAAATCCAAGATCGGTGGCTTCTTCTTGATTTGGATGTTGATTTGGTTGATTTCTTTAATGGTGGTGGTGAAGAATGAGAAGACGAATCTGATGATGAAGAGACATGAGGAGACTCTGGATCCTTTGGAGGTCGCGAGTTTTCTCCTCTGGCGAGGGCTGTCTAGCGAAACTTATCATAATCAGTGTCATCTCGGACTTATCTTTCTCTTGATCTTTTCGTCTCGATCTTTTCTTTGTCACCCTCATCTTTCTCGGACTTTTCTTTAACCGGTTCCTCAAATTCATGCTCAATAGTTTCCTCCACGGGCTTTTGTTGTTGCTCCAAAGTGGTGGCACCAGATCCCTTCGGGTTGATTAAGCATCGAGGATGCAGTGAAGGTGTTGCACCACTTGACCCCGGGGCCACCCATTTGATCTTTTGCAAATTCTTTTGCCACGCGTGTTGGAGTCTAAGAATTTGAACTTCTTCTGTGTATGAAGTATCGGTTGCTCTTCTTCTTCATCGAGCTTTCTTCATAAGGCACAAGTACATGAGTCTTCCCTTTTTCTTTGTCAGCTGGTGGACTTGGAGGTTTAGCTACCATTGTAGTTTCATCTTTAGCGGTTTGAGTAGAAAGTCTCTTCATCGATTCGTACCTTCGAGTCCTCGTCCATTAGCTTTTTGCGGTTCAGGCTTGGATACGGGAATAGGAACGACTTCCTTGGCGGAACTGTCCCTTTAGTGGAGGATTCCTCCTAGGGAACATCCTCGACTCTCAGTCTTGTAGCACTTCCCGCACTTCCTCTTACGGTTTCCTTATAGGTGTTCGAGAAGACTTCTCATCGAGATGACCAACTTTGCCTTCTCTTATTGCTACAAGATACCTTTTGTATGTTTCAAGCTTTTTGATTTCATTAGTGAAGGTGATCGGGTAACCAGCACCTGTTTCTTTGTTGACGATTCCTTGATTCGGCGATAGGATGGGTTCATCAACATGTCGTGATTGTCGGGTCATTGAGCCTCTTGGGAATATCGGGATGAAGTCAAGTGCTCTGGATCAACACTTTGTGTATCGATATAGGGAATCTTTAAGCCAAGCTTTTTGAGAAATGACATCATGTCATCCCATATCAGAGCTTCAATTTTGATGTCCTTCTTGTTGATTAATGACCAAAATATTTGCAGCTCCATGAGCTTGGGATGCTCATAGCCACTACGACCGAGACTGACTTGGTGATGATGATGTAGAAGGTTCTCCACGGTTGAGGAATGTTCTTAAGCTCCACATGAGAATGCTTAGTGATAATTCCTAAAGCTTCATCATAGCCAATATCATTAGGAATTGCGAGCTGTCTCTTGATAGGTGTGGCATAGAAGTCGGTTGGCCGATGTCGAGGAATAAGAAGAACGACCCGTAAATCTGCATGTGTGATGGTGATTTGTTTGTGATTTAACGTCGTTGTCCGCGCACTTTGACCTTTGATCCTTTGCATTGAATTCGAATTGTTGTATGTAGATCTCCGAGTGCTGTGAGCGAGTGTGAGAGCATGTTCGGTATGGATGATTCTAAGAATATCCACAGCAATCAAGCGAAGATTACGAGCATGTGAGGGTTTCAAAGTCAACTTCGAGATTGTTCTTTACAATCTTTCTTGGATAGCCATTAGGGAAGATATCAGCAATTGTGAGAACTTCAGGTGCATCCACATTCATTTGAGCGACCATGTCGTGATCACGAAATAACATTAGCCAAAATAACCAACATATCGAAAGACATAATGTTAGTCAACAGAAGGTTTTATTGTCTAATTATTGAATATACAGTGTTAATGATTGTTACGAGTCCTAAGTCACTTGTTTGTCCAATAGTCCAATGCGTGTGAAACGTTTCGTGAATTAGTTAACTTTAAGTTTTAAAGTTTATGTTATCACTTATAGTTCACAACATATCAAGCGTTTAAGTTTATTAGTGACATTATTGGATTCGTGACGTTATGATTCATTTATTTACAAGTTTGCGCGCGTAACAATTCAAAACGAAGGTTTGATCAAGGCTTATCGTGTGGAATAGTAGCTTATCCGTAGCAGGGTTATATCGTAGCGAAAGCTTAGCGTAGGAATCTGTCATACGCGTAAAATGTTCAGCGTAGAGCAGTAACTTATGCGTGAGAGCTTCGCGCGTGGCGTATAAAAACTTTACGCGTAAGGCTTACTCGTAAGAGTAGACCTATCGTGGAGTCATTTTGCATACTCGGTTCGGCGTAAAATTTCTCTTACGCATAACTTTCTCGCGTAAGGTGATCCTTATCGTAGAGTAACAACAACCTTGATTACGAATGTTATGAGTAGCAAACACGAAAAATCATCATAAGCATCAATTTAACTTATACATTCAATCTTAAAACAGATCAAGGCATAAAAGCATGTTAGCATTCTGGCGTAGAAAGTCATATGCGTAAGTCAAAACCCTAAGGTTCATAAATTACGCATATGATTTCTAACCATAGAAATAGCACCAAAGTTTTTTCGGTAGTTCTAAGTAGTTATGTAGTGATATAACCAAGTATTAACATCCAATTCGCGGTGAATCAATAATACCCAATTCACAGAACATTAAACCCTAAACTTTAATTCTTAAACAATTAGTGTTTCTGGGTTGATCTAAAGCCTAGATATCATCAATTCACCATCATAACACCATTACACAACTATCTTTTTGACCAAAAACAATCACATTTGAGAATACCCAAACCCACGCATAAACCCTAGTTTTCAAAATTCATCAATTCGTGTTTACGGGTAAGTTTGAGGATAAAAATGGTATCATTGATGTTTTAAAACATTTTGACACAATCTTTTAACCACAAACACTCACCAATGATTATGTGTTCTAATATACGCGTAGAACACAAACATCACATATCTCAAGATTTAGTTGGATTTATGAAAATTCAAAACCATTGTTTAAAACTTGTTATAAACACGAAATCACTTACAATTGATGATCCAAAAACGTTGTGAGATGATTGTTGTCGCGTAGGATAGGTTTGGTGTGTATAATAAATGTGATGTGAAAAATTTAGGTGAGGTGTTTTTTATTAAAATGACTTTATCCTTTTGGAGTTTGGTCCTTCCTTTTCCTTTTTCAAACAAAGCTATTTAACTTCCATTTTGGTTACCAAACAAAGATTTTAGGAAAGAACTTTGTGACACTCCCCGACTTAAGAAAAATAATGAAAGGTTATAAATTTTAGTCCGAGGAGTGTCAGTTGAACCAGAAAATTTTACCACCATTGATACAAGAAACAACGGAATAGAGTAACATGCAAGTACACGAATGTTTTGAAGCAGTTAAGGGTTAATTTTCTCCCCTCAACACTTGATGAAAAAAATCTTGAATTTTGAAAGATTATAGTGTTGACGGAAGAAATGTACTTGCCATGTTGAAAGAAAAAAATAGATAGAAGAATATTTTTGTTGTTTTATCAGGTTTTATATTTTTGTATTTTGTTTTTGAAAATAATATTTACAAAAGATATTTGGTGTTTGGCGGGTTTTAAAATTTGTTTTAGGGTTATCCAATTCCTCTTGATTCAAACACCTCATACCAATCCGGTGGACCAACTCATTAAACCTAGCGGGAGGCAAGGCTTTGGTGAGAAGCGCCATGGTATACGTACCCACAAATATAATTCAACGTACCACTGTTCCACGTGATCCTTGATGAAATGATATCGAAGATCGATGTGCTTTGATTTGAGTGTTGGAAGGTTGCACGAGATCGCAATAGCACTCCGATTGTCGCAGATACATCGGGGTTACGTCAAATCACGTAACCATAGTCTTTGAGTTGTGTTCTCATCAAATGACTTGAGCACCTGGCACACAGCTAACATTCATATTGCCGGTTGAGGCGGCGATGTACAATCCTGCTTCTTCGATTTCCATGACACCAATTTATCACCAAGAAATTGTAAAGCTCCTGAAGTACTTTTCCTTGAGTCTAAGCATCCTGCGTGGTCAGCGTCTGAAAAAGTGATTAGTTCAAAACCAGAATCCTTCGGATACCAGATCCCCAAGTTAATGGTTCCCTTGATGTATCGAAAGATTCTTTTAGCCTCAGAGGTGGGTTTTAGTTGGTCGCGGCCGATGCGGGAGCAGATATACGGCAAAGACAATATCGAGTACGCTGTTGTTAGATACATGAGAGACCCCATAATACTACGGTATTTTGTAGGGTCCACCAATTTCCCATGTAAATCAGCGTCTAGCTTCTTGGTATGAGCCATTGGTGTGGCATAGGTGTCACATGTATTCATTCCAAATTTGTGTAACAATTCAAGGGCATATTTGGGTGACTCGAAAAATACCACGGGGTGATTGATGAACTTGTAGTCCTAGAAAGAATGTAAGTTCACCCATCATGGACATTTCAAAATTTTTCTTCATTAGTTTTGCAAAGCGATTGAGTACTTTTTATATGTAGACCCAAAAATGATGTCATCCACGTAAATTTGAACAATTAAGATATGTGCCCGTGATATTGTATGAAAGAGTAGGGTCAACGAACCTTTGGTGAAATTATTGCAATAGGAAAGATGATAGCTTATCGTACCATGCGAGGAGCTTGTTTGAGACCATCTGAGCTTTGTTCGGTTTGTAGACATGGTTGAACGGGATCACGAATCCTTCTGGTTGGGACATAACCGTTTCTTTAAGTTGTCCATTAGAAGCGGTTTTGACATCCATCGAAGACCGTCATATTCATATGAGCGCGAGCGAGAAATATCCGACGACCTCAAGGCGAGCAGCGGGCAAAAGATTCTTCAAAGTCAATACCCTCTTCACGCGATAACCCTTAGCCACCGGCGTGACTTATTTCGATTACATTTCCTTGACATCAATTTGTTTTCCAAATCCATTTTAGACCAATGGCGTAGACCCTTTGGTCTTTCAACCAGTTACCATACTTCAAGACGTTTGAATTGGTTGAGTTCTTCTTGCATGGATTCAATCCAGTTGTCTTTTGTCATTGCGTCTTTGATGTTTTAGGTTGAATTGGTAGACGGTGAGTGCATAAATGCAATGTTCACCATCAGTGGCGTTGTCTTGTAACGACTGGTTGATTCGGGTTGCCAATAATGTTTTCCGGAGGATGGTCTTTTGTCCATCTATGTGTGGAGGGTTGATGTTGGTATACATTGTGCGATTTTGAGGATTCAAATGGCTTGTTGAAGATTCGCGACATCGGTGTAGCGGTCTCATTAGCAAGCGGGTTAAGCGCATTTGGATCAAAATCTGCGGTGGGGGTACTTCATTGAACATCATCGGCCGGTTCATCATTGTTGGGCGGTTTGTTCAAGCTGTTGTGTTGGAGTCAAGCGGTGGTGCTTCTTCAACCGTAGTTGTTGTGCGAGTGTATCGGTATAAGAGTATTATCGGGTTGAGCAGCGGAAGCTTGGCGGATACACTTGGAACGTTCATCAATATCGTCACTAAACGAGAGGAGCAAATAACCTTTCCATTTGTTGGCGAGTAAGGTGGGGCTTTGTTGGTGATGATGGGGTTTGGGAAGTTTAAGCGGTTGTGACGGGTTCCAAGTTGTTATACTCAGAAGCCATTTCCGTGAGTTCATCAAAATGAGCATGAATCGTTTCCATAACCTCCTTTGTTCGAGCGATTCAGTTCGAAACCTTTAGAATTATCACAATATACAATAAAGACTCCAATGTCAGCTTTGGCTTTGAGCTTTCCAAAGTCATCACGATCATTATTAGGATAGCAAAGAGATCCAAATACATGAAAGTGTTTGAGATTCAGTTTTCTATTGTGGACAAGCTCGAAAGGTGTTTTGTTGTGGCGTTTTGTAATCATAGACGGGTTTTGAGTATAGCATGCAGTAGATACGACTTACGCCCATAAGTAATCTGGAAGTTTAGCATTGATTAACATTGTTCTTGCGGCCCACTAGCGTTCGGTTCGTCTTTCAACAACTCCGTTTTGTTACGGTGTGCGTGCAATAGATGTCCGATCTTTGAATCCCACTTTCTCATAAAATTCACGAAGAGTTTGGTTAACAAATTGATTGCCTTTGTCACATTCGATTTGTCGAGCGGTGTTTTAAATGAACTTGTATTTTTGTGAGAAAGGTGATGATCATCGTGGAGCTTGATCTTTGCCGAAAGTAGACCCAAGTCCATCGTGAATAGTCATCAACAATTACTAAGATGTAGCGTTTGCCATTGATCGTTTGCCCGCGCATCGGGCCACACAAATCCATGTGAAGAAGATGAAGCACATCTTGAGAGCTGTGTTCCACCTTTGAAGGAAAATGAGCACGAGTGCTTTTCCCTTGTTCACAACCTGAGCAAAGGTGATCTTTAGAATACCGAAATCGTGGGAGTCCTTCAACTAGTTTGTGTCGAGCAAGGTTGGTGATGGTTTGAAAGTTTAGATGTGAGAGCAGCGGTTGCCATAGCCGGATTTTGTTGATGTTATCTTTGAAAGTAAGCAAATGGGAGATGAAGCAACCATGTCTTGCATAGAGATAGTGTAAGACTTGAATTACCGAGCGGACATAAGGTCATTTTCTTGTAGATCACGAATGAAACAAGTTTTCTCCCTGAAAGCAACCTCCAAATCTCCATCACAGAATGACCTCTGAAAGCAGTTGTGACCGAGGCCTTCCACATAATAAACCTGCTAATTTCGATGTTCCCATTGAGTAGTCTCCGTAGCCCATGATAGGCTGCGAAGTGATCATTCCGAACCGGCGGTGCCAATGAACTTTGCATAAAGTTTGATAACAGTTTAAGGTTGCTGTCATGTGTCGGGAACATCCGCTATCAACAATCAGAATGATGCGTATCACTGCATTACACACAGGCGACACGGATGGAATAGAAGTAGATGTGGAACCCGAAATGTTAGAGGGTTCCGGAGCGGTTATAGTAGACATACACACATCAATAGCTTTAGGTATCCATTTAAATCCTAGTGTGTTATATATCCATTCTGCCATCTCCAACTAGTATTTGCTTTAGTCTTAGTGAATGCACTAGGTGGTACTACATTCCTAGGAGGTGAAACTGGAGCTCTGAGGGGACAGCAAGCGTTTCTTAGAATCTAAAGAGGCGGTCTACCAAGCACAGACTTAGAAAGATTAGTGGGCCTAGAGGTATTCGGTTCTTAGGATTCCTTAAACGAGAGATGATAGCTTTAGCAACACATTTATCATGACAATCGGAATTCATACTTTTACGACAAATAACACAAGGTGCATCATCGCTGAATATCAAAAGTGCTTAATGGTTTAGCATTCGTTACATCACTATTTCTATTACATTTGCGGGCCTTAATATCTATAGTGGAAACAACGTGAGTCTTATTCATAGTCCTAGGGTGTTCTTCTACTTTAGCATTCCTTATTGATCTTTTCTTAGGTCGCAACTTCCTATTCTTCGATGTAGTGCTCTAGAACGTGAAGTGGGGACGTTTGGAAAAGACGCAACTATTCATGTTTCAGTAGAAGGAAGCACGTTAGCAACTTGTGATTTGGCAGTAGGGATTCTAGGTTCATGATTACTAAGTGTTATTGGTGCTATTCTCTTAATCACGGTAGGCGGAAGTTGTTCATACTTTCCTAACATTTCTCTTAACTTGAAGATAGTGTGAATCAGGATCTTGATTTTAGGAGAATATTTCGACCAAAATGCATAACTTTTTTAGTGTGTGCAAGATAATGATCAAGTTCATTTGATGCTTCATCACGAGTCTTTTGAGTAAATCAAATATGACACCATATTCCTTTTTAACTTTTACAAGTTCTTGTTCATATTTTGAGATTTGACACTTAAAGACACGTTTTGATCATCCAGTTGCTCAATTTTGGATCGAGAAGTTTTTGTCCATAGCTGGGCGATTTTGTTTTGAAAAACAAGTTGTTGATCATGAATATCTTTTTGACACCAATTAAGGCGGCGTATTGCATTTGAAAGTTCGTTTGACAATCGTTTATTTTCAACTTTTAAGGACTCGATCTGAAGCACATTATCGGTGTTCTCAACATTTACCACAGAATCAACAATATCAGCAGAGATATAATCAAATGCATATGACAAAGAATTCAATAGCACAACATTATGGACATCGGCCGGATGACATCTTCCAAGAGTCGATCAACATCTTTTCTCAACATTTTCTTTTTCCGTTTAGTATTAGAAATAGATGTTTTGTTTTCAACGACCTTCATCAATACAAGTTCCTTATGAAAGTCCTTTTCCCAAGACAATGCACAACTTTTCAAATTTTTAACATTTGGTAAAGATTTTTCACGAAAAATGTCTCTTTGTTCTCGCGCCAGAGGCGATTGAAAATGTTGAACTTTGATTTAAGAATGATATTCTATCTCATGTTGTAAAGTTTTGAGGTCAGCCATGAAAAGGTCAAAATATCGAAGAATTTTGCGATTTTAGGGTTTGAGTTTACTTCACGGATGGAAGGTAAAGGACCATAAGTTTGTGCATAATCTGGTTGGGGATTAACATTAGAAGACTCAAGCGTTTTATGATGATAATCCTTGGTGTGTTAGAAGAATCCGTTGGTGTGACGAAAGTGACCGCTTTTGATAGTTAAAAGGTTTGTTGTAAACAACTTTTTCTAATTTTGATCGACTCTCGTCTTATGCATCTAATTCCTCTTGACGATGATATTCAACAACACTCATATGAAATTATCAATTTTATATTACTGCCTTTGGCTTCGGGATTTGGTTTGAATGCTTTGGTTGAAAGCTTAGGTTTATGTCAGCAAGATTGGTCCATATCCATTTGGATTTGGTTTTAAAGTAAACTTTTCAATAGCTGTGACCGACTCACCATGTTTGTAAACAACAGTTTTAAACTCTTTAAGTTTGTTTTGCAAGCCGATGATTTCTTCAAGATGATCATCTATTCGTTTCGTTGAATGCTTTTTGTATCACGAGAGAACTGTTTTTGACAAGTTAACAGCTCAGCCTTAGCTTTTTGATTTTCCAAGGTGAGGCGTTAATTTGCTTTTTATGTTCATGTTTCAGTTGTTCTATTTCAGACAACAAAGCATTCTTGAAGCGGCTAGATCACGCGTCTGTTTTTCTAAATATTTTTCGTTTTGATGAGATTTGGCAAAGGCTGCTTCAAAACCGTTTTCACGTTTTCTTGAGTTTTGAAAAAGTTGAGTTGCTTTTGTAAACATTCAAAATCCTTGGTTAACAGTGCATTTTGCTTTTCAAGTCACGATTAATTGCGACATTCTTCCACTATGGTTTGTTGGTCTTGTATTAAGCGAGCAAAATGCGGATGAGGCAAAAGTTGGCGTGTTCAACGTGAGTCACAACATGATCATTACTTGAGATCCTCAAGTATAACCACGGAGTCAATTTGATTATCAAGGGAAACCGTTTGGTCATCTTGATCGTCAAATATAACTACGGGTCTAGTTGAAAATCGTCGAATGAGATGTGGCGACTCATTTTGAACATTGAGCCTGCGGATTGAGATGTTGGCGAGATATGATCAGAGATAAATATGGTTTGTTGGTGCACGAGACAAGCCATCGATGTGTCATACTGCTGGGCTGTGTCACTCATGTGTAACTCATGCATATTAGCCATCAACATAACAGTCGCATTGGCTTGCAAGTCCTCCATATCATCATCTGGTCTGCATTTGCCATAAAGCTCGTTCTTTGTGCGTGAGAGTTCCACCGCTTCATCCTTAAGAGCCAAAGAAGAGCCTCTTTGTGATAAGCACGCCCCTAGTCCTGGCTTTGGGCATGCATTAGCAGTGTCCCTTCTCATTGCGGTTGTAGCATCGAAGACCATTCAACCCATTTGAGCATTTCCTGTTCCACCGAGCTCGATTGTTATTCCTACCCAACATTAAACCCTTGACCACCGCCCATCTGGCGACCATAACCACGATTCTGAACTTCAACTCGTCCATTGTTCACAACAGCTTGATTCCTTGTGTTAGATGAGCAACGAATACGGTTGTTGGATTTGTTGGTATAACGGCTAAAGGCATTAGCAATCATAGCAAATCCTTGTTGCAATGCTTGACGGATCAGATTCCTCATTAGCTTCATCGACAAGTGCTTGAGCATTGTTGTTGTTGTATGGAACCAATTGAGTTTGTTGAGATTGAGTTTGTGAAGGATCATATGGTGTGATTGTAGCGATTGGTTGAGTTCTTTGGTTGAGGAGAATAACTGTTTTGAGCATATAAGGCAAGTTGTTGATTTTCGGATGTGTCGGTGGAGCAATTTGAGCACGGAGAATCCTTTCCTATCAACTTCCTTTTCATGAGGCTTCAAGTAATCGTACAACAATCCATATGTAGAATGATGCATATTCCGGCTTGACGGAGAAAAATGACATACTTCTCCCATTAGGGACCAAGACTACTCAAGAACTTAGTATTAACGGCAATTCTTGGCATGATGATGTTGTGTTTATCCAAATCATTGATGATGTCTACGAAAACGATGATGATAAGACTCTAGTGTCTCTAGGTTCAATCATGAAGTGTTCATAAGCCAAGTAAATTTTGGATTCCAAATCCTCCGATTGAGTCAGATCCTTCCATAAGAAGATGAATATGATCCCATTTCCTGCGAGTCTTTTGAGCATCAACACTTCGAAGAATTGGTTAGGTAATCCTAAGAGGATATATTGCATTGCAAGTTCATCAGCTTCATAGTGTAGAAGTTCCTCTGCATTCAATGGCAACAGTAGCAATGTTGGATTGTTCATCTCTTGGTGGATTAGCATTTGGATCTGGTACAATAACAGTAGGCATCTGAAATGGACCTTCCAAGATAACCTTCTTTTAGAACTTTCCATGTGGCTTCTTCAGATCACAAAACCTAAAGAACCTTATCACCCATTGATCGTAGTTTCTTGGAGTGAGCATTGGAGGTCTATCAAGTGATCGAGCCTCATGAATTGATTGTTGGCCGCTTAAAGCTTCACACATCTTTGCAAACCAAGTGGGTTCCTTCATAGTGTTCCTTGATGGATGTTGATTGAATTCATTTGTGTAGGGTTGAACTTGAAGACTTGGTGGTGGTTGAACCATTTGAGGTTGTGGAATTGCACCAAGTTGTGGAGTATGTTGTTGATTAAATTGTTGTTGATAAATTGCTTGTTGTTGATTCCATTGTTGATGTTGTGGAGTTAGTTGTTGTTGGCGTTGAGAATAAGTGTAAGGGAAATAGTTAGAGTATGGTGGTTGTGACATGTTGAAAACTTGTGTTGGTAAAATGGATCTTTGTAGTCGAATGAACCTTTGTTGATGAAGTGTCCTTAGGGGTAGAAATCACAATAAACCAAGTAGGACTTATGCGTAAAAACACCAAAGTTACGCGTAACAATCAAGAGTTACGCGTAGATTTAGCTTACGCGTAAGTAGGGTAAAGGCACTAAAGTTATGCGTAGACACAAAGTTAGGCGTAGAAAGTTAGGCGTAGGATTACCTTATCGCGTAAGACTGCTTAGGCGTAAGATGAATCTTATCGCGTAGGATTTCACGCATAAGCTTTATGCTTATGCGTAAGTTTAGGGTTTTATCCCAAATGATCATTTACACTATCACAGTGCAAAAGATATCCAAAGTCGGCGTATTTTCAGGCTTATCCAAGCAAGAAAACACGGAGTAAACCACGAAAACGAAGATCAAACCAAGGATAAGTTACGCGTAAGATTATTAGGGTTTGATACGCGTAATCTTTCGTAAAATGATTTGCCCAAAGATGTTTCTAAACCAGTTTTGTGTGATGAAATAGCTTCAATAACACCAAAAGACACAAAAGTGTGAAACTTGATGATCCAAAGCTCTCTAAACGGTTAAGCGTAGTTTACCCTCGTTCAAAAACTAGCTTAAAAACGTATATCCGCGCATAAAGGTTGAAACTTTTTGCCAAAAACAAGTATTTTATCACCTTAAAACGTTAAAAGTACAAGAATCTTGGATTAAAAAGTGTAAAAAACAAGTTTTTAAGCGAACCAAAGTATCACGTTATTCTCGCGTAAGACGAAAACACTTCAAAAGCAATAAAGATTCACCCAACTATTTGGCGATTGATACCACTGTTAGGTCACTAGATTTACAACACAAGCTTTATAGAAAGAGATAGAAGCGGTTGAACACGTTAAAAACACACACACACGAACATAATAATACGGTTAGGCGTAGAGTGTAAAGAAAGTGAGTAAAATGAACAACCAACCCTCAAGTGAGGGTTATACAAGAGTATTTATAGGCAAGGAGCTAGGGCAACACTCCTACTCCTTCCTTTTTCCTTATTGGACATGGGCCTAAGCTTATGGGCCTTCTACATAAGCTAGACCTTAACCAAACATAAAGGCCATAATAAAGCTATTACATATGAGTAACTAACTTGAATAAAGAAAAAATAGATGAGGAATATTTTGTTGTTTTATCGAGGTTTTATATTTATTTTTGTATTTTTGTTTTGAAAATAATATTTACAAAGAGGTTTTGGTGTTTGCCAATTTAAAACATTTGGGAAGTATCAATTCCTCTTGAGTCAAACACCTCATACCAATTAGGTGGACCAACTCATTTAAACCTCGGGGAGGCAAGGCTTTGGTGAGAAGATCTACACTGGTATTCATTACTACAGTATAATTCAACGTACCACGTTCCACGTGATCCTTGATGAAATGATATTGAAGATCGATGTGCTTTGATTTGAGTGTTGAACTGGTTGCAAGATCGCAATAGCACTCAGGAGTATCATGACATCGGGATTCTGTCAAATACGTAACCATAGTCTTTGAGTTGTGTTCTCATCCAAATGACTTGAGCACAACACGCCCGACATGGCTACATATTCGCCGGTTGAGACAGCGATGTCAGCGAGAGATATAATCAAATGCATATGACAAAGAATTCAATAACACAGCATTATGGATATCAAGCCTGATGATGACATCTTCCAAGAGTCGATCAACATCTTTTCTCAGCAGTTTCTTTTTACGTTTAGTGTTAGAAATAGATGTTTGTTTTTCTCAACGACCTTCATCAATCAAGTTCCCTATGAAAGTCCTTTTCCAAAGATAATGCACAACTTTTCAAACTTTTAACATTTGGTAAAAGATTTTTCTGAAAAATGTCTCTTTGTTCTCGCCCAGAGGCGATTGAAAATGTTGAACTCTGATTTCAGAATGATATTCTATCTCATGTTGTAAAGTTTTGAGGTCATCCATGAAAAGGTCAAAATATCGAAGAATTTTTGCGATTTTGGGTTTTGAGTTTACTTCACCGATGGAAGGTAAGAACCATAAGTTTGTGCATAATACGGTTTTGGATTAACATTAGAAGACTCAGACGTTTTTATGATAATCCTTGGTGTGTTAGAAGAATCCGTTGGTGTGAGAAAGTGACGCTTTTATAATTAAAGGTTTATTGTAAACAACATTTTCTAATTTTGATTGACTCGTCTTACGCATCTAATTCCTCTTGACGATGACATTCAACAACACTCATATGAAATTATCAATTTTATATTCTGGACTGGAAACTTCCGGATTTGGTTTGAATGCTTTGGTTGAAAGCTTAGGTTTATGTCGGCAAGATTTGGTCCATAGCCATTTGGATTTGGTTTTAAAGTAAACTTTTCAATAGCTGTACCGATTTCACCATGTTTGTAAACAACAGTTTAAACTCTTTAAGCTTGTTTTTTCAGCCGATGATTTCTTCAAGATGATCATCTATTCGTTTCGTTGAATGCTTTTTGTATCGAGAACTGTTTTGACAAGTTAACAACTCACATTAGCTTTTGATTTTCAAAGTGAAGCGTTAATTTGCTTTATGTTCATGTTTTGATTGTTCTATTTCAGACAACAAGCATTCTTCAAAGCGGCTAGATCAGCATCTGTCTTTCTAAATATTTTTCGTTTTGATGAGATTTGGCAAAGGCTGCTTCAAAACCGTTTTCACGGTTTTCTTGAGTTTTGAAAAAGTTGAGTTGCTTTTGTAAACATTCAAAATCCTTGGTTATGATGCATTTTGCTTTTCAAGTCCGATTAATTGCGACATCCTTCCACTATGGTTTGTTGGTCTTGTATTGACAAAATCGGATAGAGGCAAAAGTTAAGTGTTCAGCGTGAGTCACAACATGATCATTACTTAGATCCTCAAGTATAACCACGGAGTCAATTTGATTATCAAGAAACGGATTTGGTCATCTTGATGTCAAATATAACTACGGTCTAGTTGAAAAAATCGTTGGAATGAGATGTTGACGACTCATGTTGAACATCAGCCTTGCAGTTCATATGTTGAGAGATATTAGATTAGAGATGAATATGGTTTGTTGGGGTACCGAGACAAGCCATCAGTGTCATCATTGGGCACTGTCACTCATGTGTAACTCATGCATATTAGCCATCAACATAACTTGGCTGCATTGGCAAATCCTCCATATCATCATCTGAAATGCATTTGCTATAAAGCTCGTTCTTTGTCGTGAGAGTTCCACCACTTCATCCTTAGAGCCGAAGAGCCTCTTTGTGATAAGCACGCCCCTCATCCCGGCTTGGGCATGCATTAGCAGTGTCCCTTCTCATTGCGGTTGTAGCATCGAAGACCATCCACCAGTTTGAGCATTTCCTGTTCCACCACTTGAGCTCGATTGTTATTCTACCCACAACATTAAACCCGGCCACCGCCCATTTAACGACCATAACCAGCGATTCGAACTTCTTCGTCCATTGTTCTAGCAGCTTGTTTCCTTGTGTTAGATGAGGAGCGAATCTGATTTTGGATTTGTTGGTATAACGGCTAAGGGCATTAGAAATCATAGCAAATCCTTGTTGCAATGCTTGAACGGATGATTCTTCATTAGCTTCACGTCAAGTGCTTGGCATTGTTGTTGTTGTTGTTGTTGTATGGAACCAATTGAGTTTGTTGAGATTGAGGTTGTAAAGGATCATATGGTGTGATTTTAGCAGTTGGTTGAGTTCTTTGGTTGAGGGAATAACTTTTGAGCATATAAGGCAAGTTGTTGATTTCCGGTGTAATCGGTGGAGCAATTTGAGCACGGAGAATCCTTTCCTATCAACTTCCTTTTCATGAGGCTTCAAGTAATCGTACAACAATCCATATGTATAATGATGCATATTCTCAACGCTTGAGGAGAAAAATGACATACTTCTCCCATTCAGGACCAAGACTACCTGGGAACTTAGTATTAATGGCAATTCTTGGCATGATGATGTTGTGTTTATCCAAATCATTGATGATGTCTGAAAAGCGATGATGATAAGACTCTAGTGTCTCTCGAGGTTCAATCATGAAGTGTTCATAAGCCAAGTAAATTTTGGATTCCAAATCCTCTGATTAGTCGAGATCCTTCCATAAGAAGATGAATATGATCCAGCATTCCTTTCTTGATTATGCTCATTTGCATCGAAACATTACCACGTATTTCATTCATTCGTCAAGCACCTTTCTTTCTGTGTAGATTTGACAGATTAGTTTTTCAACTTCGTTAACGATTATCTCTTACGTATCAACAGACTTCACAAATGAAGTTGGCTGGCACATTAGGTGTTTTGTGAGAAACCACAGAAGGTTGACTTCAGCAAAAGAAACTTTGTCAGTTGAACTAGGAACTTCATTAGATTCTGCACTTGGAAATAGAAGATTATTGAAGAAACCCGGAAGGTGAAGGAATAGCCAGTAGTGGCTTCGAAGGAACACTTGGAGACATCACTTGGATGGATCATCAAAATTATCCACAATCTCAACAAATTTAGGTCTTTTTGGCCGTGGGCACCTATAGTTCCAGTAATCCTTTTCAAATTTGAAGAATGTTTTGAAGAAGATGAAGAAAACTTCATGATATAATTATATTTCTTGAATCGAGACGAGGATCAGGAAAAGCCATGACTTGCTTCATTGTTAAACCTGAGTTAAACTGAAGAACTCTCGATTTTCACACCATTCTCATTTTTTCTTTCTTGAGCTTGAGTTAGTGGTCTCTCCCTCTTAGCCTTGTTCTTCTGAGCAATTATAGCTTTCTTCTTAGCAGTTTCTTTTGCCTTTCTTTGTTGTCCACGAGCCACCATTTGAGCTACAAATTGTTCACTAAAAAAACTGCCCCTAAAATACTCTGAGAAAGTGAAGGATTAGAAATATTTGCTGAGTATAGACATCCAGTGTTCAGCAGGCATCTGAGTAGCCATTGCATCCAATTCCTTTTCGTCTCTCAGATGGAAATTTAGAAATAGACTCAGCTTCAATCTGTTGAGCCAATTCAGCACTTTTCTTCAAATTTTCACATTCATCTAACATCCTCTCTTGTGCTAACCTTTCCTGTTCTCGACGTATCTGGACCAAGCTCAGTGTCAATAGTCACTCCTGTCTCTTTTATCAGTAGATCAACAACAACATCGGTGAAGGAGTATCACTAAAACGTACTTCAAAAGATTCATCCAGATGTGCTTCAAAAGAAACATGTTGAGATAAATCTTCAACAGGTGTTGAAAATACATCTATTGGATTCAAATAAAATTCCTTCCGGCAAGAAAAAACTCAGAAATATCATTGAAGGTAAAGAAGCAGGTTGAGATAGCACATTTGAAGCTTGACCACCGCCTGACAATGTCCATCAAGAAGTGGACAACAACATGTTCTTGAAGTAGTTGAAATATTTTCACTTTGCAATATCCTTATGCGCGTTGCTTTCTCCTCCGTCTAGTAAAAAATTGGCTCCTTTTGCGTATTAGATGTACCAACCTTTGGAATAGAAACATTAGATTCTTGAGCCACATTAGCCAACATATCAAGTGACTTAAACTGAGCATCCACATCCTCCTCATCGAAGAAACATCCACAATCTTTTTTCTTCTCTCTGACCCGGTTGTACTTCCAAATCCTAAACCTTTCTTTGCAATTCTACAATCTCACCACCAAGCTTAGATTTAGTCTCTCGCAAGCTCCTTCTTGGAGACGTAAGAACCTCAGCTACATCTGTTCACTAGAGCATACAAGATGTAAGTGTAATAGGGTCCTCGCCCACCATTGTTACGTGGTATGGGAGCATCATCGGCCTTTCAAGAAAAATCATGCTCAAAGAATGGAACATGATCATCAACCTGAATCTCTAACGGACTAGGAGTAGGCAAACCTATTAAACTCCTCAACCTCGCAGAGGAACCTGTAGGTGGTGGACTAGATCTAGGTGAAGGAGTGGATAAAGGTTGTTTAGGAGTAACCAAGATGTGCTTCGAAAGATTAGAGGCCTTCATCATTGTCACTGATGGATTCCCGCCAGCAACAATAGTAGTAGGTGGAGAACCAACAACATTCCCCATCGCATCATTTGCCTTGAGGCAACATAGCTGCTAGTAAAGGATGATGTGCCCCCTCATACTTAGTTCTCATTGAAGCAAATAGTTTAGCGTGATAAAGCTCCTATGGGATAAAAGGCTTGGGTTTGGGTAGTAATGTCTAATATTATTTGCAAAACCTAGGGTACATTAAAAACTTGTTCTTTTTCCTAGTTATATTCTCAACCATATTATCAAAAATAAACTTAGAAAAATTATAAGTTAAACCCTGAGATAGACATATAATACCACATCCCAATGTGAGAAAATTGGTCCCATCCTCTGATTTATTGCTTAAACAGAAGCAATGTATGAACCAAAACCTCCACATAGGACAAAGTGATTCTTTTAACCATATGCGTCTTGTACCTTGATATCCAATCGCTCTTAGCCCATCAAGTACCATTGCAGCATTCAAATGATAAACCCCATTCTCATCATTCAATCGAAGTCGCACTGATCAACTCCTTTGTCACAACATACTCGTTCCGTCAACCATAGCTACATCCGTATCATTCCTCTTTCAGCAGCGCCAAAATTGTTTAACCAACGATTCATAAATCACTTCCGAGAATGCTTAAAGCATATGAATCTTGGACCTCTTCAAGAATTCCACCATGGGTTTGTACAACTCATCACCCTTAGCCGTTCCCAGAAAAGCAACTTTATTATGATCGTGCTTGAATTAAAGTGCCATGAGAACTTTAGATAATGGGTGAAGATTCAATCAACTGAAGGTGTGTTTGAATCAATAAAGAGAGAATCAGTTATTATTAGACGAAGATATGCGAATAGGTTATAAGTAGAAGTTCCCAAAATTGTGGTCAAATATATTAAGTTGTTGACCCACGGCGTGGAATGCAATCTTTTACCCAATTTAAATTCCAACCGCGTAAACAATGGTCAATCGATGAAGTGATACAATCGCCAGGTTCACGATTCGAGCTGTTAAATATCTTTTATCTTGTTTCACCCAACTCGCATTAAATACCATTAAGCCTTGAACCCATCTATAAAACAAACCCCAATGCACTCTTAACTCTCATCAATTACCCCAATTTCCATCATAAACCCTAAATTCATCAATGCCCCAAAATTAACCATAATCAACCATGAGTAATAAACCGTAGGTTGTTAATCCAACCTCTTCTCCATCATCATCATCATCCAGTGATTTCCTCCAGTTCTTTCTATATCCATATGACGCCACCGACCATTATTAAAATCCCATTTCTCGTTCTTCAGATGATGATAGTGTAGTGAATCCAAGTGAGTCTATGATGACTCGATGGGTCCACTAAGAAGAAAACATCTTACTCCCAACCTCCAAAGACCTCAACCTCAACAAAGTCCTTGTGCCAACTTCTAGGTGGTGCTAGCTCTTCCTGCGCCATGTTTTGGTGCATCATCACATATCGCAAAGGAAGGAGGAAGGTGGAAGGATTGCTTTTGGTGAAATCGCAGATGAAGCACAAAGGACATATGGTCATCTTCATCATCATCCTTTCATCAATCCATCCTTCCCATTTGATCCTTAGCTTCTTCGGGTCGCATGTGTCATGCATATCCGTACCATCAAGATAAGGAATGGGTGGTTATGCAAGTCCTCACAAATGCATATCCAGAGCTAGTGTGGAAGATGAGCATCATGCATATCCAAAGTATGTAGGAATAGATGATATAAGCTAGTGTGCAACATAGGTTTAGTAGTCCTTGTATTTCCTTTTGAAGTTGATTGTAATCTGTAAGTCGTGAAGTTTTAATTTGAATGAATGAGCATCTTTAACTGAACTTGTCTTCAGATACAATATGTGCTCTATTCAAGTACTTATGCATTCAGTGGAAACAAACTTTCAAGCTTACATATCCATCTCCAAGCATCATAAACTCCTACTATATAGACAAACCAAGTGCATACGAGAAACACACAAACCAAACAAGAACAAACATACTACATAAGATGGTTAGTGTTAGAAAACAAAATCAAGCAAAGGTATACATACTAAATCAAATAAAATTACATAAAAACATGCAAAGTGTACACAAATCCTCCCCGAGGCATATGCTCTCCCAGGCCTATGCCTTTAAACTTTGCGTTAGGGTTAAGATACCAATATGGACCACTAGGTGTTGAAACCTTGGTCCATCAAAAGCTTTTGTTAACAAATCGCCACATTATTATCAGGGTGAATTTTAACCACTTTTATCAAATGTTTGTCATATGCATCTCTTATAAAGTGGTGCTTGATTTCAATATGTTTCGTCGATTGTGAAAACTGGATTTTAACAATGCATATGGTACTTTGATTATCATTAAAAATTGTTGTGTTCATGAAGTTATACCCATAATCCAACAATTGATTTTGAATCCAAAGAACCTGGCCACAAAGAATTTGCAAGCATAACGCATCGCTTCAAAGAGATGAGGTAGCCACAATACGGCATTGCCAAGAAATCTCTTTCCAAGGAATTGGCAACCTGGTGGACCTCCTATCCGATTTGCACCAAAGATAGTCACTATATGCTTCCAGCTTAATTGGAGATTCTTTTGGATACCAAAGGCCTAAATGAGGTTGGCCTTTCGGTACTTAAAGATCTTCTATCAAAGATTGAGATGGGAAGTAAGTGGAGTAACTTGATGTCGAGAACAAACACTCACAAGAAAAGTAATATCGCACCTTGAAGTTGTTAAATACATCAAAGAACCAATCATAGATCTGTATAAATGAACATTCACCGGTGGATCTACTTGCTGTTGGTCTTTGTCTTTGGAGCTTCATAAGGTGTAGTGGCGCTCGACTCTCCATACCAAACTTCTTCAAGATGTCCTCACATTTGTCCCATGATAAAGATACCATCGTGTTTCGAACTTGAGACCCAAAAGAAAGTCAACCCCCATAGCACTCATCCGAAACTCTCCCTTCATTAGCTCCTCAAACTCCCCACAGCTTTCTTTGTGGATCCAAAAATAATGTCATCCACATACACTTGCACAAGAAGAATGTATGTGGAATTTTCTTCAGAAAAGTGTTTTATCAATGGCACCTCTTCGATATCCATGCTTCAAATGATGAAAGCCTAGCATACCAAGTCAGGTGTGCCATGTAGTCCATAGAGAGCTTTGACAACCTTGTAAACATGAGTAGGATGATCCGGATCTTCAAATCCTTTAGGTTGAGTGACATAAACCTCCTCTTCTATTTCACCATACGAAAAAGCACCTTTAACATCCATTTGATACACCATAAATCCCATGTAAGATGCATAAGCCAAGAATATTCGTGTGGCCTCAACTCTTGCCACGCAGTGCAAAACACTTCATTATAATCAATCCCTCCTCTCTATAACCCCGAGCAACTAATCTTGCTTTATATTTAATGACAACACCCCTTGCATCTCTCTTATTCTTCAGAATCCATTTAGTCCCAATTGCATACTTGCCATCGTGTAGTAGTACCAATATCCAAACTTGCTGATTTTGAAATTGTTGCATCTCTTCTTGCATTGCCTCAAGCCAACTTGAGTCTTCAAGAGCCTCGAAAACACCGTTGGTTCCACTTGTGAGAGAAAAGCAAAAGCAAATGTTCATAGTCCGTGTGATTGTCTCTTTGTGATTTGAGACATAAGAGATAAAAGCCACGACCATATTTAGAACTTGCCACAAGCACCTTGTTCTAACAGTGCTAGGATCACCAATAATATTTGATTGTGGATGAGTATTGTGAATCCTTTTCGTAGGAGTGGTGTTTACATCAATGGTGGTATCAAGATTAGTAAATGCTTGGTTCAAAATCAGATCATAGGAAGGTGAGGTGAAGACTCCACTTTTGGTTGATGATTACCAAGATCCGAGGGTCTTGGAAACGGGCATAAGGATCTCCAAAGTTCGTGGACACTCTAGTAGAAATGGAGTAGAAACAAAGATAGCCTTCACAGAATTGGTGATGATAGGAGAAACCGGATCACGCCGCAGAATGTTTATTTTCAACCGATTGCTTCTTCATTCTCCTCAAAGATTCCTTCAAATTTCTAGATTAGTTGCATACTCCTCGCTTCTTTAGCCTAGCAAGGTCCTCTCGCATAATTGGACTCGCCTTCACTCATCGTAAGTAACTTTGGAAGTGTCACCAGAAATTGTTGTTGGGGAGAAAGAAGGCACTACAATGGGTTGTTCATCATCTTCAAACTCACCGTCAATCGATCCATAGTATATGCATTGTTAGTTGGAGACTCTTGAGTACCTGCATGTTGATTAGCCATATGTCTAGAATAAATAACCCAAATAATCGCTATAATCAAGGTCAAAAGACCAAACATGACCCGTCTCTGAACATTTGGCTTGTCTTCTAGAAATCTGCGTTCAAAGTCTCCTCAATCTTAGCGTATAAATTGTAAACAGACGCCTTACTATGAGTGAATATCCCACAATGTAACCATCATCAAATTTTTCATCAAATTTGCCCAATGGATCACTCAGATTCGAATGGTCACTTGACAATCAAAAGGTTTAAGGTAATGAATAGCAGGAACTTTCCCATAGAGAAGTTCATATGGTGTTTTGAAGTGTGGTCTAGTAATGGATACCCTATTCAAGACATAACAAGTCAAGGCTAAATGTCCAAAACATATGTGGTAATTTCGAGTCCGCAAGATTGATCTGCATCCCTATCAAGGTCCTATTCTTCCTTTCTCCACACCCCATTTTGTTGTGGGGTTCTTGGAGTACTATAGTACCTTTTGATTCCTTTAGACCTACTGTGAGTTCTATAAGTATAGCATTCTTGAACTCGGCCCCATTATCACAATCAATTCCTTTAACCTTTTTGTTCAACTTATTCTCAATAAGGGTAATGAAGTCTTTCAACACTGGAGATGTTTCATCTTTGGTCCTTAGAAAGAACACCCAACAAAATCTGCTATAAACATCAGTGATAACCAGACAAAAATACTTTTGATCAATGCTTCTAACTTGAGTTGGACCAACAGATCCATATGAAGCAATCAAGAGGTTCAAATAATGCTCACAAAGAAGAATAACTTTGTATGAGGCTCTATTTTGCTTTTCCTTGTTGCGTGCAACATAGTTATGATCATTTGTAAAGACTTTGGAAGGAAGACCTTCAACAAGTCCCAGCTTAGAGCGGTTTATGGTCTTGAAGTTGACATGGGCCATCATCCTATGCCATTTGGTAGACTCATCCAAAGATGCTTTAGCCACCAAACAAGTTAAGTCACCTTCTCGGTTTAACATCGCTAAGTTGAATGTATAAAGATTGTGATTTCGAGGAACTTTCCAGTAATTGAAGTTTCTTCCTGGGAGTTTGAAGTCTTTAGATAGCACAATACATTCATCCTCCGTGAAGAGTACTTTGTTCTTGGTGTCACAGATTTGTGAGACTGAGAACAAATTGAAGTGTTGGAGTTCCTTGACGTAGTATACATTCTCAAAGTCCGCTTGAGGTGTTTTGATGGTCCATTTCCCAATAATTCTTCCATCACTTCCTCCAAAGGTTACATTGCCTCCTCCTTTAATTGATACAAAGTTATGCATCATATCCCTGCTTCTTGACATACTTCTTGAACAACCACTATCAACAATGCCAACATCTTTATGCTTAAGAGGATGATTCTACAACAACAAAACAATATACAAAATATTAGTACACTATGGAGGCTCAAGTCATTGCTGACTTGAACCCGCCTTGTGGATCATATGAGTTATGCCATGCAGATGTATAAGATCCACTATTGTTCTTAGGTTTCCATTGAAATTTAGGTCCCTTTTTATTCCAAGAACAACCTGCTGAGGACTTGACAGCAAGTATCCCAAGCTCTTCCCATCAGTCATAGAGTCAACATATCAGTGCCAATGACCATTCTTAAAATATGAACTTGTTGGTTGTACATATGGTCTTACAACCGGTCTTCCAAGGCTTAAGGAGTATTAGTATAAGTTGCTTGTAGAACATAAGGTGGTATATCATTAACATTAGTCCACATTGGTCTAGATGTCCTAGAATCACCACACCTACCCATCCTTTGCTCATGATAATCACAATCCTTAATTAAATGAAATTTACTTCCACACACAAAACATGTCTTCTGCTTAGAAGATTTATTCAAACTAAAAGATGTTCTATTACAAGCGTAGTATTCAAACTAAAACCATGAAAAGAATTGTTTTAACAGATTATTATGCAAAGAATTAAACGCAAGTCTTCGTGAGGCAACCTGCCTTGGAAGAGGATTCCTTGGCAAAGAACTCGACATGCTTATTGGTAGTCTTGGGTGCAGTGGGGGTGAAGACTTGTCGACTTGTCATTTGAATCACACTTGTAGACCCTTGTCGGAGGACTTGTCACAGTAACACAAGAGACAAAGTCAGGAAGAAGTATCAGTGGTCCGCAAGTCATTTGACTTTTGCCATAGAGATGATGTGATCCATCAAAGTCAACAGTAAGAATGGAAAGGTCAGTGTGCTCACTCTAATAGGTCTACGTACAGATGTAGGGTACCTTCTTTCACAAAATTAGCTAGGCCTCACTGGTGTAGATTTATGCAGTGTCATCCCTAGCTTCTAACCCTACATACTTCTTAAAGCCTAATCCTATAGAAGTATTTAGAGTTTGACTAGCATAGATGTGACTAGCTAACTTATTTCCATTTAACAACCATTCTTATGCCTAGCAATTTCCTCATCTAGTTTCTCTTTAGCTCTAGATTTTCTCGACACTACATCTCTCTTAACTTCTCGGATCCTTTTAACTCATTCTTAGCACATTCAAGATCCCTTTCTAACACACTTATTTTCTCATCATAAGCTATTTGATTCTTCTCAAACCAAACCTTTTGTCTTTCTAGTGTTTTTAAAGCCTATTTATAAGCTTCAACTTCTACAAAGCATTCATTATATTTAGGTTTCAAAATATCATAAGCTTCTTTGAGTTCATTATAATGCTCACTACAACCAAACAAACAGCTTTGTACCCGAGAGATGCCCATCAAGGCAACTGATCATGCCTATCCTCCTAAGTACAAATTTGCAATCAAACCAACATTATCAATAACAGACCATCATTTTCCCTGCCATGTTGCTTCCAGTCCACATTGTCGCAAGAGTGACCAAAGCTGCCGATCCCTTTGAAGTTCCCAGCCTTCGATTCTCGCTGATAAGTAGAGTATCTCGCCTCATCACCGCCTTTCCTATCTTTGCACTCTCTAGAGAAGTGACCCATCTGTTGACATGTGAAGCATTTGACCTTCCTTTTGTCAAACCTCGCTGGATCTCTTCCTTGAAGCCAAACCTTCGCCTTTGCGCCAAACCTCTTGATATCCATGGACAACATAGCCACCGCCACTTCATTCTTCATCTCTTCCATCTCTAGTGGATCCACTGACGAAATCCTCATAGGCAAGTTCCGGCCGAGGATCATAATCGAAAAGAAGGATCCAAGCACATCTTCCATTATACCTCCAGATTGAGAACTTGATGGAGTGGTAGTGAAGATGATGATGAGTAAGTTGGACTTGGACCATGACTCATCTTAGGGGTAGAGGCTCCAACGAATGCCGTGGTGACTTGCAATAGATGATGATCTAAAAGGACTTCTTACATCATGTTCAAGAGCTTTAAGTTTGTTGTACAACTCATCAAAAGTAAGCATATCCAAACCACCTTTTGCTTTTAAAGCAATGCTCACTTTAGAAATGGATGAGGTAAAGACCTCAAGAACTTAGAATTACAATCATCATTATCCTGCTTTGCTTGTAGCTGATTTAACTGACTTAAAATCTTGTGAAACTTGTCATAGCCCTTATGAATTCCTTCTTCTTCAGAGATTTGAAAATCTTGAATCCTGTGTCTTAGCATGGACTTTCTCATTCTCCTGACTCCTCATTTCCACCTAACTTTAATTGCTAACCATATATCCTTAGCATCTTGCATGAAGTGAAAATTGCTAAGTGATCCTCGTGAATAGCTTGAAGAAGAATTGTTTTAACCTTGGTTTCTCTCTCGAACCACAGAATTCTTCACAGATTTGGGAGGAACATAAGTCATCTTACCTTCAGCATCAATGGTAGTTTTCTTCAAACTGCTTCTTTACTATCTCCCATAGATTCCAATCAATGTTGAGATCCAGCTTACATCTTCATCGCCCAAAGATCATACTCTTCCCTTTTAGGTAAGGAAACTTAGCATTGTCTTGTTAGAGACTTAGTTGTTGCGGATGGGTGGAGTTTTGGTTGTTGGTGATTTCACCATCAACGCCTGAACCGTGCATGGTGAGTTTTGTTTTGTTGTATGGGTGTTTAGAAAACCACTTCTTAGTATCGTAGACTCTCAAGAGTCTCTGATACCACTTGTTGAAAACTAGTAGACCTTGATAGATCTTGAGCTCGTAGATCGTTAGTATTGCTTATGTAATCACAAACAAACTAAAAGAAAATCTCTACAACTTGTATTCTTTAGCGGAATATAAAACATAAAACACGTATAATAAGAGCTCTTTGATCCTCTATGGATCGTTATATTAATAATTTGTAAACGTCTAATTCATAATTCATTCTATTGTGTTCCTTTTATAGACAAGGAACCCTAACTTCTCTAAACAACGTAAAACTCAATAAGATATACACAATCACTTCCTAATAAAGCTCATGCATATCCTAACTAACTATAGAAAATGCGGAATAACTATATCCGCAGAAACAAACTAATAAATATATAACTTCAAGAGAACTATGTCTTCGAGAATCCATACACTTCTCAGTAATCCATTCAAAGATAATTCGACTTCACAAAAATTCCCAACACAACCAAGAGCATATGAATTGAACCCGATGTTCAGCCTCTAAGTTGAATAATCTGGAGGGCTATTTCTTTTCTTTGCATTTCTTTTTAATTCTTCAACTCCTTCTTTCTCCGATTCTCATTTTCTCCTTTTATAATCATACCTAAGGACTTCTAATTCTAACTATTGGTGGTGTCCTTGGGTAGATTCCTCCTAGCAAATCATAGGACGGTTATTCCTAACCTTAGTCACCTTATAACTCCATGACTAACCTATGTTGCCCAAAAACATTTTCATTGAAAATCTCTCAAGATGGTTATGTAAAAAGCATTTAATACCATTGTTTGAGAGTTTTAAGATTTTGCATAATTACTACCCTCCACACGCGCTTAAGAGTTTTGACTGAAATCAGCGGTGAGAGAAGAGCATACACTTTGAATTGATCTTCATGATAGACAATCCCGCGAGACACGGTTACGTTGCATAGTTAAAGAGTTACTTTGTTTTAGGTGACAACTAGCTCTAATAATTACCTTGAAGGTGTGGACAACCGAAGGTTGTCAAACCCGTGAAAGTTCACGCTACCAAGAGTTTCTCGAATGGTACATCTTCTACTTGAAAGTCCTTTCATGAGACACGCTTACATCACTAGCGAACTAGCTTGAAATTATTACCCATCCGCACAAGTTTTCGAAGTTACTAACTTTCGAGTTCTTCAATTCGTTGGTTAAGTCTATTCACACGAAGATTCTCTTGTAAGTTACAACATATTTCTTATCACATAATTTTTCTCCCCTCAAAAATGGCATATAAATGTTATTTTTGATGAAGTTTTGATATGGAATATGACCATTTTGAGTTTTGTGGGAAGATTTCCACGAAGAACAATTTGTGAACAAAGATTTTGGTTGACAAATACTCCTCCTCAACAAGTGATATAAACTTTTGAGGTTTTGAAAATCATAAGGGAAGTACTTGTTCTTTTGAGCAAAACTTTGAAAAATGAAAGTTTTGATATGTTTTACTCAAAAGTAAAAGCTTTCGCCTTTTATAGATTGTGGCAATCGGCGCACCACAAGGTCCTTTCATTACAAGAACGGGTTGTACACTATTATTAGTGCACAAGCCGTTATCATAAAAATCACATAACCAAGTAATGGGAAAGAAACAAATCAAGGGTTTCCGTGAGTATCGGTAGTCCAGAATAACTCCAAGAATGCGCCCCGTTGATAGCCGTGAGAGAAATGCAGGGACCACCTCTAAACTTTCCAATGTTCAATCGGTCCTTTTGAACAACCTTTCATCGATGCGCGGTGATGATCCTCTACACATCCCGCCTTTCCTTAGAATTCCATCTCTCTTCACCCTATGCCTTCATGTATCTCTCTTAACCGATAAGCTAAACCATCCCTTACACTCTTCAGTGTATGATCCCAAAACTTATGAAGGTCTCTGACGCCATCAAGCGGGCGGTGTAGTGCACTATGGTAGACTACGCCATACGGTTTGTCCGGGTGAGAGTGTATTGAGGAACGTGGTTGATGTCGAAGATCTAGCCGAGGTCCGTGAGGTTGACACGCGTCCGATATGATTCCACGGCAAGTTGTAAGTCTTTACACGCTCTCGATCACTATGCTTCCGATGAAGATGAGCAAGGACTTGATGTATTCACGCTGGATTTCTCGTAGAAGTGTCTCATTCTTCCCTGCACCTTGGCAAGATACAGCATCTTCAATGTCGCTTGAGAGACAAATTCTGAAAGTCCGCTTCACGAAAAACATAGTCCTCTTCGTCTTGTCTTTTGACCACGATTTTCTTGAGAAATGTGTAGTCCCATTTTGACGAGAGTTACATGCTTAACAAAGAATGATCCGCTTGTCACTAAATACTTCATGTGTAGACTTTGAACCTCGCAGCTTTATAGAAGATTCTTCACGCTTAGGCCAATGGTGAATCCCATACATTGCATCAATGTCATACCTCTCCATGCTGTTGGCAAACATGGTAAGCCTTTCTTCGATGGCTATGCGCTTGGAGTATATGGTTGCCGGAACGAAGTGTCGTGATGTAGCGTATTTCTTTGACACATCGCTACCATGTAGAAGAAATTCGTGTCGTTGTTGAAGAAGTATCGAAATGGAACTTTAGGTTGATCCTGGCCAATTGTAGGTAGAGGTCCGTCCGATTGGGTAGTATGGAGCCTTGTCCTTTCTGGTGAAGTCAATGTTCGCTTCAGGGTTGAGCCAATCGATGTTGTTAGACATGGCTCGTGCTATGTTTTCAAGATGATATTCAACTTCAATAGCACTCGAAGCTATCTTTGAGCAATTGAAAAGCGCCATTCTTGATGCGTTTAGCTCGACTTGGTCATCTTCTTCACCCAAAACTTTTCTTGAAGGAACTTAGCATGCTCCAATGTTCGACCTTCTAATATATCTTGACCTTCAAGTAGGGAGGGAGTAGCATCAACAAGTGTAGAAAACCGGTCAGATTATGTCATCTTCGTCTAGCCATGAGACGACATCACTTAGTCGCTTCTTCTTCTTTTTGGCCTAGATGATGATGCTAGTTTCTTTTGTGCGGTCGAGAGGTAGGTTGTTGTCTGACCGGTATCTCTTCATCATCACCACCGTACTCGAAGTGATCACCGGTTTTCCTGCCTCGACGTGGTAACGTCGAGTCCCGAGGTTTATCAACAGCAGCTGGAACTTGGTGGAGATTTTCTTCGGTTGGAGTCCTTTGGGAGTGGAGGCATGGAGGATGATTCACCTTCTTGAACTTTTAGGCTCAGATCTTTGTCCTTATCCTTATCATCATCGCCTTGGAGCTTAGCCCTTTCGCCTCTTGCATGAAGTCTTGAGTTGATATTCCAAGAATGCCTCAAATAGTTTACGCCGAGGTGAAAGTTGCGATCGTTGAGACAATTGTAGCTCCAAATTTTAGAAATCAACTCTGCATCGAGAGAACCTCCGGTGAACATCTCTTCTTGTAACTCAGAACAAATGTCGAGAAGAAACTTGTGAGTATATTCTCTTGTCGTCTTCTCCATTTCCTTTTGGAAATCTCCTTTGATAAACTTCGGTATGCTTTCTTTCAACAATTCGTTTATCTCGCCAAGAAAGTTGATTCGCCAGTTGATTCACTTTTGTTGGTTACGTCTTTCTTTCTCGACTTGCTTGACAAAGATTAATAATCTTTGTCTTAGCTCGATATCCAAGAGTCGGTTTCTTCTACGACTTGGATGTCGACCTGCCTTTGGATGGTGGAGGTGAAGAGTGAGAAGACGAGTATGATGATGATGAGACATGAGGAGACTCGGGATCCTTTGTCGTTCGTAATTTTCTTTCTTGAGTTTGGTCAGTTAGAAGAAAGTCATCATAATCAACATCGTCATCTTTTCCGAGTTAGCCATTTCTTTCACCTTTAACTCGCTTTCTTCATCTTCTTTTTCTTATTCTTTTGCCGCAACCTCAAAGATCTTTATCGTAAATCTTCTCGCTCTCTTCCTTTTCTCGGTTCCTCAAATTCATAGGTGATTGTGTCCTCCACAAGCAGTAGTGGATCGTGAGTTGTTGGGTCTATTATAGATTTGATGATACAAAACAAGAAGAATGAAACATGAAGGACTAAAAGTGACAAGAAGGGAAACTACAAAAAGATGGAGAATTTGGAAGATTCTAGAAGATATGCTTAAAAAATATTTAGTTTCCTAATTGTATTATGATTCCTCTTGTAAACCCTAGATGTCTCTAGTAGTATAGGGGTGTCATCTCGTCGGGTTCGGGTCGGTCGGGTCGGGTCAACTCGGTCAAGGTTAAACATAACATCCGAACCGACCTTGTTTAGAACTCGGGTTACTGTTCGGGTCAATTCGGGTCAATTCGGTCCGTCAATTCGGGTTTGGTCAAGTCGGGTTCGGTCGCTTTAAGAATTATACATTTTTTAAAGAAAATTGATATACTCAGATTTGTATTTTACATTATGTAAATACTATTTTGGTGATATGCCAACTCTTTTTATTAATAAAATCAAAAAAAGAAATTACAAAAGAAAATAAAGCTTTACCATATTAGATTCTTGAATTGGTTTATAAAAATTAACATTATTTTGTCCCAATATGGAATCCCTACCTAATCTTGCTAGGAAAATCATGACCTTGCCATAAAAAAATGTTTGTTTCAAACTCATCGAATAACTCGAGCCAATGATGTAACTACATTATATATTGTTAATGCTAATACATGCTTTATTTTTTGTTTCTGCACAAATATCGATACATCATAGAAACTTTGAGAAAGTGGCATACAGTTTGACCTTAGTGGTCAAAGTCAAACTAACTATAAAATTCTCAAAGTGAACTATTGCCAGACACCAAACTTAAAATATACATTTGCAAACCAAACACTGAGATAGTCATTTGCTGTCACTCATCATGCCAATCTGAAGTACCTTAACAACTCTGACCACTTGAGTTACAGATGGAAAAAAAAATATTTGCAGACATGAATCCAAAGCATGGTGCAAAGTCCAAAACATTACCTAATACACTATAATCACAAATAAACATAACGTTATACGTCGTTACAATGCAAAAGTACAATACTATCTACTTATTCAAACACTATCATGACGAGACCAAAACATGTCATCCAAACGGCAAGATTGAAACAAACAAAAAGTGCAGACGAAAAATATCATATACAAATACTAAAAAAAGCTTTTCAAGGCTTTACCATTTACCATTCAAATGACAAGTTGCATAAAAGTTTTATGTTACCAAAAGAAACTACAAGGCTTTACCATTTTAGGTACTACAACTTATATAACTTATATCTTATGGTACCTAAAAGTTGCAAAGAACATGCCAACATTTACAATACCTACCAGTACCACTACTATTAGTCTATTACGGAGTAAAATCTTACAATTTACCAATAAGCTTTCAACCCCCAAAATAAGCTTTCAATCCACAAAGTAAGCTTCCATTCTCCACATAAAAGAACCTTCTAACTTTCATCGTCGCTTGAATCTACATGAAAGAGGCATAATTAGCAAGGCACAATACATCTAAATTGACAAATACTACAAATAAAAAGAAACGCCCGCTTATTATCGTTTCAATCTTCTTTTCCGTAATTTTATCCTTATCCTCATGGCCAATCTTGGGTACAAATAAGACTTTCAATACTCTTGTCACTCAAAGAACTCCTAAATGTATCCAACACCCTCCCACTAGTGCTAAAACCCACTCGAAGCCACGGTTGAGACAGGAATAGCTAACAAATCTCTAGCCATCAAAGATAAAAATGGAAATCTTGGGCTATTTACCTTCCACCATGCCAATATATCAAACTTCACATTAGAATCAAATGCTTCAACACTTTCAGACAAATACTTATCCAATTCACTTATTGTTGAAGTAGATATTGAACTTGATTTCATCTTATCTTTCAACCTATCTCTTGTGGGGCATTTGTTGTCGGTCATCGATTGTTTCCTTAACAATCAAGATGAATTAGATGGTAAAGCATGAATTCTTACATAGTCTTCATACAAAGCTTTGAATTGAGCATGTATATATTGTTTCTTCAATTCCACCATTGGTAGTCCTTCCATCCATAATGGTCATCCATTAGAATATGCAAAAATTCATCTTTGTTTCTTGGATCAAGTAGAAAAGCAAAATACAACAACGCATTCATATTTTCAATCTGTCCATAATACTTGTCAAACTTCTTTTTCATTGCTTTAGCAATTTTATAAAGAATTTCATCCTCTCGGCAAGACTCTTAAAACATCACGTAAGAGTTGTTTTCTCAAAAGTTCACTAATAGTAGATAATTCAACAATGAGCGTATGTACGCCACATATTTTGCCCCCGAAATCCTCAAAGTAATATCATAAAATATTTTAAGAAATTCACACAACTTTCTCGCTTTATCCCAATCTTCATGTGATGGCACCCAAAGACCCTTTTGTAATAGCATTCCCAAAAGCCGCATCTTCTAAATCATATCTATCAAAACCATCTTCATATGCTTGAGCCACTTCCAACATCATGTAGGTGGAGTTCCACCTAGTTGAAACATCCATTATCAAATTCTTTGTGATATCACATTTAGCACTTTCCCGACATCTTTTAAATTTCTCAATTTCGCTACCGACTTTTTATCCACTTTATCACAGATTATTCTCAATCGACTTATCAACTGATCTAATACCATCTTGCACTACTAGATTCAATATGTGAGCCGCACATCTGATGTGAATCCATTTGCCATTTAATAAACAATTATCTTCTTTTTGCAAATGTTTTTTTCAAGAAATCAATTGCATTATCATTTACACTTGCATTATCAACCGATATAGCCATTATAGCACTAATGCCCCACTGCTCACACAAGATTCTACTCCCTTTCCAATATCTACACCACTGTGACCATCAAGACGACAAAAGTTCAAGAATTTTTTATTTAACTTCCATTCATTATCTATAAAATGACCCGTTAGAGCCATGTAACTCTTCTTTTGTAAAGATGTCTAACTATCTGTAGTTAAACATACCCTACCAATGCTTTTTTGAATTACATTAAGAAGTTTATTTTTTTCCTCCTCATACAATTTGTAGCAGTCTTGAGTAGTAGTACCTCTACATGGAACATCTAACAACGGTGATTTATCTTAGAATAGTGTCTAAAGCCTTCACGCTCAACAAAACTAAACGGGAGCTCATCAACTATAACCATGTGTGCCAAAGCTTTCTTACTTTCTTTCTGGTCAAATTTTCACGCCATAATTTTATTTCCATCACCATGATCAAACATAAGATTAGTTTGACCTTCACTTTGTTTGGCTAAATATGGTTTACACTTTAGCAAATGTCTTTTGAGATTTTATTACCATGCTTGACGGGATGACATTTAAACTTATTACCACAATGCTTACACACGCCTTTAACATCTTCAAAGTAACTCACCTTCTACCAAGTCTACATGTTCAAAGTCTATCCAAACCTTTGACCACCTTTAGTAATTTTGTGACCCCGGTCCCTTTTGTGATTTTTTTCTTTTCTTCGTGTTCTTACTTTCAACTTCTATTGTTGTTTCCACCGAAGTTTGAGGGTCGAGCCCGACATCTAAAACAAATTACAAATACATATTATGAGTTTATGACAATGTAAATGATAACTAATGATAACAACTAGTTAATCTACTCTAAATCTTATAGGGCCAACCCCTAATCAAAGAAAACTAAACAAAAATTCTAATCCCTATAGTTTAAAACTCAAACAATCAATTTTACAAATTTTAACCTCAAAAACTTAAAACCCTAGAAACCCAATAACAACAAAATCAACCAAAAAGATTAGTACCTTTGGTATAAAATGCCAAATCTTGTAGGGAAGAAAAGGAATTCAAGTTATGATGAAGTTTTATGCTTCGATCATATGGAATGGGAACAGATTGTCTTTCTTTTCTTTTTTCTTTTTTGGAAATGAAAGGTAAGTTTGTTTTAACTATGAATTGCAATGTAATGTTACTTATATGTTAATGTTATGGGCTAACATTTCAGAATAATTTGTAAGTATAATATGGGCTTTAGTCTACTCAATGAAAAAATTGAGAATACCGGGTTGACCGAACCCGAATAAGATATATATATTAACCCGAAACCCAACCTTGTTTGGGTCAATCGGGTTGACCCCGAATAACCGAATATGATTTTGGACTCGATTAACCCGACCAATTGCCTTATTCGGTCCGGGGTTCTGTCGAGTCCATTGACTTTTATGACACCCCTACTCTAGTATATAAAGAGACATAGGGTCATTAGTTTTATTGTACGTACAAGATGTAAAACAAAAGGTGTGTGTGTGTGGGAACCTAGGTAGGGATTTGGAAAACGCCAAGGTTTAGTGGTTTAGTTGTTTAGTTAGGACCTCAAGGTCAAGTCCTTGATCCTCGCTACAAGGTGTGTAACATGTTCTATCTTGATCAAGTAGAATTGGGTCAGAGATGTTTGTATGTTAGAGATGATAATGAAAACCTTGTTCATAATAATGTTGATTCTATGTTTGAATATTCCGCCTTTATTATTATGTGTCCCTAGATATAATATTAGACCTAGTCTAAGAGCTTAAAAAGATCTTCACATGTGGTATCGGATCCTCGGGCTCGTGATATCTAGGATTCAAGGTTTCTTGGCTAAAAAGAATGAAGAAAATCGATTTTTGCAAAATTAACTTTTCCGCAGACGCTTTCAAGACGGCATAACTTTTTATTGAAACGTTGGATCGGGCTAAAATTGAACCGAGCTTCTTGGTATATCTATCTTTAATCTCAATGAAGGGATCGTTGATCGAGCTCTCTATCAAAAGTTATAAAGCGCCGGTCTGGCCAAAACTAAAAAAAAAATTAAGGCTTCGCAGGATCGCTTTAAAACGATCAT
Organism: Chrysanthemum makinoi; assembly: GCA_910596185.1. Classification (NCBI taxonomy): domain Eukaryota; kingdom Viridiplantae; phylum Streptophyta; class Magnoliopsida; order Asterales; family Asteraceae; genus Chrysanthemum; species Chrysanthemum makinoi. The sequence continues at coordinate 201,155,597 of OU343217.1, read as the reverse complement.
AACATTTTCGTTAACCGTTGGATCGTGACCAAATGGTTTGTGGATGTTCTCTATATACCTATCTAACTTTCCATGGATGGATCGCCGACGAGCTTTTATCCAAAAGTTACTGTGTCGTCAATAATAGGGTCACAAAAGCACGCTCTTGATAATAAAAGTACCGCTTAGAGTTTTCGAAAGTACTATGATTTTTAAAGTACGCTTATGGTTCAAAGTAATCGCTGGTCTTCTTATGAAAGTAATGCATTTTATATACTAAAGTATCGCTCCTTGTCCAAAGTACTTGCCAAGGTACGATTCTCTCAAAGTACCGCTCAAAGTTTTTGCATGGCGAAATTTATTTGGATTCGTTATCATGGTTTATTCTAGGAGATTTGGAGTTAAGGGAAGTCGAGCATGACGATTGTTATGGATTTTACGACACACATGAGAGGTTATTGTTCACATGCACGGAGTTTGGTGATTTATTCTTAAAAGGATTCAAAAAGGCTCGTATTTGATTCTTATGGATTAATTGATTACGAAGAAGGTTGAATATCATTTATTTGATGTTGTAGTTGAGTTTCACTGGTTTGTGTTCTTATCATATAGCTTGATGAATCTAGCAATGTGTGATTTTTCTTATGATGCTCTACGCACACATTGGCTATCACTTAAAGGAGTTACATTGTAGTGCTCGTCTCTCATATTAGTAGAGGATTTTCTCAAGGGATTGCGGTCTACTTATATTTGGTGATTCGTATAAGTATGGAGTTTCGTGGATAGTACAAGATTTAAGACACAAGTTTGGGAAATTCTACTTCTTCATCAAATTCAAGTATACTCTTTCACAAGTAATCATTACATAAAGCATACAGATTTTGAAGAATCAGTTGATGTTCATGCATCACTCTAGGGAAGTTTCTACTGTTTATTCATTCTCTATTTGTTGATAACAAAAAGGGGAAGAGATGTTTGAGTGACATGTTCAAGTCAAGGGAAGCATGGAAGACAAGATTGTTTCATTCATGGTGAGATTTAATTATCTCAACTTCTCTACTTGCCTAGGAAGTTCGTATAAGATTCTGTGGTTCTTTTGTTACCATCAAATAGGGGAAGATTGTTGGGTCTATTATAGATTTGATGATACAAAACAAGAAGAATGAAACATGAAGGCCTAAAAGTGACAAGAAGGGAAACTACAAAAAGATGGAGGATTTGGAAGATTCTAGAAGATATGCTTAAAAGAATATTTAGTTTCCTAATTGTATTATAATTCCTCTTGTAAACCCTAGATGTCTCTAGTATATAAAGAGACATCGGGTCATTAGTTTTATTGTATGCACAAGATGTAAAACCAAAGGTGTATGTGGGGTACGTAGGATTTGGAAAAACGCCAGGTTTTAGTGGTTTAGTTGTTTAGTTGGTTAGTCAGCCTCAAGGTCAAGTCCTTGATCCCTGTTACAAGGTGTGTAACATGTTCTATCTTGATTAAGTAGAATTGGGGCTGTAGATGTTTGTATGTTAGAGATGATAATGAAAACCTTGTTCATAATAATGTTGATTCTATGTTTGAATATTCCGCCTTTATTATTATGTGTTCCTAGATATAATATTAGACCTAGTCTAAGAGCTTACAACGATCTTCACATGGGTGGTGGTACCAGTTCCCTTATCGGGTTGATTAACTGCATCGTGAACTCGGGTAGATAGTGCACCACCACTTGACCCTCCTGGCCACGAAGTTTGTTCCTTTACTTAACTCTTTGGCAACGTGTTGGAGTCTGATACTCTTTACCTTTTTCCTATTGTCTTTATCAAGTGGCTCTTCTTCCGAAGCTCTTCTTGCTCAAACACCGAGTTTTCCCTTTGCCTTTATCGCCTTTTGGACTAGGAGGTTTTACAACAATTTGAATGACATCTGGTGTTTCGAGTAGAGGACCTCTTCGCCGTGATTCTGTCCTTTGAGTCCTCGTCCGCTAGCTTTTTGTGGTTCAGCTTGGGAATAGGAATGGCTTCCTTAGAGGAACTTTTCCTTTGAGAGTATGCTCTTAGGAAACTTTCTCTGCTCTCGCTTGTAACACTCCCCCTCGACCGCCTCTCCGGTTTTCCTAGTTGGTGTACCGTGAGGACTTTTCATCAAGAAAACTCACTTTGCCTTCATTAACCGCTACCATATACCTTTTGTATGAATAAAGTTGTTTGACTTCATCGGCTAGAAGGTGATCCGCAAAACCGCACCTTGTTTCTTTGTTGTTGATTCCTTAAATCTGACTGTTAGTGTAGGTTCAAACAACATGGAGTGATTGTTGGGGTCATTGAGTCTCAAGGGAATATCAGGATTATACCCTAGAGATCTTTAGATCAACAGTTTGGTATAGCTGATATATGGAATCTTGGTGCCAAGCTTTTTGAGGAAAGACATCATGTCATCCCATATCAGAGCTTCAACTTCAATGTGTTTCATGTTGACCAAAGCCCAAAAGATCTGTAGTTCCATGAGCTTGTGATGCTCATAACCACTATCACGTCCAGAAATGGATTTAACAATCATAATGTAGAGGGTTCTCCAATGGGTGGGGAATATTCTTAAGATCCACAGATGAATGCTTTGTGATCACTCTTCAAATTAGGTCATAGCCAATATCGACCATGAATTGTAGAACGACCTCTTCTGTGGCAATGTATTGGCTCGATGATAGGAACAAGAAGAATGGCCCTTAAATCATTGATGCATGCTTGTTTGTGGTTTAGGAGTCACACAACATTTTGACCTTTGATATTTCGCATTGTATGCCGTAATTGATGAATGTAGATCTCCCAAGAGCATAAAGAGTGGTGAGCATGTTCGATAGGGGTGAGACTTCAGATATCCGCAGAATCGGCATGAAGACTCGTAACAAGAGAAGGTATCAAAATCAACTTTGAGGTTGTTCTTTCCAATCTTCATGGATAACCATGGAAGATATCAACAAGTGAGAACATTTGGTGCATCCACATTCTATATTTGAGCGTCCATGTCGTGATCCGAAAGATATTTAGCCAAAAGAACCAACATATCGAAAGACATTACGTTAGTCAACAGTTGATTTTATTGTCTATTTATTGAATGTGATATGTCGATGATTGTTACGAGTCCAATGTCACTTGTTAGTCCAATAGTCCAAAGATGTCGTGATAAGTTTGGAGTTGATTTAGTTTGAGTTTTAAAGTCCAAGTTTTCGCTTATTTTTCACAACTTGTGAAGATCATTGTAAGCTCTTAGACGAGGTCTAATATTATATCTAGGAACACATAATAATGAAAGCGAAATATTCAAACATAGAATCAACATCATTATGAACAAGGTTTTTTATTATCATAAACTAACTAACTAACTATAATAAAGATCAAAGACTTGATCAAACACTAACTAACTAAACCTTAGGCATTTTCCTCGCCTAGGTTCCCACACACACACACCTTTAGACGTCTACATCTTGTACGTACTATAAAACTAATTACCCTATGTCTCTTTATATACTAGAAACATCTAGGGTTTACAAGAGGAATCATAATATAATTAGGAAACTAAATATTCTTTTAAGCATATCTTCTAGAATCTTCCAAATCCTCCATCTTTTGTAGTTTCCTTTCTTGTCACTTTAAGTCCTTCATGTTTCATTCTTCTTGTTTTGTATTATCAAATCTATAATAGACCAAACTTCTTCCCCTATTTGATGATGACAAAACAAACACGATTCTTGTACCTAACTTCCCTAGCACGGGTAGCAGAAGTTGAGATAATTAAATCTCACCATGAATGAAACAATCTTGTTTCCATGCCCTGACTTGAACATGTCACTCAAACATCTCTTCCCCTTTTGTTATTATCCAAATAGGGAACGTATGCAAATAATGATCTTGACCACCACTAACCAATATCATACTTCCAATCTAAGACTTCCAATGCTTCAAATCGCCCACCATTACGCACCATAGGAAAATAGATCCAAAACAAGAGAAAACTCAACTAGCAAGAGTAGTAATAATGATCAACAATAGTAAAGATCAAACACTTCCCCTTGAGTGATGCATGTATATCAATGATTCTTCAAAATCAGAGGCTTTATGTAATGATTACTTGTGAAGAAAACCTAGTATAACGAATTTGATGAAGAAGTAGAATTTCCCAAACTTGTGTCTTAAATCTTTACTATCCACTTAACCCATACTTATACAAATCAACAAATATAAGTAGACCGCAATTCCTTGACAAGAATCCTCAACTAGTATGGAGAACCGAGCACTACAATGTAAATCCTTCAAGTGATAGCCAATGTGTGCATAGAGCATCATAAGAAAAATCACACATTGCTAGATTCATCAAGCTAGATGATAAGAACACAAACTAAGTAATTCCACTTCACCTTCAAATAAGTGATAAATAATCCTCTTCGTAATCAATTATTCAATGAATCAAATACAAGCCTTTTTGAATCCTTTTAAGAACATAAATTTCTTTCCTTGTGTGAACCAAATAACCATTCTGTGTGTGTGTCATCCAAAAATCCATAACCATATGCTCGACTTCCCCTTAAATTGAAATCCATAATGAGCAAGATTTTCATTAACAAGTTTTCAGATGCAAGTGAGATTTTGAATAATAATAAACAAGACTTTAAACACGCAAAGAATACAGCATTCTTTAATACTTGAGTAGCGTACTTCGAGGTAAAGCAAAGACTTTGAAGAACCCGATAATAATAAAACTAATCATAGCAAGAAAGGCATACACAAAAGAAAATAATCTCATGTGATGAGCAAATAAATGCGCCGTCATTCCATCCAATCACAAATTAACGCATGTGATTACTTGCACTTAAAAGCAATATATGTAAAAAGAAAATAATACCATCAAGATAAATTTAACCCACGTGGTGCCCTATATATTGACCAATCGGATTTGATTAACATTCGTGTGGTGGACCAATCACAAGACATCATTACCCATCAATCATGCGTAATCAAATCAAAATAACCTTCATGTGCTTTGAATTAATTAATAAGTTCAAACCAATCGGATAGAAGATGCCACCGTCCCACCGTTAACCATGGACCCACTTGGTAATTGAGACACCAATTGATTGTACGAGATAAAATTTATTGCTTGTACGAGGTAATTAAGTATATCGACTTTAACTCAAATATAGCATTCAATTATACAGCTCACCAATATATTAAAGTCGATACCTTAAAATTGAATCATATCTTCATCAAAACCGCTTGAAAAGCGCTTCACTTTGACAATACAAACCTTGTATAAACCCGAAAATTTGAACACAAACTAAGATACATCAAAGCATCAAGTTGTAGATTTAAAAATCCTTCAAACAGCCCAACTTCGACATAGTATATATCTTTTACCAAAGCTCGAATTGAAGATCCCTTCGGTGGAAAGTTAGATTAGTATATAGAGAACATCCACCTAAAATTTCATCCCGATCCAACGGTTAACAAAAAGTTATCACCGCTTCAAAACAAGTTGTGTATAAAAATACGAAAATTTTGAGTTCAATTTTTCGCCTTTTTCATCATTCTTCGACACATAAAACCTTGTAATCCTAGATATCACAAGAACCCTGCTCATACCAATTGTGAAGATTGTTGTAAGCTCTTAGACGAGGTCTAATATTATATCTAGGAACACATAATAATGAAAGCGGAATATTCAAACATAGAATCAACATCATTATGAACAAGGTTTTTATTATCATAAACTAACTAACTAACTATAATAAAGATCAAAGACTTGATCTAACACTAACTAACTAAACCTTAGGCATTTTCCCTACGCCTAGGTTCCCACACACATAACATACTTAGACGCCTACATCTTGTAATGCATTATAAAACTAATGACCCTATGTCTCATTATATACTAGAGACATCTAGGGTTTACAAGAGGAATCATAATATAATTAGAAAACTAAATATTCTTTTAAGCATATCTTCTAGAATCTTCTAAATCCTCCATCTTTTGTAGTTTCCCTTCTTGTCACTTTAAGTCCTTCATGTTTCATTCTTCTTGTTTTGTATTATCAAATCTATAATAGACCCAACAATTATTAACTCACCGATGTACCTTGTGTATGTCAAAGAGTTGGCTAGTCCAAAGTGGTACAATTTTGGTAAAGACACATCAAATCGTTGATAGTAATGGTTTGCTCAAAATCATAGGGTTTTGCAACCACCCATGCTTAATTGTCGTGTTGTATGGTCATCAATTCACCATGGTTTATTCCTTTTGGAATCCAAGAATTGACTAGCCCACATGTATATGGCTTGTGGTAAAGGCAAGGGAATACCATATTTGGTAATCGGCCCACCAATTCTAAGAATTGACTAGTCCCGAAAACGGCCATGTAAAGACATTTCAAATCCGCTTATATGGTTGTTGATTTGCTAATAAATCGATGGTTATCGGGTACCTTAGTTTTCGAACCGAAACATTTGGCTACCCAGAGTGATGGCTATTGGTAAAGAGACATCAAATCCATTATTTTCAATGATTCACCTCTGTGAGCAGTTAACACCCTGGATGTGATGAGAATAGTATGATACTAACATGTTTTGATGTATTTTATGTCATTTGTCCGCAAAGACCGGAGCTTTAAAGTTATGTCATCATCGAGATGTCATTGTTTTGTGTTTTGTCTTGATGTTCAGTACAATCCTATGAAGCGTTGAAGATCTATCAAGAACCGAACTTAACCACGCCAAATTCCGTTTAGGGAGGATTTTGGGAATTATGTGAAGTATGAATTATGCCGATGTTCTTGCCGAAAGGATTCTATCAAGTGTATGGATTCTCAATAAGACATATACCTCAAGCTTATAGGACGTAGTTTGTTTCTGCGGAAATAGTTATTCCGTGTCTTATGTATTTAGTTAGGATATGCATGATCTTTATTAGGAAGTGATAATGTATATCTTATTTAGTTTTATGATTATACAATTCTTAGGAAACAAGTTAGGGTTCCTTGCTTATAAAAGGAACACAATAGTATGGTTAATGAAACGAGTTGAAAAACAGAGTTTTAGCAATATATAGATCCATAGAGGATCAACGAGTTCTTAGTTATTGTGTTTGTGCTTATATTTGATTTTCCGCTAAAGAATATAAGTCGTAGAGATTGTCTATTAGTTTGCTTGTGATTACATAAGTAATACTAACGACCAAGAAGTGCTCAAGATCTATCAAGGTCTACAGCCTCTGTGTTGGCTCTTTGGTGGACATCCACGGTCGATCTCGACATTATAACATCCAATAAAAATCTCATCATTGCTCAAGGATCTGCTCAAACTTATCCCATTCATTTGTCACGCTTATCTATGTGTTTTGTATATGCTCCACATGATAGAGTATTATGTGCCTCGTATGGGATGCTATTACTGATCCTCTCTCGCCGGCCGGTCTTGTTATAGGTGATTCTAATTTGATTGAAGAGCTTAGTGATAAAGTTGGGGGCGTGTCTAATTCACATCATATTGAGGAATTTCAAAACTTCACCGCCGCCGCAGTGCATGATGGACATTCCATTTACGGGTTTAAAGTATACATGGTTTAGCCAACGGCAGGTGATAATATACGTAACGTATTGATCGATGCTAAGGCAACATTAATCTTTTCAAAGCTTGCCTTTTCCAATCTCTTCTCCACAAACCTCTAATTTGTAGTGATCATGCTCCTCTTATTTATTGTTCTAATCCCACTAATAAAAAAGAGGTCCCGCTCACTTTGAAGTCTCGGATGACTCATGAAGAGTGTGAAAATATCATCCGGGCGCTTGGCCAATGCTTGAGATCAAGAATCCTCTTGTTGGCATAAAGCAAAATTTATCACATTGCGCTACTAATCTTAAGCAATGGACCAATGTTACTTTTGGCAACAAAGAGGAAAAATCGACGATCTCACAATGGAAATTGAGATGATTGAAAAGCTTCTACACACGCCAGAAACTTTCATAGACAAAGAATGTTGCTTCAAGAGCTCGAAACCACTTGGTTGCGTGAAGAAATGTTTTGGCATCAACGATCTCGAGTCAATTGGCTATATGGGCACCGTAATTTTGATATTTCCATCTTTATGCCATCCAACGTGGGCTAAAAATAATATTTCAGGCTTAAAATCCTCAAAGGTCTAACACCCCAATCTCGTGATACGCAATGAATTCAAACGGGTGTTACTTCATGGCACAACAATCATAACAATAGAAAACTAACTCTAATGGAGTCGTTTTAAAAGATTTATCATTCGATTTATATAAATATCGAGTTTACAAAATGAGATCCCAAATGGTTCCAAGTTTACAAAATACATTAAATGGGTTTTCGAATGATAATAAAATTTATAGCCTTCTTGAGTATCCGTCCTCCCGCACTCATAATATTATGGACCCGAAATACATGCTTAAAAGTGTCAACACAAAGGTTGAGTGAAATTCATAGAGTTTGTTTGATGGTTGAACACATTATGTTTGTAGTGTGAGTTATAAATTCACACCAATGGTTTGAAAACCAAAATAGTTATTATTAGACTAAGCATCATGCAATCAAGGCGTTAACATGTTCCAAAATTAATTGGAGAAAATGTCATATCGCGGCCCTATCGTAAAATTGCCGCTTTTACCAATGTTACTCAAATATAGTGCGCTTGTTTGCCTCACCCGTCAACACAAACGGATTCATCAATCCCAATAGATCTATTCACAATATTCGCCTACTTCCTCACTAGTGATTAATGATTCATGAAACAATCGATAAGTATACTGCTTTGAAAGCAATGTGTTCGGTTTAAAAATAAAGCATGTATTTCTCCCAAGGGTTTGTAAAACAATTAAGTAATAGAAAGTGGGGCTATGAACTCACCTCAGAGTAAATGATATCCAAGGTATAATGAGAATGATGGATATGCCGTGAGAACTTCTATGAGCAACAACTATTGGCTTTCAATCAAGAAAGGAGTAACCAAGATGGATCGACTTTGATTGAACACTTAAGACTTCGGATTGAGCTAGCTTTCTACACCTTGGCACCCTTGCAATCTTGAAGAGTTGGTGATGAAGTACTAAGTGACTTGAGTGGATCTAAACTCAAGAAGATCACTTAAACTTGCTAGATATTTGATGTAGTAACTTACTATTTGAAACTTCTTTGTATAAACTTGAAGTTTATAGATCAAATGATGGAAGATATGTATGATTTGTGATATGAACGACCTAAAACAGAATATGAGGGTTCTTAGGATGCATTTTGCTTGCTATTTATAGGAGGGTAAGTTTGGTTAACCATATATTGGGTTATATATTAACCATGGTTAAGTTAGGACACATGTAATGATCTAAATGAACCATGGTTAGGATGATGCCACCCAAAATGATGATTTAAGTCGCCACATAGAGATAAGATGACTTAGGTGGATACGGTATTATCTTGAATTTAGAGTATGATTTGTTCCTCGTTAAATGCCAACCGTAAGTTGTTAAGCCATAAAACGAAAACCGGTATCGTGAAAAATACGAACTTGTAGGAATGATGAAACTCATCATTATACCCATCTAAAAAATATAAAATGGGTGATAAGTCTTATTGGGTAAAAACGCCGCTAAATCTAGAAACACTGTGTCAAAAACGCTGCATCATAGCTTATCGTAAAAGAACGAAATTTCGTGGAAATGATCGTGGGAATTTATTTAGAGTAGACTAAAATTAGTCTAAAAGTGATATGAGATGTCAAAATGTGGTTCTTCATACGCTGATAACTTAAATGATACTCAAGTTTAAAAGTTACGGATTTAAGCAAAAATGTAACGTGACAGGTTAATTTTTACTGTTATCGGAAGGAGGAAATATGTTTGACTTTTCCAAAAATGTAAAAGTGTCAAAAACATATTAGGAAACACAAAGGCAAGAATCTAAGTCCGGATGTAAGTAGAATTGTTTAAAATGTAAGTTTAGTTTGCATCTGGCCGCTAGGTAAGCAATTGGTAACATTAAAATTGAAATCTTAAAAAATTCGTCAAATTAATTATGAAAGTGATCTAAACTTTATCCGATGTGAGTAAAACATACAGAGTTGATTTCGCGCATGCTGATGACTAAATGGTGTTCACCAAAACGGTAAACTTTAAGATGATGTTTTCTTAATAACTTTTATGAAAATGATCTAACGATTGTCGAACTCTCATGTCATTACTAAAATAATTTATCTTACGAGAATGTGAAATAAAAATTTACTTGATGAATAGTGAAATTAATAGTAAAGTGAATAGTAACTTTTCAAAAATATGAAAAGTAACCCTAAAATGCTAAGCAGTTACAGCTTCCTCAATACTCTTAATGGGAATTCTCCTAATTCAATTTGTGTTAACCGATGTTGAAGTGTCTAGGAGTTGTATGCTACCAATTCTAACCTTACGCTTTCACCAGTCATAATGTACCATGTGGCTTAAGTTGATAACCTAAAGGGTTTTGTTAAAAATCTTATTGAAGTCCAATATACCTCAAGTTGGCTTTTCCCTACCTTAAAACTAATCATCTTAATATTTGAACATCGAGGCCAATAAAAACCGTAATTTCTAACATGGAGTTTTGGTGATACAAGCAAGATGGAGCCTAATTGTACTGTATGGTTTCCTTAATTGTTTCAGCGTGGATGATCCTAAACACCTTAGTTAAGAAAATGGTTAATAACACTTTCTACTCCATATAGTGCCTCAAATGGAATAGCTTTTGTTGTTGTTAGGTAACTGTTAATCAAAGGTAAGATGTTTGATGTGAAGTGGTTTGTAATGATGTTGTAGGAAAGTCTTGCTAGAGGCAAGTGGTTATCCAAACCATTTCCAAAGTTGATCATGTCTT